>JAGTXR010000098.1:0-1200000 GCA_022606575.1 Glossosoma conforme | reverse complement strand
TGCAATAAAAGTTTTCAGTATACGCATTGCGGTACGGCCCACGTTATTAGATGTCGCCAAAGTATCGCGGAACTTTTAAATTGTGGAAAAGCTCCATCCGGCATACTTTATGGGGAAATGCATAAAATTCTACTGTATAAATCTAGCGAACAAATTTTAAAAATTACCCTCGAACGAATATCATGCTCGTTTACGCTACTAAAATTCAAGATAATATTAATTCTTAAGCATTGCTTTAAAGCTTTCAAGATTGTATTATATTATATTAAGGCAATGTTTTAATTATTGCTAGTATTATATAAATTATTTTTAAATACTTTTTCAGTAACAACATCAAAATATAAACTTAGGTATAAATAAATTAGCATTTAAATATTTAATATGTAAAACAATGAAATAATATTTTACTATAACAATAAAAATATTAGTCCTTGATCACCTTATTTTCATCCATTAATGCAAATTCTACTAAATTAAGTGATTTCATTCCTCTTTTTTTCATGTGATTTTTTTTAAGAAGCCTTAGTTATTATTTATATTCATTTTTTCAATAGATTAGTAAGAGAAATATATACTTTAAATCTGTGAATCAACGCATCCATAGTTAGAGTTCTTTCAACCACACCATTACTCTTTGAGTCTCTTTGAGATCTACTATAATTTTAATCTTTATTTTAAATTAATCAAGTTAAAAATATTGAGTTTTCCTTTCACATTATTTTTAATTGATAACATTTTGTTGACTCCCTGGGGTACATCTTCAAACCTTAAAGCATTCGAATCTCCCTCCTATAAGAATTAACCAATAAATTTCAATTTTATATCTCAGATAACACATTTCATTCTTCATATCCGTTCCGTTTCTAATGAATATCTATTCAACAGATATTATGGACATAACGTTGTGTCTTTCAAGCACGGTTTGTTGAAAGACATTCATGCACCACAAAATATACATGATAATGAATATTGTATTCATCCATTTTCAAGGTGAGAACTTAAATGTTTTACCTTTTGGATGTCATGACCCTGAATATGCAACACTTCGTGGATTATCAAAGATAAGAACCCCTAAATGGTGTCGTATTTTAACCCTAGATAGTAATAGTAACTAATAGACCCACAAGCTATAACATTGCCGAAAATATACAGTTTTTTAACACACTGGTGTAATTACGGTACTGTCGAGCTTCCAGCAGTGGATGCATATTTGGGCTCATGGCATCCATACAGTACAGGACATATACGAGTACTTGGGTGGTTTTTAATCAGAATTTTTATTTATCTTCTTCGTAGTATCAATCCCGTGGATTGGTTTGCAGCAACAGAATCTTGCATCTCGATCTCCATTCTCCATTTATATAACATCATTAATCTGAGATCCGATCTCCAACAATACGTGGTAAAAAAAGGTAAGACCGCGATAATTTTCCTTAATTGTATTTCAAAACTATTGTATTAAATTGATTCAAAAGTTTACAGTTGCCACGTAGTAATCATTCATTACTACAGTGAAATTTAGTAGAACTAATTAAAATATTTAATTTCTTTCGTTCTAAGTGTATCAAGTAGTTTTTCAGTGAAAGTTTTCTTCAGAAGGTAGACTATTTCAGGAAGTACTTTGCAAGCCACCGGTTCATCGCACTACTGGGAAGCTGCCGGTATCAGCAGCCACCAGGCGCCTGAGGTTGACTCTTGCGGTTTGGCCAATTATGGTAATGACATACGCGCGTCGTCGGACCCGTTAAGTTTATTAATTAAAGCGCCCGCCTGAAGACTCGAGACTGAAAACCTGAAGAATGACTGCAGGGATCGTTGTGAGCCTAAGAACATTGCATACAAGAATATATCTACTTATAACATAAGAAACATAAAGGTTTGCTTATTTTAAAAATATATATATACGTGAAATCACAATCTTAATTGTGGTCAGCATTTTTTTTTCAATTTTTTCAGCATTCACTTTGAGATCCATTTAAATAATAATAATTTAAAAAATCACCTTGTTTTTACATGCATCACATTGAGTATGGCTTCTGTATTTTTTTTATGTTAACGCATACAGGAGAATACTGACAGATGGTGATAGTAATTCTAAAGTCTCATCTGTGGAATTCTATGACGTTTTCCATGCTGCATATGGCTAAGCGCTGCATGTGGAGTGCTGATCCGCCAACTTCATAGACTACAGCCCGAGATTCACTCACCGTCCTTATTATTAGAGGAATTTACTATATATGGGTGGTCTTTGTGGGACGACTTTCGTTTTCAATTCAATATCACCAATTTTGATTAAAAGGCTATGACTGGCATTTTATGGGTGAGAGATAAATTCACATAAACCAGGGTATTTTACAATCTTAATTAATTGAATTATTTGAAAATCTTTTTTTTAAATCTCCGTCGGGGATTGAACCCATGACCTTTGGCTTGCAAAGCAAACACTTTGACCATCGAGGTATACCCACCGGCAAACATATAGGAGATGTATAGGAGATGTCTATTTATACACTAATAGGCTTAACATACAAATCCATACAAGTGAAATAACAATATAAACGGAGCCGAAAAATGTTGTCCTATGATTAGAAAATGTGGAATAATTTCTAAATTATCTAAGAATTCCATCAAGTAATATTAATAAAAAAAAAGAGAAATAAACAATACAAGGGATAAAAGCAAGCATAAATATCCCATAACACAGAATATTCAAATGCTTGTAATGTTATTGAAAATGAATGTCCAAAAATATTTATTTTTATATGTAAATTTATTTTTGATTTTAAAGCATTTAATCAATTCATTCCCAATGCTTACTAATCAATTATACTTTGATTTCATTAAAATATAATTATTTTTATATTTCAATATAAAAAAAATCAATGTCTTGTGTATTAAATCACAAAAGGTGGGTATCTAAGGCTGTTGAGTAAGTTGGCAAGTAAAGTGAGACTTTTCTCAGTTAACGAAGTAATTTTTCTCGAGCTTTTCCCTGCAACTGTTGCCATGTTTCAGGATCTCGTCTAAAAAGATTGCCCCCCTCAATTTTCATGAAGCGTAGAGTTGCATTACTCGCTTGTGAAAGAAGCTTCCGGGCGGAGACAGGAAATTAATGGAGCAATCTGATTAATGAGACGACTGAAAATATAAATACTTCAAGCCTTAAAAAAGTATCTAAGTAGCGTAAATAAACTCTTCTTGTTTTTACTATCTGTGATCAAGTAGGAACACATTATAATAAAAAGTATTTTTTAATTTTATATTACTAAATTTGTGGTAAATTTATTTGCTAACCCAAAATACCTTCTTAACTTGATTGACTCAGTTCAAATAAGAGCAATTCATTTGATAAACAATGACACTCTTACGTATAACCTGCAATCAATGGAACACAGTCGTAAGATCGGTTCACTTAGTCTTTTCTATCCTTATTACCACGGTCGCTGCTCTTCGAAACTAAGAGAACTAATTCCTCCTGCGCTCACCCACAACCGACAAACTTGTCTTACACTTTTCGAACATCCATACACGGTTAATGTGTGTCGACCAAGAACTGGCAGTTTCCGAAGTTACTTCTTTAATTCCACCGGTAAGTCTTGGAATGCTCTTCCAGCGTCTGTGTTTCCTCATTCCTACAATCTGGATCTCTTCAAGAAACATATAAATATACACTTACAATCCCCCCAACCCACATACAAACACGAACACAACACTCGTTTCCCGCATGCAGCGTCCAGCCTCCCTGGCTGAGCGTCATAGAGGGCACTGGTCGTGACTGGGTGTGCTCTCCTGCATGCAATTACATAAAAAAATAACATAGAACTATCGATAATTACGATGGTTTTACTATGTGAAGAAAGACGAAGTAAAAAAATCGGAAAAGGCAGCCTTAAATATTATAGTCGGTTAAGTGACCAGACATATACTACGGATGCTGCAGAAAAGCTGTCGGCAACTATACATATAGATAACAGCTTGATATAGCCCTTGCAGGCTTGTGCCGAAACGCCTCGATATACGATCTATCTTCTCTTATGTTAGCTCATCGTAAACGCATCAATACATATGTTAGTCATATTAGAAAAGGAGCTGCGTCGCCATTTTGCTTGTTGTGGCAGTTGATATGGTACATAAAAGGGCTGACCGGTTATCAAAGGGCTTTGCATGTGTTACAGCACGCTCCCATCATATCGGCTCGGGTCTCGACGGCGGTAGATCGTTCAATATTCTTGGCCCGAGCCGAATAGCGAAGTTGTCAATCCACTGTCTTAAATATATTACAATGTGCTGCTATAAAAGTTCTTATTGTTTTTGACTTGCTCCGCATCCTTATCCACGCGTCTCAGTGACCATCCCGGTGACGTGAAGTAGTTTTTTTAGTATCGGAGATGTCAATATAATGTACTTGGTACAGATTCGGGAGGGCTAAAGCGGCTGACAGAGCTTTGTGGCGGCGGCTCATGATGTTCATATGCTCCAGTAAGGGTGCAGACATGAAAATTATGAAGTTATAATGAAAAAATAATAAATCCTACAAAATATTAAGGATATTTAAATTTAGGAGTTATTTGAAGCATTAGGCTACAACAATCTGCAAATTGTATACAAAATAAGCGAACTATATGACCGTACACTATGTTCAAGCAAACTATTGAGATTGTTTGTGAACTTATGCGAAAACAATTAATTAATGTGTTTAACAGTTTCTCAAGATATTTCATATGAAAGTTATGGAAAATAATATTTAATATTCAATTTGGCTCTTCAAGTAGTAGAAGACAAAAATCGTCACGTGACCACTATACATTCTGACATCAGCATGATAAAGCCCTTGCTGGGCGAAAACTTCGATATACAATCTTTCGTCTCTTATTTCTGTTCGTACAGACGTACGTTTCTGCTTGTCGTACATATATGTGTCGCCATATTGGCATTTTGGACAATTCCGGTCACGGGTGTGACGTTCGTAATGTACATGGCTACTGTAATCGGTGCGCCATTGATTCTGTAGATCGCCACTTGCGACGCTGGGCGACAACCCATTACGAGCGCGCTTAGTCGTCAGTCAAGTCTCATTAGACCGAGGCTAAAGTAACGTCATGTTACGGTCGAGCGGGGAAACCAAGGCTTTATCGAAAATATATGTGTCAATGTGCTTCGGAAAAAGTCTCTGTGTTGTTAATTTGCTCCTCATACTTTCACCACGTGATGGACTCAATTTTCCCGTAGGGATGAGGATTTCAATTCACAGTAAACATTCGAACAATTACGAGTACATGATGCTCAATATATATAGCTATATATCTTTTAATATACAACTATTTTAGTATATAAAAGCAAAAGTCAAAAAATAATTATGATATTTCTTAATCATCAATCTTTCGGTATTCTGTTGTATGTGTTTATGTAAATAAAAACGCTTGATGAATAGACAACTTGCGGTAATTTAATTCAAAACTCCTGGCGGTCATGGCTTAGTGGTATAAGCGTTGCTTACCAAAACGAAGAATCTGAGTGTTTGATCATCGACGGTGATTTACATAAAAATATAGTTTTAATCCATTTCTTAGCTCTATAAATACCCTAAGTTGTTGTGAATTTGATCCCTTACCCATAAAATACCAGTCATAGCGTATTTACTAGAAGATGGTAGATGAAAGTCGTTTCATTAATGCTATCCAGCCATAGTGAATTATTTTATTAAATTATGCGTAAATATAGGGCTTTAGTCTATGACGTTGGCGGATTAACACTACACATACAGCACGTATTATATGTTACATGGTAAGTTACATAGAATCCACATATAAGATTTCAGCATCACTCGGCATTCTGCACCATGTGTTGGTTTTATCTTGTATGAGCTTAAATTAAATATTTGCCGACAGGTATAGCTCAATGGTCACAGCGTTTGCTTTGTAAGCCAAAGGTAGTGGCTTCGATCCCCGACGGAGATTAAAAAAAGGATTTCTGAGCTCTAAAATTACCCCGGTTTGTGTGAATTTGATCCCTCACCCGTAAAATTCCAGTCGTAGCTTATTAATCATAATTGGTGGTAGACGAAAGTCTTCTTGTGAAGACTACCCATTCATAATAAATTCCTGTAATAATAAAGAATGATGCCTGAATCTAAGGTCTATGACGTTGGCGGATCAACATTCCACATACAGCGCTTAGTCATATGTATATGGTAAGCGTCATAGAATTCCACAGATGAGACTATAGAATTAGTATAACCATCTGTCGGTATTCTCCGGTATGTGCTTACATAAAAAAAGAACAAATAAATTTTACTGTTACATCACCACAAATAGATCAGATTGCTAAGTGAAAGAGGACTGATGGATATATATACTAGGAGTGCTTGAAGGAAGCAGGTCAAGTGAACGATTTTCTACCAGATAGAATGACCTAATTAAAAATGCCACCGCAATTACGAAAGTTCCAGAATAGAGAGAGATAGTGATGGTCTACATATCTCATTGGTAATGAGTATTACACTTAAATAATGACTCAATTTCATATATGACAGTATTTTTTTGAGAGGTATTCTATTGCTGCCAGTTCTGCTCAAAAAAGAAAGTTAATCACATTAACTTTCTTTTTAATTTATTTTAATGTGGTCTTTTTGCTAGAAACTTATTATTTAACCGTTAATATTTGACTTCAAAACTGTTTGAAAAATCCATTTTGAAATTGACCTGATAATATGCTCGCATATAATTAATCAAAGTTATACCAGCATAATTTTTTTTCTTTTATATTCTATTTAATGCTTATTTTTTAATATCCAACACTTTTTCTTTATACGTTGCGTTAAATTGTATTAACTGTAAATAATTTTGTTAAGATAAAAACAATTAACTGTACCAATTTAAATTTAAAAATGTGTGTGATTCTCAATTTTCGTTATTATTTTTGGAAATTAACTTATTATTTATATGAAACACATAATAGCTAAAACAAGATAATATGAATGTGCTTACACTTAGATCTTAGACGCTTTAAATATTTTATTAAGGATAGCAAACTGAGAAAAAGACTGTTCAATCAAATGCTTCAGATGTATTTTAGATAAATTTGACGTAATGGAAGCCCAATTCAGGCATGAACTCCAAGAATTTCTTTGGAAGAATAATTTTTTGGAGTCATCTGTTTGATGAGCATTAGGACCTTCTGTTACTTGTCTTTATGGCTTTGTTCTTAATACTTTAAAAATTTTGCATATATATTTTTAAACAATTATTAATTTTAATTGTACTTCAGCAACGACTTGAACTTGTAAAATTTGTAATGTTATCGTAGGGAAAAAAATAATTGAAATTGGAAATTGAAATTGAAAAAACGCAACTAACAGTTTTTTATTCTTATAATTCATATAGCTATTGATACAATATACTGGATTGCACCGATATTTTTTCTATCTTATTTCAAACATAAGAGTATGATAATAAAACAGGATATTTTTCTAGTCGATTGCAATCTCCCTAACACAAAAAAGCCTCAATTTAAAATTGCTTTCATTTAAATAAAGAATTTGGCAAGATTTTTTGGCCTCAACGTAACTGCAAAGTGATCGTTCTTGGCGGGTTTCACTATCATAAAAAAAACTCTAATCTCGAAAACTTTCTTTCTAACTGAATTATTGAAACGAATATTCTCCGGAATTTTCTTATTTTATTATTTGGCTTAACTTGTCTTCACTGCTATATTCACTCAGTAAGTCAATCTTTATCGACATAATTTAAAAACAAACCTTCTGTTTTTATTCGCAGAAAATTTCAGAATTAAAAAATATATAAAAATAATATGTTAGCACAAAGAGGAGAATACCAACAGATGGTGACAGTCATTCTGAAGTCTCATCTGTGGAACTCTATGACGCTTACCATGGTGCATAAAGCTAAGCTCTGCATGAGGAGTGTTGATCCGCCAACGTCATAGACTACAACCCAAGATTCATTCATCATCCTTATTATTACAGGAGTTAACTATGAATGGGTGGTCTTCACGGGACGACTTTCGTCTACTACTAAATTTAATTAATAGGCTATGACTGGCATTTTACGGGTGAGGGATCAATTACACACCAACCGGAGGTATTTAAGAGCTCAGAATTTTTTAAGAAATCTTTTTTTTAATCTCCGTTGGGGATCGAACCCACGACCTTTGGCTTGCAAAGCAAACGCTTTGACCATTGACCTATACACGCCGGCAATGTTACAAAAAAAATACTACCAAGTTTGGTTATTTCAAATAAAAGCAATAACTACACGTTAAGCATAAATTCAATTGAACCTAGGAACTATAATTTTAAAATAATTATTACTGTAGCTATGACTTTTTATATAATTAAAACATTTCGAAAATGATATGTCCACGTCCAATTTATAAAATAAAAATGATAATTTTGTCTACCTTATGCTATATTTTTTAAGCTTGTTAATTAATTGACTTTGTATTGTAACTTTGCAAATAATTTTATGCCATTTTGAAATATAAAAACATTAATTTTATTACATATAAAAATATTTTGATGAAAACATATTCTTGAAAAAAAAAAAATCACTGATTACTAAAATATGTAGATGATATTTAAATAAATACATCGTACAGTTTATTTTATTTGACGTTCAAAAGAACTGAACAATTAGCCGTTAAAAATGTAACATAAAAAATCTCCATTTTTATATGTTAGCAAAATTTAAGATTTTTATGCTCCATTGTCAGGTTTGTAAATTTGACCAATTAATACAGGGAAATTTTCGTTTCAATTATAACTCAGGACGAGAAAAAGGGTAAAAAAGTTTTAAAAAAAAAATAGTTTTTTTTTTTTCAGATATTTTCAGGATAAAAATTTTTCAGAAAAGGTCACATAACGCGGTTTGCTAATCCAACACGCTCCGGTCAATTAATATTACTCCACAGCGATTCTGTAAAATCAAATTTAAAGTTTCCATTCCAGTCAAGCGGGCTTGGGTTGTGACGAAATTAAACAAAATCAAATTTAAAAAGTTGGCCAATTTTTTAATTAAAGTGACAAATCCCCTTTACTAAAGACTTAACAAAAGAAACATGATTGGAAGGCAAAATGTTCATTTAAAAATATTTTTGCCCCGCTAAACAACGTTCTTTGTTTTTGTTAATTAATCATTTCAGAATATTTAAAGCTTAAAATAATTGATGTACTATTTCCTAGGGCTTTTTTTTTTTTTTTAATATTTTCACTACCACAACAATTGTTTAAAATCAATTAACGCAATAAATTAACTTTTCTTTCTACAAACGCAACCTGTTTACAGTATTGTTTTTATTATGTTTTTTAATATACCAATAAAATACATCCTAACATCCTCCTCTCTCTCAAAAAATTGTTATTCCGCTGCGTGATGGCAGGATAAGGAGCATATTAAGAACACATAGACTTTTTTCATAAGCAAATAAATAAGCAGATAAACCTTACAACCTTGTGACCCGACCTAGTCACAGCGTTCAGCCGAGCCACAATACAATATCCTCTGCTTGAAGGGGGGGACACGACTGATGCGCCCGTAATGGACTGTCGCACCGGTGCCACAAGCAGCGGTCTATATAACTAGTCTCAAATGCCAATACGGCGGACACATACATGGACGACAAGTGAACAGAAATAAGAGACGAAAGATTTTTTATCGAGGTTTTCGGTACCATTCAGCAAGGGCTATATCATGCTGATGCCAATACATATTTATAAAAAACACATGTTTTTTTTAATACTTAATATTTATAAAAGAAAATAATAAATACTATAAAAAGTTGTAAATTTTTCATTATTTTTTTGTTGTTGTTATGTTAAATAATGTTTGTTAATTATTGAGAGGTAGCTGAAACTTTAATCAGTGAATTTACGTGTTTAAATTACGTAATACTTAATTTATATGTATAATGTAAATATTATATAATTATTAATAAATATTATGAATATTTATCTAATCTTCTTGGAAAAACAATTATTTCTCATCTCAACTTGCGATGTTTTCTTTAATTCCCTCAGCTTTTCTTTAACAAATAAAGTGCTACCTGGTGTCGCTATATTATTCACGTGGACATAATTCAATCTGGGAGGAAACTTCCTTCTTGGTGGAGCCTCCGCCTTAAAAACACAGCCCTTTCAAGCCTTTCAGCGTCACTTCACGAGGCTCTATCTATCAATTCTTCAGCGGGCAAGGTAGAGACATGAAACTTGGCAAGGGTCAAAAACAGGACCGAACCAACGAAAAATCCAAGACATGTGATACGATCAATATTATTATTACGCCTAAAGCTTTTTAACATATTTCCAGGAAAAAAAGACCTAGGTTAATGATTTAATGCACATTTTATCGTATTTTTTTTTTTAATTTCTTGATAACACAAATGAAATGATCATTACTTAAAATATTACTTCTAAAAGTGGATATGAAATGATTTCATTCTGGTTAATACCTGGTTTAGGTGGATCACCGAAGTTAAGCAATATTTAATGCAATGCACTCATGTTTGAGTTGCCTGTTGCTTACCGCGTGTCACTCATCGGGTTGATCAACCCTTTAAGCACGTCTGATGATCCGTGGTTCTGCAGCTCCTTCAAAAAACGTTACTGGAGTGAAGATGGCGTATCTTCACGCCAAGGGCCTTCACCCAGATACATCGGCTGAGGACTTGCAGAGCTTCTTGGCAGCGACCGCTGCATTCAATCCTTCTTGGATGACCATCAGGAGGATTTTTAGCAGGCGGACGCTGTCAACTTCTTTCAAAGTCGGGGTCATCGCGACTTCGCTGGAGTCTCTCATGGAGCCTCAAGTGTGGCCTGAAAGGACCATCGTTCAACCCTGGATACGCATAAGACGAAAGAATCGCAGTGAACAGTGGTTGAAACCAACTTGAGTGAAGATATTGACATATTTAGTGTTATATTGCTTTAAATTCAGTGCTGGTGTTTATGGAGGCGAAATGATACACGTTTTGTTTTGTGACAATAATGCCTTATGACAGGGTTTTTGTTGTTACAGGTCAAACTGTTTATCTTGAGTCTCCTGACGCTAGTTCTGAGTGTGAGATCAGTGATACTAAATGTGTCTATAAATTTACATCACCACATTTATGGTACCTATTGTATTTATATTTTATAGTATATTATTGTATTTATATTATTGTACTTCAGAAATGCATTGAATTGATAAAATTTGTAATGTTTCTGCAAGGAAAAAAATAAATAAAATTGAAATTGAATTGAAATTTAAGACCAAATGGTCCAGACCACGGAAGTGTCGGGCTAACCGTCCGGTAGCCTTAAAATGTCCAATAAGCAAATCACTCAAAATATGCCTCAAATATCACAGCCGTCATTTATTTAAGTTCTAAGACTTCTGAAGATAGTCGGGAACCTTATATGTTCCTTCGGGCGCAGATATATCATGAGACGAGACAAAAAAACTGGCTGCCACGAACCCTGATCGGGGTTCTTCGGCTACTCAAAGAAAGCGCCACGAGCCTCGATCGGGGTTGTCGATTGCGTATATTTTGTATCGAGTACGCTTGCGTCAGCGTTCGCATTAAACGGTTGTGTGCAGTGTGGCGTCTTGGTTAAAGTCTTATATATTACTGTTGTTTTCGTGGTTTGGTAAAAATCTATGCGATTCTATATAATGATTGAGACCCTGATAATCATTTTTTCTATATTGACTTTTAGGTTGCAAATATGCGAAATATGATGGCATTCAACGAGTAAATGGAGGCAAAATGTAGTTGCCATGTGTTTCTGATATGAAACGGATATGGGCAAAAAAATCCTGCAGACTTTCGCATATGCGCTTTTAAATAGGCTATCACCACATTTAGATTTTTTTCACATACGAGTACTTTTCCACTTTAATCGATGGCATTGGTTTCCTACATCTGTGTTATAGATGAAATTTGTTTTTACTATTTGTTATTACTTCCTATTAATTTTGTTGTATTTTTCATGCGCGTTTTGTCAATTTTTTTTTTATTTTTAATGGTATTAAAAAAACCGTATACTTGTCAAGACTTTTATAAAAAAAACATTGAACTGAAAAATTAATCAAAATATATTTTTAATGAACTTTAAAACCCTGAGCTGACCTGGTGGCAGATACCCCCAAACAATTACCCTCCGTTCTCGTCTTAACCACTCCAACCCTCGCCGACCAAACGTAATAATATCCCTCGATAATTAAGTTAAGTAAGGGTCGAAGGGATGAAAAAGTGAAACTTCGAGGAAACGAATGTTCTTTTCATGTTCGAGTTTACTTTTTGTGCCCTCTAGAAACACTGTACAACCCGGATACCTTCACAAGGACCGAAAACAGGGTATTTTTTAAGAAAAATAATTATAACAATTTGCGAATTGATATACTTTACTTTATAATCACAATTTAAGTATTGCATTTAAGTAATGTTTAAAATTCATAATTTTTCAACAATTATACTATATATGATAATTATAAAATGATTAATTATCTATAAAATAAGATAAGAATATTGAAAAATATTCTAATAAAAATTAAAATAATCCTAAATAATAATATTATTTGAGCCAATATCAAAAAGGTAATAAGGTTCATCAGTAAAACAGGTAAATGACTGGTTGTAATGTCCGCGTAGGATTTACAAGTAGTTGTTTTCATCCATTCAGTCTATAGTTCGGTTCGAAAACCCATGTGGTACTTACTAAATAAATAGACTGTCGGAAACTAATAATAATAAAACGCTTGTGAATAAATGTTGACTGATTGAATCATAAAATATAGATACTATAAATATATACTACAGAGGCATCTATCGTTATATGATGTTAACAATGGTATATTTACATCAAGTTTCGCGTATTTCTCCAGGCGGAGAATGATCGTTGGACAGCGCAGTGTGTAGAATAGAGCAAAGGTGCAACGCTCGAGGTTTGAGTTTCTGAATGAATTGATGCGTAAAAAATTTGATGTAGACTTGTATGTGTGTGTTTAATAACTAATTAAACTATGTGTTTTTTCAGCATTATATGTACAGTGTTCATCGTTTCATTGTACCTAAAAAGGTTTCGCCTTTCTTCTTTGGACGCTTGTTCATGTGATTCTTGCAAGTAATTAGCAAACACCTTCTGACGAAGTGCATGAAACATGATAACAATAGACACGTTTTGTGTGTCGCCTGGGAGTATCTAGCATTTATTAGAAGGAACTATTTGAACTGCTGTTTTATTATGAGGGTCCCTTCAACGACTATTACTTTTGTTATGGATGATATAGAAATTAAAAGACATACATTAATAAAATAACAGCAAGTCTTACCCATAAAATAAAGATCACTCCAACGTGCCATGCTCGGAGTGTCTCTAAAAGACAAATCTTAAATGAGGATATCTTTAGAAGAAATCAAGTAGTGGAGACTACCCAACGAATAGTGACAATGGGCAGGGCATATCTGTCTAAGAGATAATGGTCAATGTTAAAAACTGGCAAGCGGAGCATTGGTTGATCTCCTGCAGATGGACTAACGACATCAAAATAATAGCAGGAGTTGCCTGGATGCAGGAGGTGGAGGATCGAAGAGTAGAGCCTACGTTCAATAGTAGATGGACACAGGTTGATGATGACATTATTGCACATACGCAAATGATCGGGAGCACACAAATACCACATCTTAATTAAAACGATCGCATTTCATACTTCCATGCTAACTTATACACTGGCTTAACTAAAGTTGCTATATACGAGTATTTTTATTGAGTTTCTTTACGATAATTTTTCGTTATATTAATTTATATGAATCGTCCAGTTTTATCTAAGTGTTAGCAATCTAAATTGAATTTGAAATGAAAAATAATTTAAAATAAGACTATACAAATATTATCAGAAGCAATTTATAAAGCTTATCACATAAAATAAACAATCTCTGCACAAATTTTATAATCGTTTATTATAAAAACAAAATTTCGTTAGAAATTTATTGTTTGCAAATAATTTTACGTATTTTTTGTAGGAGCAAAGAATCAACTTGCCATTTTACACTGAACCAATTAATCTTACATAACCAACTTTTTTCAGGCATGGAAAATCTCCGGGCCTGTAATCTCGTGCCAGTTTTCAGAGGTAGAGAAATAATTTTAAGGTTTTTTTAGAAGAAATTACACCGGAGGGTTGATACTGTCACTGTAAGCACTGCGCCTTTTAATTTTAAGCCTTTTTTTCTTCTCAATATTTAGCGTTTTTTAAGCCTCTTTTTTATTTAACTTGCAAAGTACACGGTCAGTTTTTTATTGTTTTTGATATATTTTTTTTACAACTTTCTACGGTCAAATTATTTGTACTTGAATTTAATAACATCAAATATTTATTTTACATTTTCGTTTAATTTTTTCATACTATTGTAGATACTTTTTTATTGTTGTGTTAATATAATTTTTGGCGGGAATGTGGTAGTATTATCTTACGAAAATTCACAATACATACGAAAAACTGTTTATTAATATTTTACAAATTGGCTTTTGTGTAATGCAAGTAAAAGACATTAATTTAAAACTTTATATTGTGGCTTTTGGGATTAGCGGTGTGTGGCAAAATACTGTTTTCCTATATTTCGACCGCCATTGCAGGAGTCTTATACAGGGTTGATGACTGTCGAAATATTGGAAAAGAGTAGTTTGTCACACACAGCTATACCCAAAAGCCACAATATCAAATCTGGCCGTGAAAACCTAGGTAGTTATTTCGAAACTTCATTTACAAAAAAGATTTATGAATTTGCATTTAATAACTGGGGCATATTCTTCTTCTTCCCATTTTCGTTGCTTGGGGTGTTGCTAAAAGGTAGATTCCGAAACGAGGATATACACAGAAGAACTCAAGTAGTGGAGCCTACCCAACGAATAGGCACACTCAAGTGGCAATGGGCAGAACATATCTGTCGAAGAAACGACGGTCGATGGGAAAGAAAAGTATTGGAATGACGCCCAAGAACTGGCAAACCAAGCATTGGTCGACCCCCTGCAAGATGGACTGAATGACTGGGATGACCTGGATGCGGAAGGCGGAGGATCGAAGAGAATGGAGACTCATGCGGGAGACGTACGTTCAACAGTTGATGGATACAGGCTGATGATGATGACGATGACGAGTAATTTATGTTCTATTCATACTTGGGTACTCGTGGAAAAAATCCTTCGAGAAGAAAACATACTAGATAATAAAAAATCAAAAAATATTCACTAAAGTTTTTACAATTTTTCACAACATCATGGTTGTTATACAGGTGTGATATGCGAAATACTATTTCTGAAATATTCTAAGCATTTTCATGTTAGGTCATAACAAGTACGTTCTGTTTGTCCTTCATTTCCACACTTAAATTTTACAGTTACAGCAGGTGAAGAATTTTACGCCCTCGTTAGGGCGCCACCTATTTAACACGTAACATTTAATTTTCAAAGTATTAAGGCCCGTGTTTGTTTCGGTCCTGTAATGATAATACAATATGCGTACATCTTTTTTAATCTCGCATAAAAACAAACAAACATCTGGAAAAAAAAAGGATTAAGCATTTAAAGGCGTTAGGATATGCGACAATAATAAAAAAACATTATTTATTCAATAGTATTGCAGCATTTAGGTTTAGTTATGTGTGGCAAACTGTATGATCGCTAACGTTGAAAAAGACTCTTACAATGTCTAAATGATGGTGCTAGAAAATTTGCCATACACGGCTAAGCTCAAAAGCCACAATATCAAATCTTGCAGTGAAAACCAACGACATTACTTAAAAAGTTCACTCTTTTATTATTTGTCAAAACATCTAACACGAGGGCCTATATAACGAATATTAACATTATTTAACACTTGGATTGCCCCGAAAGAGGACCTAGTCCATGGACACGACCGAGGGGTGGGATATATGGAGGTCCCTTAACTAACTTCGGACCGGAGTGTGCAAGACGAGTACACGAAATGACAGCCTGGTAGTTTTACAGCGGACCGACTGAATGTGACTGCGGCGTGGAGCAGGCCCTGTCACACCTCATCTAAATAGTCTGACCCCCGTGTGAAGGTCAGACTATGCCTGATCTGCATCAATTAAACAATTTAAAAATGTTTAATGTATGTTTTATTTACTAGTTGTTTTTGTGTTGCCATGCGGATTGGCTTTAAAGACAAAAATAGCTTCGCCACCCACCCCGGGAATCACCGGTGTTGTCATAAAAAAATCTCGGGTCCAGCTGCCTGATGTACCTCAGAAGGCCTCGAGGACACCCATAACCAGTTGTCGCACACCCAAATCTTAGGAGAAGTTTTTTTTTATGTAAACACAAACAGGAGAATACCGACAGATGGTGATAGTAGTTCTGTGAAGTCTCACCTGTGGGATTCTATGACGCTTAACATGGTGTATATGGCTAAACGCTGCATGTGGAGTGTTGATCCGCCAACGTCATAGACTACAGCCCGAGATTCACGCATTATCCTTTATTATTACAGGAATTTACTATGAATGGGAGGTCTTCACGGGATGACTTTCGTCTACCACCAATTTTAATTAATAGACTATGACTGACATTTTACGGGTGATGGATCAAATTCACACCAACCGGGGGTATTTTAGAGCTCAAAAATCGATGAAAAATCCTTTTTTTTTTTAATCTCCGTCGGGGATCGAACCCACGACCTTTGGCTTGCAAAGCAAACGCTTTGACCATTGAGCTATGACCGCCGGCAAACACACTTATGAAGAAACGTTTTCTCTCTCGTAAATTTCATTGTTTATTTTCCGAGGCAAATATGAGTACTTTATAAATCAAAATTTTTAGGATATCAAATTTTTAGCCCGATACTTCCGTGAAATTTGAATAATCAACTTTATCAACTTCCTGTAATAAGAAACAGACAGTCACGCACCCAGGTTTTGATTCACGTGAAATGCTGCTTTACTAATAACATGATAATGGATAAATGAATCTATCTTCATATTCTACAAAAAACCATGGCCTGGATAATTAAATGATTCTCTCCTCTTCTTTTTTAATTACTTCTACCCTTGTATTAAGTAATAATTGACTAGAAAAGACATTAAAAGCATTTCATGACATAAATATATGTGACAATATGTAACAGTGCTGAAATATACGAGTACCATAATTAATATTACATTAAGGTTATCAACTGACAATACTTCGTGAAACTGCATAGTTATAATCTTAAATTAATTTTCATTAAAAAATAAACAAATTAAAAATACATATATTTTATGGAAGATGAGGCCGAAACATGTAATCGCTTAAAATAAATGTGAATCAAAACTAAATATTTTAAATTTCTTAATTTCTTAATTCAAATTAATTTTAAATTATAATTATTATAATCATGTGAAAAACCCTTTTTTTATTGTTTGAACCGTACGGGTTTTATTTTTTCAATAACACTACCAAATATAATCTGTCCTGAAAAAGCTTAACGACAGGTCGTGAAAATCTACTGAAAATTTTACTTTACTCGGGTTTCAGCAAACCTGTCAGCCCCACTTCAGGAAAACAACCCTTTTGGTACCTACGCCGTATATCCAAGATAAATCCTATTTCTATTGCATGTATTAACAGTGTCAACTTGTCGGCGTGTATTTTATTTTCGGTATTTATGTGTGCATATAATGTATTGCGAGGACCAAAGTAAATTTAAAAAATATTGGTTGACGGAATAAAACATTGTTTAGTTGCTTTGAACTCTAACTACTATAATGTATTCATATTATATGCTGCACTTTTAACATTATTTTACTCTGGATTCTGAAATCGCGCTGAATTTATTCGTATCAACATTTTGAGAACAACGCATTTAAAACACAAGAACAGTCAAAACAAGCAAAACAAGCAAACAAAGCAAAGCATGTGTAAAATACGTATAAAATTCTTGTGTATTTTCGTTATAATGTTAATGTTGGTATTATATATTTTTTTATATAAAGACATACAGCAGAATATCAACAGATGGTGATAGTGATTCTGTAGTCCCATCTATAGATTCTATGACGCTTACCATGTTAGATATTGTTAAGCGCTGCATACGGAGAGTTGATCCGCCAACGCCATTGATTACAGCCTGAGACTCACGCATCATCCTTATTATTACAGGAATGTACTATGAATGGGTGGTCTTCACGGGACGAACACCAATTTAAATTGATAGGCTATGACTGGCATTTTGCATGAGGGATAAATTTACACCAAACGGGGTATTTTAGAGCTCAGAAATCTATTAAAATACTTTTTACGGGATCGGGGATCGAACCCACAACCTTTGGCTTGCAAAGCAAACGTTAAGACCATTGAGATATATCCGCTGGCAATGAGCTATACCCGCCAGCGGCATACGAAATAAAAGCGATCATTTATGGATTCTACAAAGCTTACGATTTTGTAGAAAAGACTGCGTCTAGATTTTCGATCCGTCGACGTCATAAACTTAAGTCCGGCATTCACGCATTATCCATTTTTACTATAAATGGGTGGTGAGCATGATAATATTTTAGTATACCGCCAATTTTCGTTTACAGACTGCGCCAAACATTTTTCTCATGAATGATGAATTCACACTAATCAGAAGTATTTATTATATAAACTTAGAAAACGTTAAATTACGAATATTTTCATCTCCGTGTAATGTTGAGCCACGAAGTTTGTTGTAGTAAGCAGATGCTTTCACCACTTATTCACATCCACCGTCATGCCTTTGATTGAGTGAACATAAATTCTGATAAAAACTATCTGAAATTAAGCGACAATGCCATAATGAAAAAAAATTAAAGATTCCATAATGTGAGGCGCGTGATTGCTCTCTTAGAATTCAGAATCTTTTAACCTATTCTCAACGGTTGTCGGCATATGCCGTCAAAGATTCCCCGACCGTTGACATCGGTTGATGTGATATATTGTTTTGCTACTTTCACTACTCATTGTGACATCTACGATAAGAACTTGGAACTGCAGTCATTGTCTATATCAACCTACATGTATTCTCTACAGAAATCTGTAAAGCATGTAAATAAATAACATTTAGTTTCGTCACAGGAGCGATTTTTCTGTACACCACATTTGTCAATGCCACCACATGTATGGAGTTACATAATGAACGATTGTTAAATATAAAAGATGCATCATCTGATAGCTAAACGATAGAAGAACCAATGTGATTTATGAATATATGTCAGATAGGTACATTTATGCTTCAAATTCTAGTTTTAAGCAAAAAAAATGGTTTGAAAAATTCACGCCGTATTGACAGTATATTTTGTATTCCACCAAGCCGTAACGAAAGGGTTAAGCAATTCATAGCTTAGAATTATGACAAATTAAAATCGTAATAATTTGAACTTAAAAAGTGTAACATGCCTTTACACTTTTTCATAACGTAAAATTGTACATTATAAATATCGCGAAAATTATGTTTATATAAAAGTTGTAGGCATGAATTTCTTAGCAAATCCGATATGCAAATATGATTTGATCACATGTTTCCAGTGTTATTAAAGTCTAATCAGAGATACCACAGGAAACTGTGGTTCTAATCCCTAAGCAACAATTTGAATAGAACAACATACGAAATAACAGACCTATTTTGCTATCTAGAATAATATCTACGTAAATTCGTGAAATAATAATAGTGGTGTCGGCTGATTTTGTGTTACGATTTTTTAATGTAAAGTCATGGAAGAAATTATGATATACAGAACTAATATTATTCAGAAAAAATAACCCATTCTAAGATGATATTTATTTTTGTATGTGTGGTATAAATGAAAATTCTTTAAATGGTCATTATGTAAATAAACTTCCAGCTTAAATATTTTTTATTGTGAAAATAAAATTGGTCTAATTGAAAATATTCTAGATTTAAATAGGTAAGGTTTGACATGTTACATCAAAATATTCTATATATGTTATCAAAATATTGACGATTATTCTTCTTCTTCTTCGTGTCAGCGATGTCAAATTATTTTTGACCAGTATCTGGCAACATCGATAGCCCGTGTGTTGCTCATCATTAGGTCTTGAGATGGGCAGCTTGTTGGGTATATGGAGCAGGATCTTAGGTGTGAGGCTGTCTGCAGGTCTCCATAGTCACACAATAGTGAATCTCCCTGCCGAAGCATTCCACATCGCTTGAGGTTGTTCTTTGTTCTATCAACTCAGGTTCTTAATCTGTTCAGGGATTTCCAGATGTGCCAGTCAAGGTTCTTGCCAGTTGGGAGGCCTTCCTTTGGATTAATGAAATCCTCTGATGCGACTTGTTGCCGGAGCTGGAGTCTCCCATTTTCAGGGCCAGATGTGTGGATTGTGTGGGTCTCAGAAATCTGCTTCACGACTTCAGGCTGGGTGTTGGGGGTATCTGATTATACGGAAGCAGTAGGACGGTTGGCTTACGCATTTCTTCGGCGCATATGACTTTGCGTCTTGATGAATATTGACCTAACTGGGATAGATTCTTCGGATGCTGCATACAGCATTAAGTCATAATTTTTCATGTTCCGTAAGTGCCATCACTAATTATACATATAATGAACTTGTCGGAGCTCTGGGAAGTATAGCTGACATGGAATGCGACCATGAGCAAGGCAGCAGACACAACTGGCGGCAATTTTAAAAAAAATGTACTTCTGCTAGATATTGGATATGGAATAAGGATAAATAATGTAATTCTGACAGAAAATATTGATCAAAAATGTTTTGATAAAAAAATCTTAAGTATTGGTTATAATACATGAAAAATTTAGGTTTTTTACAAGAAATTTATCTTATTTTGCTAATGAGGTTCGATAGACCTTTTCTTAATGCTAAATTAATTAAACCCAAGACCCAAGATGACTGAAATTAATTGGTTTTCACAAATAAATTATGTTTCTTTACATTTGCAATTATGCAAATTTGTTACATTTCATAAAACAAAAACAAAATATTTTCAGCTGTTAAAAATAAATACCTTTTAATTCTTTGTATATTTTTGATTGATAAGTTTTTATTATATATTTAAAATTAGTGTGAGAACCTCTAGAACTTTTCGTTTACTTTACTATTGGTTAATACTGTATTTAAAAATAATAAATTTTTGATTTTTAATTTTCAAAGTTCTTGCACATTAATTTAGTACCCGTATTTAATGCGTAGAATATAAAGAACATTGAGAATATTTTTGATTGCTTTGCTTACTTCAAACTGTTAGGCTTCGTATACTTTAGTACTGTCGTATATTATTTTTTTGCTGTCGGACGTAGATTTTGACGTAAACGAGCTTTTTTGTGCGAAAGTGCTAAAAATACACGATGTTATTTTATCATTTTCTCTCTTATTACAGATGTATTTATCCGCGACAGAGTTCCGCGAGATTGTCTCTGTCCCGCAGCATCCATATTGATTTACTGGGTCTCTATACATTATCTCGTGATGCGTATTTCTATTCTACGCCACAAATAATAAAATCTCACGCCCCTCTAGACGCTGACCTACTAAGTGAATACTCTAGGCTCGTTCAGCGTAATATATTATAGGCATGGTTCATACGAGAAACAATGCCTAATATCTCATTATGATTTCAATTTGATCCTCTCATTCCTATGAAGATCTATTTGCTTACTTATAGAGATATGACGAAGACTCAATGAAGATATCAGTAATTACTTGTTTGGATTATTTTTTTATTTTCATTAAAATGTTTTTCAATATTTTCATTATATTTTAAAGATAATTGATCTATCTTTCAATATGATCAATAATTAAATACACACATACAATTCAACATCAAATTCTACGAATCAATTCATTCAGAAAAATTATCGGCAGACGCGGGAGTGGTACATACTAAAATAGTAACTAATAATAAAGCTTGTGAATAAATGTGGACTGATTGAATCTTAATAAAATAATAATATAAATACTCTGAACATATACTATAGAGACATCGATCGTTAAAAAACAAAAACATTTAAACATTATTAATATTTTGATCCTAATTTTGAACATGAATCACATTGAGCAATGATCAATCACTTACTGAAAGACTGCAGCTTCGCCCTCAATAAAGGCATCCAGTATGCTTATACACTTTGGGACTTATGAAACTTTCTTTAAGAGTAAAAAATCTTCTAACAAGTGATTACACAGTGCTCGGTATGCACCATATTAAAACAAGAAAGTTAAATATTTATCTTTTAAATATTGAAATGGATATCAAAGTGAAATCTTAAAATAAAAATATCACAAATGCACAATTTTATTTTTCGTTTTCACCTCGAATCTAATAGATTCTATATTGAAAATATATTCAACTGATTACAAATGTACTTGTTGGTGGTTTTAGTTAAAAATGTATATGATTTTCAAATAGGCGTGTTAAACTCATGACGAATTTATACGTCATCGACAGGTTACAAAACATTACTAATCGAGTAAAATTTTGGCAATTCAATCATTCTAGTCACAAATGATTGAATCAATTATTTGAAAATTAATTCCAAAACAATAGTTTTCATAATGCATATTAAATCTCTCATCAAATTTCCGTTCAACCAAATATACATTCGATTCAATGTCCGTTTGACCAAATATACGTGTATATTTGACCAAACGTCAATTTAACCAAATGTCCTTTCGGTCAACGGACAAGAAGTAATATGTTTATAATTCAGATTGTTCACCTAAACTATTTTGATAATAATACTCAGGTCACTGATTTTCTGATACTATATAACTAATATTAACTGCAACCAGTCACGTATGACAATAATAGAATAGTTGGTGATTTTTAAACATTTTTAGCGCCAATGGAACATTTTTGAATACTCTTCTGGAATGTTTTTATTTTCCTCAATTTCTTTCCAACTCTTACTCCTTGAATATTCACTATTTCTAATTGATTCTTCTTCTTTAGCCTCGCCATATCTCATCATCTGAGGTCGGTTCTCTTTGTGCATATTCGCCATGTCTGCGCTGCATTCTCTGCATTCAAGTCCAGAGTTTTCAGATCCTTTTCTACAGGTGCAGTCCAGATTGCCTGTGGTCTTCCAGGTCTTCTCTTCAGCGTGGGTATGTTGAGGGCTTTCTTTACCATGTAGTTCTCATCTCTCCGTGTCATATGCCCATACCATCTTAGAATATTCACTTAATAATAATATAAAAAAAAAACAACATTTTTTCCATAGTCAGTATCTAATTAGTCAAGTTACGTAAAAATATAATTACAAATATAACATTAATGGCTTAGATAATACGAAAATCAATGAAGACTTACATAAATATTGATTTTATTTATTTAGTCATCGTATGCATTATTGCAATGATATGTTCATATCATCATCATCGTCAGCCTTTATCCGTCCACTGTTAAGAGTAAGCCTCTCGCTTGAGTCTCCATACTCTTTGACCCTCTGCCTTCCACATCCAGGCCAATCCCGCTATTTATTTTATGTCAGCAGCCTATCTTGCAGGGGTTCGACCAATGCTTCATTTGCCAGTTCTTGGGCACTACTCAAATACTTTTCTTCCCCATCGACCGTCGTCACTTCGACATATACTCGTATGTACTGCCCATTGTCACTTGACTGTGCCTAATCGTTAAGTAGCCTCCACTAATAAATAAATATATAATATTTATATCTTAAATTATGCGAAAAACAATGTGGGCTTATATAAATATTCATTTTTTATATTTAATTAACGTATAATTACAATGATGCGTATACATTTATATATATGACTCTAAATGTCGTTTCACATTGATATTTAAAATAAACGAATGTTTTTTCCAAAACAAATATAATATTTAACAGTGAAAGTAAAATGAAATATTTCATTTGTTAACCCGTAGACGTTACTTGTATTTTTTTTAATTACATGAAAATTTATTTCGTTTGGTTTTATGAAAAACAAACTGATATTTGAAAATATATTATGGATGTTAGATACCATGAATAATACCATTGAAGTGTGAAAAAGAATCAATGACAAAGAAAAACCAAAAGGAATAACAATAATGCTCAGATATAAAGTCTTTTCTTGCAAAGCTCAAAGTCAAATCATTGACATCAAAGTCGTAGGAGGAAGAATGTCATGGTTATGTTTTTTCCTGTGAGTAGAATAACATTATTGATTTAATAATATGTATTCTGTTTTAGAGTTTATGGCCAACACTTACAGTCACTAGATACATTGACATTGAAACTATTCATCTCTTTACAAGTCCTATACTATTATTATGCTTAAGACTTTTACTTTGAGAAGAAAGCTATATAAAAGAATATATATTGACAAGTGAACAAATGCACACTTTTTATTTCTTTGAATATTTATTTAAAAAATGGGACTTATGTTAAATTATCGACAAGCGTATACAACTGGGATGGGCAGCATTTGGAAAACTAAAGTACATTTGTAAAGCGAAATTTCCGGATTGTCTTAAAATTAAGGCGTTTACCCAATGCATCCTCCCTGCATTAACTTATGGCGCAGAGACATGGAATCTAACAGCATGTGTTGACGATAAAATAAAAGTCACCCAGCGTTCTATGCTCGGAGTGTCGCTAAAAGATCCGAAACGAGGAAATACGCAGAAGAACTGAAGAAGTGGATGCAACCCAACGAATAGGCACACTCAAGTGGCAATGGGCACGACATATCTGTCGAAGAGATAACAGAGATGAAAGTATTGGAATGGCGCCCAAGAACTGGCAAACGAAGCATTGGCCGACCCCCTGCAAGATGTACTGACGACATAAGAAGAATAGCGGGAGTGACCTGGATGCGGAAGGCGGAGGATCGAAGAGGATGGAGACTCATGCGGGAGGCTTACGTTCAACAGTGGTTATTAAGATAATCAATTATATTTTATTTCATACACTTTAACTGAAAGATTTTGATCGTATTTATGGTGCTTTGCTTTTGGTGATCTTTCGAATCTATTTACACAAAAATATATTTTAAAATAATTTTATTGAGTAAACTATATATTGTTTGTAAGTAAATGATTGCTTGTTAAATTTTGAAAATTTAAAAAAAAAATGGAAAATTAAGAGATCGATGGGAATAAAACGACAGTCCGAACATACAAATAAAATAAATAAGAACACGATAACTAACGACATATATGGGACATACACGGCAATCATTAATAAACAAGAAATAGGTACCGAAGTGATAAAACAGAAGTCCGCCACAAAGTCAACATGTACAATATTAATGGTTTCTTTCTAAAAGTAACATATTGAAACATGAACCTTTTTTGCATTGTTTTGTAACGGAAGATGAGAAATGGGTCATGTAAAACATCGTGACAAGACGAAAGACATTGGGCTATACCTGGACAAGCCCGATTAACAACTTCAAAGGCCGAAATTCATAAAAAAAAATGCTTTGTGTTTGGTGGGATTGTATGTATATTGTGTATTTTGAACTCTTGGAACGCAATCAGAAAATTACAGTAGAACGATATTGTCAGCAATTATTCAAATTGAACGTCGCCCTTCAAAAGGATATACCAGAAAAAGAAGAAGTAAAAATTGTTTAATTGCAAAGTAAAAAACGGTCATAAATTTTGCATCAACCAAATAAAATCTAATTTCAATATCTATTTTGAATAATATCATAATATTTGTCTGATATTTATCACTGAAAAAGTTTTGAGGGATTCAAATTGTCTGGCAAAAAATATAGAATGCAAGCCGTTAAATTCGACCTGAAAGTTCGGTCGTAAAATTTAATTCCCAACTGCACTCAGTATTTGTCATAACTTTTCACACACCTTGCTATTTTTGCGCTCCGTGAATGAGGGCAATAACATTACATCTATAAATTATCCTGAAAATTGTAGCAAAAATACTCCACGAATTTATTCCTGAAGCAATGGTATTATTCGATCGTTTTCCTTAACGCATTTCCGTTTGGAATACTTTTACGGGTGAAATTGCACGATACGGATAAGGTTTTAAGATGGAGCAGCTTGCATGTAGCAAAATTTTTTAAATCTTAAATGATTTCAAAAATAATTGGTTACTTATTATTAAAAAAAAGTAAGGGAGTATTGTTTATAACAATTAGATGTTTTTGTATCTTGATTGACGATTTTGTGATGGTCTGGTCAAAAATTTAAATGTGAGTCTTATAACTATAATTATTTAGTTTTAACATAAATTAACGATTCTGTACACATTACATAAAACCCATTTTTTGGTGATTTTATGTCATGTAAAAAACATGATAGTGTAATGTTTTATGCTCATTTCAACATGATGTAGCCCTTGCTGACTGGACCGAAAACCTCGATATACAATATTTCGTCTCCCCCCAAAAATTCTTCTAAATCTAATTGACTGTTTTCTGACATCAGTATGATATAGCCCTTGCTGACTGGACAATCAACTGGTAGAATATTTCGTCTCTTATTTCTGTTCACTTGTCATACATTTATATGTCACCATATTGGCATCTTGGACAAGTCCGCTCACAGGTATGTTAGTTATATAGTTTGCCACTGACGGCACTGGTGACCGACCACGGGCCGCACGGCTTAGTGTAGCTCTTCAGCTCAGCATAAGAGCTACAACTCATGTCCACGAACACTTACTGCAAATACTCCCGTCTAGGGCACCCTCTACAGTTTTTACCCTCATCCATCCCCTCCACAATATCGTGAAGAAGACCATTGTGGCGCATGATGTGACCGATCCATCGGGTTAAGCTCTCTGAGATGGTTCTTATTAGGTGAAACAAATGTATATTCAGCTTGAAATTATTTTTATGACGGCATATTTTTTTCCGATCTTTTATGAGTATTTTTGAAAGAAACGTTTCAATTCATTTTTATATAAAGCGTTAATACTCGCAATATTTTTTTTTTGTGAACGAAAATCTTTACGATAAGCCAATTGTGTAGTCGCTTGTATTCGAGCGTATTTATAGCATGAAATTGGCATATAAATACATCATTTCTTGTACAGGGGTATCATTTCCCTTGCATTGGCGAAGTCACATGGGGGAATAATATGAACTTTATGTATTCATTTTAAGATTATTCACGCGAAAAAAATACATTTTACAAAAATGAGATTCATATGTATTTATCAAAAAAAAAAAAACAACTTATATTTATAAAGATTGAGCTGAACCCAACAACGACAAGCAATAAGCAATTTTCAGTGACTTATTCACTTTTTGGTTGAATAATAATGTTAACTTATTTAAACGATTAAGAAGACCCGTATTTACAATGCGTTTATTGCCATTTCTCCCCATTCTCATAATCTCTCCAATCCACACAAAAACATGAACACAAGACACGTTTCCTGCATGAAGCGTGCAGCCTCCATTGCTGAGCGTTATAGAGTGCACTGGTCTTGACCAGCTGTGCTCTCCTGCATGCGATTAGATAAAAAAATACATCAGCGTAAGCATATGATCATCACACACTTGCTAAGAAAATCACTTGGACACTTTATCAAATTTTAACTTTACCTTCCAGAGCTCTACGAAAAAAGTATAAATATGTCCAGGAGGTATAGCTTAAGGGTTAAAGCGCTTGCTTGATAAACTGACAATTGAGGTCTCATCCCCGATGAAGTTTAAAAAATATATTATTCTAAGCTCTATAAATACCCCCGGTTGGTGTGAATTTGATCCCTCGCCACAATGCAATTCACAGCATAATAATCAAAATAGGTGGTAGACGAAAGTCGTCCTGTGAAGACAACCAATTCATAGTGAATTACTTTAATAATGACGATGAAGCGTAAATGTCAGGCTGTAGTCTATGACCTCGGCGGATCAACACTCCACATGCAGCGATTGGCCATTTGTAGAATAGTAAGCATTACAGAATCCATAGATGAAACTTCAGAACGACTTCCACCATCTGTCGGTATTCACTTATATGTGTTTACATAACGTCGACCAAATAACGACTACCGAATAACGTAATCTTTTTCAAATATTTGATACTACAAAAGCGTTTTCAAATCCATACATAGATGGTTTAATAAAGCCAAGGTTGGGTTACTGTGATATCGAGTGATTAGCCCAACGCTTCTTATATTTTCACTGTACACAATATTTAAAAGAAGATTTCATTTTCATTATCAGTGTATAAAAATAAAAATGATTACCTTGTTGAAGTAAATGAAGTATTTTCACGTTCCATTAGTGCGAGCAATAAATATACGAAAATGTTTATTTCCTCATAACTAGTAATTAACAAAAAATACTATTTCTTTGGAATGAATGAGAAATTACCATTCATGTCGAAGAATTTTCTTCCACGATTATTTATATGCTCACAGAAATCTTTTTTCCCCTCGAGAGTAGACAAATCAATGAATCTATATTTGATGTTTTTCACAAAATAATTGTCTTTATTTAAGATGAATTACCTATTTTTGCAAACGTTAATTATTTTTCGATTCTTTATTAATTAATTGTCGAATTAACTTCTATTTTTCCATCTCTTGTAAGACAAAAACTTTTTATTCACTTCATCTCATTATTCTTCAACCTTCATTATTAATAGTCATACAAACGCAAAATTCGCAAGAGACTATGCCTCTTGGGAGAGGGATCAGACTGTTTAACCAAATCGCCTCGGATGTTGATATATTTCACTTAAAGGAGGCCCAATTCAGACATCCACGAGTTTCTATGGAGAATAATTTGGTGGCGTCGTCTATTTGATGAGCATTGGGACCTTCTGTTGCTTGTCTTTATTACTTTTTCCTAGCACTTAATCATATGTTATATTTATATATTTGTTTATATTGTATTTTTTTATAATATGATTAATTCTTATTGTACTACAGAAACGAATTAAGTTGTTCAATTTTGTTATGTTTCCGTAAGGGAAAAAATATATAAATCGAAATTTCCTGAGTAAGAAGATTTTTTTTTTAAACATTTAACTACATAACAGTAAACTCATTTTTTTTTCATAGTACTTACATTTTTCTATTATCTCCCTAAAAGAACAACGCAATTATTTAATTTATATTTCAGATTATTTACTAGTATCTTTATAATATTATTTAATAAATCTCATTAAGGTTATCAACAGCCTTGGTGAAACTGCATAATTATAATTTTAAATGAATTTTAAATAAAAATAAAATAAAAAATGGGACACCTTAACATTTTAAGTTCATTGTTTTCTTTGTACGTAAAAGTATATATAAATATTTTTTCTCTTCAAAAAATACTGAATATTTTAAGCAGAAAAAAACTGGGTCGGATTAGCAACCTCCCAAGAGATCAAAATTGAAAAGTTCTAATAATAAAACATAAAAAGAAACTTTTTATTCCATTTCATAATTCATCGTAATCTCGCCTAAATCTTAATTATTCTGTAAAGCTCATTCCCCTTTCATTTATGCTGAATCCCTGAAACGAGTCCCTTTGCTATTATCATCTTTCATAATTCTCTCTTGTCAGTCTTCATTCTTTCGTTTACCGTTCCGATTCACTCTCTCCTTTGTAGGGTTGAGAAAAATTATGTTATGCGTTTACCCTAATTGTGTTTTATTCGTCTTTCAATTCGAAACCCTTTCCTGTTCCCCGAAATAAATTTACCCTTTCCTGATTTGACAATATCTATCAATGGCGAAATTTTCGCTTTCTTCCGATATTGGATATTGCTAGAACGCTGTATATCACGAATTAAATTACATAAGGTAAAAAAAAACAAGAAACTTATGTTTTTTCAAATAAGTATTGTATTAAAAAAAATCTTCTATGTGAAAAAGAATGAAATAAAACCATAGTTTTTTTTCAATGTTAACAACTTTTTAGAAATCTTAAAGAAAATACTTATATAGTGATATCAGCTTGAAATAGTTCTTGTAGGCTGATGCCGTAAAGCATCGAAAAACGATCTTTTATCTCTTATTTTTTTCGCTCGCCTGACATGCACATCTTATAATACTATTTTTAATTATAGAATATTACGCAGGCGCTTGCATACGTCATTTTATTTATCATGACAGTTGCTCCATTTCATGTTTGTGCAACTGTCATCTTTAATTTTCTTTTTCGCCGCGATTATTGGCGGCGTGTCAGTGTCCTGAAGTTGTCAATTAACTGGCGCCCGGCCGGTGAAATTCCATACCGGTCGGGCGTAGAAATCAAGTCCATATTTAAATAAACGCGAGTTGTGCTTCGAAAACCAGTTCTTTGTGTTATTAATCTGCTACTGCATCCTGTCACCCAGTAATTCGATACCCAACTTAAAGAGGAGGATATGAATAGAAACCATGAAAAAGGGTCTTTTAATTACTCTCAAACCACACAAGAATTTTTCTTTTTGAAATATACATATATTTTTTATTAATTGCATATCATTTATTAAAATAAATAGTAGATAATTAATAAAATTAAATACATCCTAAATAACTTTTTGCCTTTAGTATAAAAAGTAAGATATTGAGATATTTTCTGTATTGGTTACAATTCTCTATATGCGTGTGTATGCGTATCTAGCCCATGAGTCATTGAATGTCTTGTAATTTCTTAAGAGATGAACTCTAAATAGGATTAAGAGAGCTTTTATTGAAGTAATTCTAGCTGGTTAATACGAGTGCTTCACAATTCACGTTATCTCCTGAAGCAGAGCTGAAGCACATAACACGCCATTTCAAAGTAGAACAATAAGCTCCATTGAAGAAATACAAATAATAATAACTGTCGAAGCTTAAAGCTCCGCGAAATAGACTGTTACATACGCCATGAATGTTAATTTCAGAATAAGCAAATAAATGCAAATTTTAATGATAGAGTTTTCACATTTATTATTCAATATGTCAAAACTGTCATCTCTATCACTGGAAAATAAAAAAAAATACAATATTAATTCAAGCACTCTTTAGACACTATTTACGTGTACGTCAATGGATTTATGTACTATGGATTTTTTAAATTATTTGTTAGAATATTATTTTATTATTTCAATATTCTAATCTACTTTTATAGATCATTGACTATATCACAATATTAAAGTAATTAAATATAGATATACTATACATAAAAAAAATTAAACGAGTCAATTCATTCAAAAAAAATTGGCAGGAGCGGGATGCGAACCGCGGACCTTTGGAACCAACCATTTTTGCCCAGGTAATTATACCGCTCGGCCACCGGGCCATTTCTTCCGCCTTAAGCTGACTCGTCTCGGAACTTCTATATAAGTTATCATCGTATGATAGATGTCGCTATAGTATATATTCAAAGTATGTAAATTTTTATTTTTAATTATTCAATCATAATGCATTTATTAACAAACTTTAATATTATTACTTCCCGACAGTCTATTTTAGTAAGTACCACTCGGGTCTCGAACCGAACTATAGATATAACGGATGAGAACAACTTCTTGTAAGTACCACGCGCACATTACAATTAGTTATTTACCTGTGTTACTGATGAATAATTTTACCTTCTTCGGTATAATTACCTGGGCAAAAATGGTTGGTTCCGAAGGTCCGCGGTTCGCATCCCGCTCCTGCCGATATTTTTTCTGAATGAATTGACTCGCTTAAAGAATTTTATGTATATTATATGTATATTTCATTACTTATAATATTGAAATAGAGTCAATGATCTATAAAAGTAGATTAGAATATTGAAATAATAAAATAATATTCTAATAAATAATTAAAAAAATCCATTTAATAATGTCACCTTGAGACAATATCTAGAAGGTAAAATTATTCACACTGTATGGCATTTTAAACCTCAGAACTCTGGTCTAGCTATCCTAAACGAGAGTGGGAGAAGCTCAAAGTTGCGTATAATAATTCATATCGCCAACTTATGCAACTCCCTAGATTCTGTAGCGCATCTGACATGTTTGCGGAGGGCAGAGTCCATTCATTCCCAGCATTATTGCGTCACCGTGTTGCTGGCTTCTGGAGCAGGATAAGGAAGTCCAACAACACCATTATCCTGGCTGCTTCTGAATGTCTTAACTCCTCTTTTATTATTATTATTATTATTATTATTATAACGCCTTTTTCATCAATTTGACTACTACCTTACACTAAAAACTCACTTTACGTTACTCATAATTGAAAAATTAATAAAACTCTCCTTATAATATTTAGTAACAACAGAATTAAAAATATAATTGTTTTTATAATCTACTATCTATATTATTTTCAGAGAGCATATTATTCGACGAGTAAAAAGCAAACGCAATCGATACGTAAGGCAAACAATTAATTTCTCGGTAGAGATAGTTGCTGAAAACATTTTTCAGTGGCCATATCGCCACGTCCCATCAGTTCGACTACTCGACTGATCAGGCCGAGCACACATCCGATAGAGGTAGTCTCTAGGAACAAAGCCTCCGAGTGGTGATCGCGTGACAGTCCCTAGGCAGATTGCAGCTCCCAGGGGACGATGCTTTTAACCAGGGGTATTATACTCTATAATATTATAACATTAAACCAATTTTCTGAACCTTTAAGCTAAGAAATCAAGTCACACTTTATTCATAGTATACTTAATGTTTTATTTATTTAGACAATATTCACGTTTCCCGTTTCGCGAATGCTGTAGCGATTTTTAATTCCATGCGCAATATCTGGGAATCGCAGATTCACTTGACAAAATCTAAGTGAAGAATATACAGAGCTTGAATTAACATTTATTTTCACATATATGATTTTCCCGGATACAATAATCGAATGCAACCGTGTAATGTGTTTTAAAGCAGATGCCTCTCAAATATTTTGGCTTGACTTTGTAAGGAATGTCAAATCTAAGCGAGAAGAAAAAGCAACCTTTTTAAATACAGTTCTTCAAGAGACGAAAATGGACTTGGTTAGGACATATATTTCGAATGCTGCAAAAAAGCAAACACTACAACTGTCTATTTTTCAAGCCTCCGAGCTCGCACTATCTTGAAATTTCGGGACTAAAATGTACTAGAGTGAGATAAAGGGGGTAGAGCTGGTATAGGATTAGGCAACAATAAATGTTTGTGACGGCAGTTCAGGACGACCATATGCTCTAATTAGAGAAGCAGTAAGATGATGCATTACTTATAAAGTACGCTATGTATTTTTCATACTTTTATAAAAGGTTTTTTTTTAATTATTACTAAGCAAAGTTCATGATAAAACTGGTTGAAGGTATCTTTAAGTAAGAGCACATTCAATGGTACTGAAAATCAAATGACTATAATAAAATAATAATTTCAAAAAAATATCAACAAAAAAAAATGTTGCGAGAAATATGCTGTTTATACTTTTTTTAAATATTTTTGAGATCCATTTCAAATATTGAATTAAAAATACATAATTAATTTAAATATAAATTACATTGAATACTGTTCATTCACATACTGAAAAACAGCGGTAACGCTTACAATAAGAGCTTCTTCAGTTCTCAACATGTACAAACACATAAGTACGTTTATACACGTAAATAACTGAAGGACCTCTCACTAAAAGTGAAACTGTGGTCTTCAAATCTGTGAAAACGAGTAAGCAGTGTTCAGTGTGATTTTTTTTTCCAATTTATTTATTTCTTCCAGAAACAACAAATACAAATGTTTAATGCGATTCTGAAATAGGATATAAATGAAACAATTTATAAAATAACACAATAATAATACAATCATTTAAAAAGTCCCAGAACTCGCTATACAGAAGACTCCACGAAATTACTTTGATAAATAAATTCTTGGAGCTCATGCCGAAACTGGGCTTCTCTCAAGTAGAATGTATCAATATTCGCGGTGATATGGTTGAACAGTGTCATCACTCTCCCAAGAGGCATAGTCTCTGGCAGGTTAGTATTATCTCTAGGAAGAACAATCAATCTGTGCCTCCTTATCCTTAAATAATTGTCAGGGACAAACAAACCAATTTCAAACAAAATATCAGGATTTCTGAACATGCCGCGCACTAGGCGAAAGAAATGTATACTCACATACACATCTCTTCTAGTTCTCAACTCATTGTATCCCAACATACCCCGTATGAAGTAAGATAGGTACAGCCACGGATAATATCCATACATCCTCATGTAAAGAAACCTCAAAAAATTCTTCTGAACTCTCTCCAACATGAGGTCATGTTTATACCCGTGGGGAGCCCAAATAATAGATCCGCTCTCAAGTATGCTACGAACCAAAGAATTGTACAGAACGACCAGTACGTTAGCGCTCGAGAAAGTCCTGGCACTACGCAAAACAAATACTAAGATCTTCAGTGCCCAATGTGATCAATATTTAAAACGACATTAAAAGAATTTATCTATTTAATAACTGGGATCATTTTGTGGTAATCATACATTCAAAATATCATATATTGAAAAACTTCGTTTTCGTTGATAAATAATATATTCATGAAAAACTTCAGAGCATAGATATTAATAAAATAAACTAGATGTAAGCAATATACACGAAGCACGCGATAAAAATCATGACTGATTTTTAACACTTATCCTATTTGCATTACATTTTTTTTCAGAAAGTTTGACTCCTCTGTTTTCATACTCTTCATTCAGACCACCGTGCAATTAGCTTTCGTAGCTAGACAATGCTCTATTATCTGCTAGGCGGCCTTCGACAAATATTACTGTCATTTTTTTACTCCGCCTCATATCTCCATAGTCTTGTTCCATTTAATGTGACACTGTTTGTTCGCCAGATACTATACAGAGACGGCCGCTTTAATTCTACAGTCGGCCCGATACCGGCTCGGTGCTAAAACAAAGTGCGCGAATTGTGATATTGTATTCGGCTGGTTTCGTGCCAAATTGTTATCTCAAATGTGTTCGGATAATGTTTGCGTACAGGTTATTAATTGTTATGATTATTATCGTGTGACGCGACGCAATCGACGGTCAGAGTGTAATCTACGTACACAAGGGAAATCGTCATATGAAAGCCTGCCAAATTGAAGTAATCTTTATTTTGCGTTATCCACAAATCGTTGATTGAGAAATCGATAGTAGAGGCTAGCGAAAAATTAATTTACCTATCAATAAAATATGTTATATTTTTTTCAAATATCGTCATGCATCAATCTATTAGACAGCTGCAGTTTAGAAATAAAACAACAATTAAACACCGTGGAATAATTGTGTTGATTTTTTGACCAAACATAGATCGGTGGTGTTAGCGCAGCGTGGATTTTGACGTTGATTTCCTAATCGTGTCGCGCCAACTGGGCAAACATTCTTGCGCTAAGCTAATCGACTCGAACAGACTGGAATCACAGGAGACTTCGCAGGGCGTGGTGTACTGTTCATTTGGTCGAGAATATCAAGGCTGTGTCTGCCGATGTCGCTGAAAACGAAGAAACTTGAAATAGTCTACGGGCCATGGAATTAGGGATTATGGACAGACCCTACACCAAATTTTAATGAAAAATTTAGACATTTTCCCATTCTAAATGCAAGCAGAGCAACATATAATGCCTGCTGATCATCAATCGCAATGATTATTTGCGTTAGATGATTAATTTTACGACAACCTATATCGCTTGATTCCATTTGAAAAGGGAAAAAAAACTCATCTTTTTAATCATCTGTATCTATTGGCGGCTTGTAGTAAAGCAGGAACTTGAATGTTTATTTTTTATATATTTATTATTTCATCATTTTTTATGCGTAATCAAAAAAATTCACTCATTGCACACTTCTTGAAAACTATGACTTTTATATGCTGAAGTCAGCATGATGTAGCCCTTGCAGACTGGTACCGAAAACCTCGAAATACAATCTTTCGTCTCTTATTTCTGTTCGCTTGTCGTACATTTATGTGTCCGCCATTTGGGACTAGTTATATACACCGCCGCTCGTAGCGCGGGCGAGAGCCCAGATTGTTAAGTCCCGATCGGTCGCGCCGAAAGTAACGCCATATTACGATCGATCGGGAAATGGATGTTTTAACGTAAATATATATTAATGTGCTTCTGAGAAAGTATGTGTTATTAATCTGATTCCAATGCTGCCATCACGCGACCAAATAACACCTTTTGAGAGAAACGAGGATTTTGATGGTTACTATTTATCGACCAAGTGCAAGCAATTTTCAAGTTTCGTCGTTCACGCCACCGATAAACTTTGGAATGCTCTCCGAGCATCCACTTCCGAACTCCAACTCATCAATTGATCCTGCCTGGACTTATATATATCACCGCCAGACCCGTTATACACTTTCCAAGCATCTATACGAGTACACGTGTTTGACTTCTATTAACAGTTGCAGGTGGTATCAATGAAGAATGTCAGAAGAAACCGTCTCAATATTTTGTGCACATAGTGTGCGAAATACATTATCTATGAAACTTTTTAGTTTTATAAACATATATCCATGTAAAAACAAGGAACATAAATAGATATGTATGTAACTTGTTATTAGAGATCTCACGGTGAATGCTGAAAATATTGAAAAAAAAAAACATTTTAATTTCATATAATGTACCTAGATTTAAGTGTTTTCTACGTCTATTACCTTATTAACGGTTGAAGCTTTGCATCAGTTTGTCTCAATATTCCAATGTAGCCGTTAAATGTGTTATAAAATTATATAATAGTGTCGAATATTTAAAGTTAAATGGTTTGAATTTGTAATAAATGAGTTAAAGAAAGCGGATAAGGCAACCTTCCATTCTACAATCGGTAAAGAAACAAATATATAAAGGGTCCGCTAAATAACTAAAGTAATAACAAATAAGTAATGTCGCAATATTTTCCAGCGTTTTTCAAGCATATACATAACCATTTTCGCTTAGCGCAAGGATAAAACTAATTATCTGTCAAATCAGACAAGAGCTAAATGTTACCATTCACGAAATAAGTACTAGTTGAAAAAAAAAACGTTAGATGGCGGACCCTATACTAACAAAAACTCGGGAGATAATGAACAATAAACACTTTGTATATAACTTTACACTCATTTCTATTTATGTATTTAAATATAGAATACACTTGGTTGAACACCGGGAAATATAACAAAAGCAATGGGAGATGACAAAATTTAGTGTCGGCAATTTGTAAACTATATGGTACATTATCAGTAATTAAATATACTCATGTTTTATACATCAAATTCTTTATACGTATCAATTCATTCAGAAAAATATCGGCAGAAGCGGGATGCGAACCGTGGGCCTTGGAACCAACCTTTGCCTTTATATACCGCTTAGCCACCTCGGCTATTTTTTTGCTTGAGCTGACACGCATTAAAGCTTGTATTTATACCATTGTTATCATCGTATGACGATAGATGTCTCTATTTAATATTATTACTTTCTGTATATATATATATATGGTATAAATTGAAGAGGTTTTATGCAACGATTATAGACAGTATGTTTGGTCACCGTTTGCTTTTCAGGCTTAAAGTCAAAGACTATCAAGTCCACAGTCTTCCGTTTGTGCACTGAGGTTGTACACATATTGGCTCAGAGAGGATCTGTTGAGTCTGAGCCACTCACGGCTTCCGCCAAGTCAATAGGAGAGATCATTGATGAGGCAATCATTAGCAGGTGAATACATTAGAGGCTGTGAAGCTGTCTTGATTGAATTACTCCTCTGTGTATTATGCTGTTGATTCGATTTTGAAGCGTTTGTTTTGAAGCAACAGTATGATTACTCAGAAGTCTAACAAATCAATTATTATTTGGGAAAGGGATCAGAATTTTCAACCAAATTAGTTGATATATTTCACTTAAGGAAGGCCCAATTCAGGCATGAACTCCACGAGTTTCTTTGGAGCAATGATTTGTTGGCGTCTTCTGATGATGAGCATTAAGACCTTTTGTTGCTTGCCTTTATTGCTTTGTTCTTAGTACTTTAACATAAGAACCTATATTTGTATTTAATATTGATTGTACTTCAGTAAAAATTTGTTTTTTTTTTAATTGTAATGTTTTTGTTAGTGAAAAAACAATATCTTTTAATGACAGTCCAAGTTTAATTGAATGTCAAATGACTCTCTAGAACGTATATCTTTTCATATTTTGTTCAATATTTGGATCATATAGTCAAATCAGTTTGCCACTACTCAATTCCTTCAGCTGCCACTGTCTCAAGACATGTCAGCATCCGAATTTACCACCACCTTGAAACAAATATGTTTCTCGATGACCACCAGAGCAGGAGTTCAAGGATTTGGAATAGATGGCAGATTCAATTTTATTTATTTTTTTCCTTGCAGAAACATTACAAATTTTATCAATTCAATGCATTTCTGAAGTACAATAATATAAATACAATAATATACTATAAAATATAAATACAATAGGTACCATAAATGTGGTGATGTAAATTTATAGACACATTTAGTATCACTGACCTCACACTCAGAACTAGCGTCAGGAGACTCAAGATAAACAGTTTGACCTGCTTATTGTCACAAAACAAAACGTAACATTTCGCCTCCATAAACACTGAATTTAAAGCAATATAACACTAAATATGTCAAGTTGGTTTCAACCACTGTTCACTGCGATTCTTTCGTCTTATGCGTGCCACTGGTCCTCAAGACATGTCAGCAAGTCCGAACCCCCGACTTTGAAAGAAGTTGACAGCGTCCGCCTGCTGACAATCCTGAGTCCTCAGCCGATGTATCTGGGTGAAGGCCCTTGGCGTGAAGATACGCCATCTTCACTCCAGTAACGTTTTTGAAGGAGCTGCAGAACCACGGATCATCAGACGTGCTGAATGTTGTTGCCTTTCCGCATGTGGAGAGGCGCGACTCAACTTAGAACGTTGAACTTCTCCGGAAAGATTGCTCGGGGGAGGGAGGGACATCCACGGAGAAATATCAGGTCCTCCAGTTCCTCGAACGATGATTCGTCCCGGCTGAGAACGGGAGTCCTTGGGAGCCTTGCTCGAAACAGCAGGGCTCCTTCGATCAAGAAGGAGATTGGCCTCACTCAACGGATTCTTTGACGGCAGGTTCGGAGTCTCTGCTGTCACAGTTAACACAGGAATGTTGACAGCTTCAGCGTAGGTAGCCGGAATTGATTTGCACGCTCGAGGTACACCAACGGATGTCAGAGCATCATCCATCCCGCATCCAACAGCCTTTAAGAGCCTCTCCAGCAGCAAACGGTGATCGTCTAAGCGACGATTTATTTGCGCGATATCACAATCGCAACAGTTCGCCATCCTGTAGGTAGGATGACTAGACACGTCCGCCCGGTTTGAGTGTCGAGCGACGAATGATGAGTTATCTGAGACATATTATGTATAAATTCTTAATCGAAATTTTCAAGAAGATGATATGATTAACCCGATACTCTTGCAGCCTGGTTTATTTGGTCTAAAATGACGACTTCCCCAATCAACAACACTAGGTAAGCAATAAGCAGTAACCTATCATGTTTTGGTTTGCCTCTTATGTTGCTTTACTTTGGAAATTTAAAGAGAGACTTGCTTGTCATAACACAGTTTTTTTCAACTGCCATTATATCAAAGATATTTAGATTCTCGGGCATCGCCCCACCAAACATACAGCGAGAAGTCACCACCAAGAAGGAGCTCTCCAAAGCAACTCACAACACACTCCAATCTATCGACGCCATCGACGTCACCCACTTCTGGGCAGATAGGATCTGACCCTATTGCTTCCGACACGATTATATATGTATATTAATTTCACGTCTATTGTTCTAGAACTCTCCTGGGTACTTATTTATACTACTACCATTGTTTCCGACGGGACAGTAACCAATGGCTGTAAAGTAAGTCAGTTATAGTATCCAATGAATATGATTCAAAGGTAATATGGCGACTGACAGAACTTAATGGCATCAATTTGTAACTTCTTTGTTACTCCAGCTCAAAGCATAAAAATCGCATATGGAATGATACTGGAGATTTTATAAATTCAAAGTCGTGTATAAATAAAAATAGTTCAATAACGCGTTCGTCTAATAAAATCGTACAATTTTGAATGTGGAATATATTCGCTATTGACCCTTTAACAATATAAAATAATGATACATGACGAATGTTTAACCTGCCAGAGATTATGCCTCTTGGGAGAGTTATCAGACTGTTCAAACATAACGCCTCGAATATTTATATATTCCACTTGAGAAGCCCAGTTTTGACATGAGCTCCACGAATTTATTTATCAAAGTAATTTCGTGGAGATTTTTTAATAATTGTTGTTAATAACCATAAACACCTTTATTTATAATTTGTTTGTATTATATGTTATTTCAGGATTATATTAAATGAAATTTATAATATTTATGAAAGAAATAAAATAAATAAACTTGTAAATTTAAATTTAAATAGCTTAATGATCAGATCAGCACTGCTTGTTTGATTTGTATTTTCTAGCTGAGTCAACAATTAATTAACAGTCCAGGGATATAATGACTATTTTCACAGGAGTTTTCTTTTCCATTGGCTAAGAGATTCGTTTGCCGACGTTATACACGTTATGCCTGGTATCAATACATATTCACCAGCGTCTATGGCTTACTGGTTAAATCCTTTGCTTATCAAACTGACGGTCGTGAATTCGATTCTCAAGGAGATAAAAAAAAAAAATTTCAATCGATTTCTAAGCTCCATAAAAACACCAGGGTTGGTATGAATCTAATCTCTGAACCGTAAAATCCCAGTCGTTACTTATTAATTAAAATTTGTTTAGACGAAAGTCATCCTGCAAACACCACCCATTCGTAGTGAATTCGTGTAATAAATGGAATATTTGTAAATGTGAGGCTGTAGTTTATGATGTAGGCGGATTAATACTTCACATTCAGCGCTTTAGCAATATGTCACACGATAAGCGTTATAGAATCTACATATGAGATTACACCATTACAATTACCATCTTTGGTTTTTCTTCTTTGTGTAAAACTCCAGCTCAATGGTCAAAGCCTTTGGTTTGCAAGCCAAAGGTCGTGAGTTCGATCCTCGACAGAGATTAAGAAAAAAATGGATTTATAATTATTTCTGAGCAATAGAATACCCCTGGTTGATGTGAATTTGATCCCTCATCCGTAAAATGCCAGTCATAGCCTATTAATTAAAATTGGTGGTAGACGAAAGTCATCAAGTGAAGACCACCTATTCATAGTAAATTCCTGTAATAATAAGGATGATTCGTGAATCTCGGGCTGTAGTGTATGACGTTGGCGGATCAACACTCCACGTAGCACTTAGCCATATGCAACCTGGTATGCGTAATAGAATTCCACAGATGAGACTTCAGAATTACTATCACCATCTGTCGGTATTCTCCTGTATGTGCTTACATAATATATTTATTTATTCATATACATGTAATGAACATATTTTTAATGTGCTGGCTACTATTTCAGTTTGTTTCATTTCAGGCTGCCATAAATGATGTGATGCATTGCATTAAAAAGTACCAAACAGGCATAATGACGTTGCATTTTTAGAATAAAACAATGTAATTCATTTTTAATCACGCGATAATTATAATTACAAATATCCGGGGACGTGCAGTACATTCAGAGCTTGCAGCGACTCGCTGATGAATTGTGTGGTCCATTCATTTCTGGCTGGTGATTAACGCCGTTGTTGCTTGCGTAAATGATTATCGGCTTCACCGAAACGCCCGTAATTCACGAGAATGAATCATTTGCATCACTTGTGTGCAATTATTTTGAATAAAATTGACATGATCTACGAGTAAAGTGATCTAAAGTATTTACAATAATCGCATAATAATAAAAGCTGATCCTCCATAGTTACCATTCTTATTTACGGCTTTAAATCTGAGAATCTGACCAAAATCCAATGCAGCCGCATAATCAGCTGTGAAAGAAGATACTTACGTATGCTGGCTTAACGATAGTTTGATTTTGAGATAGATGACAAAGTGAGGGAGTGAACAAGGCAGCTTTTTATACTTATTTCATTTAAGAGACCTGGCTGAGACTTGTAGGAGGATTTCGCAGAAGAGCATGAAATACGGCTGTTTTTTATTAAGGCTCCGCTCTTATGCCATATTGGAAGACCGTCGGATACTTTTTTTTATGTAAGCACATACAGGAGAATACTGACAGATGGTGATAGTAATTTTGATGTTTCATCCGTGGAATTCTATGACGCTTACCATGGTGTATCTAAACGCTGAATGTGGAGTGTTGTTCTGCCAATGTCATAGACTACACCCCGAGATTCACGTATCATCCTTTATTATTACAGGAATTTACTATGAATGGGTGATCCTCACGGGACGACTTTTGTCTACCACCGATTTTAATTAATGGGCTATGATTGGCATTTTACGGGTGAGGGATCAAATTCACACCAACCGGGGGTATTTTAGAGCTCAGAAATCGATTAAAAATATATATTTTTTTAATTTACGTCGGGGATCGAACCCATGACCTTTGGCTTGCAAAGCAAAACGCTTTGACCATTGAGCTATATCCGTCGGCAATTAAGCCATATCCGCCGGCAAAATGATCTATGACCTATGAGTAAAGCAATCTAGAAAAAGTATTTGAAACAATTCAATCAGTTGTAGAACTGTTTCTGCATAGTTCTCGATCTTCTTTACACATGTAAATCTGATAATCTCACCAAAACCCAATGCAGCCGTATAATCGGATGTGAAAGCAGATACCTACGTATGCTGGGATTACGATAGTTTGATTTTGAGATAGATGACAAAGTGAAGGCGCGAACAAAGCAGCTTTCTATACTTCTTTCGTTTAAAGAGACCTGGCTGAGACTTGTACGTAAGAATTTTCAGGAGAGCATGAAATACGGCTGTCTTTTATTAAGGCTCCGCTCTCGCGCCATATTGGAAGGCCGTCGGATATTATACATATAATGTATTCGGCGGGGGTTATAACTTCTCGGAAGCTTATCCATGGCGGCTAACATACTTTATGGTAATAGTTTGTGATTTAGACTGGCCATTATCTCTAGATTAAGGAGCGGGCATGTTGATGGTAGCCATTAAATATTTATACGAAAAATAAGATCGTTTTATGATTTTAACTGAATTTTTATTTAATAGTATAATTAAAAACACTTTTTTGTATTTATTTTTTAAATCCTGTACAATTTCAGGCTTAATGTTTTAATTTCTACATTTACTTACAGTACGATTAAACTCCACGAAAAATACTAATATTCAATCCAACACTACACCAGAACCACCTAACGAAATTAAATCGAAGCATAAATTAAATAAAGTAGCAACCTATAATGGAATATGGATTTTTTGGTTTTTTGATATAAACGAGTTCTAAAATCTGCATAAATTATTTGATAATATTATTCTTTTGATATTTTGTACAACTATTTTTACATACTTTATGATTCATATTTTCTATGTAGACATTGTTGAATATTAAATTTTATTTTATTTTATTATTATATTTCGCAAAAGCATAATATTACGTTATAATTATACTTATAATTATAATTTTAAATCAATATGAATAAAAAATTAACAATTTCAAAATATTTACTTTTGATTCACATTTAATTTAAACGAATACATGTTTGGGCCTCCCTAGGAACCATCTTCAATAAATGTTTCCTTCAAACCAACTTCAATCAAATTTCTTTAAGATGGTATCCAGGGAGGCCAAAACATGTAATCGTTTAATAAAAATGTGAATCAAAACTAAATATTTTTAATTTGTTAATTTTAAACTATAATAAATTTAAAATCATAATTATGCAGTTTCACCAAGTATTTTCAGTTGATAACCTTAAATTTTTATACTTTTAAAATCAATTAATTCAATATTTTTCACTAGATAATATGCGAAAACCACTAAAGCTCATAAAAAAAACTATATTTAGTTTCGTTTTACGTTTAGTGCTGCGTTAGCCATTTTAGCAAACACCAGGAACGAGTTAGTTTGCTAATAAAGCGCAAAGCAATAAATTTGTCTATAAATATTCCTCGTTGCCATTAAAGTCATCGATTTACCTATAAAATAGAAAATTGACATACATTAATGGTATGTTTTGTACAACTTATTGATGTCTTATACCCAAACATTATCCGACGAAACAACAATTCTTTCAAAACTAGTTTTTCAGAGTCATATTTTGCTATGTATCTTCAAATTCCTAAACTTTTAACAAATAACAAAAAGAGGGTTTTAATAAATAAATCAGCATATTAACATTAATTCATACTAACACATAATTGGAATCGATTTCTTTCGTATATTTAAAAGCATTATTTTTTAAACTTGCATACCATTTGCCTAAAAAAATATTGTAGTATAAATGGGTGAAAAAATAAAAAATGCATTAAAAACCGCTTATAAAAAATATTTCTTACATTTTTGTATTTATTTTAAACGAGTTATTATTGATTACAAATAATGAAATCTTACTTATAAATAATATTTTTGTAATACACTTACCGTTAAAGATGTATCTGGTCGCAATTATTTAATTGTGTTCATAATATAATATTTTTAAAACTCCACCATTGTTATCATAAAATTTGAAAATTAAAATATGAGAATATTGTATGTCTTACTTCAAAATTAATTTAAATGTTATGGAATTACTTGTTAATTACTGAAAATATGTTATACTACAATAACTTTGAAACACTTTAAAATTCACTTCGAAAAAACTAACTCAAAGTTCAACTCACAGTCATACGTGAAAACACTTTGCAACGTTAATATTTTGAAGCAATTTTTCTTACCGCGGCTGCATCAAAAGTTTTAAACTCTGTATTCAATTTAATTCGTATCGCGAGCTTTCGGAAGCTTTCAGGAGCTTTTTTAGGTTTGGAGATATCGAACCCGTGCCGACCGTTCGGCTCGGCGGACCTACGGCCACTGCGCGCCGCCCCAGCGCAGGCTTCGCGGGAGAGAGGAGAGATTTTCAGGCCCCCACCCCAGTTCCTGAAGGCCTGTTTCAGCGAAGACCCGCCGGCTGAAAAAGCCCTGAAAACAAACCTCGATCTCTCTGGCGAGACCGAGATACGGCCGCTGTGTTCTTTTTTTCTTTTCGGTCACTGTCTTATTGGAGATTAGATATCATTTAAAGCCACTGATAGTTGCAAAGATTCACCGCTTTTTCTTTGGCAGTTTTCAAACTTATTTAGACAAACACAGCGTCAATTCAAATACATTATTCGACTCTCGAATTTTTTTTTTTAAATCACTTATTTTTAATTTTTTTATGTTTCAATCGTCATCTTCAATATAAGTGTAGGGTAGAATGTGGAAACATTTTTCAATTAAATTCGGTCGATTGCTACTATATTAAATAGCTATTTCAACACTTATCAAAAAAAAAAATCAAATTTTTTTCTTCTTTAATCTGTTTTATATTTTTCTGTCAAAGAAATTAGTTGATTTTTTTACTTAAAACATAATGAAATAGAAGACACTTTTTAATATTTAAAATTTTAACACATATTTTACTTTTATTTTATAGTCACAAGAAATACAGGGAGCGGCAAAAAAACTGATGGTTTTAAATCAAAACAACGCAAAAAACCGTCAGCTTTTTTGTCACTCCGTGTACTTGCTCAGTATTTTTTAAGTCTAATTTTATTTTGTAATACAATAATTGTCTTGTAAAATAAGTACAATTTGACAATTATTCTGTTCCTTTCAAATTTATTTCAAGGTTAAAGAACGAGCAAATCAGCTTTTATTTATGTTTTGTATATATTCTCAATTCAAATGTTTAAAAACGATTTTGAAATTTTCATCAGACTTAAAAAGCTATTTGTCCTCATCCATTTTCAATCTATAGTTCGGTTCGAGACCTGAGTGGTAAGAGTTTAAGAACATTAGAACAAATGGTGACTGTCAAGGAAAGTGACATAATATTAGGCTTGTGAATAAATGTTGACTGATTGAATAAAAAACTCATATATACACCTATCGTTATATGATGGTAACGCCAGGTATAAATACAACTTAGCTCCGCGCAACAGTTCAAGCAGAAGATGGTCAAATACCTTTTTTTAAAACAGGGCGCAAAACATCGGGTTCCAAGGCTCGCAGGTTCGCATCCCGTCTTCTTGAGACCAAATATTTTTTCTGAATGAATTTGTGCGTATAAAGAATTTGATACATTATGGTATGTGTATATTTAATTACTAATTTAAAAAACGAATTAAAACATTTTCATTATAAAGACAGTTTGGTCTAATGGTGTCCATTAAAATTTGCTTATACTGTTCACGTCAAAACTAACACCCCTTTTACGAACACGTGGTGGACAGACAAGGAGCAGATGAGCAACACATTTGAGACTTTTTCTGAAGCACATTCACATATATATTTCGGTAAACTTGACAAACTTTTGGTTCAAGGCCACAACCATATTCGCTTAGCGTAAGGATTAGTCGCCACCGGGCGCCCGTAGTCGTTGACGTTCAGCGCTACAAGTTACCATTCACAAAATAAACACTAGTTGCGCAAAAATGACATGGCAGGACCTATACAATAATAATGACACACCCATGACCGGACTTGTCAAAAAAAACAATATGGCGACACAGACATGTCCGACGAGCGAACAAAAAGAGATGAAAGATCGTTATGTCGAGGTTTTCGTTACCAGCCTTCAAGAGCTAGTGCCGAAAATCAAGCTGATATCAAAAGAAATACAAAAAATGAATAATAAATTATTTTATTTACATACCGTATAAACAAATAATAAATTCAGATTGAAATAACTTGAATAAATAATAACTAAAATTATTATACATATATGTATGACAAAAAAATAATCTACCCATTACAAAGAATGCGGCCGTTGGTAGCCTTAGGGCCCTTTCCCATGGACGTCCAGTTTTGCAGGATCACGTTTAGTAGTGTACGTGCTACTATGGTAACATTCACATGAGCATCATGTTATTGTCTTACTACTAAATGTGATCCTGCAAAAATGGACGTCCGTGGAAAAGGCCCGCCTACATGTAATATACTCGGTGGAACTACTGGTAGCAGAGCTATGTGACAGCACTTCATGATGACCATATGTTTAAGAGCACATAATATGACAATATTGGCCTAGATGTTAACGTCAAGTGTAATGGACAGAACATGAATACTCGTATATGTAAATTTAATCTAACGTCAACCATTTTTTAAAATTAATTCTATAAAAAAAAACTGTAAGATAGCATTTTAAAATCATTGCATATAAATAGTTGTTTTTAATATTAATTAAATATCGTTTTATTAAAATATTTTTAGCTTCTTTGGTAGTCTATTATTGTCGAAACTTTGGCTGACTAAGCCGCTCGTGTGTAATCCATACAGCAGTATGAGAATATTCTAATCAATGCTTGATATATCGGGGCTGCTTGTTTGCTCGGCTTGCGTGACAAGCAACAAATAACAGGACCATTAAAGGAGATTTATGGCCTCTAAAGCTATCTGCACACTATCATTCCAGTGGACAATCATTTGACACAACACTTGTTGTATTTCGTAAAATGAAGGCCAACTCAATACAAGTACAAGCTTAAGCAGCTTCAATTCAAAGTATGTGTTGTTTGTATATAAAACAACACGCAATAATATTTTTTGAAAGTGATATAAATGTTTTTTTTGTTCTGTAGCTTGATGAAAAGGCAACAGTAGTTTATGCTTTCCTGCGGCATTCAAATTAAAGATAAAAAATAAACTAGTCATGTATGGTTTTATTTTCTTAAAATGATATCTTAATCGTATCTCTATTTTCTTATTACTTAATATTTTGAACGCGGTGCCTTTTTGGTAGGTTTTTTTATCTTCTTATCTAATTTTGGGCATATATAGACTGTAAAGACTGTTATTATATACAGTAATATATTTTCTTGATTAAAAAATATATCAGATACTACTTTTAGTTTATAGTTGTATAGGTTTTGCATTTTTAACAATCATCATCATCATCATCATCCTGTGTCCATCCACTGTTGAACGTAGGCCTCACGCATGAGTCTCCATCCTCTTCGATCCTCCTCCTTCCGCATCCAGGTCACTCACTTTTTAACAATATGACAGTAAAATAAAGCTGTAATATGAGGTTACAAATTCCGTGTTAAGCTCATGACCGTTAAATACGTCATATGCAGTAAATGGGTTAAAACATTGGTCCATCATTCAAATGGTTAAAACACGTATTTTTTTTTATTATTTATGTAAACACATACAGGAGAAAACCGACAGATAGTAATAGTTATTCTGAAGTCTCATCTGTGGAATTCTACGACGCTTACCATAGTGCATATGGGTGAGCGCAGCATGACGAGTGTTGATCTGCCAACGTCATAGACTACAGCCTGAGATTCACGCAAAATCCTTCGTGTACCACCAATTTTATTTTATAAGCTATGACTGGCATTTAACGGGTCAGGGATCATATTCACACAAACTGTGGATATTTTAGAACTCAGAAATCGATTAAAAAACTTTTTTTTTAATCTCCGTCGAAAATCGAACCCACGATCTTTGGATTTCAAAGCGACCGCTATAACCAATGAGCTACACCCACCAGCATATTGGAATAGACAAAATATCAATACCTTGGATACTTGGAAACACGTCTATATTACTTTTTTAAAGAAAAAACATCTGATTTTACTCAGCTTTCTCTTCATTGTTGTATTTTTTTACAAAGTAAGACAACTTTAATATCGTTGCTCACATTAAGCTCACGCAAAATTTAGTTTTAAAGCAAATAACAAAAAACACAAAACACAAAATGAATGATCATAATAAAAAGTGCTTTTATTCCAGCAGGATTGGGAGGGTTGTGCAATATCCAATCTGCCATATTTTTGAGATACATATAATTAAGGAAGATAGACACCTAGTAAGAACCATCTTAGAGAGGCAAACCCGATGGATCAGTCACATTATTTCATTTCAATTATTTATTTCCTTCAATAACATTACAAAATATTTTACATTTTAATTCATTATTGAAGTATTTACATGTAAGTGTGGCCCTGTAAATGTATTGACACATTTAGTGTCAATGACCTCACACCTAGAGCAAGCGTAAGGAGACTCAATGCAAATAGTTGACTTGTAACAACAAAAACCCTTTCATAAGTAAATCATGGTTAACCCACAAATAACACGGCATTATTGTCACACAGTCGAAATTCCAACATTTCGCCTTCATCAACACTAGCACTGAATCTCTAGCAATTTTACACTAAATATGACAATATTTTCACTCAAGTTGGTTTCAACCACTGCTCACTGCGATTCTTTCGTCTTACACGTATCCAGGGTTGAACGATGGTCTTTTCAGGCCACATTTCATTATGCGCCGCGATGGTCTTCTTCACGACATTGTGGAAGGGATGGTTGAGGGTTGAAACTGCAGAAGGCGCCCTAGACAGGAAGTATTTGCAGCAAGTGTTCAAGGTCATGAGTTGTAGCTCTTATGTTGAGCTAAAGAGAATGGCAGAGAATCAAGAAGGGTAGAGATCGTGATGCAAGGTTTTGTTGCTGCAAACAAATCCACCGGATTGATAATACGAAGAAGATATATTATATCTTTATATACAGGTATATATTACATGCAGTTCAAACAAAACAATGATGCTATTTAAATTCAACAAAAAACAAAACAGCATTCCAACTATATATATTTAAATAAATACGAATAGAAGTCTGTTAAAATGACTTGTTTGCCTATAATAAACTCTGAATTTTAAGCAAATATGACACAAAAATTTCCTTGTATTATGTCTCGTACAATTTGAATTTCTTAACCTAAATAATATACGTGTAATGATTTTATATTCCTGCGCAATTGATTACACGTTCAAATGACCTCTGATAAGATGTATGTCTATGTAAGATAATTGGTAGATTTAAATTTCTTTAGGTTATTCCTAGTATTGCGTGTAAAAATTTTCAGATATATATTTTTTTCAGTTACAAATCGACCGTCAAAATGTTTTTTTTTTATTCAACAAAAGATCAATTATTTGACAGCTTTCGAAATTTCAAAAGTTCAAATCTAGATAAATAATAATATAGTTGGTAGTGGCCATACGTAATATTAAAGCTCGATTTAAATAAAAGTCCCATTCAAGTTTGGTGAGATGAGTTATATTATTAATGCCGTTTCAGGAGGTTTTTTGTTCCGATGAGTGTAGAATTTATTTGGTTTAATTGCATGAAATAAACAGATGTTCCAGACCATTTTAGGAATAACTGTTATTTCCATTTCATATTAACTGACAGATTTTATTATTTTCAATATTTTTTTAGATTAAACTTAATATTTGAAATGTTTTTATTTTTCCGTTATATTACATATTTGCGTTTAACCAATGCATCCTCCCTGTATTATTGAGCAGAGTCGTAGATTCTAACAGCAAGTCTTGCTCGGAGTGTTGCTAAAAGATTAAATCCGAAACGAGGATATCCGCAGAAGGCATCAAGTAGTGGAGGCTACCCAACGAATAGGCACACTCAAGTGGCAATGGGCAGGACATATCTGTCGAAGAGATGACGATCGATGGAGAAGAAAAGTATTGTAATGGTGCCCAAGAACTGACAAACGAATCATTGGCCGACCCCTTGCAAGATGGACTGACAACATAAGAAGGATATTGGGAGTGACCTGGATGAGGAAGGCAGAGGATCGAAAAGGATAGAGACTCATGCGGGAGGCTAACATTCAACAGTGGACAGATACAGGCTGATAATGAATGATGATGAATTCCTAGAATTCAAGTATATTGTTGTCACTATATTACATTTTTGCCGGTAGTTATAGCTTAGTGGTACAAGAGATTGCTTACCAAACTATATGCTTTTTATCATAATTTTCATTGAAAAAATCATATCGTCAACAATTTTCTGCTTATTGAACATAGACACATACAAGCTTTTATTGTTATAACAGAAAATCATTTTTTTGGCGGCGGCGAGGTCAAATTGTCGTTGGCCCGGCCTAAATGCGGCGACTTGGTCCGGGCCAGAAGTTTGTAAAAATATATAAATATATATGTCAATGTGCTTCAGAAAAAGTCTTTGTGTTGTTAATCTGCCCCTCATCCTGCCACCACGCAATTCAAAAACTAACTTAGGGAGGATGTTATAATATATGAACTAAATAAATTAGTAAAATAACAAAGATATTCTTTTTGTGTCAGTATATATAGTAACAAAAAAAATTACTGGTTTTAAAAAGGTTTTTTAAGAAATACGAATATGTTTTGTATAAGGTTAACTAAAAATTCGAATAATGTGACCTGGTGGGCCTTATCTCTATTTACCAGATCCCACAATAAAAAAAATAAGTCTGAATGATTGTAAAAAAGTATACCAGGTGTGACGTCAAATCATATTCCCCCTTCTTTTTCAAATCACGGGATAACAATAAAATATGATTACTTGCTTGGGTTTCCTGTATTACGCAAAAAAATCTCTGAAAAGCTCTACGGTGCCGAAAGCTCTCTTCGGAAACTGCCACTCGGGCGTCTAATAAAGTTGTGTATTTTAAAAGCTGCCAATTTTTATACGAAGAACTCGGCGGAAATGTATTATAAGGCACCACCTGCCGCGTATCGTTTCCGCTCCAGGGCCTTGTTCGCATGCGCAGCCTTATTGTACTTTAGGGGACGCCTTATAATAATGTCCTGAAATTCAGGAACAGCCCTCATGTTTGATTTTATATAAATATTTCATTTATTAATTTCACAGTATCTTGTAGTGAATAAAGTATGCGTGAATTTCGGGATGCAATCTTGATGTTGGCAATACAACACTCCATAAGCAGCTGCATATATGTTGCATTGTAAGTGTCATTAACCCTGTCGTTACGGGTCGGTAGAATACAAATTATAACGTCAATTTTAAACTAGTATTTGAAACATAAATGAACTTATCTGTTCAATTTTCATGTATCACATTGGTTCTTGTATCGTTTAGCTATCAGACGATGCATAAAAAACTATATCACGGCGACCGATGTCAACGGTAGGGTAATTTTAAACGGCGTTTATCGGGTACAAAAACTTTATATCCAATTATAATCTGTGTTTCTCCCACATTCAATTCTAATGTCTTACTATAAACGCATTACATACATAACATTTGCAACTTATTAGTTAATACACGTACATACTCAATACATGTTTTATCCATACATAATTTACAGGCAAAAAACTTCATATGGTGCAGTGCTATGCAACCTGCTTGCATCTACAGTACACTAAAGTTCTTCCTTTAATTCCGCATCCAACCAAAACTCATTCTTCCATTCCGCAATTCCAAAATAATATTTATTTATTTGGTTAATTGTACGAAAATAAATATATGCATGATGTAAAGTGTTTACAAAAAATAATACGCAAATATTTGTCTGCATAAATATGCGCCAGGTGCTAGAGGACCGTTATTTGTACACTGTGTTAATCAACTTTTATTTTCTTGACTTTTTTTACTTAAGCATATACAGGAGAATTCCAACAGATGGTGAAAGTAATTCTGAAGTCTCTGTGAAATTCTTTGACGCTTACTATAGTGCAAATGGCTAAGTGCTGCATGTGGAGTGTTGATTCGCTAACATCATAGACTACACCCCAAGATTCACGTATCATCCTTATTATTACAAGAATTTACTTTGGGTGGTCTTCACGGCACAACTTTCGTCTACCATCATTTTAATGAATAGGATTTGACTGGCATCTTACGGATGTGGGGTTAAATTCACACCAACCAGGAGTATTTTAGAGCTCGAAAATCAATTACAAAGCCTTTTTTATAATCTCCGTCGGGGATCGAACCCGCGACCTATTACTTGCAAAGAAAACGTTTTGACCATTGAGTTTTGTCCGATGGCAGATCAAATCTTAAGTGTCAAATCTTTTTGTCTTATTTGAGCGCGACACACCTTTATCAGCTCCACGAAATATTGGTATGCTGTGGCGCATGAGTTGGAGAGCACTGAATGTGTTTATTAACCCTTTCGCATCGGTTGTCGTTGACCGTTGACATCGGTTGACGTGATATATCGTTTTGATGCTATCTTAGAATTGTTTTTTATGCATCATCTGATAGCTAAAGGATCCAAGAACCAATGTGATATATGAAAATGGACCAGATAAGTACATTTATGCTTCAAATACCAGTTTTATAATTGACAGTTTAATTAGTATTCAAACCAAACCGTTATGAGAGGGTTAAAAAGGGCTTTTTTTTTAATCGACAACACACAAAAAAGATTAATTATTGTCATATAAAATTTTCACCCCATCGCGTGTGCAAATCGTCCGTTAAATATCGAGTCGACAATTTATTTTTTCAATACGTTTTCAGCACGCCATTAATCTGACGCCGCGTTACAATATTTGCCTGAAAACGAACGCTGAGCAAGTCGCGCGCATGAAAAAGTGAAAGCAATAACTCCTGAAAAATTGTGAAACCTTCACCCGCACATTTCACATGTTTTTTTTTTCTTCCGCCGAGTAACGGAAGGGGCAGACTCGTGTCTCAATGTCCCTTTGTCTGCAACGATATAAACACTTATTTTACTTAACATTGATTATTAAGCGCTCTTTGATAAATAACTGCGAGTTCGATGGTTTAATTTTGTGAGTGCTCCAGTTAGGACGATTTTTACGCAAATTATTTTAATTTTTATAAAAGACCATTGAAGCAATACCTAACGTAACGTGATTTCTTATCTGAATTACTGGAAAATCTTAAATATTAAAGTGACTTTTTGCACCATTAGGTAGGTTGATCAAGGAATATAAGCGCCTAGTAAAAACTATCTCAGAGAAGCGAGCCCAATGGATCGGTTACATCATGCGCCACGATGGTCTTCTTCACGACATTGTGGAAGGGATAGTTGAGGGTATAAAGTGTAGAGGACGCCCTAAACGGGAGTATTTACTGGAAGTGTTCGAGGACGTGAGTTGTAGCTACTATGCTGAGCTGAAGAGGATTGCAGATGATCGAGAGGATTAGAGATTGAGATGCAAGATTTTTTTGCTGCAAGTCAATCCACTGGATTGATACTACGAAGAAGAAGGTCGGTTGTAATTTTTTTATTGCGTTTCAAGTAAAGCCTATTTATTTGTTTAAAAAATATATTGCGTCTACTGAAAAGTATTACTTAAGTATTTTTTTTTAAAATAAACCAATAAATAAATTGAAATTATCCTAATATATTGAGTGTATAAACTATGTTTAAGGCTTCAACATAAAGCCAAATTAAATCATATATATAAAAGCAAACAAAAAAGTAGTGATAAAAGTGAAAAATTACAGAGATAAGCGAAAATAAAAATATTTCTTATCAATATTTTACTAACAATATAGATGAAAAGATAATGGAAAACTGCCTAAGATGGTATGAACATGTGATACGGAGAGATAAGAGGACCACATGGTGAAGAAAGTCCTCAACATACCCACGCTGAGAAGAAGACCTGGAAGACCACAGTAAACCTGGACTGCAACTGTAGACAGGGATCTGAAAACTCTGGGCTTGACCGAGAATGCAACGCAGGACAGACAGACATGACGAATGTCCACAAGGAGAGCCGATCCTTGATGTTGGGAAATGGCAAGGCTGAAGAGAGAGAATAGTTTTTCCTTAATATATATATTATGTCAATGTGCTTCAAAAAAAGTATGTTTTGTTAATCTGTTCCTCACTCTGTGCGACGGAGTAACACCCTTTTGAGAGAGAGGAGGATGTTAATGGCTTATTTAACCTCATTACTTTGATCAATCTCGTAAAAAAAACTAGACTTAGTAAAAATATTACTATTATTTTAACGACTCTTGTGTCTCTGAACGATGTCGTGAAGTATTTTATGTATTTTTTTTTACAATTTAATGATCACGGCTAAATTTATAACCCTGTCATCGGTTACACAATATTAACACTTATACTTTTATATTTACTCATAAAAATATTAATGATTCGCTGGTTTAAAATAAGGCCATACTCAAAAGGCTCCTTTCGATGTCAAAATAAGTACTTAATTATTGTCATAAATATTTTAATATTCGCTTGTTAAAGTATTTCTAGCCTAAACAGACTTCCCAACTAAATCTTGTACATTTTAAAAATCTTGCAAAGAGCATTTAACTGTCAAAGTTATGACGGTTTTTAAACTGTGACGTTTGAGAACTGATTAACGAAGCGTTAGTTAATCCCTTACAAGATGGACTGACGACATCAAAAGAATATCAAGAGCAGCGTAAATTTGAATGGCAGAGAATCACGAGGAATGACCACTCATTTGGGAATCATATATTAAGCATGGACAGACACAGTCTGACGATGAGGTAACAGAAATATTTCGAGAAAAGAAATGTAACCTAATATGTACGAATACATTGAGAACATTATGATTTTTCGTAAAATACAATTATTAAAAAAAAAAATACTTTACAGTATAAGAGTATTAAAAAAAACGTAAAATAGCCGCGTTTTTACCTGAAAACAATATATTAAAGTATTAAGCTACGCTACTTTAGTTTGCCATTTTAAGCCGTCTAAATTTAAAATATAAGCCCGTAATGTATGCGTTAGCAGCGTATCAATTTAAACATGATTTATTGCCTCTGGCATTATTAAAAATAATGTACATATAAATAAAAACACAAACAAGTTATTAAGCGAGAGCTTTCGCTTTCAAAAAGCTCCCTCAAGCATTTATTAAGTGCCGTAGATGAACGCCGTACAAGTGTCAACTTAAAAGAGCCGTCTCGGCGAAAACACTTTGATTTCTTTTCAGCGGCCTTCTTCCCACTTAATCCTTCGGTTATTTACAGCTTTTTGCGGAGCTTTTAACAAGGGCATTTCGTTACATTTCAATATTGACGAAAGCTCCCGTTCCGAGCTTGCATCTCCCGCAGTTTAAATTAACCGGTAGGTCCGCACTAAGCGGCTGGGCCTTTGTGAAGGCTTCGACGCTGACACTTATTTCCGAAAGAAGAAGATTGATGGAACGGCTAAAGTGTTTCACGTCATTCAGCGCTCCTTCAACTCGTGGATTTTAAAATAAGAAAGGTTGAATATAAAAACAGTTTATTTTTAAAATTAATATATTTATATGTATTTATATTTATTAACTGAATCTAGTTTCAAGTTGTACATAGTGACAAGATAACGGACAATAATAAAATATGTTGATATTTTTTTACCATATCCGCTTGGGTTCACACGTGGGTTTTTTATATTTTTTAAAAATCTATGACTTTTCAAATATTCGAGATAATTTAGTGAAATCTTAAATGTAGTTTACCTTATTGTGCAGCAATGATAAAATGATGGTAAACAAACTTAAAAAAACGTCCTTTAAAGTAACACTTCACATAAACACAAATATTTTGTAGAAATATGAACAAAACATTTCTACCATTCATCCCCTGGTCAGGTAAAAAGAACCTCAATTCTCCGTACAAGTTGAAAACAATTATAACACATTGAAGGTCAAAAAAATCAAGCACACAAAAAATTGTATATTCTTAGTCTTTTTTATTTCTTTTCATAATTTATTAATAAATTAAAACAAAGCATAATAATTACAAATTTGTGAGTGAAGTTTGTAGTTTGAAGTAATATATACGATTTAGCAACAAAATCCGTAATTATACATCACGTATTATTACGTTACCCGACGTCCACTACCAGAGAGTAAAAAACGTATTACTACGTTTCCCGCATTTGAGCACCAGACTATTAAAAAACATATTAATACGTCTCCCGCAAATAGTGTGTGAAGTTGTCAATTTCTTGTCCCAAAACACGGTATACCTGTAGTTCCTCATGGAAACATAGATGATTCCCGAGAGTCTCCAGGGTAAGAGCCCGCAAACTTGCATAGACTGCGACTGTAGTACCAGATAACTGCTTTAGTGTTCAATAATCAGCGTTTTTAAGGAGGTCGGATCAGTAGTGTCTCAACCCTATCAGGGGGATTTATAAGCTAAGATTTTATAAAATATCTTATTACAAATCTAGCTTGGTCGGAATTCGAACCAACATCGTCTTAATGACAAACAAATGTTTGTGCCACTAGACTATGCCTCTCGACTAATATAATGACATTATACAATATTAAGAAAACAAAATAACAGGAAATATTACATAATATAGACAGATATTTGCAAGTTAATAGAAGTTCAAAACAATAATAGACAATGAAGTATCTAAAAACGTCAAACATGAATAAGTAAATATAAATTAATTGGAGTTAATTAATGTCAGAGACAAAAGAGGATACAGTATTATAAGCAGTATAATTAATTATCTGTGACAAAATAAGAATAGCATCTTAAAAAATGTATCAAGTTTAGTTGAAAATATGTCCAGAAACGTTATCGCAATGTTAGAGATGCATAAAACCCCATAGGTATCCGCTTTAATATAGAGCAATGGAAGGCTACGTGCACGGATATTCTTATCTGAAACATTTAGCTTGAAATTCTCAAGAATATCAGAATTGTAAATAGCGTCACGTAGAAGAAGAAAAACATGCTTCAAAGCAGCGATTTTCCTACGAGACTCGATCGATTTCAATGAAAATATTACATGAAAAAAGGGGGTGGGATAGTATGACATGCTGTATAAATTTAATAGACAGATTCAAATTCCAAAAATAAAGATATTCGTATTTAAAATATATGATTTATTTAAATATAATTTAAGAATATATTCAAGAAATCTTTTAACTACTCATGAAACTTTAAGCACACACTGTTGAATCAATTATCGTCTGGAAGTGTTTTAGAAACATTTTCAAAAGAAGACATAACACCATCTGTGTGATGACTTTGAAACTACTTTCACTGTGTTGACTGTCATATTGTAGTTGATAGGTGCTTTTGAATTAGACTATTAAAGTGCTTTTATTGTGTGAACTATCATTATTGTATTTGTGATGTGAAACCACCAAGGCCGGCAGCAATAGATGTGATGACTGAGTAAACATGACGCGGCACCGCTGGCCTGGAACTCGCTGTCAATAAGGATAAGAGAACTTAAAACGGAGGCATCCTTCAGAAGCAGGCTCAAAACCACCTTTCTACTCAGAGAGGCAAAGAAGCGCTTTTGGAATTTCGATTCCGTAATTAAAAAGCGCTATACAAATTCTGATATAATAATAATAAATACTGTATGGTGTTTATTTACGCTTAATAACGTGTTATATTTCTTTGCATTTGGAAACTCTGTTTTGGTTTTCAGTACAGCGAAGACGTTGCCTCTTCCAGTTCTCTCCTCCTCTTCTAGTGCCCTAGGGTTTATTCAGTCGGACGCCCAGAAGCTTCCAATAAATAACTGTCGATACCGTCACGATGTCCCGCCTGTCAAACTCTACCTCTGTCTGATTGTGTGAGAAACGTAAATCTGTAAACATTTTGTTTCGAACGAAACACTAGGAAGAGAATGAATCGTATTTTCAAATAGAATGAGGAATGTCATAATATATAATACGGCATATTCGAATTTCACAGCCAAACAAGTTTTCAGTCGAAAAGTGTTTGTTTTTACTTTGTTTTGATAGTTTGGCTTCTGTAACAAAATAAACTTGTAACATTTTTTTTTTCAATATTTTCAGCATTCACTTTGCGAAATTTACATTTTCATAAATCCTTTTATTGTTTCAAAACTTTTGTATTATGTACATTATTAGTATTGGTGTACATAATTTTTTTGTACAAATTAACATTTCAACTAACATTTAGACTTTCTCATCTGTTGACTTGTTATGAGATAACCAAAGTCTCCATTGTAAAAACTTTTGTTAGAAGGTTTTTTAAATTGTACAGATTTGTTTATTTAAAATATCAATAGTTTTATCATTAAATATCCCATCAAATATATATTTTAAATTTATAAAATTAACAATATTTTGTTTTCTTTTATAGAAAGTATGAATTTTTCAACGTTTGGCAAAATGGTAGATGATTTAATTGAATGGTGGAAATTCTGAAAGATTTTATGTTTTAGATATTTTTTTAATTAAATGTGAAGGGATAAATTTAAAAATTCTATAAATAATACATTTTCTTCTCAAATCCTGCTTCAGAAGTCAATCAATCCAAGTATTCCCCTCAGTTGCGCTTATCCACATGTTCAGCCGCAGGCTGGCCTCAGGTATCACCAATTCCGTTTTTTTCTGTAGGAAATTTCTTCTTAATCTGAGCCGGGTGATCTATTGATACCCAAACATAGGGTGTGTTGTGGGTTTAAAAGAAAATAAAAACCGCTAAAATCATACATATCGATATATTTTAGGTATGTCAATAATATGTGGTGGCCATATGCTCCAGATGAGTTAAATATCATTTATAAGTGTTGATATCACATCATTTTTTACGATGTATTTAAATATTTTTATGTGTGAATAAATGTTTTTGTAAGCAGCTGACAGGAATATTGCAGGCGGCAATTCGTGATGCTTATATGCTTCATGTATGGAACGAGAAGATAAAAAAAACATTAATAATACGCAACTATAAAACTTCAATACACACGAAATGGAAAACAATGAGAAACGGTCAAAAGCCTGTAAATATAATAATTTCAGTTTGATATCTGCATTGTGGATACAGTAATAGCTTGTGTTCACAAACACAACAAGTCATATTGGTTTTTAACCGGCCGGACCGTCCCCCGAACAGAGAAATGATATAATGCACACAAACGGATTCCACAGCACAATCTTTTATCTAGCTACCGATACGCCATAAAATAGATCAAGTTCGCAAGACGTAATTTTATTTTATGCAAACCGATACAAGGAGCATTAAACTTCTTCTTCTTCTTTGTGTTAGTGACGTCAAATTATTTCTACGCAGAATCTGGCAACATCGATAGCCCGTGTGTTGCCTAGCATTAGGTATTGAAGTGTGCAGCTTGTTAAGCACATAGAGCAGGATCTTAGATGTGAAGCGGTCTGCAAGTCTACGCAGTCGCACAATAATGACTCTCCATGCCGAAGCATTCCCTACTGCTCGAGGTTATCCTTTGTTCTAACAAATCCGGTTCTTTATCTGTTCAGGAATTTCCAGGTCTGCAAGTCAAGGTTTTTGCCAGTTGGAAGGCCTTCCTTTGGAGTAATGAAATCCTCTGATGCGACTTTTTGCCAGAGCTGGAGTCTCTAATTTTCAGGGCCGGATGTGAGAGTTTGTGCGGATCGCAGAGAGCTGCTTCGCGCCTTCAGTCTGGGTGTTGGGGGTATCTAAATATACAAGCAGTGGGACGTTTGCTTGATTGCCTTACGAATTTCTTCGGCACATATGACTTTGCGTCTTATGTTTAGTGGTGCGATACCAGCCAAGGGGTATAGTTTTTAAATATGTGTTAGTTTGAGGCAGCCTGTGACGACTCTGCATGCGTCATCCAGGGCAGTATCTACTTGATTACAATGGGCTGATTGACCTCATACTGTGCCTCATATTTTCCAGCTAAGAAACAAAGTCCTAAATATAAAAATAACATCAAACTGATAAACAGTTATGGATAAATTTTAACATTGGATCATTTTCAGTTACTTATTTCCTGTATATAAGTCGTATGCAGAAGACCTCTTCTTCATACGATGTCTTCTCTTCGATTTCATTGATTGACATCAAATTTGATATGCGCCAGTGGGTATTTAATATGAGACATCATTAATTTAAATTATTAAGTCATCCGCACCAAACAATGTTGTCATGAATCATCATTGTATTGGATCTTCTTTAGAAATTAACCCTTTCGTTACGGCTCGGTTTGAATAAATATTATACTATCAATCATAAAACTAGTATTTGAAGCATAAATGTACTTATCTGGTCTATTTTCAAATAGCACATTGGTTTTTGTTTCCTTTAGCTATCGGACGATGCATAAAAAACGATTCTAAGAAAGTAGCAAAACGATATATCACGTCTATCGATGTCATCGGTCGGGGAATCTTATTTTATTAATTTATTTTATTTTATTTATTTTATTTTATTTCATTTTATTAACGGCCTAGGCCAATACAAACGGTTTTAAAATAGAAAATACAATAAATGAAATGGTAAAACAGAACAATATAATAGCAAAGACAATACATTTAGACAAAACATGAACATTAGTAAAAAAAACAGATCTAGTACATTAGTAGAGGGATCTGCGAAATGCTGGAAGGTCCACCCCGAAAAAGTCCAAGTCACTAGAGGAGTTAACCAGTCTACACATTCTTAACATAGGAGAATAGAATCCGTAGTTGGTTTTGGATGTCCTTACATGTAGCAGGTCACTGCCTCTAGTGAACCGGGAGGGAACATTGAACGTAATTTCCTGCAATAATGTCGAGTCATCGATTATGGAGTTCATAATTTTAAAAATCAACAGCAAGTCAGTCACTGTTATACGTCTCTCCAATGTAGATACATTAAGTCGCCTCTCTATATCTTCATAGGAGTAGCTACCTTAAGGCCGATCAGTCGTGCAACTCTTGACAAGAAGTGATGTTGGACTTATTCAATCCGGTCGATATGAGTTCGATAGTAGGGAGACCATATAGCGCTAGCATATTCTAGCTGCGGACGAATCAGAGAACAGTAAAGGACCTTGATGGTGCTCAGGTTTTTAAAATCCTTAGTGATTCTATTGATAAGACCTAGAAGTTTAAGGGACTTGTTCACAATACTATCAATATGGTCGTGATAAGATAATTTACTATTTATTATGAAGGCATATGCCGACAAACGATGCGAAAGGATTAAGAACCTTATATTTTACAAAAGTAAAAAATAATTTGTAAATGAAAAATCTTAGTTTTTATGTTATTTGATTCGGAACCGCCTTTTGCTTCATCCACCATATCGGATGCTTGAACCGTAAATCGACTGTCTGGTTCAGAAAATAAAACATTCATGGCAGAAATCGCAGCCTCCTAACACAGCTCCCATACAACCCGTACATATAGTCACCATACGAGCTATACAAACCGTGCAGAGCGGTTTTAAATGTTAGTCAAATTATTTTATGTAACAACATACAAGAGAATACCGACTAACTGTGAATAAAGAAAGAATCTCTTATTTAAATTTTATGACGATGTTTTTTTACGTAAACACATACAAAAGAATACCGACAAATGTTGATAGTAATTCTGAAGTCTCATCTGTTGAATTTTGTGACGCTTACCCAGTAGCAATGGCACATACAGGAGCTGCAAATGTTGATAGTAATTGATCTCATCAACGTCATAGACTACAGCCCGAGATTCACGTATCATCTTCATTACTACAGGAATTTACTATGAATGTTTGGTCTACCACCAATTTTAATTAATAGCCTATGACAGGCATTTTACAGGTGAAGGATCAAATTCACACCAACCGGGGGTATTTTAGAGCTCAGAAAACGATGAAAAATCTTTTTTTTTTATCTCCGTCGAGAATCGAACCCACGAGCTTTGGTTCGCAAAGCAAACGCTTTGATCATTAAGCTGTCCCCACCGGCAAAGTAAATATAAATTATTTGTATATTTTTTCAAATACGTAAAAAGGATAACATTAATAAAACAGTGTTATCGTCAATTGATACGTATATACAAATTCACAGCAAACTTCATATTACATTTCTCTCGTAAATAAATTGGAGAAAAATAAACAGGGGAGGCTGGAATTCCAACCAAGAACCTTTGAAATAAATGTTCATTTTGTACTCCTAGGCCCACGGCCATTTGCTTCACTTACTGAGATGAGAAATTTACATGTTATGTATTGATACGCATTATTTATAGATGATTCGATGGCAACAGGCTATGACCTATCCGTGTTTTGGTCTGCATCCAATGTTGCTTGATTTCAGTGATCGTACGAGAACCGCGCTAACAATGTGTTTTATCATCGTTATTCAAACAACTTACTGTTATATTATAATATATTAAAAAACAACGTTATTTATAATTTGAATTTAATGTTTTAAGTGGAATATAATGTTAAAGCTTTGAGTATCAGTATATCAATTAATTTCGTAGTTGTAGTACAATTACTATTACAAATTAATTGATTCAAGGCTTTATGCACAAAACGTGAAGGCACTACTTTATGATACGTGCTTTTTAAGTTTCTTTAAAGCTCTTGACTATTTAACGAAGTCTCTTAATCCCCCAGGGCGTGCTCAGACCAGAGGTGCATACTTTCATACTTTGCGACCATTAGCGTGCGCGATACTCCTCCTGAAACTTAACAAGGGGCTTACTGCATTAGTAATTACTCTTAAAAACACCGTGCTCCTCTCCGTCCCTTCATTATTCAAGTCTCGGTGCGATACTTGACCGTATATAATTTTTAATGTCTTGAATATTCCACAGTAAAGCTGAATAAGTTCCGAGAAGGCTGCGCTAACACCCCGCGCGGGAAAGCCTTCGAATTTTTTAAAACCTTTTTTCACAACTTCTTTTCGTTGTTGTTGTTTATATTCTGAAGCGAAATTTTTCACTTACAAGTATATGCGATCAATAAGTACACTCAATTTTGAAGTTTATTTAAAAAATGTACATTTGTGAGAATTGAATGCTGATATCAGCATGATATAGCCCTTGCTGACTTGTACCGAAAATCTCGATGTATAATTTTTATGTCTCTTATTGCTGTTCGCTTGTCGTACATGTGTGTGTCGCCATATTGACGTTTTGGACAAGTCCGGTCAAGGGTATGACGTTAGTTATATAGATCACCACTTGCGGCACTGGGTATCACCGACCAAGGTTTTCGGTGCCAGTCAGTTGTGTGCCGACCGCGACCAGGTCGTATTTTGGCCGACCTGGCATATTCCACTAGGGCCGGAAGTTTTAAAGTTTATCATTAAAATAAATGTGCTTCTGGAAAAGTCTTTGTGTTGTTCTTCTGCTCCTCATCCCGGCAACACGCAATTCATTAACTAACTAAGAGAGGAGGATGTTAATGCAAAGAAATTATGTATTACATTTAAATATTATATGACAACGATTACAGAAAAATGTAATGACTGTTATTTTTCGACCGACGAAGTTAAGCAACATTGGACACATACCAAAACTCAAATAGGTCATCGCTTACTGTCAATTTTATGAATAAGAGTCTCACATAAATACCAGGTATTTTTTAGCAATCAAATAGTGTTCCACAAAAGTCACCCGTAGAACACCACATATTCATAATGAGTTCCTATAAAAATGATCAATACGTGAACGTGATTAAAAGGCTACGACTGGCATTTAACGGGTGAGGGATCAAATTCACACCACGGGTATTTTAGAGCTCAGTAATCGATTAAGTCTTACCTATAAAATAAAAGTCACCCAGCGTGCTATGTGAACGATAGAATAAAAGGAAATGAAGAACTCTACGACTGGCAATTTTCTGTCGAAGAGACGACGGTCGATGGGGAAGAAAAGTATTGAATGGCGCCCAAGAACTGGCAAATTCAAGATGGACTGACGATAACCCTGGATGCGGAAGGGGATAAGAGGATTTCAGAGGCTCAACAGTGGAATCGATGATGAAAAATCGATTTCTTTTTTTTTAATCTCCGTCGGGAATCAAACCCACGACATTGGGCTTGCCAAGCAAACGCTTTTACCATTGAGGTATACCCCCCGGTGTTCTGGGACAAGAAAATCTGAGCTTAAAAAACTGTGAAACGGCAATTTGCGGTGTCCATATGCTTCAAAAATGGAGCAGCAATCGATAATAATAATAACAATAATAAACATCATCAGCCTGTGTCCGTCCACTGTTGAACGTAAGCCTCCCGCATGAGATCTTCTTCGATCCTCTGCCACTCCCGCTATTTTTCTTATGTAATCTGTCTATTTTGCAGGGGGTCGGCCAAAGCTTTGTTTGCTAGTTCTTGGGCGACACCCCAAGACTTTTTTTTTTTCCCAAGGACCGTCGTCTCTTCGACAGATATTTTGCCTTTTGAGTGTGCCTATTCGTTGGGAACCCTTCACTATTTGATTACATTATATATTTTATTTATTTGACAATTATACATTATATGTTTAAGAATATATGTTTTATAGTGTCACCGTTACGTATGCTTACAGTAAGCTCAGCAACGTTCGCCGATACCATCTGTGGACGGTTCCCGCTTTCGCCGAATTTCGCGCCGGGCGAAGTTTCACTCCACCCAGTGCTGCGTTTTGTTTATTAGAAAGCTCTCTCCCTTGCGCTATCACACCGAAACTCTGGACAGGCAACTTTGGCCAACTCTGGCCAACTTTTCCCGCCGAATTTAACCCGCATGTGCAGTCACTCGGCCAGACAGCGAAAAGGCCAAAACAAAAGTGTCACACCGCTGATAATGTGTTGATACTGATATGCTTCTCTCTTGTTTAGATATCGCTTTACTGGATGAAATATGCAGGATCAGGTTCACAATATTATGAACTTGTTTTTGTTTCACTAAACGCGTTTATTAGTCAAACAGTTGCTCTGTTGTCACCCATTATGGGAATGCGTAGGCGTTCCAATCACGGTCGCGGGCGCGTTCCCTATAACGTCAATCGTCAACGGCAGAAAAGCGAAGTAAATATGACAGTGGCCAACATGAAATGGACCGACTGTCATAACAAACAAGATGGCGCATGCAAATGCCGTGTAACATAATACAATTAAAACTAACATTAGATGTGCATGTCAGGCGAGTGAACAAACAAGAGACAAAAGATCGTTTTTCGAGGCTTTACGGCATCAGCCTAAAGGAGCTATATCAAGCTGATATTAACACAAAAATGACACACTCGAATGCGTCACACTATTTGGGAACCGCTTAAAATATATTTTTTTATGACCAAAAAAAGTTCAATAAAATATTCATTACTTAAAGCAGACTAACAAAGAAGATTAAGTTCAAAGATACAACAAATTGACATCCTTTGTCTTAATAAAGTGACTCCAGATCGCCGGGATCATTATCAGGATGCGTGGTGGATGGAGCAAAGAACTCGTCGAGAAGCACATTTGATATTTATTTTACGTAAGTGATACGAAATTCGGTCCTCCGTCCGGAACACAGACAATGATGTATACCTCACAGTTTCCGGACGGACACTGACTCCTCGGTGGCAGTGAAAGTCACTGCCCCCAAAAACACCTAGCGAACTATGCCGCACCCACGTGACAGGTAGCAACAGACAGATGAACAAAACGGAACATGCAAAAGCAGCGTTTTATAAATACATCAATCTTATACATTTTTTTTAAGTGCGTGTCAGACGAGAGAACCAAAAAAATAGTAAAAAACCGTGTATAGATGTTTTTCGGCACTAGCCTAAAAGGGCCATATCAAGTCTATGGAATATTCAAATGTTTAGTTGGGCTCAGAATAAATTTCAAGCGTCTAATACTGTTATATTTAATACCAATTTCAACAATTGAAACGTACATAAGACAATTAAATAATTTGTTTTAATCCTTTTATTATGTAAGTACAACTTATAACAAGCGCCATCTATAAATAATGCGTATCAATAATACAATATGTCTTAATTCCTCGAGTCACACGCTTGGTGAAAACCTTCCCAGTCCCGTCCTGGTTTTGTAGACCCAGATGGGAACCCATTACTGGTCATACACAAAAAGGTACTTTCGATTCAGTAAGCATAGCAAATGGCTGCTGGTCTGCACTGAGTACAGAAAGATAATTGAATGCAAAGCTTAATAGCTTGAATCCAAGCGACCGCCGTTTATTTTTTTCCAATTCAAGAAGTATCCTATAAGATTATATTTGCTTTGAATTTGTATGTACGTATCAATTGTTAAATGAATTCATACCGCTATATACATACTTTGAATAAATATGACATCTATCATGAATTACTAAACGGAAAAATGGCGCAAATTGGGCATAAAGGTCCATCCCGCTAAATTCATAACATTATTAATAAACTATTTTCTCTATTAAATTGTTCATGATTTTTTCATTCATTAATTCCTATTTATCTCAGTAATTTAAATATGCTTACTTTCTACAATCTTCATTTACATTTTATGTCTACTTATATAATATCAGTATATTTGATATATTTTATATTTTGAAAGGCGTTTCACCAATGCATTCTCCGTGTATTAACTTATGGCGCAGATACGTAGAATCCAACAGCAAGTCTTAATTAAATCTAAATTAAAGGTCACCCAGCGTGCTATGGACAGATCCATGCTCAGAGCGTCGCTAAAAGAAAGAATCCGAAACGAGGAAATAAGCAAAAGAACTCAGGTAGTGGATGCTACCTGCTACAAGTAGCAATGGGCAGGACATATCTGTCGAAGAGACGACGGTTGATGTGGAAGAAATCTATTGAAATGGCGCACAGGAACTGGCAAACGAAGCATTGGCCGACCCCCTGCAAGATGGAATGACGACTTAAGAAGAATAGTGGGAGTGACCTGGATGCGGAAGGCGGAGGATCGAAGAGGATGGAGACTCATGCGGGAGGCTTACGTTCAACAGTGGACGGATACATGCTGATATGAAATATTCTGAAATGTATTATACAACCATGTATTTTCATCATTAAAAATAATGTAATTGTAAAAGCGATTAATGTGTTAAAGTTATAAATAAATAAATTTAATGTTATATATTTTCACGTTTATTGTTCAACATCTCAGTCACTTAAAAGTAAGAAGGGTACAATAATTGAACTCTTTTGTGTTCCCTCTTATCGCGGAAACCGTAAACCGAGATAACTGCTTCGAAAGAGTTAAAAAAACGTCATTGTATGGCGAAATCCACAGAAGTATGGAACATTCCACATTATTTTATTTACGCATCTGGACTTTTGGCCATAAATTTTCCTTTCAATAGACTTTTTGTGTGTTTATCGGCCGTTCAATCATATACCCTGCCACCCCTGACCCTCTCTAAGACCTTTGTACCCTCTAACAGGGAGGGAACATTTTTTAAAAATCAATCTTATATTTTTCAACCTTTATTTAATGTTATCCTTTGCTTTTACGTAATTTTTAAGCCTAAATAAAGTATCTGCATTAGTGGCAATTTTTTTTCTTCTGTAATACAAGAAACCTTGTTCCTAGCCGATTCCTATTCAAGAGAATTCGTATCTAAATAAAAATTAGAGAGTTCTAGTAGGTGAATGTAAATGAATTGTAGTCTTAGAGATTATTTTTTATTTATTTTTATATTTGGAAGGCAAATAATGTTATACTTAAAAATATTAGGCTGCCATTTTTTTCTACGAAAGTAAAACAGTGCTCAAAGTGATCCATATTTGAAAAAAATATGATATTTCTTATATGTATTTATTATTAAAATTGATTCCAAAGTGAATGCTTACAATAACAGGTTTACTTTTGAGTATATAATATTTATAAAAACATTAAAAAAAAACGCATGATAATATTGACAAATTTGGTATTCTACCCGGGCCACAACCATGGATGTGTCTCACGCACCGGGCAGACTCAGACTGAGCGCACATAATGAGTGACAGCCCAGCGCCGAATTGATACTGTAGCCATTTATGGAGCTAACCCCACCAATGACAAAACTTGTCAAATAAACAAGATGGCGCAGCACCATATCTATTGACAATTTAAATCTAGACTTAGCCTAACACTTTTATATATTTGCGTCAGTCCAGCGAACAAAAATGAGAGAAGAAAGATCATAAATCGAGGCTATTCGGCGGCAGCCTGGAAGGTCTATATCGAGCTGATATCAATTGCTTTTCATGTTTGCTCTAATTAACTAATAACTTGTACCTAATTTCAGGGATTTTATATATTTCACTTTGACATAAGACCAGATTAAATTTTATTTAATTAGTAATAAATGTAATTTATATAAAAAAAAAATTATTCACATTTCTAAAATACTAAACAATTTATGCATATTTTATGATTTTATCAATTCTGAATTATTATAATTTCCAGTGTAGTCACTCCATCTCTGCTTCAGTTGTTGAAGTTTCAGGCCCACACTCGTCCTTTCTGAAATGCCTGTACGTCCGGATGTAAATCCTCCGCCGACCCTAGTACTATTATTATTTCACGTGGTAGCTGAAACGAGAGTAATACCTTAATAATCTTTGAATTCAGTGAACTTTGAGGCAGGTATAAAGGCAGTGAAAGAAAATTTAAATGTCGAAACGGAAATTTTAAACACCAGAATAATATTTTCAATGTTTTGAGCATTCACTTTATTTAATTCAGTGAACTTTGGATCACGTAACAACGTTGTTACGTGATCCATGTGAAACAAGGTAAATAAATAAATAAATATTTATAACCAGAATAATAGCTTAATGTATTTTAGAGTAAAAGAAATAAAAAAAAAACAAACAAGAAATATTAAATTTAAACAAAAGTACATATAACTTTATAAAATTCACTTAACATTGATATTAACGCTTACTATTTATTCATTTTTTTTTATTATCGTATGTATTATTACTATTTTTTCATATCCGCTCTTTATTTTGAAGGATACGAACACCACAAATTTCCATTTAACCATTACGTAACCTCTTTTTTTCTTCTCCTAGAATACCTGTATCCTAGAAGTCCACATGATAACATATATGGTTTCCGGGAGCCTCTAGGGCAAGAGCTCGCAAACATACATAGACTGCGGCTATATTACCAGATATGTGCGTTTTCAATAATCATAATTTTTTCATGAGATTGAATCATGGATCCGACGTTCCCAAGTACATTTTTTATCCTTAGAGGGTGGCTCAACACTACCGGAGAAAAAGATTTGGCCTCTCTTCTTGCGACGCATGTCCATATGATCCAGGCATGCAACAGACGGTGAGACACTCTCTCCTGAAGTGCATCATCCATGAGAACAGGAGACGCATTCTGTGTTGTCGTCTGAGAGTCTCTACCATTTTTTAGGATGATTTTACTGAATTGCTGCTTCTGACGGTCCCTTGCTGTTAAACTTCATCAGGGAAATCGTCGAGGCTTAACGAGGCTGACGTGGAATAGGCTCCTATGTTCTTCAACTATTTCTCAGAAGTATATTCTAACCATGTGTGCAACTTGCAGGATAAAACATGCAACTATATATAATTTTCTACATTTTTAAGTGAAAAATAAATAAAAAATAAAACCGCTTGTTAAAATTGTATAAATTAAAATAAAATAAAATCAAAATTTCAAAATCAAGTTTAAAATACGCATGTTTAGTTTCATCTTCCGACAGTTTACTTTTGCATGTAAAAACATATTTTATATTGCTGGTCTCATTTCAGGGATTTTTTTACAGACATTTTCATATTTCGAGTAAATCAAGTGATCCTATCGGCAGATTTCGAGGGTTTCCCCGGCAGGAAATAGCATCCCAGATAGAGTCGAGATTAAATTTCCTTCAGGAAACATCGCTGAAACGAGGCGACGAGATAAGGACGAGGAAGGATCAGATGGTATTTTGTATTTCCTGAATTAATGCGCTGTGCTGAAAAAGGCGCCGTTTATAAAATACTCTCCTAAAACGTAAAGAAATTTATTAAACGTTTGATATTTTTAATCAAATAAATATTTTATAATTTAATTTTAATATTTTATATCACGGGTATAGCTCAATGGTCAAAGCGTTTGCTTTGCAAGCCAAAGATCGTGGCTTCGATCCCTGATGGAGATTGTTTTTTTTTAATCGATTTCTGAGCTAAAAAAAACCCCGGTTGGCGTGAATTGGATCCCTCACCCATAAAATTCCAGTCAAAGCTTATTATTTAAAATTGGTGATATACGAAAGTCATCATTCATAGTTAATTCCTGTAATAATAAGGATGATGCATGAATCTCGGGCTGTAGTCTATGACGTTGGCGGATCAACACTCCACATACAGCGCTTAGCCATATGCACCATGGTAAGCATCATAGAATTCCACAGATGAGACTTCAGAATTACTATGACCATCTGTTGGTATTCTCCTGTATGTGTTTACATAAAAAAAAAACATGTAAGCACAAAAATACATTAAAACTCAGTGGACTCTTATATTTTCGACTAGTTTCATTAGAGATTAGACGATGGATGTTAAATGGACTAGGGCACTAGGGTATTAAAAAACATTCCTGGTAGTTCTTGGTGAAGCCGTAAAAAATATTTTACAATATATCATAAACTAATTTTTGATATAAGAGTCTTCTTCGTTGTATCAATCCGGTGGATTGATTTGCAGCAACAAAATCTTGCATCTTGATCTCCACTCTTTTCGATCTGCAATCCTCTTTAGCTCAGCATAAGCGCTACAACTCATTGAATTGATAAAATTTGTAATGTTTCTGCAAGGAAAAAAATAAATAAAATTGAAAATTGAAAATTAACTCATGTTCTCGAACACTTGCTGTAAATATTCCCGTCTAGGGCGCCCTCTGCAGTTTCTACCCTCAACCATCCCTTACAAAATGGCGTTAAGAAAACCATCGTGGCGCATGATGTGACCAATCCGTAGGGGCTCGCCTCTTGAGATGGTTCTTACTAGGTGCCTATCTTCCTGATATGAGTATTATAGATAATTTATTAAGCTTAAAATATAATGTTATAAAATTCAGAATATTAAATTCTGTGATTAGTCATCATAAAAATGATAAGCATGATGTAGATCATATATTTTATATCTTTATTATCGTCTTACAAGTATTTCAGTAGAGGTTCTTAAAAATAAGAATAAAAGAATCGCTTGTGAACTTGCATAGACTGGGGCCATAGTACCAGAGAAATATTTGGGTGTTTACTAATCAGCGTTTTTAACGAGACCGAACGATGTTACTGACGCTTCCGAGGCCTGGACAATTTTTGTTTCGTCCTAAAGGGGTGGCTCAACCCTACCGAGGGATTTTTGGAGGAAAGGAGACTTGATTTTTTTTAAATCAAGCTTTGTCGGTATTTGAACCGAAATCGTCTGAATGACAAACAAACGCTGTAACAACTGGACTTATTCGCCCGGCATTTTACATTACCAACCTAATTACACAAATTAAATAAACTCTGCGTTGCTTAATATTACATACTCGTATAAAAATAAATGTTAAGCATACAAAAAAATGTGTTCCGTTCATTTGCGCATTGGCCAAAGGTAAATAATATAAGAAGTAATCCTTTTCACAGGTAAAACTTTCATAAAAGGCATGCACGCGTTTATTGAATTCATAAATATTATTTAATACGTATTAGACGGGCTGGCCGGGGTCCTCATTAACATAAGCAACCATAAAATATTGTTTCGGGATGCGAAAGCCAAAATTCCGGTCCACCCATAAAAAATAACTTTCCCGAAAAATCCCGCTAGGATCTTTGCCATTCTGCGAAATTTACATTTTCATGCCTCCTTCTAGCCCATGGGTTGGAAAACTTTTCTGCGTAATACATACATTATTAATACTGGTTGATAACGACACTGGACAATATTACGTATCGCCACAGAGTCTTGGAAATATGTCTGAAAAATTACTATTTTTAACAAACTAGCATGGAAAACACCAATAGACAGTTTTGGTCGTGTGTTGACTTTATGACGCTCAGCTGAGTCTATTGGAAAATGCTTGTTGAAGTTATTTTTAGTAAATATTTAAGTCTTTGTAAGTAGAAGCTTCGGCATGAGATTTATATTATTTTTAAGATAAAAACATTTTGGAGGAGAGTAATCCAAAGTATTGAAGTCAATATTTGTCGAATGGCTAAAAATTCTAAGGAATAATAAGAACAGGTGGGTTAAATTGAAAAAAAGTTATAAACAAATAATATCAATACGAGAGTTGCAATTAAATTAACTATTTAAACTTTTATTTGAACGTACGTTTTCCATAGATTAAAGAGTAAATTTAAGTAAAGATTACAATCTTGATCTCGCTTCCAAAAAACTAGGTGTATTATATAGATCACGTCGGTATTTCAACGATAAACAACTTCTTCTTCTATATAAAGGACACCTTTGGATTGCAGCCCCAAAATACCTTCTAAACTTAATTGACTCCGTTCAAAGAAGAGCAATTCGTTTGATAAACAATGACACTCTTACGTCTTACCTGCAATCAATGGAACACAGGCGTAGGATTGGTTCACTTAGTCTTTTCTACCGTTATTACCACGGTCGCTGCTCTTCTAAACCTAAAGAAATAATTCCTCCTGCACCCACCCATAACCAACAAACTTACACTTGCTGAACATCCATAAACGGTTGTTGTCGACCAAGAACTGGCAGTTTCCAAATTTCCTTCCTTAATGCCACCGGTAAGCTTTGAAATGCTTTTCCAGCGTCTGCGTTGCCTCTTTCCTACAATCTGGATCTCTTCAGTGATCAATGTCAATTGTAATGGAGAAAACAATGTTATAATTTCGATGCTTACAATTTTCATCTGAACCGTTAGTTTTAATGACCAATTGATAAAAAAAACGTCGCACCAAATGATATTTGATTTAAACTTAGATGTGTTTTAAATTCTTAAGTTTTCACGGCCAGATTTGATACTGTGGCTTTTGGCCACGATATCATTATATGTGTTGCTTATCGCAGGGCATACTAAATATATTTAAAATATATATATTTTAAAATATTGGTTTTTGCCAGTGCTCCTCAGCTTGTCGACCCCTGTTCTTACTGGTCCGCATAACTTAGCTGGTATTGCGAGACTTCATAGAATATTGGGATCAAAATAACGAGGGTTTGCATTGTAAATTGAATAAAATAAATATATTTCACCCTCCCTTTGGACAAGTGGATGGACTTGAAACTAGCCATATAATTAAATACCGGAACGAACTCATATTTCGCCAAAGATGAAAGAAACACGATGATTCAAAGAATTGTGTGGTAGAGGAATAAATCCTCTTGGCATAATAATTTTTAATATTTTTATATATATTTCAATTCACTCATAGCATTAACAATAACTATTTAATATAGCTAACTTTTGTTTAAATGTGGTACTGTTTTGAAATTGAAAGTATTAGTAAAAATGTATCATTCATTATTTAGAGAAAAGTTTTTTATGTAAGCACATACAGGAGAATACCGACAGATGGTCATAGTATTTCTAAAGTCTCATCTGTGGAATTCAAGGACGCTTACCATGATATGGCTAAGCGCTGCATGTGGATTGTTGATCCGCCAACGTCATAGACTACAACCCGAAATACACGCATCATCCTTAATTATTACAGGAATTTACTATGAATGGGTTGTCTTCACGGGACGACTTTCGTCTACCACCAATTTTAATTAATAGACTGTGACTGGTATTTTACGGGTGAGGAATAAAATTCAAACCAATCGGGGGTATTTTAGAGCTCAGAAATCGATTAAATGTACTTTTTGTTAATCTTCGTCGAGGATCGAACCCACGACATTTGGCTTACAAAGCAAATGTTTTGACCATTGAGCTTGAGTTTATCTTTTAAGTTATAATATATTATTAATATACTATTTATTTGTCACTTAAGATTAAAATTAAGATGTCTATTAATTAAATATATATAATTAAGTTCACTTTAAAATTAAAACGTTTTTTTACTTAATTATTATTCACTATGAAATATTTAAGAATTGATGCATTTATAAATTTACGATATTTCTATGATATTTCTTCCACTCTTGTCACTTAATTAGACTAGTAGATCCACAAATTCGAACCACAGATAGAAATCCCGTATTCTGTTTATTACACTCCATGGTGACCACTATTGTATTACACCACCTCATCATCATCATCAGCCTGTGTCCGTCCACTGTTGAAAGTAGGCCTCCCGCATGAGTCTCCATCCTCTTCGATCCTCTGCCTTCCGCATCCAGATCACACCACCTCATGGAGTTGAGTTAATAAATACATATAAAATATACACTGACATCCTCCGTCTATAAAAAAAGTCAACAAGTCGTGGGTTCGTCACGTGGCCGCATGGAGGAGATAACAACTTCTGTGACATGCAGCGCTGCCAAGAGAATCACGACAAAAAACAAATTAAAGGTGACAGTTGAACCAACATGAAATGGATCAACTGTCATAACAAATAAAATTGCGTATGCAAACGCCGTGTAATTTTATATAAAATTACGACTATCATTATAAGATGTGCATGTCAGACAAGCGAACAAAAATAAGAGACAAGAGATCGTTTGTCGAAGCTTTTCTGCATCAGACTAAAAGAGCTATATCAAGCTGATATCAACACATTATATGGTTGATATATATATTTACTTGTATAAGTATTACGTGTTACTAATTATTAGCAAATTTCTTTGTTAGAGTCAACCAACTTATTTATTCACAATTAGTATTAAGTGAATGAAGTAATAATTTTGAATTTGTAAAAAATAATAATACAAAAGCCGCTCTTAAAATGTATCGTTACTACTTAAGTGGAAATTAACGAAATATTGATCGTGTTAAGCAAACAGTATTTGTTGATATCATTTTTTATTTTCAAATATATATCCAAGAAATGTGATACTTAATTTAACTGAATTTGTTAATTAATACAAAAGTGAACGCTTTTATATCCTTTAATTTTATTTCTTGCGTTATGAAATCGTATATTTTATAGAGAAGACTGTTTTGCTAAAAAAAATCCTCAAGAAGAGAAGGAATATAATAACTTTTTAAAAATTAACGTTAAATTTCACAAAGTTAAATAACTTCTCATTTTTCTTCAGGTGGATTACTTTAATTATCCAGCGTACTGAAAAAAACCTTAATATTTATCCAATTATCTTGTATTGTGTACATCTTTATTTTAAAAAAAATCTTGTGTCAGTCAGGAAAATATTGATTCACTTTATTAGAAAGACCTCGATGTTTTGATAGTTGACCCAGTTTGGGTGCAAAAAATAAATATATTCCAACTTATGAATAATCAATTCGTCAGATAATTCTACTAGTCACTGTAAAGCCTATTAAACGAACTTTTGTACTGAAATTTTTCATGAAACAAAGTGCTTTGTGGCGGTGACCTAATTGATACATTTTACGTGCCCATAGAACGTAGTAACATTGTAGATTGTCATATTTAAAGAATAAACCACGAAAATTTTTGTATGAAACTACTAAGTTTAGAGAGGTCTTACGTCTACGCCCACAAACATGTAAAGTGGGCGTATCACTGCCAGAAATCGCTTAGTTTTCATTGTTGATATAAAATAATTTGTAAATGAATTGCGAAGATATGAAAACATTTTTGAGAAAACTGGTGTTAACTGGATCATGAATTCTACCTAACATGCTTAAAAGAATTTGGATGAAGTTATACAATATATAGAGTTCAGTCGAACATTTAATCTTATGTTACAGGTTTTTAGACATTAAAAGAATCTGGCATTTGTCGAAAATAAATTTTATCTCTAAATTCAACAGATAAAATGTTTAAAGAAAATAGTTTCATACAAATTTTTGTATGTTTTATTCTTTAAATATTTTGTGGCGTAGTTCTGTGTTTTCAATTCATGTCTATTAATGTTTGTTTTGTTTGTCCCATATATGTCGTTAGAATTGCTGTCCCCAGAGGTTGTATCAAATACTATGACATCTATCAATATGGGAGTTGAGCAGGCTCTTTATAAGCATATAACCATACGGAACAAATATCTTCTCTCTTTTATCTTGACACCTTCATAACCTGATCAATAACTTGACACCCGCCGAAAGACGCGACTGTGTTACGTGCCGGCTTTACGACCGACCAAGTAATAAATATCTACTAGTAACTTTTTATTATTCTAAAAATTACTTCTTGAACCTGCTATCAAATAGAATCTTGATAATCATTCAATTCAAATCTAATATAAATATTTTGTGCACTTTTCAACCTTTCAAACTGATAAATATTAAGCTTACTGACTAAAATTACATTCCACATGACATTATACCGTGTTCTCATTTATTTTCTTTCTATGTTCGGAATGTCTGTGTATTTCGATTAATGTCTTCCGAACACGCATAGCAATTCCTTTTAAAAAAATCCACAGATCACAACACTTCCAACACACTCCGATAATTCATTGTAATTATACTCACAATTCTTAGAAACACACATTATCAATGAAAGCAAATCCATACAAATTTCTTTCTTTATATGTATTATATTATATATGTTCCCTAGCTAGAACAAACGACGTGAAAAATTGCTGCTATAATGTTATGGTATCAGCCATGGTTAATGTTTCTTTATACAAGTATGACAGCTCTTATTCAAACATTATTAATGTTTTAATTATTAATTTTCATTAATGAAAGTAATATCAACAGTTATAATATACAAAGCTTGTGAATAAATGTTGACTGATTGAATAATAAAAAATAATAATATACATACTCTGAATATAAACTACAGAGACATCTATCGTTATACGATGCTACGACGGTAATAATGGTATAAATAGATCATCTTTCGCGCATTCGTTACGGATGATGAGAAATAGTCGAGTGGACTGCGCGGTGTAAAAGAATAGAGCAAAGGTTGGTTCCAAGACTCGTGGTTTGAATCCCGCGTCTGCCGATATTTTTTCTGAATAAATTGATGCGGATAAAAAAAATTTATGTACTATTTTATGTGTATATTTATTTACTAATAATATCAACAGTCATTACTTTAGTCGATTTACTGTTTGGTATTAACGTGCATAATAAATCTCGACCAAATGTTACAGTACACTGCATGCAGAATCTATGAACAGTGTTGCATCGGGCGTTAGATATTCATGGCTTTTCACAATAAAGTACATCTTATTCCCGGTCCTGCATTGTGCTGAACTCCATGCTCTCCGGTGAAGATGCAGCAACCATAGAAATGCTGAGACCCTCAGGTATTCCAGCAACACAGTTTCCGTCCTCTTAAACGGATCGTACCTAAGGGGACCAAATCTGGGCTAGTGTATTTGCATGTCTCTCGTACCACAAATTTCCACATTTAATATATGCTTTCAATTTATTTACTTGTGGACAAATGTATGAAGTAAGTTTAAAAATAAAAATAGTAGACATTCCAATTAAATAAGCATTCATCATGCATCAATACTTTTTGGAATCATTATTCAATTATTGATCTGCAAATAATATCAGGTAGAGCCGCATCTTAGAACAAAATGGTCCAAGCCTCGGGAGAGGCAGGTTAATGATCTGATATCCTTAAAAATTCAATCTAACAAATTACCTAAAATATATCTCGGATCACTCAGACCATCTTCAATAATCTGTCTCATATATAATAGACGCAATGATGGTCTCGAGGGAGGCCGAAACATGTCATCGCTTAAAATAAATGTTAAATCAAAAATAAATATTTTTAATTTGTTAATTTTTATATTTACTTATTATTTATTTAAATATTATCCTTCGTAAAATAATTCCATAGTACCACCAAAAATTATTGATTTTATATTTTGTAAAATTAAATAAGTCATATAAGTACTTTGTATCATGCTCATATATTCATCACGCTTAAAATTTATTATTAAGACACTTGAAAACTATGGTTTAATATTTAATTACAGTTTTTTAATGAAAAAGCGTAATGAAGTGACAAACTGAATAAGCTCCCATTGATAGCGAAACCACGATATGTGTACATGCAAATTTCAACGTGATTTTTATTACATCCAACTAAACAATATTTATCCATTTCATTTTTGAAAATAAGTTTCACCAAGTATTGTCAGTTGATGACCTTAATATTATTTTAAAAATATGTATTAATTTCGCTATAAAAACATATCAATCTCATTAAATAACATAAAACGTATTCTTGTTGTCGTACACAGTTACTCAAGAACACTTCATAAATCCAATAACAAATCAATCCTCGTTTATTTATATCTTACTCCTACGAGAAAAAATATTTGTCGTTAACCATATTTGAAGTAAACAAATATGATCGGAACAAAACAAAACATCAATTTATTTATACAATATTGCGTCGTAAAAAAATGCTTTGCTCTATAAATACGTTTACGTCAATGTCAAAGGTTCCCTCTAAACAAAAAATATATATATACCAATACAAGAGAATTATTGTCCAACATTCTTTTTATATAATCTATAGATGCGGAACTCGCGTGGGAACGCTGGTGCTTAACGAGATCTTCTCCCGGGACACTTGAATAACGAATCCATGGATATGCATTTGTAACTTTGAAGGGTAAAAATAAAATGGCCGTAATTGGGTTCCGCTTCCGGATGTTACTAACGGCCCTAACAAGCTGCGACTGCGCACTAGCCCACTTCCTCTGCAGGAACAATAAGACTGAAATACAGCCCGTTAAACAAGCCACGTAAAAGCATTTTCGGGTGGGACATTAATGAAGATTACATTTTCAACAAAGCAGACTAGGTGTGTATGAATTAAATATTTTACCTAAAGTATTTTAGTTGTATCTTTCAACTACAAAGCAATTGGCATATCGAGCGCTTCATCATCATCATCATCAGCCTGTGTCCGTCCATTGTTGAACGTAGGCCTCCCGCATGAGTCTCCATCCTCTTTGATCCTCCGCCTTCCGCATCCAGGTCACTCCCGGTATTCTTCTTATATCGTCAGTCCATCTTGTACTTCGTTTGCCATTCCAATACTTTTCTTCCCCATCGACCGTCGTCTCTTCGACAGATATGACCTGCCCATTGCCACTTGAGTGTGCCTATTCGTTGGGTAGCATCCACTACTTGAGTTCTTCTGCGTATTTCCTCGTTTCGGATTCTATCTTTTAGCGACACTCCGAGCATGGATCTCCATAGCACGCTGGGTGACTTTTATTTTATGGGTAAGACTTGCTGTCAGATTCCACGTCTCTGCGCCATAAGTTAATACAGGGAGGACGCATTGGTTAAACGCCTTAGTTTTAAGGCATTGCGGAATTTTCGTTTTAAAAATTTACTTTAGTTTTCCAAATGCTGCCAATCCCAGTTGTATGCGCCTGTCGATTTCTTTTGAGAAGTTATTTCGCCCTAGTTGTTTTACTTGTCCCAGATAGGTATAGTCGTTTACAACCTCTATTTCTGTTCCTCCAATGGAAATAGGATCAAAGGTCTGTGAAATATGACTATTAATCATGGCTTTTGTTTTATCCAGACCAATTTTGTTCGACGCTTCATTGAGGTCAATCTTGGAGCTTGTTAGGTGATTCGGCTATTAGCACTATGTCATCTGCAAATCGGAGGTGAGAAATGTACTCTTCGTTAATATTTATTCCACATTTTGTCCAGGATAGCAGTTTAAAAATATCTTCTAGGGCGTTTGTGAAGAGTTTTGGAGATATAACATCTCCTTATCGAGCGCAGCTTACACCTATTCATCACGTAGGCTACCAAGCCAAGACTAAGCTCCGCAGGCAGCTCACTAGGGAAGGGATTTGGAGTGGGGGAACCAAGGCACACTACAGAATCTCCAGATCTACCATAACAGTGCTTTTCAGGACTGTAGCACCATGGGAACCTTATTTTACTCGTAATACGGAAAAAATACATATAAATAAAGTTCGGTCACCAAAAATTGCCGCTGTTCAGTTTTGTCAGTTGCCACTTACCACTGTCCCAAGGCATTTTTGTTCTTATCAGATCTTTCTAAGAGTCCATTTAGGAACGTACCTGTATATGAATTCCAATAACCTCCAGAGCTAGAGATTCCAAGAATTTGGCGAGATAGCAACTGTAATATTCGAGGCATATTTCTGTCAATCAAATTGTTTACGAATATCATATGATAAGTTCGACACTTCCGAAGTCTGGAGTATTAAGTCTAATAAAATGGTTCGCAGAGACGTGAAATCTGACAGCAAGTCTTACCCATAAAATAAAGGTCACCCAGCGTGCTATGGCGAGATCCAATGCTTGGAGTGTCGCTAAAAGATAGAATCCGAAACGAGGAAATACGCAGAAGAACTCAACTAGTGGATGCCACCCAACGAATAGGCACACTCAAGTGGCAATGGGAAGGACATATCTGTCGAAGAGACGACGGTCGATGGGGAAAAAAGGTATTGGAATGGCGCCCAAGAACTGGCAAATGAAGCATTGGCCGACCCATGATGGAATGACGACATAAGAAGAATATCGGGAGTGACTTGGATGCAGAAGGCGGAGAATCGTAGAGAATGGAGACTCTTGCGGGAGGCTTACGTTCAACAGTGGACGGATACAGGCTAATGATGATGATGATGAGAATGGTGTAACGCAACTAACGACACGTGATAGGTAATAGGCGGTAATCCATCAAAGTATTATTTTGCGTCCAATATTGTTTAACTTGAGTGATCTAATGAACACCGCGTTTGCAAAGTGCAACTATCTTTAGTTGCAGAGACAATGTTATGTGTCCATATTCGCCAAGCCTACGTCGTTTACCTGTTTTTTAGAATAAAGAGAAAAAAAATTGAAGCATTTTGATGTTGGGGCGGTTAAAACAGTACATTCTATATCATAAAAACGATATCCAATATGAATATTTCTAAAAGTGCTTCAAACAGTGGTAAAAATTATTTGGCAAGTGCATCTTATTAAATGAAGGCACATTTAAAGGTGATGGAAGGAATCGACAGGTGCATACAACTGGGATGGGCATCATTTGGAAAACTAAAGTACATTTTTAAAGCGAAAATTCCGCAATGTCTTAAAACTAAGGCGCTTAACCAATGCATCCTCCCTGTATTAACTTATAGCGCAGAGACGTGGAATTTAACAGCAAGTCGTACCCATGAAATAAAGGTCACCCAGCGTGCTATGGAGAGATCCATGCTCGGAGTGTCGCTAAAAGATACAATCCGAAACGAGGATACCCGCAGAAAAACTCAAGTATTGGATGCTTATCAACGAATAGGCACACTCAAGTGGCAATGGGCAGGACATTTATGTCGAAGAGACGACTAGACGATGGAAGAATAGTAATATATATTTTTAATCTCTCCTCGTATGATCTAGATATAATTGTATAACGCAATCTACCTTTCTCACTTTATTTCCACATATTTTGTATGGCAGGTGTCGAAACTCAATGAATTATTTTTTAATTAATACCGTGTCTCGTCAAAAAAATTTCAACCCAGAGGAGATTTCCATGCATAACTTAATTAATGCAGTGTTTCAGTTTGCGGCTGCTGAAGTATCGGGAGGAAACAGAACTTCGTAAGATGAATGCTGCAAGGAACATGGTTTGTTTATGGAGCCCATTAAAATGTGCTGGCGAACATCACTTTCCTACAAAAGCACGCTTTATCTACTCGAAAAAAACTTCATTACTCCAAAAAATTAGCGAGTTAGTGGTATAGCCCTTATTTCGTTAAAAGCAAGTACCTTACACATTATTAATTATTTTCATTTCTTTCGACCTTTTAGGCCTAGTTTCGTTTAACTTTGAGTATTTATGTAGTTTCACCTTGACTTACTATAGGACAACCCATGCTTATTGTTTGATACCTGTATTTTAATAAAATTCATAAAATCGCCTATTATTGTTCGACATACAATAAACCTCAAAAAATGATCTTTTGTCTCTTATTTTTGTTCGCTCGCCAGACATGCACATTTAATGTTAGTTTTAATTATATAATAATACACGGTATTTGCATACGCCATTTTATTTGTTATGACAGTTGGCCCATTTCCTGTTGGTACCAATGTCATCTTGATCTCGCTTTTTTTCTGCAGCGACGGTTGGCAGCGCGAGATGAGAGCCCGCCGTCAGTTGACATCTTGCAGCTTGCTCGCGACCGTTATGGCGTGCGCCCAAGGACGTTCACCATAACGGCAGACGAAAAAGTGTTTGACAAATAAACGCAAATTGTGAAACTAAAACAAGTTCTTTGTATTGTGAACCTGATCCTGCATCCTGTCATCTAGTAAATCGATATCAAACTTTGAGAGGAGGATATCACCGTGTATGAATTTTTAGCTCGTATTACGTCAGTTGTATGACGATGTAAGTTTCTGAGTGTTCAACCACATCGCCTTAGACGTTGATGTATTCCACTCAAAGAAGACCCAGTTCAGACACGAACTCCGTGAATTCGTTTGGAAAAATAATTTGTTAGTCATCTGTTTGATGAGCATTGGAACTTTCTTTTGCTTGTCTTTATTGCCTTATTTTTCTTTAGTTATCATATATTGTGTATATTTGTTTTATCTCATTTCAGAATTATATTTAATGCAATTTTTAAAGTTACTGAAAGAATAAATAGATTGCAAAATAAATTTAAATTGATAGATAATTGAATGCACAAAGAAAAATTTATTTAAGGATATAAGAGTAATGGCAATATCGGTAAAAGTACTAAGGAAAACATCAACTACGCATTATTTAATGATTATATCTTGGACGTAACAATGATTTTATTATTTTCAATGTTTTGAGCATTCACTTTGAGATCCATAATAAATTATAAATATTTATTTATTTATTTACCTTGTTTTCACATGGATCACGTAACAAAAGTTCTATATTAGGTTATCTCTTAACTAGAGAAGGATTGAGAAAGACTACGAGTTAGTCGAAACTGCAGTCTCCTAATAGAGAACTTTTGTTACGTGATCCATGTGAAAACAAGGTAAATAAATAAATAAATATTTATAATGATTTTATTCATTAAATGACCTGTTTTAATAAGCAAACTAGTATTAAATGAATAAATTATATTAAAATAAGTTTAATACGCTTAATAGCGTTTAGCTGACGCTTTTTAAAACCTTCTGTCAATCTTTTTACACGTGCGGCCTTAGGGCTGGCTATACTCAGAAGGTCTACAGTGCACTCCGGGTGCAGTATAACAACGGCTTCCCAATGTTGTTGGGTCTGCCGCGAAACTGCAGTGCCTCAGGCATGTTGACGGAGGTGTGAGTGGGTGGCTTCCATGCCATAATAAGGATGCATTGAGATTCTCTGTGTGCGCGTGTTCGCGGCAGTTTTAACGCAATGGTCGATGTGTGGGCGGATGGTGGGACTCACGGATGGAGGGGCACTGGATGCGCCTTCACGTGGCCATCCAGAGGGGATCCGGTGCTCCGCTCACTGAATAGTACAATAGTAATAATGTGGTTTATTTGTACTCATGTACGATTTATATTTTCTTTCTATTATGTTTAATTAAAATTTTGATTATGGCACTAGTGGCTGAATTACAAAATTTGATTATCATTCAAGCATAATTAATTTCAACATAAAAACGCAACTAATACGAGACAAAAATGGACTTAAAATAATAGTTAGACGGTGACTTGGAAAAAAAACGTTATAAAGGCAAACGATACTTTAAAGCTGAAATAACTTTAAAACATAATATAATTAAAAAATATATACTTTGATATAATATTTAATAAGCCATTCTCATCACGTGCCAACAATTTTTCATTCCAGGCTACAATCACACCTCTTTCATATCTCTCCCTCTCTTGTTATCGGGGGTCGGTAACAATTTTGGGAAATTTCACTGTTTTGTGATCTCATGTTTAAATTGGTAACATCATCATCATCACCACAGCCCTTTGGAGCACTTTAATGTTATTTATATTTTAGCATTCACTTTGAAATCCATTTTTATATATAATTGATGACAATTTTATACCTTTAATGCTGATCACTTTGAGCTCTACCTCTTTACCCTCACTTCTACACACCACTTAATTACCCTCTAGTGAATCTTAATTAGTATATATTTGTTTATTCGTCAAAACGTTTGTGCACAGTGTAACTGAAGAATGATTCATAGATCGCGAAACTGCAGTCTTCCACAATCCTCAAAGTGATCCATATTAAAATAAGGTATGATATTCTTATCTATTTAAGATTGCTTTAGATTTCTTTATATGTAGTTGTACAAGTTCTGGCGACTTAAACTAATCGTAGATGGCGTTCATCATCAGCCTGTATCCGTCCACTGTTGAACGCAAGCCTCCCGCACGAGTCTCTATCCTCTTCGATCCTCCGCCTTCCACGTCCAGGTCACTCCCGCTATTCTTCTTATGTCATCAGTCCATCTTGCAGGGGGTCAGTCAATGCTTCGTTTGACAGTTCTTGGGCGCCATTCCAATAATTTTCTTCCCCATCAACCTTCGTCTCTTCGACAGATATGTCCTTCCCATTGCCACTTGAGTGTGCCTATTCGTTGGGTAGCATCCACTACTTAAGTTCTTCTGCGTATTTTCTTGTTTCGGATTCAATTTTTTAGCGACACTCTGAGTATGGATCTCTCCATAGCACGCTGGGTGACCTTTATTTTAAGGGTAAGACTTGCTGCTAGATTTCGCGTCTCTGTACCATAAGTTAATGCAGGGAGGATGACTTTTGACCCTATTTCCATTGGAGAAACACAAATAGTGGTTGTAACCGACTATTCCTATCTGGGACAAGTAATACAACAAGGACGAAATAAATTCTCAAAATAAATCGACAGGCGTATACAACTGGGATGGGCAGCATTTGTAAAACTAAAGTACATTTTTAAAGCGAAAATTGCGCAATGTCTTAAAACTAAGGCGTTTAACCAATACATCCTCCCTGTATAAACTTATGGCATAGACGTGGAATCTAACAGCAAGTCTCACCCATGAAATAAATTCTGTCCATGTGATCCAGGCATACATCAAACTATAGAACATTATTTGATGGAGTTTATCATACAAAAACATGCGACACGTTCTATGTTGTCACATATATATCTCTGTCATATCTTGGGAGGACTTTCTTGAGCTGCTGCTTTGTTCTAACACATCCTTGCTGTTAAACTAAACAACTGTATCGTCAAGAAAACGTATGCAAGCAAGCATTTTTTAATTAACCTTCCCACATTAGTGATTCAAATGGATTTTTTAAGCTATTACAGTATATTTATTTAAGGCAGCATATTTCACGTCATCAAGTTTGGTGGTAAAAATGCGTAAAATTAGGCTTCAGTTTCGCACCTCTGGTCCGAGCGAATCTCTCTAATTTCACATTTTATCTTCAATTTCAAACGATTAAATCTGCGCGTGGGCCTCTCCACTCGTCTGTGTCTCCCTACCCAGCCTCTTCTTCCCTTCTTTTATAATTCAACTTGCGATATGAACGTCACTCTAACAGAGACTAAAGCTAATTCAACACGATACGCGAAACATAAATAAAATTCCTAACAATAACATTTTGTTTGCGAGCGTTTTATAAAAACAATGATAAATAACGTGACGTGATTTTCAAGAGATTTTCAACTGTTACGCAAAAAGTTCCGTATTCGAATACCAAAAAAATTTATTTGTATTTTAAATAAAAAAATTACATTGAGGCCTCATCATCATCATCAGCCTGTGTCCGTCCACTGTTGAACGTAGGCCTCCCGCATGAGTCTCCATCCTCTTCGATCCTCCGCCTTCCGCATCCAGGTCACTCCCGCTATTCTTCTTATATCGTCAGTCCATCTTGTAGGGGGTCGGCCAATGCTTCGTTTGCCAGTTCTTGGGCGCCATTCCAATACTTTTCTTCCCCATCGACCGTCGTCTCTTCGACAAATATGACCTGCCCATTGCCACTTGAGTGTGCCTATTCGTTGGGTAGCATCCACTACTTGAGTTCTTCTGCGTATTTCCTCGTTTCGGATTCTATCTTTTAGCGACACTCCGAGCATGGATCTCTCCATAGCACGCTGGGTGACTTTTATTTTATGGGTAAGACTTGCTGTCAGATTCCACGTCTCTGCGCCATAAGTTAATACAGGGAGGATGCATTGGTTAAACGCCTTAGTTTTAAGGCATTGCGGAATTTTGGCTTTAAAAATGTACTTTAGTTTTCCAAATGCTGCCCATCCCAGTTGTATGCGCCTGTCGATTTCTTTTGAGAAGTTATTTCGCCCTAGTTGTATTACTTGTCCCAGATAGGTATAGTCGTTTACAACCTCTATTTCTGTTCCTCCAATGGAAATAGGATCAAAGGTCTGTGAAATATGACTATTAATCATGGCTTTTGTTTTATCTATGTTCATTTTCAGATCAATTTTGTTCGACGCTTCATTGAGGTCGTAGAGCATGTCTTGGAGCTTGTTAGGTGATTCGGCTGTTAGCACTATGTCATCTGCAAATCGGAGGTGAGAAATGTACTCTCCGTTAATATTTATTCCACATTTTGTCCAGGATAGCAGTTTAAAAATATCTTCTAGGGCGTTTGTGAAGAGTTTTGGAGATATAACATCTCCTTGTCTAACACCTTTGTTAATATAAATATTGTTAGTGCTATCATGGAGCTGGACCATCATTGTTGCAGATTTGTATAGAGATTTTACATGGAGGCCTCATATTCTGGTAATTAATGTGCGTACACGCTGCCCGTTTTTAAGATTTTTTTAGTTAACGCATTCATGAGGATACTAACATATGTTAAAGAAGAAATATCATCTGTGTATTCTATGACGCTCATCATTTTTAAGTACGACTAAGCGCTACATGTGGAATGATTGATTCGCTAAAGATGCGCCATTCAACGCACACATCAATTTTTAAAGAAACACATTATGAATGGGTGCTTAATGAACAACTTTTTTCTCAAATTATTTATTATTAATAGACCACGACTGTTATTTTACGGGTAAAGGGTGACATTCATACCATCAAAGGGTATTTAGAGAGCTTAGTAATCGATGATTTTTTAAATTATAATCTCCCTCGGAAATCGAACCAACAACCTTCGGAATATCTTTTGATGGACTTGCTGGCCCCCAGTTTAGAGGACCTCTTTTACTTCTGCACCAGTAGATACACCTTCAAGACTGTTCTCATGCTCTTAGACCAGATGATCGGTTGCATTGAGTTCCTCCACTGCAATCATTTCATCCACTTCATCTCTTCCATCTCGTTTCAAATCCATGTCACTTCGCGATAATTCATTAGATTGATAGATCAATACTTCAAGCATTTTAAATTTCAGTACATGCAATACAATTAAGAATAAAATTCTGAAGACTTTTTTAAAACTCTAGTCATATATAAATATAACTATTTAAACTAAGCACACAAATGAATCTGAAACTTGAATAATAGATTAATCCGAAATATCAAAAGTGGTTAAATCACTTTAAAAGTTTCCACATGTTATCACTCTGAAATACTACACCACCATTATGTATAAAATTGACGCCCGTACACACCTCACATTGCCTGACATGCCTGAAAACGTATTACTTACTTTATTGTGAGATATTAATATAATGTAGGTGCTGTTATTAATACCAGACATCGGTTTAGTTTCAAACTGGATGCCTGAGAGTAACCCTGAAGTGGGTCATGACTCGGAAGCTTAATTAATTTTATCTGAAAATATCTTGGAAAAGACAACAATTTCTATTCATATAAATTACATGACTTATGTATTTTGCGTTGCTTTATCTAAAAAACTATTCAAATTTACTGATATTAAATAATTAAAAAATGCATACAACTTTTAAAACTTATACTTGTGCTCATAATGAAATACCCAATAATGATTATTTTACACTTATGCTTAATTCTTTTTTCAATTTATCCCATTTTCTTAAAATTAAGTTTAAATTATTCGATTCCTTTAATTATGTGCAAAAAAAATTTTGGTCCACGGTGGTTTTTAAAAGTCAAATTTACTTGTGTTTATTTTATTTAATGGGAAACTGAGATCAATTATTTAATAGACTAGTCCTGTTACCCAATTTCGTTTGGACTTGTGCATGTAACGTTCAATTCAATTCAATTTATTTCATTTATTTATTTCTTTCTTTCAGAAAAATTACAAATACAAATATTTAATGCGATCCTGAAATAAGATATCATCATCAGCCTGTGTCCGTCCACTGTTGAACGTAGGCCTCCCGCATGAGTCTCCATCCTCTTCGATCCTCCGCCTTCCGCATCCAGGTCACTCCCGCTATTCTTCTTATATCGTCAGTCCATCTTGTAGGGGGTCGGCCAATGCTTCGTTTGCCAGTTCTTGGGCGCCATTCCAATACTTTTCTTCCCCATCGACCGTCGTCTCTTCGACAGATATGACCTGCCCATTGCCACTTGAGTGTGCCTATTCGTTGGGTAGCATCCACTACTTGAGTTCTTCTGCGTATTTCCTCGTTTCGGATTCTATCTTTTAGCGACACTCCGAGCATGGATCTCTCCATAGCACGCTGGGTGACTTTTTATTTTATGGGTAAGACTTGCTGTCAGATTCCACGTCTCTGCGCCATAAGTTAATACAGGGAGGACGCATTGGTTAAACGCCTTAGTTTTAAGGCATTGCGGAATTTTCGCTTTAAAAATGTACTTTAGTTTTCCAAATGCTGCCCATCCCAGTTGTATGCGCCTGTCGATTTCTTTTGAGAAGTTATTTCGCCCTAGTTGTATTACTTGTCCCAGATAGGTATAGTCGTTTACAACCTCTATTTCTGTTCCTCCAATGGAAATAGGATCAAAGGTCTGTGAAATATGACTATTAATCATGGCTTTTGTTTTATCCATGTTCATTTTCAGACCAATTTTGTTCGACGCTTCATTGAGGTCGTAGAGCATGTCTTGGAGCTTGTTGGGTGATTCGGCTATTAGCACTATGTCATCTGCAAATCGGAGGTGAGAAATGTACTCTCCGTTAATATTTATTCCACATTTTGTCCAGGATAGCAGTTTAAAAATATCTTCTAGGGCGTTTGTGAAGAGTTTTGGAGATATAACATCTCCTTGTCTAACACCTTTGTTTATAGAAATATTGTTAGTGCTATCATGGAGCTGGACCATCATTGTTGCAGATTTGTAAAGAGATTTTATTATCTCTATATACCGATAGTCTATTTTGCAGCGTTGTAGTGAATCTAGCACTGCCCAAGTCTCGATTGAGTCAAATGCCTTTTCATAGTCTACAAAGGCGAGGCAGAGTGGCTGATTATATTCTTCGGTTTTCTGAATGATTTGTCTTAGCGTGTGGATATGATCAATTGTACTAAAGCCTTTCCTAAACCCAGCTTGCTCTCGAGGTTGAAATTCATCAAATCGACCCGTCAGCCTGTTTGTTAAAATTCTGGAGAATACTTTATACACATGGGAAAGAAGGGAAATGGGTCGGTAGTTTTTGAGCAGTGATTTATCCCCTTTTTTGTGGAACAATATCACAATACTCGTACTCCATGTCGCCGGGGTTTCTCCATGTTCTATTACCTTGTTGAATAGTTTTTAAGCTCTTTCAACAGAGGGGTTCCTCCTACTTTCAGAAGCTCAGATGTAATTCCGTCTTCTCCAGGGGCTTTGTTGTTCTTAAGTTGTTTTAGGGCCGATTTAATTTCGAATATACTTATATCTGGGATGTCTTCAGACCAGTGCTTTGTGAGAGTAGCCCTCTTGTCGTCCGCAGATCTGTCATTAGGACCTGGCATCGTAGATGAATACAATAACCCGTAGAAATGTTCTATTTCCTTCAGTATATCATTAAGATTTGTTGTTATCTTCCCATCGTGTGTCTTTAATTTGGAAAGTTGGGCCTGTCCTATAGAGGTGTGTCTGCTAAATGCATTTGACCCTCGGCCTTGTGCAACAATCTCCATGATATACTCGGTGTTTGAACGACGAATGTCAAATCTCATGGATTTTTTCACTTTTTTGTTCAGGGTATTGTAATCTTGGATGCTTCTGCTTTTACGACGTTCGTCCATAAGAGCTATCGTTTTGTCTGAGAATTTTGACCCTTTTTTCTTTTGCACTGCTTTATGACTTTTTGGCAGTTTCTTTAATGCTATTAATGATTCTTTCGTTAAGTTTGTTGACGTTGTCGGTGTCATCACTATCTTCCAGTGCTGCGAATCGATTTTGTAGTTCAAGCTGAAAAGTTTCCTCAAGCTTGCTCTGAACATTTAACGGACGTATAACTCTTTGTTTTATTAGCTTTTTCCTTTCCAGTTTGATGTCTAGGTGCACAGTACTTCGAACGAGACGGTGGTCACTTCCGGTACTAAAGCATTGCATCGCTGAGACATCAGTGACTAAGACCAGACGACTATTTATTGCTACCTACAACACGAGAAATAAGATATAATACAATCAATTTATAAATGTAGATATTTATCATTAATAACAATAATTTTAAGAAGTCCCGGAGCTCGCTAAACAGAAGACTCCACGAAATTACTTTGATAAATAAATTCGTGGAGCTCATGTCGTAGCTGGGCTTCTCTCAAGTGGAATATATCAATATTCAAGGCGATATGGTTGAACAGTCTGATCACTCTCCCAAGAGGTATAGTCTCTGGCAGTCTAGTATTACCTCTAAGAAGAACAAACAATTTGTGCCTTCTTAAATAAGAAATAAGTAACACATCGGATGATTCAAAATGAATTATGTATTATGATTACTTTTAATTTTCGGTTATAAATCTAGACTTTGCTTCTCTTCATTACTCATACAATTGAACACTGAAAAACAGCTCAGAATACATTTTTGAAATGTAATAATGGAGTTAGAGATAGTTATGCAAAAAAACTAATGTGTGAATAATATGATATTTGCCATTTTCATGTTGGCTAAGCGTAATATATAATGCAGTGATTTTTAATCTTTTTTGCGCAATGTATAAATCCGCGCCGAATTACATTTGTTTATATAGACATTATTCGAAGCACTTTTTTTGTTGTAGTTTAAATATCTACATAAAACAAAGCCATTTTTCCGAATGAAAAAGTACACAGCAACTTTTCAGTATCAATAATAGTCAAATTATTAACGATATTTAAAATAATTTTCATTCATATAATTCTTTTTTTTTTAATATTATCTAGAACATAGTTCTATCGTGCACCCACATTAGTCTCACTCCTGTCGCAGAGATGTCGCCGTCAACACGCACCGTAGGGCCTTACATTAAAATTCAATTAATTATTAAGGTTAGTCAATTAACAAAAACACCCAAGCAGCGCGTCTTTCTCGTATTTCTTGAAGCTTAACTCATTAAGGTTCTCATTACGAATACACCCGCAGTATTAATTGAATAAAATTCCAACACTTTGCACTAAAGGAGCTTAGGAATCAATAGCATTCTTACGCCTCCGACACACAAACGAAAGCCGTAAACTTAAAATCGACATAACACTTAAAAGCTCAATTTCAAATGAACCACTGAACGGGACAAACTAGTACAGTATTGGGTTATTTATATATTTAGAAATTACTTTGAGATCGATTTCTATATTAAGTATTTAAATATTTCGTACATTATTTTAACATTGATCACATTGAGCACTGTTAAGTCACTTGCTGGAAGACTGGATGCTTAACCCTTTCGCTACTGCTCGGTGAATTACAAATTATACTGTCAATTATAAAACTAGTATAATATTTAAAGTTTTTTTTTATGTAAACACATACAGGAGAATACCGACAGATGGTGATAGTAATTTTTGAAGTTTCATCTGTGGAATTCTATGACGCTTAACATGGTGTATATGGCTAAACGCTGCATCTGGAGTGTTGATCCACCAACGTCATAAACTACAGCCCGAGATTCACGCATCACCCTTTATTATTACAGGAATTTACTATGAATGGGTGGTCTTCACGGGACGACTTTCGTCTACCGCCAATTTTAATTAATAGGTTATGACTGACATTTCACGGATGTTGGATCAAATTCACACCAACCGGAGGTATTTTAGAGCTCAGAAATCAATTTAAATCCTTTTTTTTTTAATCTCCGTTGGGGATCAAACCCACGACCTTTGGATTACAAAGCAAACGCTTTGACCATTGAGCTATGACCACCGGCTGATGAATGTACTTATCTGGCCTATTTTCATATTTCACATTGGTTCTTGTGTCATTAAGCTATCAGATGATGCATAAAAAACTATTCTAAGAAAGTAGCAAAACGATATATCACGGCTACCGATGTCAACGGTAGGGGAATCTTACACGGCATATATCGGGTACCGATGCGAACAGCTGAAGATGAAGTCTTGAATTGATTGAAGGCAAAACTGCAGTCTTCCAGCAAGTTATTAAACAGTGTAAAGTGTGATCTATGTTAAAACAAAGTAAAAATATTTTTCTTTTTAATATGTAACTATTGCTTCTGCACGTGTTCTAAACAGCAGTTATAACAACCAGCTCAGAAGAACATGAAACAACAACTGTGGCAATCTCGAAGCGGTCCTGTTGTCAAGGTTTTCACTCGACTGATGTGTTTGTGATGAGGGATGATGCTTGACAGGCGTTTAAGCGACCGGAGCGTCGTGAAGAGCAATGTTCCCCAACCAGTAGTCTGTGACCCAGTGATGGGCCACGAAGACTTTCCGCTGTTATTATAGCGATACAAGTTATTATACCAGTAAATAAATTATTTCAACAACCCGTTGACATCAGCATGATGGAGTCCCTGCTGACTGATACCGTAAACCTCGATATACATTATTTCGTCTCTTATTTCTGGTCGCTTGTCGTGCATTAAGGTGCACCGTGTTGTCATTTTGGACGGTCCCGCTAACGGGTGTGTTAGTTATAAAAACCACAGCTCGCAGCGCGAGCGATAGCCGAGACCGCGCGCGGAGATCACCAGTCGGTCCCCGCCCTTTAGCGAGACAAGGTCACGCACCGGCCAGCGGTATGTTTCCGCTTGGTCGGAAGCTTGTAAAGTTTTAAGTAAATATAATCAATAAGCTTCTAAAAGAAAGTGTTTGTTTGCTGACCTGCTCCTCACCCTGCCTTCACGCGACGTAATAACTCCCCTTTTGAGAGAGGAGGATGTTACCATTGTGTTTTAACACGAAATCTATACCGTTCATTTTACAGAAATATCTCCATTTCAGGACTGTTTTCAGCCTCTTCACTCTAACTCCCAAACAAACGAGGAAACGCCCAGTGACTCTCGGCAGTTTTATATTTCCCGTATTCCGCCTCTAACATCGCTCGACTCAAGTGGAAAATAAACATTCCTATATATTCATAATATTCATAACACTGATTTATTCATGGAATTGTACTCTCTCGAAGAAATGTATTATATACCCAACCCAACCACAAACGCTTATTAAATAATATCTTACAAGCTCGCACAAAATAAAACATATTTTTTTTTGCTCGTTCGTAGCCTTTTACATACGTCACGTTAATTATTTTCATAAATATTATTCAAGAATATATTTTATGATTTAAATTTGCACTGAATTATATACAAGTATATTTGAATAGTGCTAAGAGATAACAAAACGCACCATGTTATAAAATAATATTTAACACTTATTTATAAAAATGTAAAATTTAACATTAATTTTAAAGATTTTTTTAAAACTGTTAGTTACAATTATAAATACATCAATTATAATAAATATATTTTAATTACCTTGTTTTTAAATGGATTACGTTGAGTATGACTTCTGCTTAGGAGACTGCAATTTCAACTTACTCGTAGCCTTCCTCAATCCAATCCTGTCAAGAGACTACTGAGCTGCATAATTATTTTGTAAGTGGTCGAACACAATTATGTAGCAAAGGGGGTAGGGGGTGTGTTTATCAGGGAATGATAAGAAAGGGAAACATATAGTGTTGCAAGGGTAAAGAAGAGATCAATCATCCTTGGAGCACCATTTGTATACCTTACGAAAGTACATATTATGCAGTCCAGTTGTCTCTTGACACTGGTGGATTGAGGAAGGCTACGAGTTAGTTGAAATTGCAGTCGCCTAAACAGAGGTCATACCCAACGTGATTCATGTAAAACCAGGGAAAATAAATAAACATTTTTTATATTTTATGTAAACTGTAACTAAGAGTTTTAGGAAAACTATAAAATGAATGTTATATTTTGCGTTTTTGTAAATAAAGATTAAATATTTTTAAAACATGGTGCGTTTTGTTATTTCTTAGCAGTATTCAAATATCCTTCTAGCTGCACCTCCAAATACAAATATGTTAAACACGTTCTGTAAACCTTGACCATATAGCCAGTAGAGAGAATCTCTGCCCGCGAAGAGAGTAAGACGCATGAATTGACAGCGGTCACAAGAGTCCGCTTAGCAAAACTCCATAACAGATGGAGCTCAGATAAATTGAACCTGCTGGTTGGTATAGCTCAATGATCAAAGCGTTTGCTTTACAAGCCAAAGGTCGTGGGTTCGATCCCTGACGGAGATTAAAAGAAAAAATTAATCGATTTCTGTGCTCTAAAATATCCCCGGTTGGTGTGAATTTGATCCCTCACCAGTAAAATGCCAGTCATAGCCTATTAATTAAAACTGGTGGTAGACGAAAGTCGTCCCGTAAAGACAACCCATTCATAGTAAATTCCTGTAATAATAAAGATGATGCGTGCATCTCGGGCTGTAGTCAATGACGCGTCATATAATTCCATAGATGAGATTTCAAAATTACTATCACCATCTGTCAGTATTCTCATGTATGTGTTTACATTGAATAAAACCATGACGAACCTTGTGATTCAATGTTATTTACTTCACAATAAACATCTTTTTACTGCACACACCTGTATTTAATATTAATAAGCGTGTAATGCTCCGCGGATCGAATTTATCATCGCGCTCAAACAGCGCTAATTCTAATAAAATGGAACCAAATTGGACTTTCAAAATATTGTGCGTGAATTATTGACGATTTTCGTCTGAGCGAAATTATCCGCGGTAATTTATTTGGCTCCCCTTGCAAAGCGCCGCCCGGCGATATAAATTTAAATTAAAATACCTGCGCGAGGCGCTCCTTGTTTTTTATTTCACCTCCGATGTCGGATCTTCAATTTATTAAAACGTAATTCCCGTCATTTTCTTTTATTTTCGTATTATTTTCGCTGCCTCTGGCCATTGGCGTTACCGGATCAAAATATGGAGGTTACTCAGACATATTTATAATCATAAAATACTTTATTTGACACAAAGTCGTTATTTAAAAAAAACTTTGTTTTTCTTGATCCCAATACGTTTGAAACATTAATATTTGATTTCAGTAAATTTAATTTTCCTTTAAAACATTGTTTCAAAGTGCATTGAAACAACCATTCGAATATAAATCTTTAGCATGTTGTAGATACACAACCACATACAAGTAGTTGGCATGTACCTACATATCACTCCTTTGGCCATACTTGGAATATGCACTGCAATGTCATTCATTCCTATTTTTCTGTTCCCATTTTAGCAATATTGTAAATTTCATTGCAATATGTCGATCGACTCTACGACCTCAATGAAGCGTCAAACGAAATTGGGCTGAAAAGAAACATAGATACAACTAAAGCCATGATAAATCCTCATATTTTCCAGACTTTTGACCCGATTTCCAATGGAGGAACACAAATAGAGGTTGTAAATAACTACACTTATCTGGAAAAAGTGATACAACTACGTAGAAATAACTTCTTGAATGAAACAACTGGGATGGGCATCACTTGGAAAACTAAAGTACATTTTTAAAGCGAAAATTTCGCAATGTTTTAAAACTAAGACGTTTAACCAATGCATCTTCCCTGTATTAACTTATGGCGCCGAGACGTGAAATCTAACAGCAATTCTTACCCATAAAATAAAGGTCACCCAGACTGCTAAAGAGAGATCCATGCTCAGAGTGTCTCTAAAAGATAGAATCCGAAACCAGGATATCCGGAAAAGAACTCAAGTAGTCCACTACTTTACCTACCCAACGAATAGGCAATGGGCAGGACACATCTGTGGAAGAGACGACGGTAAATCGGGAAGAAAAGAATTGGAGTGGCGCCCAAGAACTGGCAAACGAAGCATTGGCTGACCTCCTACAAGATGGACTGACGAAATAAGAAGAACAGCTGGAGTGATATGAATGCGGAAGGCAGAAGATCGAGACTCATGCAGGTGGCTTACGTTCAACAGTGGACAGATACATGCTAATTATGATAATGATGATGTTGAGCGATATAGGCATATGAGAGAGAAACATACAAAATACGAACATTGATTTTCGGCAGTTAAAACATTGATGAAAAAATATCTGCTTTTCGTCATCTAACTACAATAGTATTTTGCGAAGTAAATATATAATTTTTTTATTCATTTCGGATGCGCCTCTATTCTCCAGGGCCGGCTCGCCGCCAGAACAAATTGGATAATCCACATCATCAGAGGCCTCTGTACATTGGGGGCGCCATAAACACAAGTTGAAATAAATAAACGTCATCGTTCACCTTCCAAGATGGCTAATTTTATAAATGGCGGTATCCGTCTCACTGCTCATAAATCTGCATAAACTTTAAATTAACCTGTCTGAACTCATACATGCATATCGTCAAGTTTATTTATTTATATTATATATTAATTTAACTACATTTCGGTTAAATTAATGTAATGTAACGGTAATATCTATTCTGTTAAAAAAAAAAAAAATATGTTTCAAAAATGTGTTTTGTTAAATACATTTTTTTTATTATTTATACTTTATTTCGTTAGACAGCTAGCGACGAGTAATGAAATGAACGTAACAGCAAAAGTTCATGGTTTTGATCCGAGCGTCTTTATTTTTTTATCTAATTTGTTGATGAGAGAAATGGTATATAAAGTGATTTTTGCTGTGAATTTGTATGTGTGTATTACTTATCTTAAAAAAGGGTTTTTAAATACATCTGTAAGTTTTTTGGAATTTTATTTGGCTAGGCTCAGGACGTAAATATTTACACAATCCCGTGAACCCGTGACTTCTCGCATGATAGTCGTGGGCATTAGACCATACTTTTTTACTTTGTTGACTAGGCCCATAAATTCATATGAAATTTAAATAAGGCTGTCTGAACATCAAAACGTATTGCTGCAAAGTGAAAGCAATACGTTTGAAGAAACACATATTTTGTTCAAACGCACACATGAGAACACCAATAAATGTTTTCGTCCTCCTAAGACTCTATGACGCTCAAGTAGGTCGACTGAATGCTGCGTATGGATAGAATGGCTTAGACGAGACATTTGCCTACCATGCCAGAGATCACCGGTTCAATCTCCGATGACTTACGAGTATAACAGCTATTGAATTATTCCCAATTGACAAGAAATCGAACTAACCTTTAAAATTTGCACGATAGCTAAAACGGGTCCGCCAAATAACTTTTTTTTTTTGAAATGAGGCGCAAAACATCGAGTGTAGCTTCGGCTGTGTGGCACATAGCGCCGTCCTGTTGAAACCAAATGTTGCCAATATCCTTCTCTTCAATTTTTGTGAACAAAAATGGCCAGATAACGATCGCCATTGACTGTAACGGCCACTCCTCACTCATTTTCGAAGAAAAATGGCCTGATTTTCAAAGTAATGTCGCAATATTTTCTAGCATTGTTCAAGCGTATACACAACCATATTCGTTTAGCGAAAGGATAAAACTAATTATTTGTCAAATCAGACATGAGTTAAGTGTTACCATTCACGAAATAAGCACTAGTTAAAAAAAGTCGTTATATGGCGGACCCTATACTAATAAATTGGAGTAAGACAAAAGTCGTGACATGAATACCACCTATTTGCAGAGGTTGATATTATGAATAATAAGTGGTGGCGATTTTCATTGATCATATGCTCAAGCTTAGAAGATCAGGTAGAGAGAAGAGAAAAAAATGACACTGAAACCGGTAGACGAATAAATAATTGAAACACAGTAGTTTTTAAAAAGCGGATTACAAATGGACAGGTATCTCAAACACTAATGAATATTTTGACGTGTAATTTGGCACAGGTATTAGTGATAGTAGTGCTAAAATAAAAATACAAAGGTTAATTCGAATCGCTTAACCCGCGAAATTTGAATTCAAATTTCCCGGTATTTGTTGCTCACAGTGTTACTTCGTCTCAGAAATATCATTGCTCAAATAAAACTATAGAATTATTATATTATACGATAATCTGATATGCGAAACATAAAAATCAGTTGGCAATTTGTGTTTTATGATGAATACTTATAAAAGAGTATGGAAGTAAGTATTTTTATGTAAAAAAATATATCGATTAAAAGTTATCGCGCAAACAGGGTTATGCTTAAAGTTAAGCGTGATGAGGTCATAAAATGATCATAAACATATGTGTTGTTAAAACGTGGCAGAAATCATAAAAAAAGAAAACATATTTTCGCATTTAATTTTTCCTCCAGAGGGCTCTCTGCACTCGCTGAAAGTATTGAACATAAAAAAAATATTGTATCGCAAAAGTGCTAACAAAGTTTTTGTCATTAAAACTAACCATATTTATTCACAGGATGATTGTAATTTGTTGCAAGTGTAAATCTGATAAAAAAATTCGGCTTTTGGAAATGATTTGGTTAAATTAAGCTACAATATATCTATACCTAAGTTGTATAGAGACAACTGAAATTTTATAATATAAATTTATTTTATAGACAACAGTATACATAGTATTGTTTAAATACATTAAAGATTACAAATGGACCTTTAATCTTGGAAAAATAAATTTATACATTAAATATTTACTTTTAGACGTGTACTCTTTAACGATTAATACAGTAGCTTGTTATTGTAGCAAATTAGTAAGAAATTATTTTATCAGGCAGTGAAAATGTAAATATTATTCACAATCTCCCTATAATTACTTTTAGAATAGCTTATTTCATATTCTTATTTAAGGATAAAAATCTTTAGTTTTAACGAATCATAAATATTAATTATGTAAATAATAGAGAAAAATAACTTACCACAAGCTTAACATGTTGCGCTTCCAATTTGTCCATCATTCCACAAGAAGATTGCAGGCGTAAGAACAATTTTCGTGAAACAGATGCAGTTATTTCACAATTTTATAAGCTAAATTCCTACATCGTCGCCCAGGAAAGAATGAATACACAGTCCATAAAACAGCAATTACAAATTTAACAAAGAGAAGACATCTTTAATTTTCTAATATGTAGGTCTTTCGAGCCTGATAAATCTTGCCAACCTGTATAACAAATCGTAAAGCCACACAATATGAAAAGCGGTGTAATATTTGAATGAGAGCGAGAAGTGTTATTACATTAATTTTACGTGAAAAGTAACGTCTATGTTATAAAATTCAATGAAAATAGAGTTATGCGTGTTTTCTTTATGAGCTTATACCAATTCTCATATCGTTTATATGACAAATTTGCAATATGAATCGACTCCAACATATTTTAATATATCGTTTTCTTATTTCATACAAGTTAGAGAGTCTTGTTTGAATTTTCAGTTTATGCACAAATAAACGAAAAAAGATGTCTTAAATACAGAGTAGTGAAAATCGAAAATTCTTGTTATCAACTTTTTAAACCCATTATAAGTGCATATATTTAAATTTTATTAGAATATTTTTGTAATACTCCAATCTTATTTTATAAATCATTGACTTTATTTTAATATTATTAGTAATTTAATATTGAAATAAAATTATACATCAAACATGTATACGCATCAATTCATTCAGAAAAACATCGTGTTCGGTGTAAAAACACCGCCCAGTCCACTTGACTATTTCTCCGCCTGGACGGGGACATGCGAAAGATGATGTATTTATACCATTATTACCATCGTATAACGATAGATCTTTCTATAGTACATATTCAGAGCATGTTTATTATTATTTTTTATTTTTTATAGTCGAGTGGACTGGGTGGTGTAAAAAGAACAAGGCAAAGGTTGGCTCCAAGGCTCGTGGTTCGAATCTCGCGTTTGCCGATGTTTTTCTGAATGAATTGATTCGTATAAAAATTTGATGTAAAATTGTATGTGTATATTTAATTATTAAATACAGAGTAGTGCAAGTCGAAAATATTCTTGTTATTACCTTTTTAAACCCATTATAAGTGAATATATTTACAGTTATTATATTATTATGGATTTTACTTATTTTTACTTAAGTACGAGTATCATAGATTCGTGGAAAACATTTTCGGGTTAAAACACTATTTTCTCATATGAATACTTTACTGTACAAGTTAAAAATTAGATTGTTCGGAAAGTAAATTAATTTTTAATAAAAACTAATTACAAATCCGTGGTCCATCTTCAACATCAAAGTTGCTGGATCTAAATTTCGCAAGCCAGTTTTGCCACTGGCGTTATTTTTATACATCTTCTATACATATCGGATATTTTTTTAACATTGAACAGCATTATTACCTAATTGATTTTGTCTTTGTAAAAATACAATGTATTCATCCTCCTTAATAAATATGCATACAGCTTACAACAAGCACCAACTTTATTTTTTCTTTGCAAGTGAATATTTATATGTTTCTTGAAGAGATCCAGATTGTGGACAGGAGGAAACACAGACGCTGGAAGAGCATTCCATAGCTTACCGGTGGTATTCTAAATTCTTAAATCTCATCTGTGGAATTCTATGACGCTAACCATGGTGCATATGGCTAAGCATGTGAAGTTTTGATCCGCCAACATCATAGTCTACAGCCCGAGATTCACGCATCATCCTTATTATTACAGGAGCTTACTATGAATGAGTGGTCTAAACGGGATGACTTTCGTCTACCACCAATTTTAATTAATAGACTATGACATGCATTTTACGGTTGAGGGATCAATTTCACACCACCTGGGGTATCTTAGAGCTCAGAAATCGATTAAAGATTATTATTTTTAATCTTCGTCGGGGATCGAACCTTTGGCTTGCAAAGCAAACGCTTTGACCATTGAGCTATACGCGCCGTTGCGTATTTGTATCAATTTAACAATAATTGTAAATTTCTTGATTCCGAGATTTGAGCAAGTGAATTTTGGTTTGCGAAAAAGCTGATGTTTATAATGAATTTGTGAGTACATTTCAAATTATTATTTCTCCGCTAGGAAAAGCCGAAATTTCTTTCTAAATAACCTTAAAGTAGTGAAAGGTTATTGGAAAAGTTTCCATTAATAATACCCACATGCTGTAAATCTATTATTTACAAGTTTCAACATGTCGGTTACAAGAAGATAAATGATAAACGTTCAAAATGTAATAATTTGAACTTCAATGTTCGCGAGGTGTAGAGCGACTGAAAGAAATGCTTAAAAAATATTGACAGTTTTCTTTTGCGATAAACAATCTCCTTATCTTTGCAGTATTAACATAAAAGATTATTTCATATTATTGTAAGCGAGCATAGCTGTAGATATTGATATTCACCTGTCTAAGTTGTGTATCGAATTACTGGTTGATAGGATGCAGGAGCAGATTAATAACACAAAGAACTTGTTTTCGAAGCACAATTTCCGTTTATTTTAAATAATGACTTGATTTCTTCGCCCGACCGGTATGTCATTTTGCCGGCCGGGCACCAGTTAATTGACAATGGCGGAACACTATGACATGCCGCGCTGCTTATGATAGCGGCAAAAAAGCAAACTAAAGATGACAGTTGCATCAACATGAAATGGAGTTATAACAAGGGGTATGCAAACATCGCGTATATAATTAAAACTAATATTATTAGATGTGCATGTCAGGCGAGCGAACAAAATTAAGAGACAAAATATTGTATATCGAGGTTTTCGTAGCCAGTCAGCAAGGGCTATATCATGCTGATGTCAATATATAGCTATAGATATAAAGCGTTTGCATACTATCTAATAAACCTTAAAATAAATGTGAGGTTTTCTCATTTTCTAAGCACTGCAAATACATTTAGTATGGTAAGAATATGGTGTGGTAAGCAAATTTTTATGCTTCTCTAATTAGATATCTAATCTAAGAAATGCAGGGATTGTTATTTCTTAAATCCATTATTATTATTAAATTTAATTCATATGGCGATTAAACCTATGACCTTTCCATCGTCGATGTGCCGTTTAGTCTAAACAACGCCTTTTTGTTATATTGTATTAACCCATAAACGCCTAATAGTGATCGTGTTTAGCATCAATATTCCTATAGAGAAAACGCCATTTATTTAATATCATAATAATAACATAGATTGATTATAATCGTTATTGTTAGGAATTAGAGGCAAATATTAACAACGCTGACTCTCAAATGCCCTTTTTACTTCCTTGTGAAAAACTATTATCATACTAAAAAGTACATGGATTTGAAGTAGAATTTGTGTTTTTTATTTTAACTTTAAGCATTCACTTTGTGATCCATTTCAATAAAATAAGGCGATAAACGTTTGTCTTCAAAATAAAGATTTAAACAAGATTATTAAGACAAGTCTTTTTTAATAAAAATAAAAATATTTTAAACCTTGTTTTAACATGGATCACACTGTTCAATCACACTGACCACTTCTTAATCACTTGCTGAAAGATTGCAGTTTCGCTCTGAATGAAGACTTCATCAGTAATTAAATAGTGCATTATTTCAGTATTCAATTCATTCTTAGTTGATTCTTATCATATAGTTTATTATCATTAGTAAACTTTTATGAGTTTGATATTCATAGAAAGAAAAACAAATAATATTTCGAACAGGTGTCAACAAGCGTATACGGTGGGCGGTAATGTATTAAGATGAGTGCATATTCCGTCTTGGACTGTATTGAAGTGTTCCCTCCGGCAAACATTGAACAATGAGCAATATTAGAGTCTCGCGATATATCGAGTACCGAGAGCGCAAGTGGCTGTAGTTGGGAGCTTTCGAGCGGAGCAAAGTTCATGAAACCAAGAAAAGCTTTTGCGGTATTCATCGCTAAGAGCCCGTGGTTATACTCGTAGCTTACCGCAATACGCTGCCTTGAAATCGTTATTGAGTATTCCACTATCGTGCTTTATAAAGTGGGAATACTTACACAAAACCATGAAAATATAGTATATATATCGCTTAATATTTAAAGTATGAGACCACTTCTTTATATAAACAATCTACTTTTAACAAGCTATATTTTTCGTTTATTTGGTATGATATCTGCATCACAGCTTTTCATCAAAAAACATTATTTATATTTGAATATTTTTTATTTCATGCCTTACCAGTATTGACTATGCAGCATCTGTGATGTTGTCAACATTTTCTTCATCCTTTTGTACGGCAGCGAATCATGGTATGTTCATCAATAGCCAATACGATCATATAGTTAAATTGAAAAACAGATGCTTACAATAAATTGTGATATTGATTTTGTGGGGAATTATTAGGAAAGGGGTAGATAAAGCAGCCTTTCATACTTCAGTCAGCAAAGATATGAAGGTGGATCTGACTACGATTTGTACTTCGGATACCGTACTTTTTCCCATAATTCTTTCCATATCTGTTCTATATCTGGAACGTCCATACAACACAAATTTCCGCCACTTAATTCTGTCTGATTCTACTGACCATTTATCATTCTAGGACATATCTGCACCTGAAGGTACTTTTGGGATCATATATGGTTCCTGAAAACCTCCAGAACAAAACATTGCTTGAAGAGTGGATAGCTGTAGTATCCAAGGCATATTCTTGTGTGATTAGTTAATCGGATTTGTTAAGGAATTAAGATTAATCTGACGCTCCCGAGCCCTGAATCATTTCGTCCTAAGAATCGGTTCGACCCAATCCTGTAAAATGTGATAAACTACAGTTATTTTTAATTCAAATCCTCAGACTCTTGTCATTTCAAAACGAATAAAACAAAGACCATGGCGGCAAACAGATCCTTATGATGTCAGTTTGTGATGACAGTATGCTTTAGTTAGGGGTGCAGACATGGAAATAATAATGATAATAAGGGCACCATATAACTAGACTAGACTTTCCTCGCCTAGACTATTATACTAGAATAAAGTGATATATCCTTGATGACACTTTTTTTAGATTTTTGTCAATAAATGATAAATGAGCTTATTTGTCTCAATTGAACAAGTTTTGTTTTTTAAGCAATTACCGATGACGTTAAAAAATGATCATTGATCTTAAATAGCATATTTTTCTGCAATTTACCTTCATGCAATCTTTCCACTTGAGTCTATCTTCAATGATCTGCATTAAAATTATTGACAACTTCTCGTGTAAGCAATAATTCGTAATACAATCACATATCATATCTGTACTTAAACTTACAGTCAAGTTTATTCAGTATATTTACTATACGTTACTTAATATATATTATATACAGTCGATTCCGCTTAATTGGGACACATCGGGACTCGGTCATTTTGTCCCAATTAAGCGGCTGTCCCAATTAAGCGAATTTTACTTATTTTCAAATTCATTTATTTGGTTTTGGCAACTAATAATAACTTATTCAATGCAAAAATGAGTCAAGTGTAGTCTGTCTTTTGTTTTTGTAATATTTCACTTCTATAAAATCAGCACAGATATTCAGTGCGGATGTAGGGCTCCCTTCATTTCCTTTCTGCATAAAATAATGCTGTAACACGGCCATACATTTTTTTACCTCCTGGTTAATCACAGGTACAGGTGACTCATCATCATCATCGTCATCTTCGTCTAATTTTTCATATTTTGATTTAATACCTTCTACATTATCATCGTAACATGGTAAATTGTTAGCTATTCTTAAAAATTCTTCTGTTTCTTGTCGTAAGACACGCGATATGGTAGATTTTGGTACACCAGTTATCTCAGCGAGCCGAAGATAGCCTGTATTAAGTGGCTGGCTTTTTTTTTTACCTAGTAAAGCAATTTTACTGGAAAGTGTCAAATCATTTCTTGGCATTTTGGCAAGGGTCAAATTTTTGAAAAACATAATATGTGCTGTCATCTTAAACTTAATGTCCCAATTAAGCGGAATGTTGCCCAATTAAACATATAAATTTACTATTGGTTTCATGGTTTGGTTTTTTGAGATTTGTTCCAAATAAGCGGCTGTCCCAATTAAACGGTGTCCCAATTAAGCGAAATAGACTGTATTACTTACTATATATTAGCGTTATTCATAACGTTAATTACGTTACTTGTATCACGTATTCATCTCAAACTTCACTAACGTGGTAATTCAAAGCCGCTTGTGATTAGTGTATCTCATACATTTTACGAAATCAGGGGTGTTCAAACCACTTAAAGAAAAAAAAATAGAAAAATAAATGGTATAAATTTGTTTTATTGAACCATCATTTAATACAAAATTATGAAACTATTTGTACAAAAAAAAATAGTGATTCTTTATTTAATTCAGACAATTTTCGGTCTACCCTGGTTTCTAATAAATTTAATTCATAAATATGTCAATAGAGTATTTAAATACGAAATGGAATGTTATATTAAGCAACCGAATAAAAAAAATTTTTCAATAAAGATATAATAGATTTTGCCGAGCGAACTTTTTTTTTAATTTTTAGAGATAACAGATTGTTCAGAGATAGCATGGAATATTAAATTGACAGATAAAAAATACACTACTCAAAGCTTTTATATACTTCCCAGTAACTACATAAGCTACATAAATCACAAAAAAGATAAGTTTTGAAAATACAGTAAATTTAGAATATTTCACACTACATCATTAACATGAAATTACAAAAATCCTTACATCTTTAAAGTCTACCAAGTGAAATGTTATTTTTTTGGCATTTTTCTGATTTATTGTTTCTACTTTATATCGTTTATATTTTAATGGTTATAGACTTTTTGAGACAAATAAAAAGTAGCCCACGGGCCGTCACATAAGCACCCCTGTGCTAAGGCCTAGAGATGCGGTCCTGCATTAGCCCAGCTGAAAACCAACATGCAATACTGCAACAGTCTAATAAGCAACACCACCCATATACTGACTAGCGAGCCAGGGACGAACTCAGGCATTATCAAAAAAGTTTATAATCATCATCATCAACATATCAGAATTGAGTCTGTGATATGTGTATCTATCCAACGTAATCCTTCCTTCCTTTATTTTTTCATATAAACATTTCGTTACAATGTTTATATATTTATAATTGAAAATTTTATTTAGCTTGAAAAGTGTTTCGTGAAAAGATCCAGATTAATACAGGTATATTAAGGAGGTAAAGCATGTACTAGAAGAGCATTCCAGAACCTACTGGTGACATTTAGGAAATACTTTTTGAAACTGCTAGTTCTTGGTTGAGATACATTTACCGTGTATGGATCTTCAACAAGTGTAAGACGAGTCTGTCTTTTATGGGTTGGTGCAGGTAGAATATCGTTTTCAAGTTCAGGGGTTCAATGGCTGCAGAAATAACGGTAAGGAAGATTGAGTGCACAAATCGTACGCTTATGTACCAAACATTGGAGGTTAGACGCAAGTGGGTTATTATTGACATCAACATGATATAGCCTTTGCTGACTGGTACCGAAAATCTCAATGTACAATATTTCGTCTCTTATTTCTGTTCGCTTATCGTACATATATGTTTCGCCATATTGGCATTTTGGACAATTCCAGTCACGTGTGTGACGTTATAACTATAGATCACCACTTGTGGCTCTGGGCGACAGCCCATCACAAGCGCGCTCAGTTGTGTGCCAACCATCAGAAGGTCGTATTATAGCCGGCCCGGCATGTTATTCTGCCTGGGCCGGAAGTTTGTAAAGTTTATCGTGAATATATATGTGCTTCTGAAAAAGTCTGTGTGTTGTTGATCTGCTCCTCATTTTCCTTCCAAACGACTGAATAACTACCTTTTTCAAGAGAGGAGGATGTTATTGCTTATCAAATGATTTGCTCTTTATAGATCAGAGCTTATAAAATCAAGAAGGTACTTTGGGACTCAAACTTCAAAGGTGACTGCCGTACTTCATTGATCCTTTGTAGTTTATACAGAAGAAAAAAAAAGTCGTTGAAATATCGACGTAAATTTTTTGAAAATTAATCGACTCAAAATATTAAATTTTATCTGAGATTGATACTCCAAGGTTTTTGGTAGAGCTTACACCCTAGACTAGAGAGTGCAACTTTGGAAAGATACAGGATCCTATGGAGTCTTCTTGGAAGAGAAAGTACTTGATTTTGTATTGGAAATGTTGAAATTGACGAGGTTGAGGTTACTTAATAACCGGCGGGTATAGCTCAATCGTCAAAGCGTTTACTTTGCAAGCCAAAAACCATGGATTCGATACCTGACGGAGATTAAAAAAAAATATTTTTAATCAATTTCTGAGCTCTAAAATACCCGCGGTGTGAATTTGATCCCTCTCCCGAAAAATGCCAGTCATAGCCTATTAATTAAAATTGGTGGTAGATGAAAGTCGTCCCGTGAAGTCCACCCATTCATAGTAAATTGCTGTAATAATAAGGATGATGCGTGAATCTCGGGCTGTAGTCTATGCCGTTGGCGGATCAACACTCCACATGCAGCGCATAGCCATATCCACCATGGTAAGAGTCATAGAATTCCACAGATGAGATTTCAGAATTACTATCACTATCTGTCGCTATTCTCCTGTATGTGTTTACATAAAAAACAAAATAAAAGCTTAGAGTAGCAGCGGCTGTGATAATAACAGTATTAAATACTGATTGAACCAATCTTACATCTATGTTTCAAGAATTGTAGGTTAGGTTAGGTGACGTTAGGATAGGTTAGATTACGTTAGGTTAGATATGGAGGAAACTCATCCCAAGCATTGACTGAAAAGAAGTTCCCATCTCCTGACTTCCACACAACTGCTCATGGGACACGGCTGCTTTGGGACATATCTCCATCGAATAAAAAAAGAAGAAAGCCCAATATGCCATCACTGTACATCTGCAAGTGACGACGCTCAGCATACACTGCTAACCTGCCCTGCATGGACGGCAGAGAGAGCCGAGCTGGTCACATCGGCAAAAATACAGGAACTACAAATAATTGAGTGCGCCTTAAAGAACGACATTACGCGAATCGCTCTAGCTGTATTTGCCATAAAGGCGATGAAAGTGAAAGAAGAGGCAGAAAGGGAAAGAAGACTGCACAATGACGTAGACGCCGAAGGCTAACAAGCTCCATTGCTTCCTCTGCTGCAGTAATTCACTCCATAGCGAACGCCGGCAGGGGAAGGGGAGTGAAAAGGGGGAGAGTTTAGTCTGTAAAAATCCGACACTACTCTTCGAATACCGATTCGATGAGTGTCTTATGAAGATTCTCTCATCCGAAAAAAAAAAAAAAAAAAAAAATTGGGATATGGAGGAGAAGTAGTTAGGTTCCAAGGATTGGAGGTTAAGCGTATGTTTGACATTATTTGTAATCGCTAGATTTTCTCTTAGTTTGTCCCTGGTGTCTGCAGCTTGGTTCTGGTTTATGCATCCAACCAGTGCTTCCCGCTGCTTGAATAAACATTAGCTGTCGCCTGGGCGCCCAAGTTAGGGCCGCGGCCGCGCCCCGGCCGGCCGCGCTTTCAAAGGCCTGGCCCGTTGCAGCGGTGCATTATTTATGGGTACTGAATACGAAAAGATCATCCATTTTTAGGTTGTTGATTCATGCAAATAACCGTTCTTCATTAAAAGCGGTATAATTATGACTTTACTAGAAGTTTTTCAGTTTCAAAAATCTAATTGAGAAGTTTACAAGCACGTTATTTAAGGAAAAAAATTAAGGTATAATAGTGATTAACCCTTTCATTACGGCTCGGTGGAATACAAATTGTACTGTCAATTATAAAAATAATATTTAAAGCATAGATGTAATTATCTGGTCTATTTTCATACATCACATTGGTTCTTGTATCCTTTAGCTATCAAAGGATGCATAAAAAACTATTCTAAGAAAGTAGCAAAATGAAATATCACGGCTACCGATGTCAACGGTAGAGAAATATTACCGATGCGAACAGGTTAAATATTAAATAAGATTTTTTTCTACCTTCAATCAAATAAATGAAAGAAGGTTGATTAGCTTGTAAGAGATATCAGTTCGATATAGCCATTGCAGGCTGGTGCCGAAAACCTCGACATACAATCTTTCGTCTCGTATTTTTATTCGCTCGTCGGACATGTGTCACCATTTTGGTTGTTTCGACAGAAGATAATTCGTAAAAAGGCCGACAGGTGATACAAGGGCGCTGCGGTGTTTCGTAGCGTTCGATCTCAGTTCGGCTCGGCCTTAAATGGAGGTAGTTCGTTGATTTCTGCGGCCTCAGCCGAATAGCAAAGTTTGTCAATTTTTATCTTGTTATTAAATATATGTAAATGTGCTTCGAAAAAAGTCTTTGTGTTTATCATCTGCTCCTCATTCGTCCACCTCGCGTTAAAATAGCGATCCCGGTGACGTGAAGTCATCTTCCTTAAGGAGGGCGACTTCACTTACGTAAAGGGGATGTTATAAGAAAGAGCAAAATGTTATCTTTTTCCCCTATCCGTTTCATATCAGGAATATATGGTCACCACGAATTACCGCCATTCAAATATGTCGATTGCCACTGATCGTTCCACGTTCTAGGACTTTATTTGCTTCTGAAAGTCCACTTAAAAACATATATAGTTCCCTCAAACCTCCAGTGGTCTCAGTTTTTTCACAAAAATTAGAATTTCATACATATAAAAAGAAAATACAAGGTAATAAATAACATTTAACAATTTTAACAACTACTGACTCTAGTAAATGGAGCACTGGATCACCGCTGGATGGCCACGTGAAGGCGCATCCAGTGCCTCTCCAACCGGGTGTCCCACCTATCCGCCCACACAGTGTCCATTGCGTACCAGGGTGAAATTTTGTACCATATATTATATGAAAATACTATATTGAAAAATATGCAGCAAATACAGTTCATATCAATACGTTCAATGTTCAATTGGCAGTGACCTGCTACATGTAAGGACATCCAAAACCAACTACGGATTCTATTCTTCTATGTTAAGAATGTGTAGACTGGTTAACTCCTCTAGTGACTTGGACTTTTTCGGGGTGGAGCTTCCAGCATTTCGCAGATCCCTCTACTAATGTACTAGATCTGTTTTTTTTTTTTACTCATGTTCATGTTTTGTCTAAATGTATTGTCTTAGCTATTATATTGTTCTGTTTTACCATTTCATTTATTGTATTTTCTATTTTAAGCCGTATGTATTGGCCTAGGCCGTTAATAAAATAAAATGAAATAAAAATACGATAAAATGTCGTTAGTATTGCGAAAGTTATAATGTATTTCAGCGTGCTTTTCGGAGAATTTGAAATGATTACAACGCCAATCACGGTAGTGAGTATTTCATTACTGTTACTGCTGCAGCGAGAGATCTATTTTCTCTAAAGAGGTCGGCGTTCACCTGAGCGAATGTAACGTTCTTCAATTCAATTGTTTAGCAGATGTAAATTTTGCAGAGAGCTTTTATTGCCGAGCTTTGTATAGTGTGATGCAGTGAATCGAAACATACGGCTCAAGCACAAAACTTTAAGTTAAAATGTTATTTTAATTATTGTGACATCAGCATGATATTTCCCTTGCTGACTGGTACCGAAAACCTCCATGTACAATATATTTTTCTCTTATTTTTATTCGCTCCCCTGACATGCACATCTAATAATGTTAGTTTTAATTATATAATACTAAACGGTATTTGCATACGCGATTTTATTTGTTATGGCAGTTGCTCCATTTCATCTTGCTGCAGCTGTCATCTTTAATTTACTTTTTTGCTACGACTGTCTTGGCAGCGCTAGATGTCAGAATGCTCCGTCAGTTGGCAGCTCGCTCGCGACCTACCGGGTGGACGAAAAAGCAAGTATCTAATAAAATAAACGCGAGCTATGAACCAAAAACAAGTTCTTTGTATTGTCAATCTGCTCCTGCGTCTTGCCGCCCAGTAATTCGATACATAACTTAGAGAGGAGGATATCAATTTTATGAGTGATTTTTGACGATCAACTTGAACACACTTATGCAAAAAGGGTACGATGTCTTGACACTTTAACCCTTTTTTCTTAAACAGAGGCTCAATGCGAATGAAATAAAATGCATGTTTATTTATATGCTCTTTGGACATTGAAATTGTAGGTGGGATTTCTCCATCTGCGATAGACGCTGAAAGTTTTAAAACCTGCACATAGTACTAATGAAATAATAGATGTATCGCAAAATAGTTTCGTTTTTATTGTAAAAGCTTTCTAATCGTCGGTTTTGCTTCGTCAGTCCATTTATAACAACGTTATTTGTATTGTTTCATTGACTTAATATACCTGAAGTGTATTCGGACTCTTAACCCTCTCATTACGGCTGGGCTTGAATACAAATTATGCTGTCAATTATAAAACTAGTATTTGAAGCAACAATGTACTTGTCTGGTTTATTTTCATTTATCACATTGGTTCTTGTATCCTTTAGCTATCAGATGATGCATAAAAAACTATTCTAAAAAAGTATCAAAACGATATATCACGTCAACCAACGTCAACGGTCGGGAATCTTATAACAGCATATGCCGACAACCGATGCGAAAGGGTTAAATAAAAAAAATCTGAAGAAAATGTTCGTTTTGAGTCGACGTGTTTTAACATTTAAAGAGAGTTCTGAAATTGGTGAAAATGTGCAAAAGGCATAATTGAGAAAAGTCAAAAGAGTCACATATATGTGATGGAAGCCAAAAAAAAAAGTATTGGTGAACCGACTTAAAGTCTATGTTCCACAAGTTAAACATTAAAGATTCGTTGCTTATAAGACGCACTGTTCTTCTTTGTATTGATTTGAAAATAGTTACATTCAATACTGATGCTCTTCGAGATTAGATCTGTGGCAACACTATACGGGCATACGACCAAGCACGAGGAACAACACAAGCTGCCAACATTGCAGTCAGTCTCCAAAACCCGGTCATCAGGACAGGCTAGAGTCCTAAACACTAAATGACCCCACGAACCGCTGACGAATCTCGACGCTACATCTCCTCCATCGACGATTAGTTAGCAGAATTAACAAATATATTTACCTGTAGAAGTAGTTTGACATTAGAGACCCGCTTAGTAAAATTTCATTTTTATCGCAGTTGGTTATAACTGTTTCTCTGCAGATAGTCGGTCAGTCAGTAGCGCGAAGCATTTCTCTAGCATTCCTACCATCCAGTCTCTCCTGCAATAAGGTGGAGGTATTTCCAATTCGATGTATGCGCTCTCACCTTTCACGCGTATTAAATATATATGGAAATGCTGGGCGCGAAAAAAAATAGAGTAAAACACAATAGGACAAACAATTTGAAATGCGAACATCCTAAACTTTCTCAGGAATTTCATCCGCACTGAATTAATATTGTTATGTGCATCTGCTTACTGTGGACAAACAACTAACAATGCTTAAAAAAGATTTAAAAAATGCAATGTTATTCAAAGTAAATAACAATGAAATGATCCCAAATTACCTTTTGGCGTCAATAACATTTTATAAAAAATAGCACCAGAAAGTCTGGTTATTTTTCTGTCTTTTTAGTCTGTTTACGTCAGACCATATTCGTACAACCAATTTCAATTATTAATATACTGCTAACAAATTTAAACTAAAGAGGAATATATTTTACAGTTTCTTCTTTAACATCACAGACATTTGAGATACTGGAATCATTTTTGCAGTCCACTTATGTAACAAAGTGTATTTATTAAATAATATTTTTTTATGGATAAAAAAACTTACTGAAATCTTAATCTCATCCATTTCCATAACGAGGACAAAAAATAAACATTTATAATTTAAGAAATTCAAATTTTTGATTTAATAAGTTTACCAACCAGGAAAAAAAATATTGGTCAAAACAATAAAATAAAATTATGTTGTTATTAACACCTCTTATTGCTTCAATTTATTTCTCCACAATCCACGAAGAATATCATTAATGTAGGAAAAATATAAAGTAAATATTTTTAGTATATATATTATAAAGATTTTTCACATACGTAAAGTGTTAATCAGTGTAATTGTATTTTTTTTAAGCCCACACTTCATATCGGCACACAAAACTAATTTATCATAAAGAGATATGAATGGGAAATAAAACAAGAAAAAACATGAAAAATGTAAGCAATTTTTATCAATATACGAGTATTACTCACAAAACAGAGGAGTAAAACAAGTGAACTCTCCAAATAATTTCTCTTGTAGAATATATAAGCTTTCAAATCAATGTGGTTATATCATCCTCCCAAAATGCATCGTCTTTGGCTAGAAATAAACACGTTGAGCCCTTGAACTGTAGCTCTCAACACTCTGAACGAGCCCTGCCCCAGTTCTGCGTGCCATCCCAACCTGCTTCTGTTTCACGCCTTGGTGATAACTCAAATAACAAGCCTCGTGGCCTCAAATGGAAACAAATGCATCTCTCGTGACAACAAGCGAAATTTAAAATGAAACTTTCATGAAAACCGTAGTACTGAAGCTGAAGTTTTATTGCTCTTAGTAAATATTTTTCACCACACGACATAATCATTTAAACCATGTTAAAAATATGTTATTACGCTTTCGATAATAATTGTTTGAAGTGTAAAAAGGATATTTTGTGGCGCATGAGATGAAAATAGTTTGATAATTCTTAGACCAAACGGGATAAGTAAATTTGAATTATAATATCCTTAAGTCATCATTTTTGCATGCATTGTTAGGTAGTTATCTTCACCACAAGTTATTTTAATATGATATCATATTTATTTTTTAAAATTTATTGATTATAAATATATTAAATGGCCAAGTTGTTGATGTAAGCGACTTTTAATTGAGCACTCATTTAGTTACGTAATGTCATTTATAAATTAACATTTAAAAATAAAATAAGGATTAAATTCACTAACACCACATCTGTCGACATTACTCTTGTTAATAAAAACAATACAAAAAAACATTAATTAAACTAAAAATTATAGGATGCTTACATCCTTCTCTCTTTAAAAGGTAGTTATTCAGTCGCGTGGTGGCAGGATGAGGAGCAGATTAATAACACACAGTCTTTATCTGAAGCACATATATATTCACGATAAACTTTACAAACTTCTGGCCAAGGCGGAATAACATGCCGGGCTGGCCATAATGTGACCTTCTCGGCCGTTGGCACATAACTCCCCGCGCTCGTCGGCGCTGAGGCTGTCAGCAAGGGCTACATCATGTTGATGTCAATGCTAATGCCGTGAAGCTGAGTTACAACCAGGAAGACCGATCTTAAAGCTTAACCGATTCAAACCTCGACCAGCCCTCAAGTGCGTTTGACGTTTAACTACAGAGGTCACGTAGGAAGGGATATGTTCCTTGATCTTTAAATCATTGAGTGGTGCCACAGAAAAGCTCGATTCTTCGCATAATTCTCTCGTCGACCGCTATGCGTAAGACGCTACATGGAAGCGCAGTTCCTGATATCGCAGTTTTTTGTTGTAACATGATGTACGATGCTGATCAACGCATATGCAATGACCGGTATTAAAACAATGACTCTTTTAAATACATGTGCTATTTTAAGATACTGTTTATTCTTAAGCAATCATACAAAAGTGAATTATTTATTTATTTGAATCGAAGTTCCAAGGTACAACATAATAAGAAACAGAGTATACATAAATATACAATAAAAAAAAAAAGATAATAAAAAAATAAAAATAACATAAGAGGAGAATAAAATGACACGTATCAAAGATCACATAGATCAAGAAGAACAATACCATCGACAAAAGAGGAAAACGTTGTAAGAAAAGGATTGAGGTGTGCTGGTAGGCCATTTAGGAGCGCCATTGCCGTTGTACTAAATTGAGTGCTCGAAGCTCCACAAGTATCAACTGGAATCAAAAACAATTTATGGCTGCGAGCACGGGTGTACTTATCTCGAACATAGAAGTTAAAACATTCAAGAATCCCACGGTTGTGAATTATGTAAAATTATTTTGCTGACACAGAGTAAAAAATACAATTATTTACCCAAATACGTACTAGTACATCAACAGCTTAGTGAAAATTATAAAATTAAGCTTTCATACTAAAAAAAAAACACAAAAATTACATAAGCGATATCCATATAATTGCTATGAATACACGTGTATCAAAATTACTCCAAGTGAAAGGTAGCAGCTAAATATAAATAATAAAATATTTTTCATCGAATATTCTTACTTTGAAAGATTTTTTTTTCAAAGTGCCGTTTCACCCGGAAGCTTTTCGAGGGATATTTTCTCATAGTTTATCATCCTTCCGTGAGCCTTGCCAGGCGGAGCTTTGTGCTTTACATACGAGCCGAGAAATCCCGCGACAACTTACTTGTATGATGCAAGGCCAATACAATACAGTACAGGGTCGTAAAATGACACTTTTTACATTAAATAATGTAAACTTGATGCACATTTTATTTTAAATAATGCGATCATATTCAAAAGTAACTATTGGTCTCGTAGCTTATCAAAAAATTAATGCCTAGAGGTTTTATTATTCACGAACTAGCCGGCCCATATCCAATATTAATTTTTACAATGTAAATGGTTGTAAATAATTCCCCTGTCAATATTTATGTTGGTTTTGTCATTGAAATTCAAATATATATTTTTTTATCATTAACTAATAAGCACGAGTAGATGCCGCAAAGAAGCAAGAATCTAAGTTGACTTCTTCCATAAGAATCATGATATCTCCTGACATCAGCATGATAACCTCGATATACAATCTTTCGTCTCTTATTTCACGCACAACACATACATAATTAAGTATTTGTTGATATCAGCATGATATAGCCCTTGTCGGCTGGTACCGAAAACCTCGATATACGATCTTTTGTCTTATATTTTTGTTCACTCGTCGGACATGCATGTGTCACATATTGCTTGTTTTTCAGGTGTAATTTTGTGGATCGCCACTGGATAAATTACTGCGCTGCGTGTCACCGGCTAAGAGCGCCAAGTCGCCAGTCTGTACCTGCTCTAGGCGTTAACAACACGTTACTCCTCGAGCAGACCGAAAGTTTGTCAACCTTTTTAATTAAATACATGTGCTTCTGAAAAAGTCTGTGTGTTACTCATCTGCCTCTCAGCTGTCCACCACGTCTCCTAATAACGATCCCGGCGACGTGAAGTCGTCTTTCACTTACTAAAAGGGGATGTTAATATAATTTGGTTATACGAGTTTAATTTGATTTAGATTTGAATTATTTAGTATTAATTCATGTAAGCAAGACTACCTTTTTTCTGATGTGCAAGATTATTTTCATAAGTTCGTTATAAGATTGTTTTATTTTAAAGTAGCGTAACCAAAGCACTGATATAACTGTATTTCACATTTGCAATTGGGTCAATTTTAAATGGAATAAGAAAAGAGTATTTTCATTCACTCATAAATTATCATTCTTTTTATTATCAAATCCAATTATCAATTATATTTTATATACCAAAAAAAACAAAAAGCATTTTTAAAATATTCTAGTCCGGCCCAGACACAGAAAGTGGGCATTTCAATAGGGGCCCTTTGTCAGGTCTCTAGGAAAACCTATCGTCATATACCACTTGACATTGTGAGCGTATTTTTAGAAGATAAATAATAAAAGTACATGACTGCGAAACCACTTGAATTGACACATGTTTTTCAGTACAACTTATGTATTATCCATGTAAGAAATTATGTAAAAAAAATATTCGGAAGAATATTATTTTATGTTTTTATTTCTCGTTATTTACGTCATCAATAATTTTTAAATAAATTATTATAAAATAAATAAAAAAAATATATTTTTTAGCATTTTATATAATGCATAATGATACTTATTCGTATAACAACGTCACTCCACAGAAATGTTGGCCGATTGAAAAAAAATGGGTATCCTCTTAAAACTGACCGGCAATAACAATACTATGGTTACGTTAGTTCTAAAGCGCCATGTATTCCAGTATTGATATGTTTCGATGCAAGTCGCTATCTTTTCCTGTGGTTCCCAAATAAAATCAAAAATTGATTTATCAAGCAATTATTAAAAACAAAAACACAAATTATATTTAAAATAATATATTCACACATACTCTTATTTATTCATCTTCTTTGTATTCATTTCGTATCTATAACATTTAATCAGATCGTGAAACGTAATATTTAAGGAGATCGGATAATAAGCGCGACGCTCCCGAAGCCTGGACACATTATTTTTATTTTTTATGTAAGTATTGGGTCCGCCATCTAACGTTTTTTTTTCAACTAGTGCTTATTTCGTGAATGGTAACATTTAGCTCATGTCTGATTCAACAGATAATTAGTTTTATCCTTCCGCTGAACGAATATGGTTGTGTTTACGCTTGAACAACGCTGGGAAATATTGCGACATTACTTTGAAAATCAGGCCATTTTTCTTCAAAAATGAACAAGGAGTGGCCGTTACAGTCAATGGCGATCGTTATCAGGCCATTTTTGTACACGAAAATTGAAGAAGAAGATATTGGCAACATTTGGTTTCAACAAGACGGCGCTACGTGCCACACAGCCGAAGCTACACTCGATGTTTTGCGCCCCGTTTTCAAAAAAAAAAAAGTTATTTGGCGGACCCTTTACAATTTACATACAGTCACATCTGTGGAATTCTATGACGCTTACAATGGTGCATATGACTAAGCGCTGCATGTGGAATGTTAATCCACCAATGTCGAGATTCACGCATCATCCACATTATTACAGTAATTCACTATGAATGGGTGGTTTTTGTGGGACGGCTTTCGTCTACCACCAATTTTAATTAATAAGGTATGCGTTTTACGGTTCACAGCAACCGGAGGTATTTTAGAGCTCAGAAATCGATTAAAAAGGTTATTTTTTTATTATCCGTCGGGGATTGAACCTACGACCTTTGACTTGCAAAACAAACGCTTAGACCATTGAGTTATACCCGCCGGTAATCAATGCTTACATTTTTTATTTTTCGTCGGAAGAATGAACAACAAACTTAAAAAACAATAAATTAAACATTGTAATGGAAACGAAAAATAATATTCAATATTTATTACAAGTGTAAAATGCTTACACTAACGTATGAAAAGTTATATTTCAACATTAAAGCAGGCGTCTAAAGTTATAATTCATAAAAATAATTATATCGTGTCTATCGTTTGTGTTTCTCAAAGTTTTGGCGTCGTCTAGTTGCGAATGACCGAAGTTGAAATGCCCGATCGCATTAATGTATGCGGCGGGCTCGTTAGCCTGCACCTCACCTTTTACGGCGCTGGAAGGTGTAACCCTAATCGTCAGTTCCGTTAACAACGCTCTAAAATGGAAAACGACATCAAATAAATGCACAAACGGGAAAACTTTTGCCATCTTAATTTCAGAAGAAATGGAAGAAAAACATTTTAGGAGAGAAAAATAACATTGATATTGTGGCTTTTGGGTTTAGCCGTGTGTGGCTAAGGATTTATGATTTAGTTGTGAGTTGGTGTCAGATTATCTTCTTACGAGCGTTATTGATATCTCCATGATCGAACCAAACTATAGACTGAATGGATGAGAAACAACTTCTTATAAATCCTACGCGGACATTACAACCAGTCATTTACATGTGTTACTGATGAACCATATTACCTTCTTGATAGTGTCTCAAAGTGACATTATTACATGCATTTAAATTTTAATAAGAACATTTTTTACGTAAAATAATAACTCTTTGACGCTTGATTGGTAATGTGATTTTAATCAAGAGGTTGTTTCAACAGTTCATGGCGTCAACGACGATACACACTCTCACTATTTATTACTACAGCACATGCTCTCCTGATGCCTCTATTACTTTACATACCTCTTCAGCGAACTGGAAATCTCTTCTTCAAAGTTAGCAGCTTCTTTTTTGGCTCCTCTTTAATAACCAAATTAAATCATATATTTAATTATGGGTGGCATTTTTGTAACTTGTATGCGAAGTGTAAAATTAATTTATTTTCTTCAGAATAATTTCAATCAATTACAATTGTTCCATGTCATATTAATTTTTCGATATTGCAAATATTAAAATTAAAATATTATTTTATTATATTCGCGGTTTAATTTAAACAGTTAAGCCATAGCTTTTCACCCCTCAAGTGCAATAAACCGGATTCACCTCCAGGCGCATATTCGTTCGTTGTGCATCCAGTATCGTAAATCTCAAACCGTAAACCATAAACTGCAACTCCGAGCACACACCACCGAGCACTACTCCTAGTATTTTTAAAGTACTTTTCTGTGTTAACGCCTCGGATGCATTCATTTCTATAAACACTTCTTTAACGTATGGTGTCTTCTTCCTCCAAAGAATTCTTATCACTGATAAAATGAACAGTTCCTTCATATAAATATACTCACTAGAGAGGACATCCACTGAATTTCAACCAAGTTGGCTTTACTTCACGTATGGAAAAAATGGGTAGTATTTACTCGTGTGTAGGTATTGAACAGGTTACAAGTCTTAATGTACACTTAGTTAATGTTCTTCTCGAAGAGACTCAGATTGTACATAATATGAAAAAAATACTGCGAAAGTATTAGAATTCCATGATGGTACAAGCCTGAGGAGCATCGGGTTAGTCAATCTATATCCTTAAAAAAGTCTATTAACAAATCATCCAAGACAAGCCCAGGAATCTAACAGCTGCCATCTCTTCGAGTCCCCGGCCTGCCTTGGTGGTCGTCGGGAACTATATATCCTCTTATGTAGACCATTGGGTGCATTGCAATGTATGCATTATGACAAAGCATTGATTAGGCTGTAATTTATGTTGACCACTCAATTCTTTAATTGAGCTTTATAAGCATAACATTTTTTTTATTAATATTAATACAAAAACCAAACTAAAAAGTAATGCAAAAGCCCATCAAATTGTAATATTCGTAATATCAGTATGCACATCCAGCAAAAGTGGGGGCACAATACTGAGCACTGGAGAATCAAATTTGCAACAATAAAAACACGTCATAAGCACATAAACTTTGATCTACAAATAACACAAGGTAATTTGGTAATTTAAATCGAAAATCAAGCTATTTTTTTCTCTCAATACCAGCACTAAATCCGAAAGAATATCATTACATGTCAAATAAGTCTATTTCCTTTTTAAATTTATCACTGTACTTAGCATACTGAGATTCTAGCTTCTAACACGGATTCTACAAGCTACCTTAGAAGAACGTTTCCTCGATTTCTTAGAAGAACAATAAATTAATTACTGCAATCAGTCCAGAGTGATAAAACACAAGTACGAGTATATCAATTTCACTTTTACTTTGCGTCCGGTTAATTTAGCTTATAACGTAGAACCTAACAAGCTACTGCAGACAATTACTACGTTATAAATTATTTTTACGTGCAAGCGTAAATTAGGTTTAATTAAATTCTCCTTTACAAAGGATACGACTGACCGAGGGCCGTAAACGAGATACATAAATATGTCTCTTTCTATCACGCTGCGATTAACTAACTGCCCGTGTCATTCGATTCTCTTTATCTCTCTCGCACTTCGATTTTCCTTTTCCACGTCTAAATGTGCATAAATTTTCAAAACACGTTTAACATGGACGGGGTCGTCAAACTTTGGCCATTACATTAAAAAATATTTATATTGTTACACATATTTTCACTCATATTATTTTTTAAGCAAACGCATGCAAAAAGCACAAGCGATAGAAACCAATGCAATATTGCTCAGCCAGAACGGCTGGACGCTACATGAGAAAAATATGCGTTGTATTTGTGTGCAGATTTTAATTATTGCAAGTGTATATTGATCTCTTTCGTTAAGCCATCCAGATTCACGAAGAATGAAAAATGAAAAATAGATATTACTTAAATATACATATACTATACATAAAATTCTTTTTTCAACGCGTCAATCCAAGCACAAAAATAACGGCAGAAGCGGGATGCGAACCGCGGACCTTGGAAACCAACTATGCCCAGGTATTCATACCGCTCGGCGAACTGCGCCATTGCTATGCCCAGACCGACTTGCGTTGAAACTAGTATTTATATCATTGTTATCATCGTACGATAGATGTCGCTATAGTATATATTCGAATTATGTATATTTTTATTATTATTCAATCAGTCTTCATTTATTCACAAGCTTAATATTATTACTTTCCGACAGTCTATTTATTTTAGTAAGTACCACTCGGGTCTCTTGTGTGCTTGGGTGGTCTTGTGCTTGGATTGACGCGTTGAAAAAAGAATTTTATGTATCATCATCATCAGCCTGTGTCCGTCCACTGTTGAACGTAGGCCTCCCGCATGAGTCTCCATCCTCTTCGATCCTCCGCCTTCCGCATCCAGGTCACTCCCGCTATTCTTCTTATATCGTCAGTCCATCTTGTAGGGGGTCGGCCAATGCTTCGTTTGCCAGTTCTTGGGCGCCATTCCAATACTTTTCTTCCCCATCGACCGTCGTCTCTTCGACAGATATGACCTGCCCATTGCCACTTGAGTGTGCCTATTCGTTGGGTAGCATCCACTACTTGAGTTCTTCTGCGTATTTCCTCGTTTCGGATTCTATCTTTTAGCGACACTCCGAGCATGGATCTCTCCATAGCACGCTGGGTGACTTTTATTTTATGGGTAAGACTTGCTGTCAGATTCCACGTCTCTGCGCCATAAGTTAATACAGGGAGGATGCATTGGTTAAACGCCTTAGTTTTAAGGCATTGCGGAATTTTCGCTTTAAAAATGTACTTTAGTTTTCCAAATGCTGCCCATCCCAGTTGTATGCGCCTGTCGATTTCTTTTGAGAAGTTATTTCGCCCTAGTTGTATTACTTGTCCCAGATAGGTATAGTCGTTTACAACCTCTATTTCTGTTCCTCCAATGGAAATAGGATCAAAGGTCTGTGAAATATGACTATTAATCATGGCTTTTGTTTTATCCATGTTCATTTTCAGACCAATTTTGTTCGACGCTTCATTGAGGTCGTAGAGCATGTCTTGGAGCTTGTTGGGTGATTCGGCTATTAGCACTATGTCATCTGCAAATCGGAGGTGAGAAATGTACTCTCCGTTAATATTTATTCCACATTTTGTCCAGGATAGCAGTTTAAAAATATCTTCTAGGGCGTTTGTGAAGAGTTTTGGAGATATAACATCTCCTTGTCTAACACCTTTGTTTATAGAAATATTGTTAGTGCTATCATGGAGCTGGACCATCATTGTTGCAGATTTGTAAAGAGATTTTATTATCTCTATATACCGATAGTCTATTTTGCAGCGTTGTAGTGAATCTAGCACTGCCCAAGTCTCGATTGAGTCAAATGCCTTTTCATAGTCTACAAAGGCGAGGCAGAGTGGCTGATTATATTCTTCGGTTTTCTGAATGATTTGTCTTAGCGTGTGGATATGATCAATTGTACTAAAGCCTTTCCTAAACCCAGCTTGCTCTCGAGGTTGAAATTCATCAAATCGACCCGTCAGCCTGTTTGTTAAAATTCTGGAGAATACTTTATACACATGGGAAAGAAGGGAAATGGGTCGGTAGTTTTTGAGCAGTGATTTATCCCCTTTTTTGTGGAACAATATCACAATACTCGTACTCCATGTCGCCGGGGTTTCTCCATGTTCTATTACCTTGTTGAATAGTTTTTAAGCTCTTTCAACAGAGGGGTTCCTCCTACTTTCAGAAGCTCAGATGTAATTCCGTCTTCTCCAGGGGCTTTGTTGTTCTTAAGTTGTTTTAGGGCCGATTTAATTTCGAATATACTTATATCTGGGATGTCTTCAGACCAGTGCTTTGTGAGAGTAGCCCTCTTGTCGTCCGCAGATCTGTCATTAGGACCTGGCATCGTAGATGAATACAATAACCCGTAGAAATGTTCTATTTCCTTCAGTATATCACTAAGATTTGTTGTTATCTTCCCATCGTGTGTCTTTAATTTGGAAAGTTGGGCCTGTCCTATAGAGGTGTGTCTGCTAAATGCATTTGACCCTCGGCCTTGTGCAACAATCTCCATGATTTTATGTACAGTATATGTATATTTAAGTAATAATAATATTGTAATATAGTCAATGATCTATAAACGTAGATTAGAATATTGAAATAATAAAATAATATTCTAATAAAAATTAAAAAATTCATATAATAATGTCTCCTTGAGACAATATCAAGAAGGTAAAATTATTCATCAGTAACACAGGTAAATGATTGGTTATAAAGTCCGAGTCGGAACTATAAGTAGCCGCTTCTGCCGTTATTTTTGTGCTTGGATTGACGCGTTGAAAAAAGAATTTTATGTATAGTATATGTATATTTTAAGTAATAATAATTTGTAATATAGTCAATGATCTATAAAAGTAAATTAGAATATTGAAATAATAAAATAATATTCTAATCAAAATTAAAAAATTAATATAATAATGTCTCCTTGAGACAATATCAAGAAGGTAAAAATTATCCATCAGTAACACAGGTAAATGATTGGTTATAAAGTCCGAGTCGGAACTATAAGTAGTCGTTTCTCATCCATTCAGTCTATAGTTTGGTTCGAGACCCGAGTGGTACTTACTAAAATAAATAGACTGCCGGAAAGTAATAATATTAAGCTTGTGAATAAATGAAGACTGATAGAATAATAATAAAAATATACATACTTCGAATATATACTATAGCGACATCTATCGTACGATGATAACAATGATATAAATACTAGTTTCAACGCAAGTCAGTCTAGGCAGGGCAATGGCGCAGTTCGCCGAGCGGTATGAATACCTGGGCATAGTTGGTTTCCAAGGTCCGCGGTTCGCATCCCGCTTCTGCCGTTATTTTTGTGCTTGGATTGACGCGTTGAGAAAAGAATTTTATGTATAGTATATGTATATTTAAGTAATAATAATATTGTAATATAGTCAATGATCTATAAAAGTAGATTAGAATATTGAAATAATAAAATAATATTCTAATAAAAATTAAAAAATTCATAGAAAAATAGATACTTCGAGATCATTTCAGATTTAAGAAAGAATTTTGAATATTGCTTGATTTTGGTCGACATTTAAGGATGAGTTCAAAGGAACAGCTGTCGGAGTAATAACGCCTGAAAAGACATAAACTTGGCTGAGGCATATAAAAAGAGCATTTACGTAAGCTGTCTTTTCTTCAGTCCCTCGAGTTATACGAGGGTTATCTGTAAAATAAGGTTCCCATGGCGCTACCTAAAAAGCGCTGTTATGGTTGATCCCGCAAATTTGTAGTGTACCTTGGTTCCCCCACTCTACATTCCTTCCCTAGTGAGCTGCCTGCGGAGCTCTGTCTTGGCTTGGCAGCCGTACGTGATGGATCTCCTCCTCGCTTCTCCCGCCAGGTGTGAGCTGCGCTCGGTGATCCATTTCCTGTCTGAGAAAAACATTACGCTGGTAGAAATCTATTCCTAGCTATACGAAATCTATGGAAACAAGTGTATGAGCGTACAACACGTGCACAAATGGTGCAGGGAGTTCAAGAACGGGCGTACTAACGTCCATGATGAGGAGGGTTCCGGTCGGCCATCTGTTTCTGATGAAACAATCGCAAAAGTGAAGGCAGCGATCCTCTCAGATCGAAGAGTGACGGTTCGTAAGCTCTCCGAAATGATCACTGATGATGAGGAGAGGTATATTGTCCAAGGGGGTACGTTTGCATTAGGATAACGCTCGACCGCACACCGCTAAAGCCACCAACGAGCTTATCGCAAAATTTGGATGGGGTATTATCAAACACCCACCCTACAGCCGCAAGTGACTACCACCACTTCCCTGACATGAACGAACACCTGAGTGGAACGCATTTCAGTGAGAGAGAAGAGCTGGAAGAAGCGGTTTTCAGGTATCTGTGTGGCTTGGCGGCAGATTTTTTTGACTCGGGTATTCAAAAGCTAAAATATAAAAATAAAAAACAACCATACCCATCACTTTATTAGGGAATTGTATATGGAATGATAGTGTGGATTAGTATTTCTTTATACACGTTCTACTTTATCAACGATAACTTCCCAAGTGTCTAAGTTGTAGTTTAAAAATCGTTTAGCTTTACAGCAACATGTTTTGTATCTCTGTTTTGGCCAGGGGTGGCGAAACTCAATTGCGACCGCAATGGAGCTGTATCAGAGTTCATTATGATAATTTGCGGGACTCGTCGCTTTGTGCCGACCCCGACTGTCGGAGCGTAACCGCAACGCGGTCGGAGCAACAAATAAAATAAAAAACCAACGTTCCGCTTTTCACACCGCACCTTTGAACGAAGCATTACAATACGCGTAATATGATGGAACAATCCAAAATTTCGTGGAAAATTTATCACGCTTATATAGGCTATATACCAAGTAATATTATTTGCAGTAATATGATCAAATTGAATGCAAATTATATTCTGAAATATTATCCCATTCGTTAGAGTCCCGGAGGAAAATTGCTGCTCGCAAACATTCATTCCTTCTTCTTCGCGGTACAATTTACAGCCCTGGGATTCTTGAATGTTTTAACTTCTATGTTCCAGATACACCCGTGCTCGTAGCCATCCATTGTTTTTGATCCCAGTTTATGCTTGTGGTGCTTCAAGCACTCAATTTGGTACAACGGCAATGGCGCTCCTAAATGGCCAACCAGCACACTTCGATCCTTTTTTTACATGATTTTCCTCTTTTGTCGATGGTATTGTTCTCCTAGCTATGATCATTAACACGTGTCATCTTCTTCTTCTTTCACGTTATTTTTATATTTTATTATCTTTTGTATGTATTGTATATTTACGTATGCTTTGTTTCTCATTTTGTATTTTGGAACTTCGGTTCTGTGAAATAAATAAAACGAAAATTATAACGATGAAATACGTTAATCTTAAATAATACCACTAATACTAACTAATATTATTTCTATTGCGACAAAAGTAGGCAATAATTTTCTTTCATTATTCGAACTGTATTTCAGCTTTTGATAAATTAAAATGATTAAAAAAAATCTCTTTCTATCATACTACTTATCATACCAACCATAATAACATATATTTTTATTTTTATGTAAGCACATATAAGAGAATACAGACAGATGGTGATAGTAATTATGAAGACACATCTGTGGAATTCTATGACGCTTACCATGGTGCATTTGACTAAATGCTGCATATGGAGTGTTGATCCGCTAACGTCATAGACTACAGACCGAGATTCACGCATCATCCTTTATTATTACAGTAATTTACTATGAATGGTTGGTCTTCACGGGACGACTTTCGTCTACCACCAATTTAAATGAATAGGCTTTTTACGGGTGATGAATCAAATTCACACCAACCTGTGGTATTTAAGAGCTCATAAATCGATTAAAAATCCTTTTTATTTTTTTAATATCCATCGGAGATCGATCCCACGACCTTTGGTCGCAAAGCAAACGCTTTGACCATTGAACTATGACTCCCGGCAGCATACAAACAAATAAGCAATAAAACAAATTCTATTTCAGTTTTATATATAAGATATGTGTTGTTCGCTTTATTTAATTATTTAATTATTAACAAACATCCTTTAATCCTTATTATTTTCACGATCAGTTATTTTTTAATCAACAATATTTAATTTACATGTATACTTAATTTAAAGTAATTAAGTATATATGTACATACAATTATACATCAAATTTTATAAGCATCAATTCATTCAGAAAAAATATCGGCAGACGCGGGATTCGAACCATGAACCTTGGAACCAACCTTTGCTCTTGTTCTTTTTGCACCGCCTAGTCCTCTCGACTATTTCTCTGACCGAATGGATGCGCGATAAATGTTGTATTTGTATCATTGCTTCCATCGTATAACGATAGATGTCTCTGTAGTATATATTCAGAGAATGTATATTATTATTTTTTATTATTTAATCAGTCAACATTTATTCACAAGCTTTTATATATTATTACTTTCCGACAGTCTATTTATTAAGTAAGTAAAACTCGGGTCCCGAACCGAACTAAAGATTGAATGGATGAGAAATAACTTCTTGTAGGTCTTACGCGGGCTTTACAACCAGTCATTGTCTGCCGATATTTTTTCTGAATGATTTGATGCGTATAAAATTTTGTGTATATTTAATTAATAATAATATTGAAATGTAGTCAATGATCTATAAAATAAGATGATATTTGAGTATTGTAAAAATATTCTAAAAAAATTAAAATCCAAGTAAGATTTTTTTAAATTTAAGTTACCTGGAGCATGTTAAATGTAACTGAAATTACCGATTCTGCTGCTTCAGCTCTTTGATAAATAATCCCTCTTGCAATATACCGTAATCCCTCTTAGGCGAGCGATTACCCTGATTCCTCGATCTGGTGTCTGCTGGCTGTAATCTGGACCAACTCCCAGGGGTCCGATGCTTCTCACTAGTAAATCAATATTTTGACAGAGCATTACCCTACACCGTGATTGCAGTACGCGCAATCCATCCAAGAACCACTTTACTAGCATCTACCATTCCGTTTCACGTTATATCTTACTATTGGTACTAATGGTCTAAATCTCAATGATATATTGATCATTGTCATCATACTAATAGAATTTAATTTATTACGAAATGTTATATTTTTAACGCCATCTAGTGAAGTTCGCTCGGACTTGTACAACGCGAGATACAAATAACCAAAGCAATCTGTTACTGTTACTAAGCCCAATACGTATTCCAATACAGTAAAAAAATAAAAAAATCAAAATTGATAAACACATAACAAATTCAAAGCATCATGTTATATTTTAATAAAAAAAAAACGTAGAAAAATAAACGGCAGACGCTAATATTCGAGCCACGAATCTCTGCAATCAATGTTCTGCATGTACTCAGCGATTTTTCCCATTTTGCCATTTGCTCCATTCACTCAGTATAATATTATAAAATACTTTTCTTAACCTATTGATTACAAAATCTAATGAAGATCGAAATTTATTTATCAATTTTTACACTTACAAATATAAAGCAAATATATAACAGTCGTATAAAAAGTTATTGGCTATAGATTTTTATGTGTTTAAAAAGGGGCCACTATTTTGGCAGCATTTAATAACTTTAATGGTAAATGACTTTAAAGCAAGCGGTCAGTAATAAATTCCTTAAAAGGTAAGTAAAAAAATAATTTGACAGTAGAAAAATATCAATCGGCAGTAGAAAAATAATAAATTGGTAGGAAATAATTAATCAATGGTAATTAATAGTTAGGGTAATAAGTTAGGTGACGTTAAATTTCTTGAAAAGTTAATTATTCATTTCTTTTACAATGATTTTTACCAATATTGAATATATTACTTAAATTTTAATTTTTAACTAATCACATTCATACTGACACAGTGGATACTACCAATTTATTAAATCTACTGCCGATTGATTGTATTTACTTCCAATTGATTTAACTTACTGCCAAAACCTTGAATTAGTTACTGAACAAATAAATACAGGCTGTTAAATAAAGTTAGTTGTTGTTTATGTTGTATATTATTTACATTTCAGCACAAAAGCTCTACAAAATTCGCCAGTTTTCATTGTTTACATGCCATTTTACAAGATTTTTTTTCATCTGAATATTCACCTAGAAACATAAATGATTCTTGACGACCTCTAGTCATATTTGGATGGTATTATAATCATATTTTAAGGATATTGTATGATTATCCGGAGGCTTGATGGTCTGAACTCTAGCCATTCGAGCTTTTTTTTTTACATATACACATAGTACATTCTCGTTATACAAGTAACTGGTTTTGGTGAGCATCACCACACATGGGTGTAAAAGTTAGTAGTTCAGACGTTAAAATTTGGACTTTTAGACTTCTTCGCCGAAGGTCGCCGGGAATACAGAAAATGCATGGTAGTTGGGCTCCGTAGATATGAGATCGATATATCCAACCGGTCCAGACTACTGTTGGATTACGCTAAGGAGCCTTTGCCTCGCTAAATCTAATATTGGACAATGCCACAGAACGTGTTCAGCGTCCTGCAAGGGGCTGCCGCATGGGCAGTCTGGACTATCAACGAGGCTAAACTTGAAGAGTTCAGCCTTAAAATTTCCGTGCCCAGTCATGAATTGACTAGTCCAGTGGCTTGGAATAAGCCACGGCATCTCCATTCTATCGAGGACAGAAGGAAAGAAGGAATATGTGTGTCTACCCTTGAGCGAGGTCGACCATCTGCTCTGCCAAGCTGCGAGCGCCGCCAGTCTTACTTCCTTTTCGGTTTCTTTCGTGATCTTACCCTGCGGAGGATTGAGACAAGTGCCCCCGACCTCCGCAGAGAAGCCACGTCTAAGCAACGACATAGCGGCGCTCACCTGCACTTGCAGATCCAACGGCAGCACCCCCGCAAGGATAATCAATGACTCGGTGGCAGAGGATCGATAGGCTTTAGTAAGTGAGAGAAGAGCAATTCGAGCTGTGAGTCCTACATACTATTTATGTAGTAAAAAATGCATCAATGGGAGGAAAAAGGATTTTCTTTGGTTTGTATTGCTTTCAGTACACCAATATAAATTTTCGTTGATTGGTGTTTTATGATTCATATTGCTTGGCGATTTTTTAATCGGAATTGAAAATGAAATGGAATAAATATCCTGACGCTCCCGAAACCTGGAACATTTGATCCTAAAGGGGGGCTTAACCTTATTAACAAAACAACCTGACGGCACTCAGTGTGCAGTACGGTAGTCTACCATGTTAGAGCTTTGTACATACGTGTTGAAAAAATAAAACGTTTTTTTTGGTTCGTATTTAATTTAGTATCATAATTCTTCAAAAGAGTTGAAAATTTCACATTACATCACTAAAGTTCAACGAACTCTTGCTATTTTCAATATTATATATTAATATTTTTTTATATTTTTTCACGAAATAATCTGTTTATCTTTCGTAATAATTTTCATTTATCAGGACACTCTAAATACGTGCCCGAAGCAGTATTTCGCTACTTAACTGACTACTGATATTATTCAACGAGAGGTTTTCACTCCCTTTTCAGTACAGTTTGCATAACTGTAGGTAACTGGGAAATACGTTTATGGAACAGCAACTCTGGGCAAAACCAACTGTTATCCTTAACTACTCCTGTTTAACTTTAAGCGTATCAAAAACAGTTTCATTGAAAATAAACATTTTTGCTTGTACGAAATACGTAGTCGTCACAAATTGCTGCTATATATTGACATCAGCATGATAGAGCCCTTCGTCTCTTATTTCTGTTCACTTTTCGTACATGTATGTGTCGCCATATTGGCATTTTGGACAATTCTGGCCACGGATGTGACGTTAATTATATAGATCGCCATTTGCGACGCTGGGCAACAGCCCGTCACGAGCGCGCTCAGTCGTGAGCCGACGGCGGCGAGATCGCATTCTATTATGACCGGGCCTGAATGCTGTGGTCCGGGCCAGAAGTTTGTAAAGTTATCGATATAAATATATTTCAATGTGCTGTTTCAAAAAAATCATTTGTGTTGTTAATCTGCTCCTCATCCTGCCACCACGCGACTGAATAAAAACCTTAAATTAGAGAGGAGGATGTTAATACGCTAAATTGACTGAAAGGTTCCGCCGCATTTTGTTCACAGACAATTCGTTCGTAATGATGTGGGGCGCACTGGACGTCTGGTGCACGGAGAATTTGGCACACGTACCAACTGGTGCAACGAGACATCTCTGGACTCTACGATCACTTGACAAATACTTAGGTTAGGTTAGCGAGACATTCAGTTGTCCTGTGCGCCAAATGTCCCGTTCACCAGACGTCCAGTGCACCCCACGTCGTTATCGATGAGTCGCTGAACGAATCGTTTGTTTGAACAATCTAAATCTATGTTGCAAATAAAAAAAATGTGCGCTCTCCTGAATGCGGTTACTAAGAAAAAGCGCTATTTTGCATGTCTTCAGAAGAGGCTAATAAAACTACAAACTTTGTGAAGAATCTTATCTTAAATGAAATATATATTACTGAAATAATATGTTATGTGTCAGCAGATAATACACCCGTACAAGTTAAGGCGCATCTGCGTTAAGGTAGGAGTGTACGTAATAATTCTACTTGTGATGTTATCGCTTCACGTGTCTCGAGACGTACTTCATAAAGTCACTGAGCGACTTGGACACTATCAGCATAGAGCCTGCTCCAAGTTTGTAATCAGCGCCTATAGCCTGCGGTTGCTGACTCGACATAACCTCACTTTACAAGCTCACATAACCGAGAGATAATGTCATAAGGCAGCGATTACAAACTGTGATCCGCGGGCATGTTTATTATAATTTATTTTTTGCTCTGAATGAAACGTGCCGGGTGGTTACGGGGTGCCTAAAACCTACCCCAATATTGAAGCTATAATAACTTTCGGGCATCGCCCCACCAAACATACGGCAAGACGTCATTACCAAGAAAAAGCTCTCCAAAGCAACTAATGACACACTCCACCCTATAATTGGGTATCAAAAGATAACAATATGACTCAAATCAAAAAGAATTTTCTTACAGTCGACAACGGAACTGGTGATACCTGAGGCCGCCCTGCGGCTGAGCATGTGGAGAGGCGCAACTGAGAGGGAATGCTTGGATTGCCCCAAAAGAGGACCTAGCCCCTGGACATGACCGGGGGTGGAATATATGGAGGTCTCTTAATAGATTTCGGACCGGAGTATGCAAGACGAGGACACAAATGAAAGCGTGGCAGTTTTACAGCGGACCAACTGAATGTGACTGTGGCGTGGAGCAGACCCTGTCACACCTTCTGGAGTGTGCGCTGTGTCCGAGTATCTGCAACCAGGAAGACCTGATGATAACCGGGAGTAACGCCATCGACGTCACCCACTTCTGGTCAGACAGGATCTGACCCTGTTGTTTCCGACACAATTATTTATATATTTAACCTCCGGCAAATACGGTCGGTAAAAAGATTCGTATATGCGTTATTACCTAAATGGAAAACGGAGTCATCCTTCAAAAACTGACTCAAGGTCGATTATTTTGCTTAGGGAGGCAAAAAAACGCTTTTGTAATGGCCATTTGGTCATACAAAGCGCTCTATAAATGCTACTATAATAATAATTTACCGGTTTCAAGTAAATTTAATGTGACTGAACATACAAACTACTGCACCAAGTGAAAAATATTGCAATTGACACATATTTATTTAGATGGAGATGAGGCATCAATATTGAGGGTCAGATTTTTATTTCAGGTGTCTTCACGTACAGGTCTTACATAAAAAGGTCGTTTCTGACATTAGCAACACTGGAGCGTCTTGTAATTCCATATTCAAACAACACGTAAGATTAACTCGCAATATATAAAACTAGTCACTTTATAAATTTTTCAAAAACAAATTACGTCTTTATAGTTTTACAAGCAAGGAAGGCAATATTGATCAAATTGATAAATAATGAACGTCGACTGTAACGATGTGTTAATTTTAAATTATAGCAATCAACATATCATAAACTAAAAAAAAAAAGGCCATAGTAAATAGAAACACCCTGCAGCTGACGGGAGGTAGTCCTAGCACGGTCTCTGGAAATCGTGCTTTCAGCTACGTGGCACCAATGGCCTGGAACTCGCTACAGGAAATCATAAGACAGCTTAAAGTGGAGGCATCTTTCAGAAGCAGACTCAAGACACACCTTTTTACTCAGAGAGGCAAAGAAGCGCTTTTGGAATGACCATTCGGTCATAAAAAAGCGCTATACAAATACTGATAATAATGTTGCCAGGTTAATATTTATACATATAAAGATGTCATGACAAAACCATGAAAAATATGAGCTGATGATTTGAGACAAGTAAACAATATTATCTTAGGATAAAATAGCAATGTGAGTTTTTTTTTATTTCATCACTTCATAATGATTTTTCTGATTTATAACCATAGCGTATGGTAAAAACAAACACAGGTTTTAAATGTTAATCTTATTTTACTTCATTTAAACTTAAAATTGCAAATTCATACTAGCGACAGTATACTTCTAGGGATTCTAGGTATTATTATTATGTAATGCTTATCTGGGGTGAGCGTTACTCAGTGGTAATTTTTCGCACACATCTGATAACTTGGATAAGAGCAGATTCAGTCATTCCGCAAGGGCGTTCTGGGTAATAAAATGTTTATGGGCCATAAAACCTCCCATGAGTGCGGCCCTGGCTGCCAGGGAGGGATCCGGTGAAATATCACCTTCTCTCGAATACTTGATTTTGTTTTATTTCACTGCTTAATGCAGATATTGTGACGGGACGTAATACTCTATAGAATAGTGATCAACAAACTTTTTAAAAGGCGAACAAAAATTAAAAAAAAAAAATCCTGATACTTTAATCTCCAAGTTTAAATGTTATCATTTCATATCCGCACTATAAACTTAAAAATATGGCCGTTAAAAATAGATGCTACAAAGCTCTGTCAGCCGCTATAATCTTTGGCTTATTCTATGTCATCATTTTGAATACATGAAGCGGCAAAAAGATCTGACGGTTTGATTATTTGAGGTTTACAAAAAAACCATCATATCTTTTTGCTGCTCCCTGTATATGATAAAAAAAATACTATTAAATACCTTTTTAAAATTTAATAAAAAAAAATTGATGAAAAAATATTATTTAAAATTTTCTTTTTTTAACCCAAATCACTCAACCTGCGCAGAGTTTATCTGTGGTAGGAAAAAGTAAGGACACTTTGAAAATAAATGAATTAATTAAATTGAAACTCTTAGGAAAACTCTCAGAAAAAAAATCAACCAATTTAATATTTCCATGTTTTTGACTCCATTTGCACACGTCATGTTCAGCCGTCACGTTTTCGAATTCAAGCTTCACACCCGCCGTCGCTTTGTCAGTTTCATTTTCCCGCGAGATGTTTCATCTGCCAACGCTTTTATTGTCCGTTCATCTGCGACAACAAGCGCAGCTGCAATACAAGAATGAAAAGTTCATCCTCTTGAAGTATAGCGAGGCCTTGACGAATTGCGCCACAGCATAATATTTGTTCATTATTTGCATTTAATATCAAGTCTCCCTCCTATAAATTCACAAAATTAATTTTGCCATTTTTTAAATTCCCATTTCACAGTTCTGTAATCCCAAATTTGTCTATGACTAGACCAAAAACATCAATAGACTGAAGGTCGAATGGAAACATAGATTCTCGAGGTTCAAAAGCCTGTGAACTTACATAGACTACGGCTATAAATATTTGGGTATTCAATAATCAGAGTTTTTTTTTAATGAAATTAGATTATGATCTTGGTGATCCCAAGTCCTTGAAATTTTTTGTCCTAAAAGGATGGTTCAACGCTACCGGGGCATGTATAGATATTTGTTTAAATCGAATTTAAAAAATCAAGCTTGGTCGGGTTTTGAACCGAATAACATTAATCTCACTAATCTCATCTATATAAGTCTAACAAACTGACTAAGCGGTCCTCCACCCTATTTTCAGTCCATACAATTCATGCAATACAGTGTTTTTTTATGTAAGCGCATACAGAAAAATACTGACAGATGGTGATAGTAATTCTGAAGTCTGATCTGCGGAATTCTATGGCGCTTACCATGATGCATAATAATGCTTATGGCTAAGCGCTGCATGTGGAGTGTTGATCTGCCAAGGTCATAGACTACAGCCCGACATTCACAGATCATCCTAATTATTACAGAAATTATATTTACTATAAATGGGTGGTCTTGACGGGACTACTTTCGTCTACGACTACTACCAATTATAATTAATAGGTTAGGACTGACATTTTACGGGTGAGGGATCAAATTCACACCAACCGGGTATTTTAAACCTAAGAAATCGATTAAAAAAAAAAAATTAATCTCCGTCGGGGATCGAAGCCACAACCTTAGGCTTACCAAAGAAACGCTTTGACCACTAAGCTATACCGCGCGGCAAAAGTAATGCACTCTTCTAGCTACAACTCCGCTGCACGAGAACGCAGCGCATCGCTGCTGCCATATATTACTGTATACTTTTGCCTGCAGTTAACACAATACAGCAACGCATCTGAAGAATGACCTGTAATAGTAAAAGTAAATAAAATAACATTTGTATCACATTGTCTACGGGGTGCTTATATAAACGAGCCGTCACTTTGCATAAGTCCTAGTAGAATGTGTCGATTTTGTTGCTACCAAATCCATCTACTCTGCTTTGAGCGATTATGCGCTTCCTTTTGTCAAGTCGCACCAGCGGCTAACCACTAACCCTCACGCTCCATGCGATTCACCAACAAATCTGCAAGAAAATCAACTTGAGGCACGCTTGTAGTGTACAAAAACGAAGCTAGTTTGAGTCAGTTTGCTGTTGCACTGTGCGCTGAATTAAAGTCGCGAGAAGGGCTTCAGCCACTTTCAAAATGATTTATTTTTTACAGAGTGTCCTTGTGTAAAAGCGTTTGCATACGTGTATATTAACGTCTTATCTCAGGTGACATGTCTCGTACAGTCGCGGACATAAATATTAATAAAGAGAGCGCACAGCTGGCGCCCAAGATCAGCTCCAGTTATTGACTTATGTGCGGGGTACGGTGCCGTGAAATAGAATTTCCTACAGCCGGCTCGCCCGTATGAAGAATGGCTCTTCTAACAACGCTATGGGGTAACCTCACATATTTTCCATTTTTTTTAATATCTTCAGATTTCTAGAACCAACATTTGCAAAGCTGACCTTTAAACTTTTTACTATGAACATTTTTATGAATTTTTAAAAACTATTTTTACACTATCTTGGCTGCCTAAATAATGAACTTCCACGATCGCTTTCTTACTTTGTCATTCGTTTCCAAGTAAAACCATCGTACCCACATATTGTACACAATATACCTGTTAACGAAATTCATCACCCGACTGCATATTTTTCTTTTTTGTGTGGAATCGTATGCCAAAGAGCACAAACAATCGAGACCAGTGTTCTCTATGACGTTCAGTCAGAGTAGCTAAACGCTGTATGCGAAAAACGTGTGTTGTGTTTGTGTTTGCGTGAGTTGAGGAGATCACAAGTGTATATTTATTTGTTTCTTATAGAGATCCAAATTGTATGAAAGAGGAAACATAAGTACTCTAAAAGCATTCCAGAGCTTACCCGTAGCATTTATGAAGGAACTTAAAAACTGACAGTTTTTAGTCAACACACGATGTTTAGCAACTGTCAGTCGAGATCGTCTATACTATATATCAGGCATGGGCAACCTTTCCTAGGTCTGGGGCCACATTATCATTCTGTCTCCGTGTCAAGGGCCGGACCAAATTATTAACTATATTAAGGTAATATTAAATTAAATAAAACACATTGCTACTTCTTGCATATTTTATTTATTTATATAATGAACGACATTAATTGCTTATAAAATTTAATGTGACGATTGACTTTGTACTTGAATTGAGAAACTATCAATATTGGCGTTGTTAATGATAATCTCATCGAATTTTCGAGATTTTCATCTATCCTCGTTCGAATTTTGGATTTGGTGTACTTCATCCTCGAAAAAATTGTTCGCATGTACAAAGACAAATGATGTTTCTTGCAAATCTACGTAAGTTTGTATAATTTTCTTCCACCAAATATTCTCAATTACTTCGCCGAGATGAATCAGTGCCGGACAAAATAGCTCCGCGGGCCGGATCCGGCCCGCAGGCCGGTATCTATATATATTAAAAATGTGTTTTTACCTTCTTCGTAATATCATTACGGTAGATTGGTTTGCAGTAACAAAATCTTGCATCTTAATGTCCACTCTTTTCGATTCTAACTTGAGATGAAATCATTATTGCTGATACGTGGGATGTCTTTTAGACTTTTAAAGTGGTATTTTCCCCTTTATTTCCTCATCCTAATGCCGTTGACCATAAGGGTTCATCCGCCTTTGTAAAGCATTTACTACTTTCAGGACAATAGAGTGTCCTAACCAGCTTGACCTGATGAGGTTACCTGGGTGCTTTAACCAAGTATTACTAAAATCGAATATATCTTTAATATGATGCAAAAAAATCATGGAAAACTCAATAGAGTAAATTTGACATTTTTGTGATAACAGAAATACTTACATTTTATTTTTCTCCACAGTATCTAAAGATTTTTCAATAAAAATGCATTCCGATCAATACTATTAAAGTTTGCAGTTTTAATGTAAATAACATACAATTGATTCAATAGTCCACGAACACTTTTTTTCATTTTTCAATAATGGTCTTCCGAGCGCATTATACATGACAAAGTGCTAAAGAAAACGACAAGCGGTGGGTTGTTGCTTATTTTCTTCCTTGCCTTGCTTCAGCAATACACTTGTATGTCACAATAGGTCCACCCTCCATAGGTAGAGCACCCAAACCTTAACCCTTAAACTGATGTTAACGTATGTGGCTGACTTCTGTTTTATCAATTAAACTAATTTATGTATTGATATCAGCTTGGTATAACTCCTTTAAGCTGATGCCGTAAAGCCTCAAAAAACGATCTTTTGTCTCTTATTTTGTTCGCTCGCCTGACATGCACATCTAATGTCTGTAATTGTAGAATTTTAAACGGTGTTTGCATACGCCAAAAATATTTGTTACGACAGTGGGCCCATTTCCTGTTGGTACCACTGTCATATTGAATTCGCTCTTTTCTGCTGCGACAGTTGGCGCTACCGAGATGTCAGGGCGCGCCGTTGGTTGTCAATTGAAGTTTGACTCGCGACCGTTATAGATCGCGCGCCTAAAGGCGTTCGCTATAACGGGCGACGTTTTTGACAAATAAACGCGTATAGTGAAACAAAAACAAGTTCTTTATATTGTGAAGCTGACCCTGCATCCTTCATCCAGTAAAAGATATTGCGAAATAACGGAGGAGGATATCAGTATCTATGTCTTGTCTATTAATTTTTCACACTATTTATTAAGGTAATTAATATTAAAACTACAACTTCAATTTCAAAACTATGACATGAATGTCATTTTTTTTTACTATATCAATAGAATATATAAAAATAATGTTATAAATATTATTTTGCACATGATGAATACGTTAAGAACTTTGCATTGCATTGACTTCCTTGTTGGTAAATATTGATGGTATTAACCCTTTCGTTACAGCTCGGTGAAATACAAATTATACTGTCAACACGGCGTGAATTTTTCAAACCATTTTTTTGCTTAAAACTAGTATTTGAAGCATAAATGTATTTATCTGACCTATTTTTATACATTACTTTGGTTCTTCTATTTTTTAGCTATCAGATGATGCATACAAAGCCTTTATATTTAACAAACATTCATTATACACAAAACATTGTTCAATTCTATGTATTTAAAAATATTTAATTGCACAAACATCCTGAATAAAAACTTTATTATTATTATTATTATGTAACTCCATACATTGACACGTATGGTTTACAGAATAATCGCTCCTGTGACGAAAACTCAAGATATTTACTTACATGCTTTACAGATTCCTGTAAAAAAATCATGTAGGTTGATAAAGGGAATGACTGCACTTCAAATTTCCTACTGTAGATGTCACAATGAGTACTGAAAGTAGCAAAACGATATATATTACGTCAACCGATGTCAACGGTCGGGGAATCTTCGACGGCATATGCTGACAATCGATGTGAAAAGGGTTAAAAAATAGCGAAATTTCTTAATAATTCAAGAGAATATTGAGTTGTATAAGTAGTCTTGTTAAATTTATAAAAATTTACTGAAGTAAATTTACTTACAAATGGAGAGTTAGCATTTACAGGAGTGTTATAAATCATTTCTTCAAAATATATTTTGGTCTAAGCTTTTCGAGCAGTACGCTTTCTTGGGTTAAAATCACCACACCTTTGCATGAACCCAATAAGGTATTGGGACATTTCTCTTTGAGGTCTGGTGAAGAATTTTGATCGCCCAAGAGGATACTTTTAAGAAATATGAAAATGTCAAAGAGTATATGTGAAAAGGTAAAACGGCTTAAGAGACCCTTTTTCGGTCACTAGATTGCATTTTATGAAGGTTAACTCAGCAGGATTAAACTAAACTACTTTTTGTCATTTTTTAAGATATTCTTAGTATATTTTTTAATATCGGAAATATATATATCTTAAAACAAATCTTGAAACTATCGAAATCAAGATAAAATTAGTACGGTTTCATTTATACTTCTCACTTCCTCGTAAAATCAAATTTAGTAATGTAAGGCTTACATGAAACCATTACCTTAATACGGAGTATTCAAATGTGCGCCGACCGCGACCAGTAGCGAGTGTGATCTGGCTGGGGTCTGAAAGCATACTCTTCGCCCCGGACCGAAAGTTTGTCAAGTGTACCGAAATATATATGTCAATGTGCTACTAAAAAATACTGTGTGCCGCTCATCTATCCACCACGTGACCTAATAATGATCCCAGCAAGTTGAAGCCTTTTATTCCTAAAGTAAAGGGGATGCTATTGTGTTCTTAAATATATTATTGGGATTCTTGAATGTTTTAACTTCTTTGTTCCAGATAATTACGCCCGTGCTCGTAGCCATCCATTGTTTTTGATCCCAGTTGATGCTTGTGGAGCTCCAAGCGCTCAATTTAGTACAACGGCAATGGCGCTCCTAAACGGCCTACCAGCACATCTCGATGCTTTTCTTACATCCTTTTCCTCTTTTGTCGATGGTATTGTTCTCCTAGATCTCTATGATATTTGACATGTGTCATATTCTTCTTATCTTATAATATATTTTATTATCCTTTGTATGTATTGTATATTTATGTATGCTCTGTTTCTTATTTTATATCTTGGAACTTCAGTTCCGTGTAATATTGTATTTTTACATCGCAAAGGTATAGGAAATACAAATAGTTCTGCGAAGACCATCGGACGTAAGTCCAAGAAACCCATAAACAATAATAATTGCAAGTAAGTCGTGTAATGTTGCCCTAAATTGTGGCAATGTTGTCAATTAGGCTTTCCCAGTTATGAGGGCAGCGACTGTGGCATCAACCCTAATTGCCTGAATATAGAAAACACATCTCAAGCGTTCCGCAGACAATGGGTGCGGAGCATCGCGGCGCATTAATTATACATTTATGCGAAAGGAAATTTGTGACTTATGTGCGTTCTTTCTTTATGCCAGTCGGAAAGCGTTACCGTCAATGCTTAAACTAAAGCTAATTGCATATTAAAATGTTTTTGGTGGATTTTTGAAAAAATATTTCGATATTCTAATATTTATATTCATTGAAGATCCACACTCATATACAAATATTTGATATACACATAAAAATTCATATCGCACATTATTAATGATAATTAAATATTATTCAACCAATTACGATGAAACTTAACCCTTTATTTACTGACGGGACTTATAAGTCCCATGCAAAAAAATCCAATATTGATCGTGCATTTTGCTGCAGTTGTGTCCTGACGGGACATAAGTCGGATTTATACAACTATGAAATAAAAGCTGATTTTAGAAAAAAAAATAAATCTTAATTTATCTCTATATCCTATCAACACTTATTCATATTAAAAAAAAACAGTCAAGTAAATAAATTATTTCATAATTCAGCAAATAAAGGGTTTATTGATTTATTGTGTGCATGCCCGCTATAGTTTCCGATGTTTCAAAAGCCAAAGTAAGCAAAATTACTTCAATAAAAATGTGGCGGACTTCTGTTAGTTAATTAATTTTTGCCTTGAATGTCCTATACATGTCGGTAGAATCACCGTTAGCAGAGGTCGCTTCAATTACTATTGCACCTATCAAAGTGGGAGTTGGGCTGGCTCTAGCATATGACCATTCGGACCAGACCTCTTCTCTCTTCACTTTCGAGACGCCTGCGTAACATGATATTTTACTGTGTTCTTAATTTTTTCTTGTTCGGAATGTCGGTGTATTTCCAGTGATCTCTTCCTAACACTCATAACAAATTCCTTCTCAGCAATCCACAGATCACAACACTTCCAATTCATTCCCTACATTACGACACACATAATGCATTACAAAACATACTGGGTTCACCTAGTAATAATATTATAATGTATATTTATTTATATGGGTAGCGTTTGAAAACTTAAGTACGTATTAAAACCGAAAATTTTACCTGCCAATGCATCCTGCCTGTATCAACTTATGGCGCAGAGAAGTGTAATCTAACAGCAAGTCTTACCCATAAAATAAAAGTCACCCAACATGCCATGTATAGATCCAAGCTCATAGTGTCTCTAAAAGATGGAATCCGAAACGAGTAGAAGTCGATGCTACCGATTCGGCACGCTCAATTGACAATGAGTAGAACATATCCGTCAATAAGGCGACGATCGATGGAAAAGAAAAGTTTTGGAGTGGCATCTAAGAGCTGGAAAACGGAGCGTTGGCCGACCCTCTACAAGATGGACTGATAACATTTGAAGAATAGTGAGAGGATGCGGAAGGCAGATACTCATGCGGGAGGCCTATATTCAACAGTGGATAGACAGACTTATAATTACAACTCATGCTGCGTTCTTCTTTTTCGTAGTATCAATCCGGTGGATTAGTTTGCGGCAAAAAAACATTGAAGCTTGATCTCCACCCTTCTCGATCCTCTACAATTCTCTTTAGCTCAGCATAAAAGATACAACTCATGTCCTCGAACACTTGCTGCAAATACTCTCGCCTAGGGCACCCTCTGCAGTCTCTACCCTCAAACTTCCAAAATTTCGAGAAAAAGACCATCGTGGCGCTTGATGTGACCGATCCATTGGGCTCGCCTCTCTGAGATGGTTCTTACTAAGTGCCTTTCTTATTTGATTATGCTGAGAGCTTTATTGTATGTGATGTGGTCTCTCCAGGAAATTCCGAAAACTCTTCTGTATGACCACATCTCAAAGGCCTTTAGATATTTTTTATCACTTTCAGATAAGCACCATGTCTCTCAGCCGTACATCAAGATGCTCCAAATAAATTTTGGCAAGTTGCTTACAGAGTTTTAAATTGATATTTTTTTACTCTTTTTTTTGTTTTTTATTGAACGCTAGCCTTGCTTGATGTATGCGACTGTTGACTTCTCTTTTTGTTCTGCCATCCCAGGTGATCGTACTTCCAAGGTATAAAAACTCTTTTGCAACTTTTAGGGGTACTCCTAGCATTGATATATTCATTTACTGCTGCTCATTGCGGCTTATTCTCGTGACTTTGGTTTTTGTGCTGTTTATCTTCATATTAAAGTTAGAATTAAATATGTTTTCCATGAATGTCAGCGCTTCAGTGAGTTCATCTTCAGTTTCAACAATCAGAGCAATGTCGTCAGAAACCCTTATCATATCAATCTTTTGGCCGTGTATTTTAACCCCCTCTCTATGGTCCATTTTTTCTCTGAACTTATTTATTGCATTCTGTTTGTATACATTGAAGAGTACAGGCGACATCTTTGTCTCACCCCTTGACGTATTTTTGCTTCCTTTTGACATTTCCAAGTGATATTATGGCAGCTTCTTCTTTGTAAAGTGAAAATATGAGTCTTCTTACTTTCTTATTCTACCTCGTATTTGGCTCCAATTTCTTTCAATACATCGAAGAGCTTTTCCCAATCTACTTTATCAAATGCTTTTTTAATGTCCACAAAGGCAATATATGTATTTTGGTTTACTTTTATCCTCTTTTCCAAGTTCCACTCGTAATATAATTATATATTTTTTTCGTTTTATGGTTCTCGATATTGCCGCTAACAAGGCTGTATTTCACGGCCTTGTATAAAATTTGAGTCTGACAAAACACATTATTCTTCAGAGATTAAGCGCTGCACGTGTTCTGCTCGCGTGGTACTATCGCCCTTATTTTTGTACAACACCATCATGCGGGGCTCGAGTAGGCCCCTAACAAGTAACATCCAACACCTACATATAGACATCCCGTATGAATATTCCTTACGATTAAATAATCAAAAACCTGTTCGCAGTAAATTTCCAGGCGGGTATAACTTAGAGATTTAGCGCTTGCTTACTTTTTTGCTTACCAGTTATCGTGGTTTGGATACCCGATGAAACATAAATTAAAAATATATTTAACTCATTTAGAAGCTCAATTTCTAATGAGAGTCTTCAAAAGCCTATGCTGCCGTACAGTGGGTTTCAAAAACATGCATTTATATGCGTAGAATACTGGGGGTGGGATGTTTTGACTTTGTGAGGAATAACGAGGTGAAAGGACGTATAAGGCAGTATTCCATTTGACATCCTCCTCTCTAAGTTAGTTATTGAATCGCGTGGTGGCAGGATGAGAAGCAGATTAACAACACAAAAACTTTTTCTGAAGCACATTCATATTTCGACAACTTTACAAACTTCTGGCCCGGACCTACTCACATCATTCAAGCCGGGCCAACAACAATATGACCTCGGATAAACGCGAATCGTGCTTCAAAAACAAGTTATTTGTGTTGTTAATCTGCTCCTGCGTCCTTCTTCCACGCGGCCACGTGACGAACCCACGACTCGTCGTATTTTTATAGACGGGGTGGGGATGTAAATAAGATATCTGCGTCACTATCATCATCTGTCAATATTCTTCTGTATGTCTTTATTAATAGATTTCCTCGCTTATTTTAAGAACAAAAAATAAAGCAGAATGAAAGATATTTCTCTGTCAGAAGCTCGCAATTATAAAAATTTCGGCTCATACTTTTACTTGAAGTCTTAACTTTCTCCTCGTAGTTTCATACCGGCTGGTACATTAGTTTCATAAAGGTGGGCATTGCATCAGCAGTTCCGGCGAGTTGTTAAGTTATTAGGAAAGTTCCCGACCGCATCTTTTTCAGGGATTACATTCGTCCGGATGGCGGTCGCGCATCGCGTTGCACTTGAAAGGAACCCAAAAGATGAAAATAGTCGCTGAAAACTGTGAAGTGAATAAACTTATTATTAAAATATTGCCAGGCTATATTATTTTCTTTTATTTTACATATCCGTTTCTTAGCTAAATCATTTAATCGTCACAAATTCCGAATACACAATATATATATTTTTTGTGGTGGATTTTCAGATAACACATTAACATCCTCCTCCCTTTAAAAAATGGTATGTTTATTCGCGTGGTGGCAGGATGAGGAGCAGATTAAAAACACACAAACTTTTTCAAAAGCACATACTTATTCACGATAAACTTTACAAACTTCCGGCCCAGGCGGAATAACATGCCGGGCTGGCCATAATGCGACCTTCTGGCGGTTGGCACACAACTGAGTGCGCTCGTGATGGGCTTTCCGCAGCGCTGCAAGTGCCGATCTATATCACTAACGTTACACCCGTGACCGGACTTGTCCAAAATGTCAATATGGCGACACATACATGTACGACAAGCGAACAGAACTAAGAGTCAGCAAGGGCTACATCATGCTGATATAAACTTCAATACTTAATATATGCAGATTATTTAAAAACATAACAATATTCAACAATTGATGCACGTACATACAAATTCACAGTACATATCATCGCATGTGACATTTATTTTATGAATAAATCGGGTTAGCAAAAAGTTGTTTCCGTTCAGTTTAGAAGTGATTCAGAGGTTACATTTACAAGATACATTGTCAGAAAAAAACAATATTACTTGTGATTAAAATTAACTGATGGAATGTCAATAAATATAAAAGATTTTTTTTTTGTGAATTTCGATGTATGGATCAATTGCTTAATATTTATTTCGACAACAATATGTTCCGGTTGGCAGCACTCAGGCAGTGTGGAGCTCTTGACAAAGTGAATTCGCATTTTTCTCCTCGAGTGTTCCGAGAAGAATTATCCGAGCGGACGTCTAATTTATTTTCATCTGCCGTCCGAAGGAACTTTGATAATTTATAATGCGCACTTTTTTTCCCTTGCGAAACAGTAGCGAGTATTAATTCACCCCAAACAGTACTACTACCGACAGATACACTCTGATATGAACAAAAAAAATGATAACATTCCGTTATATCACTTGACATCCCCCGTCTTTTAAAAGGACGTCTAGTCGCGTGTTCGTCACGTGGCCGCGTGGAAGAAGGATGCAGGAACAGATTAACAACACAACGAACTTGTTTTTGAAGCAAAATTTGCAATTATTTTTAATAAAGACATGATTTCCTCGTCTGACTGGTATTGCGTTTCACCGGCCAGACGAGAGTTAACTGACAACTGCCGGAACACTGTGACATGCAGCGCCGCCAAGACGATCACGGCAAAAAAAGAATAGATAACAATTTTCACATTTGGTTTATTGAAAATGTGTAACTATCTTAACAATATTTACTGTCAAAAATGAATAAATGAATTCATTGAATTATTTTAGATCAAAGAAATGTTTTACAAAACATCATAACGATTTTCATGATAATTTCTTGTGTAATCAATTCTTTGTTATATTTACAAAATAGTTTACAGCAATTTTGAATGAACTTGTGCAGTAAAAATAATAAAATAATACTCTAAATAAAAAAATATTACGATTTGACGACAATGTTCCATTTGATACAATTGAGAAAAGAAAATATTATCATGTAATAAATCAATCGTTGTCCTTTGTGCGAACTTCACTAGTAAAATGGCAACAAGGAAACGTTGATATATTTCATAAAGAACCGTAATTTTATTGATCGGGATTTAAGGCTGTGATCTACCGCTTCCATTACGGCAACGATTCAACTTCCGTTGCCTCCTTATGTCTGATTTATTCACATATTCTTGAAGCCTTTTCTACCCATGCCCTCTTCCTATTTCTTCTTTCGAACTCTTTCCCTTTCCATAAGTAAACTAGTACTATAGTTTTGGTCTGAAGAAAAACATAGTACAATACTTTTTGTTTCTCTGATATCAAATATACCAAGAATTGAATTTAATATGATTTTAATTGAAGTTTATTTATATTTAATTATCTTAATATTGTTAGACTATATTCGCAGATATGATTATTATATTGTTACGAGATGAACGAATCGAAACGTTGAATCTAAAGGATTCTATGTGGCTTACAAATGCCGGCGGTCATAGCTCAGTGGTAAAGCGTTTGCTTTGCAAGCCAAAAATCGTGGGTTCGATCCCCGACGAAGATTAAAAAAAAAAAAAAAAATATTCGATTTCTGAGCTCTAAAATACCCCGGTTGGTGTGAATTTGATCCACCACCCGTAAAATGTCAGTCATAGCCTATTAATTAAAATTGGTGGTAGACGAAAGTCGTCCCGTGAAGACCACCCATTCATAGTAAATTCCTGTAATAATAAAGGATGATGCGTGAATCTCGGGCTGTAGTCTATGACGTTGGCAGATCAACACTCTACATGCAGCGTTTAGCCATATACACCATGGTAAGCGTCATAGAATTTCACAGATGAGACTTCAGAATTAGTATCACCATCTGTCGGTATTCTCCTGTATGTGCTTACATAAAAAAAAAATAAGTTATAATTGTCTCATACATAAGGTATAATTGACTCATTGTCTTATAAATTCTTCTTCGTAGTATCAATCCGGTGGATTGGTTTGCAGCAACAAAATCTTGCATCTCGATCTCCACTCTTCTAGATCCTCACTTGAGATGCAATCATTTTTGCTGTTGCATGGGAGATGTCTTTTAGACCTTTAATGTGGTATTTTCCCCTTTTTTTCATATACTAATACCGTTGACCATAAAAAGTTCATCCGCCTTTGGAGAGCATTTACTACTTCCAGGACAATAGAGTGCCCTAACTAGCTTGACCTGATGAGGTTAGCTGGGTGTTAGCTTATTCCGTGCAACATCCGGTCCCTGTCTATATTAACCGACTGTTGTCGCTCACCCCCCACCACGAGAAGGAGATATTCCTTTCATCGAACCTGTGACCATAAGGCATTTCGCAGAGTCCTCCAGTACTTTTAGAGGCTTAATAAATTTAAAACAAAACTTTTATTTATAATTTCAACAAACTTTGTGTGATCCATGTTAAAACAAGGTATGGAATATTTATATTTTTTTAAATATGCTGAATTTAGATGCGTGTGTCGTTTTTCTAAAATGATGACTGTCTAAAAGAACCTTCTGTGTGAAAATGCAACAAACACTTTTAAAGCATTAAGGATGATAAGAATGGCAAAAACACCATATATATAGTAATTTTGAAATAATATATCTGAAATACTTAATAAATATCGTTATTTTTTATCTAATAGTTATGTGATACCTTTATATATAAACGTTTAAATATATCAAATAAAAAATATAAGCATCCTTTATTTTTAAATAAAAAAAACGATCAATTAATTGTATACTTTAACAAGAATCTAATCCAAGTCATTTAAATTTGTATAAAATTGTGGTTGAATAATGCGTTTACCCTTTCGCATCGGTTGTCGGCATATACCGTCATAAGATTGACGTGATATATCGTTTTGCTACTTTCTTAGAATAGTTTTTATGCATCGGATAGCCAAAGGATACAAGAACCAATGTTATATATAAAATTAGATCAGATAAGTACATTTATGCTTCAAATACTAGTTTTATAATAGGCAGTATAATTTGTATTCAAGCCGACCCGTAATTAAAGGTTCAATCCAAAAATGTAAATTTTTGTCTTTTTACATCATCTCTTTTCAAGTAGATTATAATTTTAAACTATAATTTTTTAGATATTGTTGTAGAAAATTAAAGGTTTTTTAACGTGACGTTTTCAATTCTCACGTAAGACTTAAATGTGTCAAATACAGCGTTTTTTCTACGTTTCATCAAGTTTCAATCTACGATTGTCTTTTCGATGATCGGTTCAGCTTTGTTTTTCTAAAAAACTCTTTCCCTTCATTCCAACAGATGAGCGACTTGTCGATTTCCCGTAACTGGCCTCTCACCACTCTCCAACAGCCCTCGCAGCATCCGAATGTTTTTTTATAAGATGGGACTATTTACTTTATGCAAATCCGTCTTTTCCCTCTACCTGGAGGGGTTACAAGAGTTGAATATACAGAGGCCTGTACTCATATCCGACACACCTGAAGGTCTAGGGTAGGTGGTACTTATACAAAAGGTGTAAGGGAAAAATAGGCTTTATCACGAAAGCAAAGTTCTAAGAAATCTCTTTTCAGCAAATGGTTCATTTTTATTTTATTATGAAATCTGCTTTTTTATACTAAAATTATTTAATGTAGTTATTAATATTTTAAAAGAAAAATAACGTACTCGTATTTTAAGCGTCTAGTTGTAGTCAGCTCTTGATCTTTTTTATAATGTCTTGGAATGAATAAAAAGTGCGTTTTTCAGGTATTAAGGCTATAAAATAGCAAAAAATACAACCTTAAATAAATCAACTTAATTCCTATTTGTGGCTTTTACGTTCTCTATAATTTTGATGTTTTTTTTTCTTCGTTTCGTTTATTACGAGTAATTCTTGTACGTATTTTGTGCCACATTTATATTTTAAATAATGTTACCAATAAATGCAAGTGACTGGCTGTTTTTTTTAATGTCGTTGACACACGAAAAAATAAGAAATAACGTATTTATTTTATTCTTATCACTTATCTTACTAGACAACCGTCGGGAGTTCTACATAGAATGTGCTCGGTGAAATTGTGCGACGAAAAGCTGACATATAAAGAGACGAAAACTAAGGCGATTAATAGAGCTTTTTGGCGGGAGTTCGTGGCAGCAATATGCCCCAGTTAGTGATAATGATATCATGACATTTCTTCAGAATCACTGACAGTTTATCACACGCTACGTTTAATAGTTTAGTTACTCAAAATTTTTAATAAGCCCTGTTTTTACCCTGGATACTTCGTATGTAAAGCTTCTCTTTATAAATAGGCGCTCTTTTAGTGGCACCTTTTCGGGGTAGTTTAAAATTTATACCGTAAGTAGTTTATGCTAAACTTGGCCGAAGAATACCCGCTGTGGAGAGGCTCTCTTGCGGATTATATGATTATCTTTATTATACAATATTATGACATGAACACTACAAGGATCAAGTTTAATTAATACGATCATAATTCCTGAAGCTGAAAAGCCTTTGTTTTTTTAATCCACCTTACGTTGTACTTGTATTTATATCTAACGCATATACAATAAAATAATGATTTAGCAACCTTCGGCAACAAAACATTTAGAGCTCAGTTTTCGTTCGATTACCAAAGTAAAGTTAAGATTAACATTAGACACCGACTACAACTTAGACAACAACTGATCACCTATTGCTTACCGCGCGTCATTGATTGTATTTAGCTGGTCCTTAAAAATATTTGCTTGGATTAAATATAGTACAGGCTTTGGGGGTGAAGGGACAATTCGTCCGATATCCTTTTAAATCACTATTTAAAAATAATTTTAAAAATACCTCGGAGACTACAGGGACTCTCATCAAACCCTCAGGCTCTGTCCTGTAGGTTTTCGGAAACCGTATAACAGGGATATCTTGCAATAATTCATGGACAGAAGTGATTGGTTGAAATTTATGGTATATAAATATGTTCCACAGAAAAAATAATTGACTAAAGTTTTAATCAAATAATCAAGACATGAATGTATGCCCACCGCGTTTTAAACTCATTGCAGTTCTATTTATTTAATTTACACAATATCTTTGATTAAAAAAATACATTGAAAATAAAAATAAATTGATGATAATGAAATGTAATCACATCCCCCGTCCTTAAAAAGGCGACAAATCAAATGAAGGAAGGAAGTAGGAGCAGGTTGCAAAGGAAAGAACTTGTTTTTGAAATACAATTCGTTTCCCCGCCCGACCGCTGCATGACGTTTCATCGGCCGGACGGGACTCAACTGACAACAACCGGGACGCTGTGACATGTAGCGCCGCCAAGATAATCGCAACTAAAACACAAATTAAAGTTGAACCAAGATGAAATGTAGCAACTGTCGAAACAAATAAAACGCCGTGTTATTTTATAAAAAATTAAAACTAACATTATTGATGTGCATGTCAGACAAGCGAACAATAAGTAACAAAAGATAATTTTTCGAGGCTTTTCGGCATCAGCCTAAAAGAGCTATATCAAGCTGATATCAGTATAATAATTTGAGTGAACTGATGTTTAAAAAGTAAATAACTCCTACCGTTTTAGCCATTCCCAAGTAATAATAATTTATTATTAAAGTTCTCCTTAACCCTTTCGCATTGGTTGTCGATATATGCCGTCCAAGATTTTTCTACCGTTGACATCGGGAGTCGTGATTTATCGTTTTGCTACTTTCAGTACTCATTGTGACATCTTAGGTAGGAAATTGGAACTGCAGTCATTCCCTTTATCAACCTCCATGTATTATTTACAAGAATCTGTAAATATCGTTAGGTCACTATCACAGGAGCAATTTTTCTGTAAATCACATGTGTCAATGCCACCATATGTATGAACTTTTATTAAATATAATAGTTTTTTATGCATCATCTGATAGCTAAAGGATACAAGAACCAATGTGATATTTGAAAATAGGTTAGATAAGTACATTTATGCTTCAAATACTAGTTTTAAACAAAAAAAATGGTTTAAAAAATTCTCGCCGTATTCACAGTATAATTTGTATTCCACCGAGCCCTAACGAAGGGGTTAATGTTCATCAAGCATACAAGAAAAACCAATTAAGCGTTAAATTAACTCATATATGAAAAATAAAGAACACCTTTGCATTATAAAAAATATACTTTAAATATTATAAAATGTGAGTAAGATATTCAAATGATAAACACAACAAAAACCACAAGCCTTTTGCTGTAATGAAAACAATATCGCGTCTTTTCGGTGCAATGTGACCTTTAGCTTTGACACTCCAGATGCCTCTTAGTCCTGAAAGCCGTTGTCTCAAAAAAGGTTCACCTTAGTCCAGTCTGGCTTTACAGTTTTATAGTCAAATCTACGTGCGCACGATCCCTTGTGTGACGTGAGTTTTCCTTTACGTCGTCAAAGTAAAACAATAATTAAATCCGATACGTTTTTATCCCGTGGGTTGAATTCTTTTCAAGAAATTCTCAAATATTTTATTTTAAGCGTTTTATGTTTTAGAGAGATTTTAAACAGACATCTAAAGCTTTAAACAGTTTAAACGATCAGTTAAATTGCCCATTGTTTTATTTAAATCAATAATATCAAAACACTTTGCGAACACATATCAATAACATCAAGAAATATATACTAAAAAAAACACAAAAAATATTTTAATTAGTAGCATCCTGAGAGTTGATAGTATTGTATAAGAGCCTGCAATGACAGTCAAAATATCGATTAACAGATATTCGCCACTCACGACCCAACCCAAAAGGCACTATTATGTTTCCGAAAGAGACATTGCCAATAATGGCGCAAATTTGTACAGGTAAGAGTAATTCTATAAGTATATATATAATCGTATCGGAAACAACAGGGTCAGATCCTGCCTGACCAGAAGTGGGCGAAGTCGATGGTGTTACTGTCAGCCGTCATCAGGTCTTCCTGGATGCAGCTACTCGGACACTGCGCACACTCCAGAAGGTGTGACAGGGTCTGCTCCATGCCGCAGTCACATTCAGTCGGTCCACTGTAAAACTGCCAGGCTTTCATTTGTGTCTTCGTCTTGCATCCTCCAGTCCGAAGTCTGTTAATGGACCTCCATATATTCCACCCCTGGTCGTGTCCAGGGGCTAGGTCCTCTTTCGGGGCAATCCAAGTATTCCCCCCAATAGCGCTTCTCCACGTGTCCATTATATTAGTGACTTCATCTACTTAGACATTTAACCCATTTTGTTTGTATTGGAATATAAGTAATACTAAGAACACGATTATTTTCAATTTTTTATTGCCTTCAGAATATATTTCATAAAGTCACATTTTCATACTCTTACATTTTATGTAAAATTTCCGTTACGTGAAAAAAATAAAACCGTTGTTACTTAAGCTTTTCAAATATTTTGTTCGATCGTAAAACTTTTAAAGCATTACCAAGTATCATTTTCATTTCTACATACATTTTCGGGAAGAGGCCGAGTTGGCGAGATATTTCGCCCACCACGAGCCGTCACTGGATCTGCGCTATAAAATAATAATATGAAAGCACTTAGACAAAATGCCAAAATTCAGTGACGTAGAGTAGTACAATATTATTTAATACGTAAAAAAATAATTTAATGAATAATTCCGAAATAACACAAAATTATTTATTCACTTAAAAACTGTTTATCTACGGTTTTATTTATTATTTTTGGTTGTAATGGGTACTAAATATTTTTGGCATTACCTTCATAATCAATTAAATTTTAAAAATACACTATTTAACGTGTCGTAAAGATGAATTGCTTTGAGAAAGTAAGCACAGAAAAGAGAATCTGGTTTCGTGCACTCTATATACTTTGTAATAACATGTCAATAATCTGCATTTTATTCCCATATCCGTTCCTTATCTAAACCGCACCGCCACTCAGTTTTCAACTGTCCATATCTAGAATCTCAAGACATCTCTGATCCAGAAGTCAACTTGGCAACATATATGATTCCTTACGAGTATGATATCTTCTTCTTCGTAGTATCAATCCGGTGGATTGGTTTGCAGCAACAAAATCTTGCATCTCAATATCCACTCCTCTAGCTCCTCCGCAACCCTCTTCAGCTCAGCATAAGAGCTGCAACTAATGTCCTCCAACACTTGCTGCAAATACTCCCGTCTATGATGCCCTCTACAGTTTGGTTATTAACCCTCAACCATCCCCTCCACAATGTCGTGAAGAAGACCATCGTGGCGCATGATGTGACCGATCGCCTCTCTGAGATGGTTCTTACTAGGTGCCTATCTTCCTTAACTATCCTGAGAACCTCATTGTTCGTGACGTGGTCTGTCCAGGAAATTCCAAGAATTCTTCTGTATGACCACATCTCAAAGGCCTCTATTCTCTTTTTATCACTTTCAGATAAGCACCATTTCTCACAGCCGTACATCAAGATGCTCCAAACAAATGTTTTGGCAAGTTGCTTGCGGAGCTTTGAATTATAAGTTTGATATCTTATTAGTAAGTATGATATGCAGGGCTTGTAAAAGCGGCTTTTGTAGTATCTGAGACATATTTTGAGCAATTTGATAACCAAAAAAATTATGATCGAATCAATATCCATATGCTTTCAACACATTGATCATTTTGTTTTAAGGGACGACTCAATTAAACTCAAAAATTCAACAAACCATTATTGAAGATGGTCTCAAGGGAGGCTGAAACATGTAATGTTTCAAATAAATGTGAATTAAAACTGAATATATTTTAATTTGTTAATATTTCAATTAAAATTAATTAAAAATTATAATTATGCTATTTTTGTCAGTTGATAACCTTAATGTTATTCAAAATCAGTTTTTTTCAACAATGTAATAAAAAAAATTCCACTGCACTGGTTGTAAAATAGGCGTTAGAAAAAAGTGTGGATATAAACCGAGGGAGTCATGGAAGTACTAAAGAGCAGATTATATATGTGGGAAGAAAACATTGGCGGAGGAAAAGTGAATAGAAACCAGCCAGCCGAATAAGGAGAAACAAGCGAGTAAAAAATGCTGCAAAAAATGAATGATAATTTAATTATTTACTTAACATTTTTGGGCGTTCTAATATTATAGTTGTGTTAACAAAAATACAGAATATTTTGAAGTTTACTTAGAGCATCATCAACTGTTTTCTGTGTATAGGTATTTTTAAACATATTTAAGCCTTTCTCAAGTAGTGGATGCTACCCAACGAATAGACACACTCAAGTGGCAATTGGCAGGACATATCTGTCGAAGAGACGACGGTCGATGGGGAAGAAAAGTAAATATTAGGATGGCGCCCAAGAACTAGCAAACGAAGCATTGGCCGACCCCCTACAAGATGGACTGACGATATAAGAAGAATAGCGGGAGTGACCTGGATGCGGAAGGCGGAGGATCGAAGAGGATGGAGACTCATGCGGGAGGCCTACGTTCAACAGTGGACGGACACAGGCTGATGATGATGATGAAAGCCTTTTTAATAACATTAATATTCTCAACGGACAATTTTTGGTGAAATAATATTATATTACTTTATTTCATCATGTAATACGCATCTGCTGATAATGCACCAGTATAATGATATTGTAACGGGTCCGCCAAATAATTCAATTTTTGTGAACAAAAATGGCCCGGTAACGATCGTCATTGACTGTAACGGCCACTCCTTGCTCATTTTCGAAGAAAAATGGTCTTATTTTCAAAGAAATGTTTCAATATTTCCCAGCGTTGTTCAAGCGTAAACACAACCATATTCGTTTAGCGGAAAGATAAAATAATTATCTTTGAAATCAGACATGAGCTAAGTAATACCATTCACGAAATAAACACTAGTTGAACAAAAAACGTTAGATGGCGGACAATAGCATGATTTTCGAAGTAATGTCGCAATATTTCCCAGCGTTGTTCAAGCGTATACTCAACTATATTCATTCATCGGAAGGATAAAACTAATCATCTGTCAAATCAGACATGAGCTAAGTGTTACTATTCACGAAATAAGCACTAGTTAAAAAAAAAAGTTAGATTGCGGACCCTATATTAACATAATATAAATTTTGAACTAAAACATACATATTTTAATTTTGTCAAGCGATTTTAAATATTTGTCGGAATGTTGAAAGTGTGTGGAAGTGCTGTGATCTGTGGGTTGCTGAGAAAGAATTGTTATGCGTGTTAGGAAGTGATCGAATGGAAATACACGAACTTTTCGAATATAGAAATAAGAGAAATAAGAACACGGTACAATATCACGGGGAATTTAATGTCAGGTGAGTAACTTAGATAAATATTTAGACAGTATTGAAGGTTGAATGAATAACGGAATATTTTCAATAGATTGGAGCTGAATTGATTAACGAGTGATTTTATTTATTAACAAGTTTTTTAATAATAAAAGGTTACTCGTATGTAAATGTAATTTAGTTAAGCAGTTTTTTCTCTGCCGATATTTTCTCTTGTTCTTATTTGTAAAACATTTATATTTGGCTATTAATAAAGCTACTAATAATGTACCATATTATGCTAGACTGTAATAATTGCGTAGTTTCAGCTCCATGCCACGTAATTATAGGGTATATGGGGAGACCACTATTGCATTATTAAAAACCGTTGTGGTTTTTTGCTTTGAAAAAAATATATAAAACGACTGAATAATTTATAAAAAAAGTTCGTGCTATTTTATAAAATTCAAAGGGTTCAATATGCGTTGAAACGAAGTTTAAACATAAGAGCAGTATTTTTATTGATATAATTATTCATTTTGAGATCAATTTAAGGAAGACTCCCGTATTAGTATCAATTATCTTCGATCCTCTGCCTTCCACATCCAGGCCACTCTCGCTATTCTTCTTATGCCGTCAGTCCATCTTGCAGGGAGTTGGTCAATGCTTCGTTTGACAGTTCTTGGGCGCCACTTCAATACTTTTCTTCCCCATCTGTTAGATTCCACGTCTCTGCGCCATAAGTTAATACAGGGGAGGATGCGTTGGTAAAACGGCTTAGTTGTAAGACATTGCGGAATTCTCGTCTTACAAATGTACTTTAGTTTTCCATTTGCTGCCCATCCCAGTTGTATACGCCTGACGATTTCTTTTTAGAAGTTATCTCGTCCTAGTTGTTTAACTTATCCCAGATAGGTAAAATCGTTTACATTTGTGTTCCTCTAATGGAAATCGGGTCAAAAGTCTGGGAAATATGACTATTTATCATGGCTTTAGTTTTATCCACGTTAATTTTCAGACCAATTTTGTTCGACGCTTCATCGAGGTCGTAGAGCATGTCTTGAAACTTGTCAGCTGATTCCGCTATAAGCACTTTGTCATCTGTAAATCGGAGGTGAGAGAGGTACTGTTTATATTTATTTCATATATATTTCCAGGATAGCAGTTTAAATATATCTTAAAGGGCGTTTGTGAACTAATAGTTTTCAAAACGCTGCCCATCCCAGTTGAATACGCCTGATGATTTCTTTTGAGATGTTATTTCGTCTTAGTTTTACTTCGATAAATACGTAGTTACTCGATATTAAAGTACTACCTTAAAAATCTATTTTAAGATAAGAAAAACTTGAAAATTACCAAGAAAAATATTGAAAGCCTACCCACGCATTGTAATATAAATGCCCCGTCCGGAGGCGAAAATTTCACATTATGAAAACATTTATTTAGCTTCATGAAATGGCCGACCATTTAAAAGCTTTCGAGTCGACTATTTGACGAAAATATTTGTCTTGCGTGAAACGGGCGCCGGTGTTTACGCAGTGTAAACCTGTGGAAACTAACCATTGTTATATCTAACCAAATACTTATGCTTTAAAGTTACCAGAGCGTCAGAGGCATATTGTACAAGTAATATCTACATTTACTAACTTGAACGTCAAGACCTTTTATCAATCCCCTCTTGTCCCATAGCGTTCTATAATAACAAATAATAAATTTATTTAAATACTATAAATAAACCGCTCTAATAAAATTAAAATAATCAGATATTCACCACGCTCAGACAGAGAAACTTCAATAAACTTATATGCGAGTACTCATACAGAATGTAATTGGAGGGGACTGGAATCGCCTTCACATAGCCTTCGCTTTCCAGTGGTGATCCGGTGCTCCACTCACTTAGTAGTTGCTTAAAATTAAAATTGTTAAATGTTATCAACTTTTTTTATTGTCTTTGTTTTTTTTTTCTAAGCATAGTTTTGGTGGCTGAATAAATAAATTTATATTTTTATCATATGGACTACTTGTTATAACAAAATGACATTATAACTACTGAAGTTTTTAAATTATATTTTCGCATTTATACGGTTTGACAAAACAAAATAACGTGGTTTTTCCCAGAATTGTGTGTGAGTTGATATTGCGTATTTCATAGTGTTGCGATAGTAATTGATGCGACCTCTGATGACAGCGATTCTAACGACATCTATGTGACATACAAGGTTAACATTTATATGCAAGACATAGATACAGAATTTGTACGGTGATTATTCCGCCACAATTATATATACCTCACAAGAAATTATTTCGTGCTTACCCTCGAATATTTATTTAAAATATCAAAAAAATATATACAATAATCGATAACTTTGGTATATGTGGTTTTAAACAGTCCAATAAGCAATACTTTTTCTAACCAGACGATTAAAGACATGAATTTAAATCATTGATTACAGTACAATATAAAATGTGTGATGTTAGCGATTTTCAGGCAAGTTACTTCTAATCCAAACCGTACATCACTTAGCTCATTTCGTTAATCCGATCCACTGCATAGCTGTGGAGTTAGTTTTTGGAGATAAGGGCTGAGTTTTTGGCAGAGATTGGAGCTGAACCATTAACAGATATCTGAAATAATCGGCAGAACGGAGCGTAAATACTGGGAACTTATAAACGAGTTCTCTATTTACAATACTAATATAGGGATGCTGAAAAAAAACTTTCGCTGAATTTAAATAGAGAATCATTCATGTGAATACGAATAGTTACTCTAACGTTCTTACTTCGAATAAATTTATTTTAATCTACAGTTAAATTTGTTTATTTTTTACTCTCGATTATTTATAAATAAAGGCAAAATTGTTATTAACCCTTTCGTTGCGGCTCGGTGAAATACAGATTATGAATTGAATTGAAATCGAATTGAATTGAAATTATACTGTCAATACGGCGTGAATTTTTCAAACCCTTTTTTTTGCTTTAAACTAGTATTTGAAGCATAAATTTACTTATCTAGTATATTTTCATATATCACATTAATTCTTCTATCCTTAAGCTATCAGATGATGCATAAAAAACTATTATAATTAACAAACGTTCATTATGTAACTCCATACATGTGGTGGCATTGACACATGTGGTTTACTGAAAAATCACTCCTATGACGAAACTTAACGATATTTATTTACATGTTTTACAGATTCCTGTAATAAATACATGTAGGTTGATAAAGGGAATGACTGCACTTCCAATTCCCTACCGTAGATGTCACAATGAGTACTGAAAGTACCGAAATGATATATCACGTTAACCGATGTCAACGGTCGGGGAATCTTTGACGGCATATGCCGACAACTGATGCGAAAGGGTTAAAAAGGAAAGTTGAATCTTGATGTTAATTGACGACAAATGGATTTGAATTTTTTTTTTAATATATTCCACATTACTTATTAAGTGGTCATGCTCCACGTGGTCAAAGCATGTCGTCCCAAAATAATTATTAGGAAACCAATTATAAAAAATATCTTATTCATATTTGATATTATAAATTTCCACCATGAATTATTGTTCGTATAAAACGAAAAAAAAAACAATTTTATAATATAAGCGTGGTTTTAGGTCACTAAAGCTATTGCTTACAGCATGTCGTTGAGCTGCCTCTTCGGAGAAATGTTCCAGGTTTCGAGAGCGTCAGGTTAATCATCGATCTTCTGTCCTAATCATGAAGCAAAAATATTTTATATTTATTTAAGAATTAATTTATTACTTGTAAAGTAAGAAGCAACAATAAAATCACGTTCATGGCTTACCAAGTTGAATAAAAGGGTGTCATGACCAATCGCTTCCAGACAATTCGTTTAACGACTCAATGGTAACGACGTGGTGCGCGGAGCACTGGACATCTTGTGCACGGAACATTTGGTGCACAGGACAACTGGTGCACTGGATGTCTCACTAACCTAAGCTAGGATTTATCCAGTGATCGTAGAGTCAAGAGATCCATATGTCATTAACGAAATAGGTTAGGTTAGGTTAAGTTAGCGAGACATCCAGTGCACCAGTTCTCCCGTGCACCCAATTTTTCGTCCACCAGTCGTCCAGTACGCCGCGCCCCACGTCGTTACCGATGAGTTGTTGGATGAATTGTCAGGGAACGAAATGCGGCGGAACCGAATAAAAGTGTATCAAAATCAGAAAGATTGTACACTTATAAATAATTATTTTCTTTATTTTTAACTGATATACTATCTTATAAATGTAATAGAGCGAAACCTTGAAGTTATGTATTTTAAGGAACCCTAGAAAAAAAACAACAGAAACGGGAAAAAGTATTATGCGAGAGATAGCTTCAAATACATAATAATATAAAACAATGTTGTACTACACAAAATGAACGTTCAATGCGAGGAAACGTATTATAAGCTGTTTATCAAGGTTCCACTGTTTTACATGAGAAAATGTAACAAGAAAAATCCCAACGTCTCATGAATGAATCCTAATAACTCTTTGAGATTAATGAAATCAGAATCCAATCTTAAATCTCGATCCTTGGTCTTGGCTTGGGCGGTCGTTTTGTCCTGATCGCTAAATAATGAACCGTTCTATATCCTATTATATGTATAGGCTATTTGGATAGCCAGAGATATAATAAAGGTCGCACCTTTTCTTAGAAGGAAAACACAAATTATTTACATATCCTTCAAAAATGTACCGACCATCGTTTGATTTATTTTATAAATACGTCAAATATACGCTCAGGCCTCAAAGATAAATAAATTTATACAAAAATTTACTACGAGATATTTTTCATGGAATTTCAGTCAATGCTAAATAATTTATAATAAAGAGTTATAGTAGGTCATCGCATCAATCAGACGCTCTCTTTTAAAAATAATAAATATTACGTAATAAATAAATATATTATATGTGTGTTTTTTATATTTCTAAATTCATTTTTCCCCCTCGGTTTCAACTTATACTGCACCCAATTTCCTTGCTTTTGAATCATTCCCAATTGTTTCAAATGCCTAAAAACTGTTGATTGATCGAATCCCAATGTTTTCGCAAGCTTTTCCTGTGTCTGGTATGGACCTTTGTCAAGTAATGCCTCCAATTCGGTATCTTCAAACATTTTCTCAGCAGCAGGATGTTCTTCATCTTCGAGGTCGAAATCAGCTCCTTTGAATTGTTGAAACCATATTCTGCATGTTTCTTCTGGAAAAACATTGTTGCCGTATGTTTATACTAATATTATATGCGCCTCAGCTGCTGTTGTCTTTCGGTAGAAGTAATGTAAAAGAATTCCCCGCAAAAATTATTTTGTAGCCACGAACTCAGTCATGTTTAAATTTTCAAATAAAAACGTCTTAACACTTCAGCAATTGAAATTGGACTAATGTTTGCAGCCTAAGGTCTTAGCTTTCAGGTAAAATGTATTTCAGCCCGATCGGATATATACCTGCCGAATTATTAGTCTCAATACAAAACGCTCATTTTTAATGCATATTAATTTACTTCTCAGCATTCCGATAATTTTATAAACCCAACTCAACCTAATCTTAAAATAAATGACGTGTAGCAACTAGAAGATCCGGTTAAGCATATATTCAGCGGGAGAGGAAAAAAATATATATTTATATTCTCATAAAATAACAACACTAGTTAGGAAGATGCGTAAAAGTGAGGTTAACCGTCCAGTAATGACAAGCCATGAAAAAAATATCTCTGATATTTATTTATGGCTCGAAAAACCTTATATGAGTAGAATACTAAAGGCCCGTCTTTCTCGTACTAAGCGATGTCAGCCAACTCCGTGGGTGACGTAAGGCAAGCGTCCACTAAGCGGAAAATAGCCGAAATCTGTCCTAGAGGTTCAACCTGGGCTTAACCCTTAAAAAACGTCATATTTATTGTTTGGATATTGCCTAACTTTGGCATATGTCTTCCGTAAGAACATACTATATACAACAAATAATCAAAAAACCCAATCGAACCCAAGTATCCTATTTGTAGCAATACGATGCAATTATTTACTCCTTACAGTGCCGGCGAGTATAGCTCAATGGTCAAAGTGTTTGCTTCACAAGCCAAAGGTAGTGGGTTCGATTCCCGACGCAGATTAAAAAAATGGATTTTTAATCGATTTCTGAGCTCTAAAGAAGGATGCATTTGTTAAACGCCTTAGTTTTAAGACATTGCGGAATTTTCGCTTTAAAAATTTACTTTAGTTTTCCAAATGATGCAAATCCCAGTTGTATGCGCTTGTCCATTTCTTTCAAGAAGTTCATTACATTATTTGGATTTTTTTAATTTTTATTAGAATATTATTTTATTATTTCAATATTCTAATCTGCTTTTATAAATCATTTACTATATAACAATATTATTATTAATTGAATATACCTATACTATACATAAAATTATTTTTTTTTTCAACGCGTCAATCCAAGCACAAAAATAACGGCAGAAGCGGGATGCGAACCGCGGACCTTGGAAACCAACTATGCCCAGGTATTCATACCGCTCAGCCGACTTGGCTATTGCTATGCCTGGACCAACTCGCGTTGAAACTCATTACATTATTTCGCCAATACAACAGCCGCATATGCAATGAACCTGTTTATGATAAAATTTCAGTGTTTCATCTTCTAACTAACGAGTGATAATGGCATAATGTATTGTTTCCTTTTGTAAGCCTTTTTTTCTCATTACACCAACAAGATAATGCTTAAATTTGGGCATTTAGAAATCTTAAGTACAACTCTTTCTCAATAAAAATTCTTTGATTGGTTTTTAAGAACCATATTCTACGTATAAGGAAAGCATATAGAAGAAAAAGAGAGAAAAATATAAAAGTAAACGGTTTATTACTAGGATAAAACAATATTGGGCCTAAAACAGACCCTTGAGTATCTCCAAATAGGCAAAACAACACACGGCTTGAATCTTTGAAAATAGTTGTTACGTTATTACTTTGCAGTCCATAAACGGTTAAGAGTTAATATTTCAGGTCATTTTTGTTAAGGGATTTATCGACGCGTGGAAAATAAGGCTTCTTGGATTTATCATAGCTGCTCGTCTACCTACGAGCATAAGGGCATATGTTGTTGTTAGTTCGTAAGAAGGTTCGCTCTTATATTATAAGCGTATGTGTATAGTGAGGGGAGATAGGGGCTGGCGGGGCGCATGAGAGGCTCTGGAATATCTCACGCGTGGATTAATGTCTTCCAAAAGGGTCTCCTTTGGCCCAGTCTCCCCACACTTAATTCCGGCTATTGCTTACGGAGAGGGGAACTTTCTGCAGCGTTGCCAACCGTATGGAAATTTCAATGATCTACAACTACCATATAAGGATTTTTTAATAAGAAGCTGTGGGTTGACAGACTATTAGCCCTATTTTTAAAAACATACTATTTTGATAGACCCATGGACTTGAAAAAAGTTTAAGGCACTTTTTATGTATGAAAATTGTGCGCCATGATTCCGAAAATAATATTTTGTAACCCAACCCTAACGACGTTAAAAATTGACAGAAATACGTAGTTTTTTTTTATATAAGCACACAAACAGTATCGACAATACAAAACTTCACTGTTTTTTTTAAAATATATAATCAATTATCTACATGTATCCAATATTATAATCACCTTATTTTACAAAGTCAGATTAGTTTTACAGTAGTTATTACATAAATCGTGTTTTTTAAGTGACGTTACTATGGATAAGTGATACAAGTATGATAAGCTTGATTTTTAACCCTTGCAGACAAGTGTCGAAAACCTCGATAGGCAAACTTTCGTCTCTTTTTGTTTGCTCGGTGGACATGTATGTGTCGCCATTTTGGTTTTTTGACAAGTCCAGTAAAGGATGTGCCATTGATATAGTACGTGGCTGTCTGTCATCGGCCCCCCATTAGTTCTCTAAATCGCCACTGGATGAATTTTGACGCTGGGTGTCATCGACCACGGGCGCCCGGTGGCTAATAGTCAGTTCTCCCCTGACCGCGACGAGTAGTGTGTTGTGATCGGCCCGGTGCCTGAAAGCATGTAACTCCACCCGGGCTGAAAGCTTGTCAAGTTTATCGAAAATATATGTGCTTCTGAAAAAGTCTGTGTGTTGCACATCTGTTCCTCATCTGTCCACCACGTGCCCTAATAACGATTCCAGCGTCGTGAAGTCATTCTCTCTTAATAAATGGATGTTAATATAAATGCATTTTTTATTAGAAACAAAAAATCAAAGCAAATTAAAAATTAAATGAAAAAAATGCTTTGTATTATACATGTTTCAAAAAAACCTTGTAGTGTTTTTTAATATTTTGTGATAAAAAATCACACGTTTGATAGGTAATTACTGACATCATCATGATGTAGCCCTTGCTGACTAGTACCGAAAACCTCGATAAACAATCTTTCGTCTCTTATTTCTGTTCGCTTGTCATATTTTTATGTGTCGCCATATTGGCATCTTGGACAAGTTCGCTCACGGGTTTGTTAGTTTTATAGTTTTGCCACTGACGGCGCTGGTGACCGACCACGGGCCGCATGGGTCAGTGGTGTGCTGACGGCCGAGAAGGTCGCAGTACGGCTCAATGTGCTTCTGAAAAAGTCTGTGTTATCAATCTGCTCCTAACCCTGCCATCACGCGATTGAATAACAACCTTTTGAGAAAGAGGAGGATCTTAGGTACTTATGTAAATTATTTTGATGTTGGCAGCACTAGTTTCGGGTCTTATCTGTCAGTGGCTTGATTTGACAAAAAATGTTGCGTTGTATTGAATTTTTATTTTGGCAAGCATATAAGTATTAAATGAAATGGAAAATGGGCTCTCCTAAACAATCGCTCATTCGAAATAAATTTGAAAACCCTCTGTGTTGCCTGGTAAAAAAAATATATCAAGTAAGTAGGTACTTCATATTTTTATTAAGGCCCGGCCGGTTTCATATTTTGCTAAGCAAACATTTATTCTGAGAGGATCGCCGATACGAATGGAAAGATTCCCCTCTATAAATGCGAAGCATAATGTTCAGACGTTAATATATTTTATAGTGAGTCAATATTTTTGTTATTTTGAACAAAGTAGAGACAATTTTAATCGGGATAGCTTGTACCTACGTAGAAATCGATGAAGCAGAAAAAAATATATGAAAGAAAACTGTATTATAAGATACTTTGATAACATTTTAATTTTTATTGAACCCTTTAGATAAAGACTCCGCAACCGTTGACATCGGTTGACGTGATATATTGTTTTGTTACTTTCAGTACTGATTGTGACATAAACGGTAGGAAATTGTGCAGTCACACCCTTTATCAACCTACATGTATTATTTACAGGAATCTGTAAAGCATGTAAATAAATATCCTTAGTATATGATTTTTTTTTTAATTTTTATTAGAATATTATTAAGCTTGTGAATAAATGAAGACTGATTGAATAATAATAAAAATATACATACTTTGAATATATATACTATAGCGATATAATCTATCGAGTCGGTCTAGGCATAGATGATAACAATGATATAAATATTGGTTTCAGTTTCAGCGCCGAGTCGGTCTAAATTAAAAAAATGAATTAAAAAATTCATTCAGTGTAATTTTTATTCCACCGAGCCGTAACGAAAGGATTAATAGAACGATTTTGTGAATCGTTTGTTAAATATTATAGTTTTTCATGCATCATCTGATAGCTAAAAGATATAAAACTCAATGTGATTTATGAAAACAGGTCAGATAAGTAGGTTTATGCTTCAAATACTAGTTTTAAATTAAAAAAATGAATTAAAAAATTCATTCAGTGTAATTTTTATTCCACTGACCCGTAACGAAAGGATTAATAGAACGATTTTGTGAATCGTTGTAGAGAATTATTTTAATTCATCAATAGTTAGATTTTTTGAATCTAATTCAGTTTTTTTATTCAATACAAATTAATACTTCAAATTATTTTTCATCAGAGATGGCGTTATATCCAAAATGATAATGCATACAACGTCATCGACTGGAACTAGTAAAATCGAATTAGTCGCTCCATACAAAATACATGAAAAAAAAATCTGCCATAATATTTTCCCGTCATTATTTTAGATGATTTCGTAGTTATTTTATTATCTGTGGCTTTACCCATCTCATTTTATACCAGGTATGTTGTGTGTTGTGTATGGAAGGACACTTAAGATGTTAGGATTTGTTCTGCGTAGTGCCAGGACTTTCTCGAGCACTAACGTACTGATCGTACTGTACAATTCATTGGTTCGTAGCATACTTGAGAGCGGATCTATTATTTGGGCTCCCCACGAGTATAAATATGACCTCATGTTGGAGAGAGTTCAGAAGAAATTTTTGTGGTTTCTTTACATAAGGATGTATGGATGTTATCCGTGGCTGTACCCATCCAACTTTGTATGGGGTATGTTGGCATACAATGAGTTGAGAACCAGAAGGGATGTGTGTTTGAGTATGCATTTCTTTCGGCTAGTGCGTGACGTGTTCACAAATCCTGATATTTTGATGGAAATCGGTTTGTTTGTCCCTGAAAGTTATTTAAGGATAAGGAGGCACAGATTGTTTGTTCTTCCTATGATCAATACTAACCTGCCAGAAACTATGCCTCTTGGGAGGGTGATCAGACTGTTCAACCATATTGCTTCGAATATTGATATATTCCACGTGATAGAAGCACAGTTTCGACATGAGCTCCACGAATTTATTTATTAAAATTATTTCATGGAGTCTTCTGCTTAGTAAGCTTTAGGACTTGTTGTTGAAGTTGATATCTGTTTTAAAAACGAAATAACGAATTGTTATGTTTTTAAATTAAAATAAAATAAATTTAAAATTAAAAAAAAATGAGATTTTAAAAAAATTTTCATCGTTTTCTGAGCTTTAAAATACCCCCGGTTGTTGCGAATTTGATTCCTCATTCGTAAAATTCCAGTCATAGCTTATTAATTAAAATTGTTGATAAGCGATAGTCGTCCCGTGAAGACCGTCAATTCATAGTAAATTCTTGTAATAATAAGGATGATGCGTGAATCTCGGACTGTAGTCTATGATGTTGGCGGATTAACCATCCACATGCAGCGCTTAGCCATATGCATTATGGTAAGCTTCATAGAACTCCACAGATGAGACTTCATACTTCAGAATTACTATCACTATCTGTCGGTATTCTCCTGTATATGTTTTCATAAAATAACATTTTAAAAAATGAAGAGGTTGTCAGTTACAGATTTTTCATAATCTTGATAAAAAAAATTAAGTAAAACACATACATTACACAACATAACTTAAGTAAAGACGTAATGAGCACATTTAAATCGTTAAATAAAAAGAAAAAAATGGTACACCTGTCCATTAGAGTTTTCAAACACTTCAATACAAAACGCTGAAAAGCTACTGTTCACCTGTAAAGTTCGACTATGAATTTTACGTGGTAGCTATAACGTGAACTACGGGTATTGCGTAGCGCCTGAAACGTATGGATACGACGTGGTGTAGATTATGCCTCGGGCCGTATAAATCATTTGATATTATAACATTTAGGCTGCCAGTCGAGAATAATAAATCTCTCGAAAACCAAACATCACTTGGTTTACTTTGAATTAGTTTTGTTTATTTACAAGAAAATAATGTTTGCAAGTGTTCGAAACGCGCCTTCAAATATCAGGGTATGCACTTCCAGCCCTTCTCATAAACCCGGTATCTTAAGTAGTCCATATAATAAATTTTCATTTTCTTACTGTTTACATCTTATATATTTTTTCTCCTTTTTATTAGTAGTAACATACCCAGTCTTTAAAAAGAAAGGCGAAAGTCGCGGGTTTGTCACGTGTCCGCATGGAAGACAGGAACAGGTCGCAAAGAAAATAACCTGTTTTTGAAGCACAATTCGCATTATTTTTAATAAATACTTGATTTCCTCGTCCGACTGCTACATGACGTTTCGCCGGTCGGATGACTGACTACTGTCGGAACACTGTGACGTACAGCGCCGCCAAGATAATCACGGCAAAAAAACAAATTTAAGATGATAATTGAACCAACATGAAATGGAGCAACTGTCATAGCAAATAAAATGGCGTATATAAACACCGTGTAAAAGAATGCTAGAGCTGAAATAGTTAAAACTAAAATAGCAAAAAATGTGAACCTAAACAAAATGAAAATGGGAATAATAAGTTTCAAAAAATCGGAGAAAAAGAGTCTAATAATCTGCGCAACAAAAGAGGAAGCTAATTTACTGTGCAATGAAATAAATAAGAGAATCGGAGACGAGGTTAAGAAGAAATTAAAAAGAAACAACCAAACTTAATTATTAAGAGACTGTACTGAAGAAGAATTAATCAGTAACATAGTCAACCAAAACGGACTAAATGAAGAGGACGAGACTAAAATTAAATTAATCAAAGAAATTAAAATCAAGAAAAGCAACGATGGAAAAGAGTGGGATACCACAAACTATATCATACAGACAACTCCTTCGATTAGAAGACATCTGATAGAAAGAAAAAATTAACATAGGATACAACAGAGTCAACATTGAGGACTGCAACCCCACTAATGCAATGTTACCATTGTCAAAATTTGGACACACAGCACTACGATGTCTGGCCAAGGATCAACCACCAACCTGCTTGCACTGTTCACAAAAAACACAACCATAAACTGTAAAATTAAAGAGACACCAATTTGCATCAATTGTACCGTTCAAACAAAATTCACAAAACAAATTTTTACCTAACCACAACCCCAATAGCCACCAGTGCATGATCAGAGAAAATGCTTAAAATCGCAAACAGCCGGATTGATTTCATAATTCTGGTATTATCGAGGTTAATTATTCAAAGTATACCTATCATTTACAATTCCTGTACTGTATTTACTATCGAGGTTAATAATTTAAAGCATACCCATCATCTACAATTTATGGCCGTATTTACTATCTAGGTTAATAATATAAAGTATACCTACATTTACAATTTCGCAAATTAATGCTTACCAATGAATGACTTTACATGCAACAATACAATAAAATTCAAATAAAAGAACTCATACATGACTCGATCAAAGATCTCAACCAATTAGTACAAAATTTTGAAAACACAGTACAACTTACCATTTGAATAGATTTTAATGATATTATTTTATATTCTAAAAAATGTATATATGCAACACTTGAATCAAGATGAATCCCACGTCACAAAAATCAAATTTAAGATGGAAATTGAACCAAAAAAAAAAATGAATAAAAAAAATGAATGCACACTGTCAATAAATCTTAAATGTAAATGGCGTATTTGATTAAAAAAAAAAATAATATATAATTAAAACTAACTATATTAGATGTGCATGTCAGGCGAGCGAACAAAAATAAGAGACAAAATATTGTTTTTCGGGGCCTTTCGGCATCAGCCTAAAAGAGATCAAGCTTATATAAGTAGTTATTCCAGAAAGTGATATCGCTTAATCTCAAAAAAGTGGCTTTTTGTGATTTTTTATAACAAATTTCACACTTACGAGAATATGATCATTACTTGATCGCTTTTATTACACATTTGGACAATACAATCTTCACTATACTTTAGAAAATAACAACTAAGAGTAATTTAATATCTGAGTATTTATCTAAATAATACCGCACAATGAGTTGAGAAATTAACACGTATTACAATATTGATATCAACTCAATTGCAGGCTGGTGCCGAAAAGCCTACGATCTTTCGTGTATTATTTATGTTTGCTCGTCAGACAAGCAAATATAATAATGTTATTTCCATAAGACATGGCGCTTGCGTCGCCATTTTGTTTGTTGTGATAGGTCACTACCTGTAATGGGAGTGCTACTTGTCACGCCGTTAGATCCATAAATGGCCACTATGTTAATTTCGGCGCCATGGTGTCACAACTGCCCGCAAGTTCAGTCGGAATCTGCTCAGGACCTGTGAAGAACGCAGAAATTTTTGTCCCGGGAAGATGGCCAAAGTTTGTCAATCTTTTACTTTAAAAAACGCCAGTGTGCTTTTCGAAAAGTTCTTTGTGTTGGCGACCTACCCGTCATCCCTTCTCCACGCTTCACGATATCAATTCCGGTGACATAGATAATGGGGATATCACCATGTTGATGAGATATATGTCATAAAGATGAAAATTTCTGAAAATGTGTATATTTTTTTTTAATTTGCATAAAAAATGGTATAGATCTTCAATTATCTATAAAGTATTAGAATTTTTAAATATGTTCTTTAAAATCTACAGCAATATAATACGAATAAAAATCTAATGTAATATTTTTGTATCAACTACTCTTTATATGCTGGGATTCAAGCTCACGATAAAGTACAGCCCTGCTTTTCAGGTAGGAATTTTCAGCTGAAATTCAAGAAAACTTGCAAAAGAAACTGAGAGTCTGACGAGCGAGATGACTGAAGTGCGTGGGAGGGAATTATTACGGTACTAATACCTGAGCTGGTGTGAGAGGGCCGTCCGTGTCAGGTGAGCCAGGTAACTTAGTTAAAAAGCGATGCTTGAAATATACAGGGCGAAACTTTTAAAATAATTTGTTTACTTATTTTGCGCGATCGCGTATGAATTAAATAACTAAGTAAATCTTTCACGATCCTCTGTGAATATATTTTTTCAACTGAACACATTGAAATTGACTTATATTTAACTTTTTTCAGCTCTGAAAAAATATATTTTTAATATTAAATTTTCAGTCAGAAATCTACTTTGTAAATATGAACCGATTTATTTTATGCGAAACTTCTATAACGGAAATATAATTATTTAAATATAGGGGTACCAGACAGTAATATTTTTTTTCGTGTAATGTTTCAGATCAGTCTGTACCTGGACGTAATGTATCACACATTTTTTTTAAAGTATTCTTGGTATTTTTATTCGCTTATTTTTACAGAAATTAAGTGATTATGATTTATATTAACATCTTCTTCTCTTTGGGCAGAATGGGGAGCAGATTAATAACACGCAGACTTTTTCAGAAGCACGTGTATATTCACGACAAAGACCTAGTTTCCTTGATCGAACGTAACATGACGTTACTTTCGCCTCGATGGATCGGGACTTTTAACAATGCGATCTCGCCGACGTCGGCACACGACTGCCCACGCTCGTCGGCGCTGAGGCTGTCGCCCAGGGCCCAACTGGCGATCTATGTTACTAGTCTAAAATGCCAATATGGTGACACATACATTTATGACAAGCGAACAGAAATAATAGACGAAATATTTTATATGGCGGTTTTCGGTACCAGTCAGTAAGGGGTCTATCATGCTGATGTCAATATATTACTTTAATATTCGTTACTTTCAGGTTTAATCTTGATTAATTACAAAACTTGGTTAGTCATAAAATAAAATATTGCCTCGACACAATTTGTTAAAATTTTGAAAATATGAGTTAACACTCGTATGACTGCTTAAATATAAATAATGTTTTAAGAACTGTATTTTATAAGTTTCATTTCATGCAGGGAACCTTTATTTTTGACCAGACCTATGGCACTCAATTAAGTTGTTTAGACACTATGTGTGTATTTGGATAGGATTTATGTGGCAGAGATGAAGATACTGAGGTGGGCGGGCGGTGTGACTAGAGTGGACAGAGTTCGAAATGAGCATATTCGGGGTTCATTTCGGGTGGCCCTTATACCTGAAAAGATAAGGGAAAACCGCCTAAGATGGTATGGGCATGTGACACGGAGAGATGAGGACCACATTGTGAACAGAGCCCTTAACATACCCACGATGAGAAGAAGACCACAGGCAACCTGCACTGCAACTGTAAACAAGGATCTGAAAACTCTGGGTTCGACCGAGAATGCGACGCATTTTTGCTAACCCTTTCGCATCGACTGTCGACATATGCCGTAATAAGATTCTCCGACCGTTGACATCGGTTGACGTGATATATCGTTTTGCTATTTTCGTAGAATAGTTTTTTTATACATTATATGATAGCTAAAGGATTCAAGAACCAATGTGACATATGAAAACAGACCAGTTAAGAACATTTATGCTTTAAATACTTGTTTTATAATTGACAGTATAATTTGTATTCAAACCGAGCCGTAATGAAAGGGTTAAATACCAACATCTTTGCCTCAATTCAAGTCTTCCATACACCAGAACTTGCCGAATACATACTGTGCATAGCCTTTAACGGCTGGAAAAAATCTACTGAAGGCAGATTCATATACTGTATTGTTGAAATGTATGGAGAACATGTGATGATAATCGTACGTAACATATATGAAAAAAAAACAAAGCTCGTATTCCATGTCCTTTTCGTGCGGGGTATATATCAGACTATATTGTGCAACGTGCTAACAAGAGGAAAGCTTTAAGGTCTTGAAGGTTGTATGTAGGGCTGGGAGCGCTTTCAACATTTGTCTTGTAGACGTGCTTTAAAACCACGAAAAGCTCCCAACCAAATATATTAAATTTATTTTTTCACACAACTCACTTACTTTTTAGCAAAGTTTTAAGTCGATGTAAATCAATGTGTTTATCTTAAAAACGTGATATTTCACTTGTTTATTCCTTGATTGGTGTAGATTATATAACATGTTAAAACATCGACGATTTACCAAAAATTGTTGTAAATCTATATTTGAGTTAAATTAAAAAAAAAATATCCCTAACTAATCCTCAAAATATCTTCTTCTTTAGCCTCGCCATTTCCGATCATCTGGGGTCGGCTCTCCTTGTGCACATTCGCCATGTCTGTCTGTCCTGCGCTGCATTCTCGGTCAAGCCCAGAGTTTTCAGATCCTTGTCTACAGTTGCAGTCTAGTTTACCTGTGGTCTTCTCAGTGTGGGTTTGTTAAAAACTTTCTTCACCATGTGGTCCTCATCTCTCCATGTCACATGCCCAAACTATCTTAGGTGGTTTTCCCTTATCTCTTCAGGTATGGAGGCCACCCTAAATGAGCCCCGAATATGCTTATTTCGAACTCTGTCCACTCTAGTTACACCGCCCGCCCACTTCAGCATTTTCATCTCTGCCACATGAGTCCTATCCAACTAATCCTTAAAAAATATTCTCAATAAATATATGTATTTTATACTGTTTTTAATGTACAAGTTAATACTACTTACAAGTGTGAAATTAAATATTTTTTTTCATATCTGGAATATATTCAATACTCAATGGCACGGCCCATTTCTGTAAGCAATTGTCCATACCTTATCTTTAGATAAACCTGCACACAAAGGACCACATAAGAACATATAAAGCTTCCAACGGCATCTAGGGCAGAAGACTTGAGAAGAGACAGCAGCTGTGGTATCCAAGTCATGTTTTTATGTGATTCGTTAATCTGATATTTATAAGAAGATCGGACGTTATCCCGACAATCTTACACTACTAGATCATTTGATTCTAAGCAGCGTCTCAACCCAACCAACACCACATGGTAAACAGCACAAGACGAGAACCAAAACATGTTTTTTTATGTAAACACGAACAGGAGAATACCGTCAGATGGTGATAGTAATTCTGAAGCCTCATCTATTTAATTCTATGACGCTTACCATGATGCATATGGCTAAGCGCTGCATGTGAAGTGTTGATCCGCCAACGTCATATGATTCAGCCAGAGATTCGCGCATCATCCTTTATTATTACAGGAATTTACTATGAATGCGTGGTCTTAACGGGACGACTTCTTAATATGCTTTGACTGGCATTTGACTGGTGAGGGATCAAATTCACACCAACCTTAGAGTTAAATATCTTAGAGCTCAGAATTTTTTTTTTTAATCTCCGTCGGGGATCAAACCCACGACCTTTGGCTTGCAAAGCAAACGCTTTGACCATTGAGCTATACCCACCGGCAAATAGGCTACAATTTTAAAACTTTGGTGATCTCAGGAAAACAGCGCTTGCAATGTGCTTTTATCAGTTACTATGATTAATGCAGCATTTTCATACGATGTTAAGTGAAACTAAAAAAAACTACATTTCATTCTCATCTAAAATTCAATAGAAAAAATAATTCCTACGAGACGTCGCGTCGAGTTTAAAATATCGACGCTGGATTTTAGTCATTTTTTTTGTTGTTTTTTTTTGTGAATTTTCACAATGGTTGTTAACAACTGCACCTTGTCAAGCGGCGAGGTTTTAGAAATTGTGAATTCGAACATGCGCCAGCCAATCACAAGCTTTTGTTACGAGGACCATTCCAATTCGCGACTGCCAGCGGCGCTTTCAAAAAATAAAATCGTCACGCCACGCTAACTCTGTATATATTTTTAAAATTCTGATTTTATTTCACAACTGTATATACTTTCATCTAATATTTGTAACATTGAATAAAAAACTGAAAATATTGAATATTTTTTTAATAATTTTTTAAATATAATTTTATAAAAAAAAAATATTGTATGATTATTTACATATTTCTTTTATTATTCTGTTGTGTTCAAAACCTTATTTGAACATTATTATTTTATATAAACATCCAAAAGTCTTAATAGTCAAGATATAATCAAATTTGTCGATGACAGCACCTTTACACGAGTCGCTGGTCTCACGTAATATAATAATATCAGATCACGAAGAGTGCATATTCCTCCACCAATTCTCACAGTCTGGTCAACACAATATTCTGCAAATCTTTGTAAATTAAAAGGATCAAAGTCCAAAACAACAGGTATCGAGGAATTTGCGGTGCATGAAAATCATTTTAACAATATTAATTTTATAAAATACATAATGCACACTCATTTAGTAAATTAATTTATTTTTTTATTATTTAATTTAAAAGTAATTTATCGTGGTACTCCAACGTCACCAGTTAGCGGGCGCCGTCATTTCGGGACCGAGACGTAGGTTGCAGAGCATGCTGTTTTTTTTGGAAAAAAATATACGAATTTTTAATTACTGACAGAATGAGCATAGCTGTAATTCAACACTTTGTTTAACTGTATTGCTGAACGATCGACAAAATGTGGAGAGTCTCGATGCAAATTAGGGACTTTTACTCTGCTACTAGACAATTCATTGTTTTTCGTGACTTCAATCTAAATTTGTATAGCTTATACAATAAAATCTGAAAATTACTAAAAATGCAAGTTTTTATCAGGATAAGACTTCAGAGTGTTTTGAAATTAAGCTGTAAATTTCATCCACTTTGCCACCTTGCAAGCTACGTCTATTCTTCAGCTCGACTGATTTTCATCGCACAGGTGTGTTGGAGGGTATCCACAGACCTACAGTTAGCGTAATATGCAGCCGGGTGCAATTTACCTTCTAGTGATCCGGAACCGGAAATGACGGCAGAAGGGAGGCTAGTATAACTGACGCGCCGGAAGCCGTCAAGTACAACAATCTGACAACCTGTAAAGCGGATATGTTATTTGCCGAATGCGTTTCGATAAAAGTTTATTTGCCGGCTACATTGTAATAGTAAAGTTGTTTGAATGAAACGTATGGTTACACAATCTTAGAATAAAGTGAAACTACGTTATTTATTAACGTTGGGGTTATCAACTGACAAACTTGGTGAAACGGCATAATTATAATTTCATATTACAATAATTTTAATAAAAAAAAAAAAAAAAAAATTAAGTTATTGAAGATGGACTCTAAGGAGTGCGAAACATGTTATCACTTAAATAAATGTTAAATATTTCTGAAATCAAATCATAATATTCTAAATATATAAAAAAAATGTATTTAATTTTTTTTTTATTTATATTTTTAACGTTTTAATGCTTAAGTTTACTTTAAGATTCATTTTTGTATAAAAAATATAAGAATTTCAAAACTTCTTTTTACGTGAATCACACTGAGCACTAATTCAATTGATCGAAGACTGCAGTTTTGCAAGTAAAAAAGATGTTATTTATTATACTCGTATATGCTGTGCATAACTTACTTACTTAATACTTTAATTAATCTTTTGTGTTAATTGATACTTTAATATGACACAATTCTTTCAAAGTGCAATCCTGTAATAATTGGTTGATATGTGAACGTTGGGCTGTATGTCTATGACGTTGACGGATCCACATACATTCAGTAAAATGGCAACCATCATAAAACACACATATAAGATTTATGCATCACTATCACTTTCTGTCGGTATAATACTAGCGGCAAAAAATACTGTTTTTGTATTTATTTTAATTTTAGGGGCTATTTTTGGCATTACTGTCACTGAAATCTATGCAAAATTACGCGTCAAAATATTCTTTAGTGTTTGAGATACCCGTCCATTTGTAAACAGCTGTGTGTAAGTGCTTTTTTCGTTTTTTATAGTGTCTTTTCTATCGATTCAAAACGGTGTCCACGGAGCGATCTCTTCAATTTAGCGAATAGCCAGAAGTCATATGGCGGTAAGTCAGGCGGTGGGTGCGGAATGATATGGGTTAAGTTTTGGCGAAATGATCACGAATTACAAGTGCAGAATGAGTAGTGCATTATCGTGATTCGAAAACCAATAATTTTCTCTCTTCAATATGTATATGATTACAACAAAAAACCTTATGAACCATAGTAGTCCATGACACCAAAAATGTTAAAAATCAAATGATCTACTTATAAAGCGGATATATAGATCATCATCATCATCATCATTAGCCTGTATCCGTTAACTGTTGAACGTAAGCTTCCCGCTTGAGTCTCCATCCTCTTCGATCCTCCGCCTTCCCCATCCAGGTCACTCCCGCTATTCTTCTTATGTCGTCAGTTCATCTTGCAGGGGGTTGGCCAATGCTTCGTTTGCCAGCTCTTGAGCGCCATTCCAATGCCTTTCTTCCCCATCGACCGTCGTCTCTTCGACAGATATGTCCTGCCCATTGCCACTTGAGTGTTCCTATTCGTTGGGTAGCATCCACTACTTGAGTTTTTCTGCGTATTTCCTCGTTTCGGATTCAATATTTTAGCGACATTTCGAGCATGGATCACTCCATAACACGCGAAATGTAGGAATAACTTTTAAAAATAAATCTAACTCAACATTTATTTTGTGTGTGTGTTAAATAATAGCTGCGAATTGATTAATTGCTCAATACATTGTATACTGCAATTAATTTCTCGTTTCGCACACAGCTCTCAGTGTTTATGCTTAGTTTCTCCTACAACTTGGATGCATAGCAACACCCATGTCATACTCTGACCCCACATCCTCAACATCACGCACTGTATGCTCAGCTCTTGACAGTCGCAACGCTCGCCCATTATTCATGGCAGGGATCTCAAACAATTAATTGCTTATTTCATAATTACTTTACCTTTAAAAAAAATTCATGCAGGTAGTCATTTACAATGGTACATCGACATTAAATTCTTGCTCTTTTGTTAAATTTTCTCGTTTCTCAAAGCAATGTTTCCCACTGTGATCCGGAACTGAGATCGCGGTCCCTAAATGACGAGATCAGCTTAAATAGTGATGCCGAAATACCAAGGTTCTGGCACTGAGGATAAGTCCAAAGACCGGAGTTGAGTTGGTACTAATTTATTTGACACGAGACCCCTTTTTATAACCCTAGTGTACAACACGAGTAAGCATTTATAAAATTTATACTAATACATTGAATGTCATACACCGCACATTCCTCGATACCGTTTTGGACCTTGATCCCTCCAATTTACATAGAGTGGCAGATTATTCGGATGGTCAACACGCCGTATCGATGCGTAAGCATTTTTTATTTTATAAAATCAATATTATTACATAGAATTTATATTAATACATAGATATTAATAAATTAAAATTTAATATTAACTTTAATTTTAAAATTTAATAAAATCAATATAAATTTAATAAAATAAATTATTAATAAAATAATAAAGGTATTTATATTAAAACTTAGAATTTCGTACACCGCAAATTCCTCGATACCTGTTGTTTTGGAATTTGATCACCTCAATTTACATAGAGTGGCAAAATGCCCTGTGTCATACCTGACTGTATGAATCTAAGATAGTGAGTTTGATAATAACATTTACTTTAAAAACTTTTGGATACTTAATGCAAAATAATGATGTTCAAAATAACGTTTTGAACACACTGAAATTAATAAAAATGGCATTGATCCGTTTTAACCCCCAAAAATGCAATCTTAGTTGTTCGTGTTACGAGCTTTCTTTTTGAATAAGAAAAATGTATCTACAAATTACTAATAATATATAAAAACATAATAAAAGAGAAGGTCAAGATATAAACTGGTTTAATGTAGTGTTTTTGTATTTTGGTCACTGAAATGTAACTTACACACAATTTATATTCTACGAGTGCTTTATGCTTAAATTTAGTTGCTACTTTTCTTTACACTAGTTTTTGCCTCTTTTGCCGGATTAAAAAAAAAGTCTATGAAGGTTTGTTTCTTCCTCTTTTTAAGAATGTTGCTTCAATAAGTTAGGCAAGTGTCATCAAATAGCTACCATGTACGGAATTTTTGGGGTGTATCTATTGCACAAATAATTCACTTGTCCCATTTAGTATGACCATCGACAATAGCACATTGTAAGCGCGGTACTCGTTAGATCACTGAAGATAAGAAACATTAGACATGAACCGAAATGTAAATGTATTACCTCCGGTGGCATACCACATTACATTAGTTGAGTTAAGCCATCTCTTAGAACCAAATGACCCAGACTTCAATAACATCGGTTAAGTCATACGATCATTTTGAAATATCACCCAAATTATTCCTCAAACATTACAGATGCCATATTTTTAAAGTTGAATTAAGCTGTGTCTTAGCATCAATTTTTTATTTAATTCATTTTATTTATCATCCCAAATAACCCTTCCCAAATATCCCTACAAGGCCTCTCTAGTAGACTCAGGACGTTTACCATTTCCAGTTTCTTCTATAATATAAAGGTTTTAAAAAGCTCTTCTACCATATGCATTTGTTCCAACATACAATTAGAACGTTAAATAATTTGATAATAAGGTTTTCTGTTAGTTTTGCCTGTAATGTATTTATATATATTTTTAAAAAATACAAAGGTTTCCAACTCCATGTCCCAGGCACTTGTCCCCCAGTAGTATGCAGCCTCTTCCTCGCAGACGTCTGGTAAATCGCTTTGAGGACCGGCTTTAACGAGAAATATTCTCCGCCCTTCAATTACTTCTCACTTAAATTCATACGTGAGCCAACACCCTTTGGGCGTTTAAAAAAAGGGCGTCTGAAACGTGCCCGGCAAACGCTTCAGAGAAAATATTTTTTCAGTTTTTCCTATTGTTTTTATTGTTAAATGGACTCGTTCAAACGGTTGAGGCAAACAGAAAATAATTGTGTTCTCATTAAAATTTATTTGTGTGAGCGACATACATTTTTAAAATTTCATCATATGTAAACGAATAAGTATATTTATTCAAAGCTCCGCAAGCAACTTGCTAAAAAAAATGTTTGGAGCATCTTGATGTACGGCTGTGAGACATGGTGCTTTTCTGAAAGTAATAAAAAAAGACTAGAGTCCCTTAAGATGTGGTCATACAGAAGAATTCTCAAAATTTCCTGGAGAGACCACGTCACGAACAATGAGGTTCTCAGTATAATCAAGTAAGTTAGGCACCTAGTAAGAACCATCTCAGAGGCAAGCCCGATGGATCGGTCACATCATGCGCCACGATGGTCTTCTTCACGACTTTGTGGAGGGGATGGTTGTGGGTAGAAACTGTAGAGGGCGCCCTATACGGGAGCATTTGCAGAAAGTGTTCGAGGATTTGAGTTGTAGCTCTTATGCTGATCTGAAGAGGGTTGCGGAGGACCGAGAGGAGTGGAGATCGAGATGCAAGATTTTGTTGCTGCAAACCAATCCACCGGATTGATACTACGAGGAAGAAGTATCTTTGTACGTTTATGCAGTCAAGTTTCTCAGTAAATATTAGATAATAGTGCATTATACCCAGCGTTGCTCAAGGCTTAACATAACAATGTCATTCAAAGAAAGAATGAATTTGATTATTAAACTATTTATTTTATCATTATCATCATAATCATCATCAGCCTGCATCTGTCCACCTCCAGGATGAGTCTCCATCTTCTTCGATCCTCTGCCTTTCGCATCCAGGCCACTATTATTCTTATATATTTATTTTTTTATTCTGGTTCTGTAGATCGCTACTCTTTTAATGTTAAATATGTGACCCGACAGAACTATATAATTTCACTGACAAACTAATAAGGAAAAAATAACTTACTAAATCGCTCGGAAAGATTAATTTTAATTGCGGTAATAGCTCATTGGTTAAAATGTTTGCTTTCCAAGCCGAAAGTCATGGGTTCGTTTCCTAAAGATCATATTTTTTAAATATATTTAATCGATTTCTAAGCTATAAATACCCTCGGTTGGTGTGAATTTGATCCCTCACTCGTAAAATACCAGACATAGCCAATTAAATAAAATTGGTGGTAGACGAAAGTCGTCCCGTGAAGACCACCCATTCATAGTATTTTCCTGTAATAATAAGCGTGAATCTCGGGCTGTAGTCTATGACGTTGGCAGATCAACACTCCACGTATAATTCACAAATGAGAGACTTTAGAATCACTATCAGCATCTGCCAGTATTCTTCTGTATGTGTTTTCATACATAAAAATAAAAAATATAAAAAATACGAGTATACTACAATATATGTTCATACATTTGTTTTATTTTTTTACTATACAGGTATATAGATAAATTTTAGTTACAATTAGATATTGTGTTCTCAATTAAAATACACTTTGTTAATATCATTAAGAACAATAAGGTTTAATATTTGTTTGTTCTAAATTGCATATCAGAAACTAAAATAAATCCAGTGTAAGTTTATGTTTGTAATCGTAATTGGACACGCATAGACTTTAAAACGGGTCTCGTCCTATTCAAATAAATGTTCGAGACTGTTTTATTGGCCAAACAAAAAAAAAGTTAAAAAGACAAAGGTCCCCTCTAATGCTGGACTTAGAATGTTTGACCCTGCGAGAAGGATGGGGTCTATTATGGGAGGCATAGGCATTACTCTCATTCCGACTTGCGGAAAAGAATTTTCAATAATATTTATCAGCAAATTTCATAGTAAATTCTTGACATTCGAAACCGAACGAAAGAAAAAGAACAATACAGCTACTGTATAGGAGGCTATCTATTTTTAACGAGTAAGGCTGTGTCTCATATATCGATCACGGATGTAAAAGAGCATTCCCAAGGTTATTAAAACAGTTTTGAGAATAGAAAGGTATAGAATATTATACTTTCAGTTATTTATTTTGTGAAAAATAACGTGATAAAGGCATGGAAATAACAGCCTTTTATCGTTTCAGACGTTCAGTTGTTCCAGATGCAAGGGTGGACTTGTTTTTTTTATGTAAACGCATGCAGAAGAGCACACTCGGTCGAGACCAGTGCACTCTATGATGCTCAGCCAGGGAGGCCGGACGCTGCATGCAAGAAACGTGTGTTGTGTTCGTGTTTGTGTGTGGGTTGGGGAGATTGCAGGTGTATATTTATCTGTTTCTTGAAGAGATCCAGATTGTAGGAAGGAGGAAACACAGACGCCTGAAGAGCATTCCATAGTTTGCCGGTGGCATTAAGGACGGAGCTTTGGAAACTGCCAGTTATTGGTCGACATATATTAACCGTATATGGATGTTCAGCAAGTGTAAGAGATGATCTTAAGATGCAACAAGAGAGCATCAACTGCAGTTCTTTTTCTTTGTGTTCTCCCGTGTTCTCGTTGTTCTGAAAGGCCGTCTAAAAACCATACATAGAATGTACTCGATAGAGGTCTATGAGACATATTTTATCTACCTGTAAGTCGATACAAACACAATGGCATTAAATGGCATTTTCTTTCACTCATATGCTTATAATTAAAAAAGGAATATGAATGAAGAAGTTCGGAATGCGATTTTTGTGAATAAAACATTCACTTTGAAATGCTGCTCAATAAATCACCGCTTTTTACATCGTTTTTGTAAGTTTTCAAGCACACAATCACAAATTCATCATATTATGCGAAACTTCTGTCTTCATTTTTGTGAGTACAAAATATATAATTTAATAATTCAATTAATTTTGTGTATTAACATGAATTACGATGACTGACAGTTGATCACAGAAATTAATCTGCTGTTTCATACACACTGAACACTCAATATATCGCTTATAAACAATCACTGCGATTGTTCATATGTGAAATACTTTCATCCATGTTTTTATGTTTTAATATACGCCAGTGGCTTAGAGTTTCCTCGATTTTTTCCATCCATCCGTTCTTCCATCGTCCTCAGTGGAGCCGACCCTCGGCTGTAATTACATTCAAACTAGATCACTCCATTCATCACATCCGAGCAAGAAGCTTGGAAAGGCGGACCAGCGGGGAGGCTTTGGCCTTCAGAAGATCAATTTTCATGATGATGACGCTTTTTCAGACTTTCACGAGACATCCGGACTATCTACTTGCACATCCGGGCTACAAGGGTAAAGAATTTTATGACAGTGTCATTTTGTTTCAGCGAATTTATATTCTTTAAAAAATTTATATATTTTTATATCCCCCAGTCCTTAAAAAAGACGACAAGTCGTGGGTTCGTCACGTGGTCGAGTAGAGGAAGGGTGCAGGAGCATATTAACAACACAAAGAACTTTTATTTGAAGCACAATCCGCATTTATTTTTAATAAATAATTGATTGTCTCGTCCGACCAGTATGGCGTTTTGCCAGCCAGACAAGAGTTGACAGGCAACTGCCGAAACACTGTGACATAAAAAAGCAAATTAAAGATGAGAGTTGCACCAACATAAAATGGAGCAGCTGTCATAACCAATGAAATGGCATATGCAAAAACCGTATAATTTTATATATGATTAAAACAAACATTATTCAATGTGCATTTCAGGCGAGCGAACAAAAATAAAAGACAAAAGATCGTATTTAGAGGCTTTTCGGCATCGGCCTAAAAGAGCTTTATCTAGGTGATATCAATTTATACGATTATTATTTACTAAAACGCCAGTTTACGGTATACTTTATTATTCCTTCCACATCCGTATCATATCTAGAATATAAGGTCACTACAAATCGCCGCCATCGAGTACTATCAGTTGCCACTGTCTAACCCTTGTCTCACGACACATCTGCTCCCAAAGATTCATCTAGCAACATATATAGTTCCCGACGACCTTTAGGGCAGAAGTCTGAGGACTTGATAAGACAGCTTATGCAGTATCCGAGGCATATATTTGGGTGGATTTTTAATCATTGTTATTAAGTACATAATATGATTAGCCCGAGGTGTCCATGCTTATCCCGACTAGCAACACGCGGTTAACAAAAGGCCCATTCAAGTTTTGGAACGCGCCTAATGTTGCTTCACTTCAGTGATCTAACAATAACCACTCTAATGATGTCCTATTTTCGCTTGATAACGCCAAACTAAGCAGTGCTTTATCATCAGGTCATCCTGGGTGCAGGTATTCGGACACAGGCCACACTTCAGAAGGTGTGACAGAATGCACAAAAACATCTTCGAAGCACGAATCGCGTTGATTTCCAATATAAGACTTCGGTTTCCCCGCCCGATCGTAACATGTTGTATCGTGGGCCTCGATCGGACGGGAACTGTGGACACGAGCTGACAGACGGGCACAATAACGTGCAGTGTCCCAAAAACGATCGCGACTAAGTCACAAACTAAGGTTGACAGTTGAACCAACATGAAATGGAGCAATTGTTTAAACAAAAAAATGGCGTATGCAAACGCAGTGTATTTGTTTGTAAAATTAAGACTAAAATTATTTGATGTGCATGTCAGGAGAGCGAACAAAAAATAAGAGATGAAAGATCAACTTTGGAGGCTTTTCGGCATTGGCCTAAAAGAGCTATATCACGCTTTTATCAATATCAATCATTGCAAGCTTTGAAATAGAGAAGTGATTATATTAATACAGTCCATCCTTTCTCAAGCTATCAAAATGTTTGTCGTCTTTTTGTTTTAAATCAGAAACTATGCATATAATGTACTTGGTGAAACATCAGGATACAGCTGACATGGAATGAGGCAAGAACCATAGGAACTGACAGACTTTTGTGACGGGAATTTGTGATAATCGTATGCTTCTGTAAGGGATTTTTTATTATTTTTTTGTAAACGCATGCAAGAGAGCACACCCAGTCAAGACCAGTGCACGCTTTGACGCTCAGCCAGGGAGGCTGGACGCTGCAGGGAGGCTGGACGCTGCAAGGGAGGCTGGACGCTGCAATAGGCTGGATGCTGCAATGGATATAAAATGGTCAGGATCTCATAATATGTTTTTTAAAATTGGAACTGAAATGAATTTACTGTTTTTTGGAGCTAACATTACTAGTAATAAATATTTATTTGAATTTATATAAATGTATTTAAAATATGTACTACTTTTTCCTTCTTTTCGACACATTTCAGCGGTGTTTTGTTGAAGACTGAAAATTCCTCGCACACAAAGTAGGCGGTGAGTTGGGGCGGGTCGACCCTCCTCCGATCTCCGTCCTGCGAGTCCGCCCACACCCACCAGTGGGTGAGAAGAGCCCTGACAAGGGTCGAGGGACGAGCTCCTAAACCAGTGCTGAACAACTGAAAAAAAGTCATGAAAATGACCAGCGGAAATGACAGTGTTGTTTTATCAGTCTTTTGTTCTAAAACAGTTCGTCGATCCTTTTCGGATAAGGAAGCTTTTATCTTAAAACACATTAATATCAGCATTGTCATTTTCATAGTGAACAAGTAGTTTTGTGTCTATTCATTATAAATGACTTGATTAAAAAACAGGTTCATTATAACATTCTCGTTAATCAAAGGTAACTCGAAATCACCGGAATCGTCATTCGTAAATGGATGAAAATCAGGTCACAAAGCAAAGCACTTGTAGAAAATCACATTGTAATTTATTTTCAATACAATACTCACAAGCATCGGTCGTCTGCCTAGGACGGAACATTCTGCGTTCCTCACAGGATCCGGACAGACTCCGACTGAGATGAGCCGGGGAAAGTGACAGAGGAAGATGTTAATATCAAGTTTATATAATAGTTTTCCTTTAAGTTATCAAAAAAAAAACTTGCCTATATTATTTATATATCCAGCAGTCATTTTTAAATTCATTTCAACAATTGCTACATACTTGCCACCTTCTCTTAACATGGATCAAACAGGACACTGCTTATTCACTTGATGTAATACCTTGGTTTTGCATTCAATGAAAGCTTCATGAGCTCTCAACATGTATAAATAAACATACTACTAGATATATTTATAAGAAAAAATATTTACGTAAAATTTTGTTTATTGTCTAATGTCAGTTTAAAATAAAGATCATTTGCATTAATTCAAAGACAAATGGTTACAGATCACTGATTTAAATTAACCATAGACGTCGGAGGAGGGGTGACGGTGAAAATTACGTCAGGAGAAGGTTACTGTATGTGAATAATTGATGTGCTTTTTACGTTGATATAACGACAATTCAAATTTGGCTTGGCGGTGTCGAATTTTTCGTTTTATTTTTTAATTATCAAGAGCGCCAATTTTCGTGTGAAGTCAAACCGACCTTTTAACCGACAATAAATTAGCAAACTAATGCCTTTTTTTAAAGTGCTTTTATATTATATACTGCGTAGCAACCTTTTTTGGAAGCAAGATATGTATGTTCACGAATCTAAACAAAATCATATTTTATTATTTTTCCAAAAATAATTCGATTGGAATACAAAGCATTTAGCTAAACAAATATATCAAATCAACAAAAAAAACTGTGAAATATTTTCAACAACTTATACACATATGCATTAACATCCTCTTCACTTTAATAAGATTGTTATTCAGTCGCGTGGTGGCAGGATGGGGAGCAGATTAATAACACACAGACTTTTTCTGAAGCACATTGTCATATATATTTTGATATTTTTACAAACTTATGGCCCGAGCTAGACACAAAATTCAGGCCGGGCTACAGTACAATATGATCTCGCCGACGTTGGCACACGACCGACCCGTGCGGCACCGTGGTCGGTCACCAGCGTCGCAAGTGGCAATCTATATAACTAACGTCACACCCGTGACCGTACTTGTCCGAAATTTCAATATGGCGACACATACTTGTACGTCAAGCGAACAGAAATAAGAGACGAAACATTGGACATCGAGGTTTTCGGTACCAGTCGGCAAGGGATATATTGTACCATGCTAATGTCACCTTTCATAGCAAATACAAAAAAAATAAACGATTGATGCGGAAATTTGAACTAAATGCCCGTTCAACATGCCCAGTTCATTGCTTGGCGTGCTTATCTTATCTCTATTTACACCACCCTATTAGAATAAAATTAACACATTTTGATTATAATTAATATCAAAGCAACAACCAAATTCAAAAATACATTTCAGGCATAAAAAAGTAAATAAATATAACGAATCATTAAATATGGATTTACTTCTTAATATCAAAAATATCATCTAAATAAAGATAAAATCCATTTAATAAATTCAAAATTTAAAACAATGCCTAAAATACTGAATTCACTATGTATATTTATATTTTTTGTGTCCCTATATACAATACATTTACTATATTTACGTATATATTTATGTATAAACCAATTTATTCTAATTATATACGTATATCATGGGTATGACGTAAGGCTTTTGAAATATTTCCCAAGGGAAGGTGTTTCATAAAATCCATATTCAGTTTTGAGGCAAGCCAGCGGTTCCTAGACGAACATTCTAAGGTTATAGTTTAACGTGAAGCGATAACATAATATTATATAATCCTGTTTGGTTGGAAATCTTCAAATTTATCTTCACTCCTTAAGCTTTCTAATCGTCTTACAACTCCCAGTGGTAAAAATAATACAGTTTTCACTAATAACACAAAAAATCAATTTAGCCTTGAAAACCTGCCAAAATATACAAGATTAATTATTTTCTTATTTTGTAATTAAATATAAGATGTTATTTTCTTTGAATATGTAAATTAATAAATTTAATATCTTTCATTTAAGTAATTAAATATACATATACTGTGTATAAAATTCTTAAAACGAGTCAATTCATTCAGAAAAAATATCGGCAGGAGCGGGATGCGAACCGCGGACCTTTGGAACCAACCATTTTGCCGAGGTATTTATACCGCTCGGCCACCGTGGCCACTTCTTCCGCCTGAGCTGACTCGTCTTGGAACTTCTATATATGTGATTGTTATCATCGTATTATAGATGTTGCTATAGTATATATTCAAATTATGTATATTTTTATTTTTTATTATTCAATCAGACTGCATTTATTCACAAGCTTAATATTATTACTTTGCAGAGAAGATCAAAGTGGAGATTTGCCAAAAAGTAAATAGATAACAGTCACCAAATAATCACGATCCTTAGCAGTGAGGTCGCGACGAAAAAGAAGACAAAATTGATAATTTTATTTATTTTATTAATTATGAATATTAGATTTCACAGATTAATCATCAGTATCCATTCTTATACGTAGGCCTCCCACTCTATCCTCATTGATCTTTTGCTCTCCGCATCTAGGATCCATAAAGGATTTTTAGTTAAATAATAAAAGACCATCAATCTTTTGAATGGTTTGAAAAATGGTGGAAGCCTCTTACTCAGAGATTTTCTACGACTAAGCAAGATACATTTTATTTTCGGAGCTTTCTCAGCTCGGCGACAGCTCCCAGCGGTAAAAATAATACTACCTCGAGCCTGAAAATTGACTAGTACCTTGTATGAGTACATTACACGTCCTGAAAGCTGAAATTCGAATGCCCAAGAGGGCGAGCTTGCGGTCTGAAGCCATGGAAAATCGACTTACTTAAACTTAAACGACGTATTCGGCTTAAGCCTGGAACGGATGTGGGAGTTGGTTGAGGCGAACACTATTAACAATGAAGATAAATATACTCGTTTATTACGAGGATTTTCGAACTTTTTACAACTCTTAGGTTTTTTTGATCGATACTTGTTTGCGAAGAAATTTTATAACCGAATGAAAGAAAAAAAGGGTTTTCTTTGCTATCCAAAAGCGGTGGGTTCAATCCACGACGGAGAATTACAAAATGGATTTTTAATCGTTTTGTCTGAGCTCTAAAATATCCCCAGGACTTGTGCTTACCCAAATGCATCTTTGTTATTTCATAATGTTAGAACATTGCGTAAAGAAAATCTGGTGTGTACTTTATCAGATGCATGAATCCAAGCCGGCGGGTATAGCTCAACGTTCAAAGCGTTTTCTTTGCAAGAAGAAGTCGTGGGTTCAATCCCCGATAGAGATTAAAAAAATATATATATTTCTGAGCTCTAAAATACTACCCACGTTGGTGTGAATTTGACCCCTCACCCGTACAATTCCATTCATAGCTTATTAATTAAAATTGGTGGTAGACAAAAGCCGTCCCGTGAAGATCACCCATTCATAGTAAATTCCTGTAATAATAAGGGTGATGCGTAAATTCCGGGCTGTAGTCTATGACGTTGGCGGATCAACACTCCACATGCAGTGCTTAGCCATATGCACTATGGTTAGCGTCATAGAATTCCACAAATGAGACTTCAGAATCACTCCATCCGTTGGTATTCTCCTGTAAGTGTAAATAAAAAAGGAAATAAAAATATTTAAAAATCAAGTATTTTTTATTTACTATTTTTGAGAAATCTTGTAGTTTGGTGTTAAATGTTTTTTCTAAGTTTACTTAACTTATTTTTCAAATATTTTCATTATTATCTCAATTTAAAAAAATAAGCAGGTATCCTGAAAGTACTTGTAATTGTGGATTGTTATATATATGTAATTTGAATATTATTTGGAATATTTTTTTGGAAAAAGTGTTTTTTAGTGAATGCCTGAAGCGAACTATCTCATTTTAATCAATTTAATTAAATCAACAAGTTGCAAATTAAGACAAAATTATGTTTCGTATAACTTATTAAAATCATTTTAAAAATCCTTCACCCCAATTAAAGTAAAGTAACATACAAAATTCATTCATAAAGTCCACCGTTAACTCTTCGAATACTTTTCCAGCATCTATGTTAACGCATTCATAATATGTATCTATTTTTTCAAGTTAAATTTACACATTTTAATAAATTATTAGACTCATGCGGGAGGCCTACGTTCAACAGTGGACGGACACAGGCTGGTGATGATGAATAAATTATTACTTAAATATACATATACTATACATAAAATTCTTTTGTCAACGCGTCAATCCAAGCACAAAAATAACGGCAGAAGCGGGATGCGAACCGCGGACCTTGGAAACCAACTATGCCCAGGTATTCATACCGCTCGGCGAACTGCGCCATTGCTATGCCTAGACTGACTTGCGTTGAAACTAGTATTTATATCATTGTTATCATCGTACGATAGATGTCGCTAAAGTATATATTCAAAGTATGTATATTTTTTTATTATTATTCTATCAGTCTTCATTTATTCACAAGCTTAATATATTACTTTCCGGCAGTCTATTTATTTTAGTAAGTACCACTCGGGTCTCGAACCAAACTATAGACTGAATGGATGAGAAACGACTACTTATAGTTCCGACTCGGACTTTATAACCAATCATTTACCTGTGTTACTGATGGATAATTTTACCTTCTTGATATTGTCTCAAGGAGACATTATTATATTAATTTTTTAATTTTTTATTAGAATATTATTTTATTATTTCAATATTCTAATCTACTTTTATAGATCATTGACTATATTACAATATTATTATTACTTAAATATACATATACTATACATAAATGGCGCAGTTCGCCGAGCGGTATGAATACCTGGGCATAGTTGGTTTCCAAGGTCCGCGGTTCGCATCCCGCTTCTGCCGTTATTTTTGTGCTTGGATTGAAGCGTTGAAAAAAGAATTTTATGTATAGTATATGTATATTTAAGTAATAATAATATTGTAATATAGTCAATGATCTATAAAAGTAGATTAGAATATTGAAATAATAAAATAATATTCTAATAAAAATTAAAAAAATTAATATGAATAAATTATTCAAAATATTTATTTATTAAAATTATTATTTTATAAAATAAAGAAAGCATATAAAAAATTATGTTTTGATAAAACATGCTATTTGTTTGGGACTGGAAGTTAACTGAAACCATATTTTTAAATTATTCCAACGTAATTTTGTAATATTTTCTTAATATAAAATTAAAATTAAAAATACAATAATATATTTTAAGTAAAATAATATACACTTTGCGTGTAAATATTACTTGCTTACCCTTTTTTAGTACGAAGAATATTTCGTTATGTAATAACTTATGAAATATTTTATTTACCGAGTGGTATAGCTCAGTGGTCAAAGCGTTTGCTTGGCAAGCCGAAGATTGTGAGTTCGATCCCCGACGGAGATTTAAAAAAAAACGATTTCTGAGGTTCAAAATACCCCGGTTGTTGTGAATTTGATCCCTCACCAATAAAGTTTCAGTCATAGCCTATTAATCAAACTTGGTAGTAGACGAGAGTCGTCCCGGGAACTATGATTGGGTGCATAGTAAATTCCTGTATTAATAAGGATGATGCGTGAATGTCGGGCTGTAGTTTATGACGTTGGCGGATCAACACTCCACATGCAGCGCCTACCCATCTGTAAAATGGTTAGCCTCATAGGATCCACAGATGAAGAAGAAAAACTTCAGAATCACTATCACCATCTGTCGATATTCTCCTGTATGTGCTTATATAAAAAATTAAAAAATCAAATCGAAATGAAATTTTAAAATGTTATTCCTGTAAACAGTTTTGCATGTAATGAACGTTTGACGGCAATAAAACATGATTATGTCATAAAAACTTGATTCCTCTATAAAAGTTTATCAGGTCAAATTAACGTGAAATCTTCAACTCTCCGGAACTATGAGAAGATTCTATTCTCCCTGGCGAATTCGAGCAAATTCGAGGGATTCCAGAACATTCGACCAAAAGAGAGCAAAATAATATTTATCCGACGATAAAAAGGCTCTCGAGGTAATCTTGTAAAGTTTGAGCTCTAATTATAAAACTAACAACCGACTTGAATCTCTAAAGAATTATTTGTACAAAGCAGTGATGAAAAACTATCAAAATAAAAGTAATTGTATTTTTTTCATTTAGTCGCTACCTATCATGTGAGAGCGGATAGCCAGATGGCCGATATGTGACTGTTACTGCGACGTCGGAATGACTTTCTGCCCGGGTACTGTCAGATGCAAATCATTGTTTGTGTTCCGGGCAGAAAACCGAAGTTTGTCAGTCTTTTGTATTTACCTAAAATAAATACCAATTTGCTTCTCGGCAAGCTCTTCGCTTTGGCGACCTGCTCATCATCCATCCACCATGCGTTCCGATGACGATCCCGGCGATCTAGAGTAACCTTTATTAGACGCGGAATATCAATTTATAGTACTCGTATTTTTAATGTGAAATTTTGTTTCTGCAAGGCATGGTACTTAACCAAAAATCAATGCAGCTGTATAATGAGATTTAATGAACGACGATGTTAAGGAGTGGACTTAACAGCCTTTATTCCAACAGTCAATCAAGAGACAACGATGTATCTGACTAGGACATGTTCTTTAGATGCCACAGGAGAAAATAAACTACAACTGTCTTTTAAGGCTTAAAAGACAATTGACTTGATGACTTGATGACCTAGAAAGCCGTCGGTAAGTAAACATACAATGTATTCAGAGGAGCTTTAAGAGGCAGTTGATATTATAAAAAGCGAGAAACATGGCGAAAGACAGATATTTATGATGTACATTTCATGACAAACATATACTATTGCTAGAAAATAGATAGGGCATATGAAACATTGTTATGCAAACACGATAAAAAGTACGCAAGCTGACAAGTTTATTGGTTTCAGTTAGCAACGGCCATATTTTCTAAATATTAGGTAAAACGGAAAGAAATGACATTTTTTTTTGTATAATGGTTGAAGATTTAAAAACCAAAACTGAAGCTGAGCAAAAGTTCTCTACGTGGATTTTTAAATATTTATTAGAATATTATTTTATTTTTTCAATATTCTAATCTACTTTTATAGATCATTGACTATATTACAATATTATAAGTAATTAAATATACACATACTAAAATTCATCAAATTCTTAACTAAAACAAATAGACTCTCAGAAAGTAATAATATTAAGCTTGTGAATAAATGTTGACTGATTGAATAATAAAAAATAAAAATATACACACTTTGAATATAAACTATAGAGACACCTATCGTTATATGATGGTAAAAATGGTATAAATACAACTTATTCTTCGCAACAGTTTGGGCAGAGGATGGTCGAGTGGTCTAGGGTAATGACCATGAGCAACTGTTTGGTTCCAAGGCTCGCAGGTTCGCATCCCGCTTCTGCCGATAATTTTTCTGAACGAATTGATACGTATTAAGAATTTGATGTATAACAGTTTGTGTATATTCAATTACTTAAAATTATCTAGTTTAAAATTGTGTTGACCCGTGTAAAAAGACTACTTAGAGAGCTCAAAATGTTTTTGATCACTTATTTCGACGTAGACTTTGGTGTAAAGAAATTTCTATCTGCCAACTTTCACGCTAGACGCCTGTTTTTCATCACTCAGTGTTGGCTGTCCGTCGAAGAAACTTTGATCTATCGGAAAAATTTCAAGCATTTTCTCATCTCTCGAACATATTTCTTTGCAGTATCGTTTTAAAACTTCAAACGGTGGCGTAAACGCAAGCACTACACATCAAATTATACATTTCTATGTAATAAAATGCAGGAGAATACCGAATACGTCGGAGATATATCATCTATGAATTGCGCTCGCTATAATATTTTTACTATTTATGAAGAGTATGAGTTATACGTGTATTTGATATATTTGTGTGGTTTATTGTATGTAGAAGCCGTAGAGGGCGGCCTAGACGGGAGTATTTGCAGCAAGTGTTTGAGGACATGAGTTGTAGCTCTTATGCTGAGCAGAAAAGTGTTGCGGAGGACCGAGAGGAATGGAGATCGAGATGCAAGATTCTGTTGCTGCAAACCAATCCACCGGATTGATACTACGAAGAAGATTGTATGTATATTTAATTTTACTAATGTCATAATCATGGTAAAAAGTTCGTTTCAAAATTATTTAATGGTTGTAATTTATTTTTCAAATTTCGATAACATTGTGGTTATTATATATACGTCTTACTTAATAATATCTTCATATAATAATGTTTAGTCCTTGTTGTTATTCACAAAATATACAATCTAATTTTCGATTAAATGAAACAATAGTTCTTAAGACTCTTATTTTTTTCATAGCATCAATCCGATGAATTGGTTTGCAGCAACAAAATCTTGCATCTCGATTTCCACTCCTCTCGATCCTCTGCGATCCTCTTCAGCTCAGCATAAGAGCTACAACTCATGTCCTCAAACACTTGCTGCAAATACTCCCGTCTAGGCCGCCCTCTACAGTTTCTACCCTCAACCATCTCTTCCACAACGTCACCAAGAAGACCATCGCGGCGCATGATGTGACCGACCCACTGGGCTCGCCTCTCTGAGATGGTTCTTACTAGGTGCCTTTCTTCTAGATTCTTATAACGTATACTAAATATATTAATGTGAGCGCAAGAGTATACCAATATAAATTACGTTTGCATAATTATTAATATATAATCGATTATTATTTTTAAAAAGCGCCATTCTTGAGAGTGTCTTAATTTTCATGTATTTTTTTCAAATTTTAGTAGTTTTAATTTTTTATAGAGATTACATGATTAACTTATCGCATTCGGGGCCAAAATAGCGTCTCTAACCAACTTAGGACACACGAAAAGCAACAGACGTAAACCCATCCAACATTTATTCCGCATTCAATGTTGCTTTACTTTGTTGATCTAAATCTTTGGTGATGAAGCACCGCATTTATAGCCAATTATCACTTTCAAGTCAAAAAATTACCATTGTAATTACAATACTAAAAAATACATCTCACGTTAAGTCAGTTTTGCTCAGATAATTATTTATTTTAAGCAAAAAGTAGTCAAATTCGATACGTTAAAACAAATAACTGTTAAAACAATAAGTGCCATTAGTGAATAGATAAAAGGGCTGGTTGGGCTTGTAGCCAAAAAACATAACATATGTTTTACAGGGGTTCAACATTACTAGTGAAAATACTGCCGAAAATTATCTCTTTAACCTCATTAGCAGATGTCGTTTAAATGCAGCAAGCCGTCATTACAATAAAGAATCACAATTAGTCACAAAAACATTTAATGCACTCCCAACATTAGCTGCACACGCAATTACTTAATGGATTTTTGCATTGCACCAGTTTAATTACATTACCAAGAAAACTTGTTTTCAACACTACTGGTAGCTTTAAGAATTACCTTTTAATGTATTTTTTTTCTTTACAGTTTCATAATTATGAAGGTAAAATAAGTAGATTATATAACACCAATTTGTAAAATAAATTGCGCTGTACACATTTAGTGAAAAAGAATTGTGTGCTATGTAATCGTGCCAATCTTCATCACTCATAATTGGTAAAATTGCATAATTGCAATCTAAATTCAATTAAAATTATATATTTCTTGATGGAATACTAATTATAATGTCAATAATAAAACAAGTATTTTCATATATCACATTAGTTCTTGTATCCTTTAGCTATCAGATGATGCATAAAAAAATATTCTAAGAAAGTAGCAAAACGATATAGCACGTCAACCGATGCGAACAGATTAAAAATTGATACGTACATACAAATTTACAGCAAATATAATCTTTTATAATAAATAAAATGCAGAAAGTACCCAGAGGGTACACTAAATGAAGAGATTGTTGGTAAAAATGATATTTGTGAATTCAATAAATTGATTGTATCTTATTTTTTACAGAGGGTGAACGAGGTGGATGACCTCCTGTGTTCCCCGCGAGCAAACAGTGAGACCTAATCCGGTCACTATCTGGCACACTGAATGCGGCGAGACTATACATTGACTGATGGGTCAGCCAACCTACGGTAGGGACCCTGTACTATCCGGTGGCACGGCCAGCATCTAACCGCTTTACTGGCTCTCTCTCTCCTCTCGGTTCCCTCCACTGCGACCAGTTTCGGAGTAGCGAGGCATTATTAGCACTCATCCGACCGCCACGAACCTCTCCCCTACAACCCCACGCCCTCACACGATACGTTCAGAGAAGATCAGAAGAAGCCGAGCCTCCTACACATGACCTAAGTGCGAACGGAGGTGTCTTCCGGGGACGACGACTCCACAAATCGTCTACTACTGCTAAACATCTTAGCCACTTCAATGTAGACGTTGCCCAGGATACACCAGCGCAAAAGTGCCATGCGTGGAGGTGTGTTCAGTGTACAACCAATATTAAGAACATATATCCAAAAAAACTGGGTATGTATTGGTTGCGTACCTCAGATACAAGTTGTATGTTTATTAAAAAAGTGTATAAATTGATGATTGCTGTGAATTTGTATGTATGTATCAATTCCTTTTATTTATATATATATATATATATCTCTAACTATCTTGGCTATGAAAAATTGAGCTATGCCGGCGGTCATAGCGCGTTTGCTTTGCAAGCCAAAGGTCGTGGGCTCGATCCCCGACAGAGATTAAAATAAAAAAATGATTTTTAATCGATTTATGAGCTCTAAAATACCCCCGGTTGTTGTGAATTTGATCCATCACCCGTAAAATGCCAGTCATAGCCTATTAATTAAAATTGGTTGATAGACGAAAGTCGTCCCGTGAAGACCATCCATTCATAGTAAATTCCTGTAATAATAAAGGATCATGCGTGAATCTCGGGCTGTAATCTATGACGTTGGTGGATCAACACTCCACATACAGCGTTTAACCAAATACGCCATTGTAAGCATCATATAATTCCACAGATGAAAACTACTATCAACATCTGTCGGTATTCTCCTGTGTGTGCTTACATAAAAAATAAAAATAAACTATAAATATGAAAATAGTATATAAAAAATAAAAATTACAGTATACTAGAGCCTCTGAGTACATTATATGCATAGTTTCCGACGAGAGCCTAAAACAATGGCAGCTGTAGTTCATATTGTTATCAAATCCACTTTCGTTTCTTGAAAAATAAACTCTTCTTACTATTTATAAAATTAAATATTTATAATAAATTTGAAAAATATATATATTTACGAAGGTTTTAAAAAAAAACTGTCGTATCTTTGATTTATAAACGCCATAAATTTTATAGACGTAAAAAATTCTAAATGTATTATTACGTTATATTTTTATGTCTCAAATGTAATGAACATAACAAATCACTGACGATACATTTTTCACAAATCTTGCAATCTGATTACATAAAGACACTATAAATATAAGAAGTCGAATACTAAAAATAAAAATAAATTCTCTCAACTTTTACGTAATAGAAAAATAAAATTACACAAACATAACAATACCCACAAACGATGATGAAAAAATCTCATATGAAGTTATATTTACTTAAAACTTTAATATCACAAAGTACTGCATTTATCCAACACTATTATTCCAAGCACCTGCTTTCACTGGAGCATATGCTCTTCACAAATGAACAGGTGAATAATTATTTTATATATAGTAAGTTGTTTCTTTTTCGATAAACATACGAACATTCTCTATGGAACTCACATTTTTTTATTATTATTTTTGTTTTTAACGGTGATAGAACTCAGTACAACTCAGGTTAGTATCGAACGTTTTAAAAATTTACTCTTGCTCTTACTAAAGTAAGTGAGTTTCAATACAAGGTATGTAAAGATAAGTCGAACCTTCGCAGTATTTCAGAGTATTATTGTTATAATAAGCATCGTCAGCGTCTACGGGAGAGCTTTATTCGGAAATAAACTAGAGCTTTGCGGTTCAACCGGAGCTTTCACAATTTAATATTGAATGCTAAAGTGCACGAAGATATCTCTGATACAACGAGTATTATAAAAAACAAGAAGCATGTGTCAACATAATATTTAATAATATAATTTCACAGTAAAATGCTCTTTGGTTGTTTTTTGAATAAATTTAAATACTTTAATATTTACATATTATACAAACTTAAATTAATATATAAATAAACTTGTAAATTAAAAAAAACACTTATGCGTACAATAATCGCCATAAGAATACAATAAAACATAATACATTTATAGAATATTCTCAAATAATTAATTTGAGTTGCTTTACATAAATATGGCAACTTTTTCGTTTTTTCGAGTGCTTAGTTCAAGCAGCCAAACAGTTAGTAAATAACTAGTGTAAAAATAAAACTTGAAATAAATCAGTGCTTTCGATAAACATATTTGTTTTGAACCCTGTTTATACCAAAAAATACAACAATAACATTACTTACAATAATAAATATTACGAAAAGTACGTGTTTGTAAACACTCATTAAAAGTTGTTATTGTAGTTATTGAAATATTATTCGACCTTCAACATTAAAATCAACAACAATTTATGTAAGTTCTAAGAATTTTGTATTTGAATGTAAAATTATTCAAATAATTGAGAAAATAAGAATATTTTTTATTAACACCGTTTATTTTCTTTCACACTATTTCCATTATCTATGCATTGTCCCTAAACATCTCTGTACTTGAAGACCTACCTAGTTTTGTGGTTTCCAAAGACATTTCTTTTATTTTATTTTTATCCCTTTCGTATCGGTTGTCGGCATATGCCGTCATAAAATTCCCCGACCGTTGACATCGGTTGACATGATATATCATTTTGCTACTTTATTAGAAAGTTTTTTATGTTTCATCTGATAGCTAAAATATACAAGAACCAATGTGAAATGTGTAAATAGACCAGATAAGTACATTTATGCTTCAAATACTAGTTTAATAATTGATAGTATAATTTGTATTTAAACAGAGCCGTAATGAAAGGGTTACAGTGATCGAATGATTTACGCAACGCTACCAGGGTCTGGATCATTTATAACAAAAAAGTTAAATGCAACTAACGACACGCAGTCAACAACAAGCGGTGATTCATCCAAATTTTGGTCCAGGTTCAATGTTGCCAAACTTTTTTATCTAATGATAGCCGCATACAACATGCTTCTTTAGTTTATTTATTTTATGCTTGTTAAATCTTGTTTTTTTATGGTGGTTGATAATTGAGCTGCAATAAAATCAAATTATTGCGATTTCTATTGTGTTTTCTCCATTTTTTATGTTCTATGGGGTTGGGGAAGGGGAGTCAGAGGAGGACTTGAGGCTAAGAAAGCGATTTGTTCAGCGCTAATGGCGGGTAAACGAAAAAACAATCAGTGATCCTTTCAGGGTGACTTTCTTAAAAATATTTTTTTCGAATTGTGAATTGATCTCACAGCAAACAGATTTTTTTCAAATATTTGTAAACAATTTTACAAAACAGAATTAACAAAATGATTGACATTCATTTATAAAAAGCATTTTTTTTTTAGTTTATTTTGCCAAATCGATTATAAAAGTAAAGCCCCGAATATCTGCTAATAATATCTTCACAGCTAGTAGCATACACTATTAGAGTTTAAATAAAAAAAATCGTAAACCATTTCTTTCTTTTTTAAATTGCTTTTGAGAGCAACACATTCCAGCTTTCTTTTTATTATCTTGTACTGTAATTAACACAACAAATATCGCAGTTAAAGATTTGTATTGTAAGTACTGCCTTAACGGTTAATTTTTTACTTTTAACATATGAAAATATTCACGCTATTATTTAACCTTAAAACAAATGAAAACCTTTTGTTAATATTTTTTGTGTCCACAATTTAACTTGTTGGTCACCTCACTTCTAATGGTCTTCTAGCCAAACTTTTTTCAGATTCCTTTCTAACCCTTCCTGTTTTTTAAACAGTTTTGATGTTGGAATGAACTGAAAAAAACTTCGATTTCTCGAAAAAAAAATTGAGATTTTTTGAGTGGCTTGTAACAGTTAAAGACCATTCAATCTACTATAATTACGTGTTGTTAAATAATTAATTGTTATAAATATTTATTTGTTTTCCTTGTTTTCACATGGATCACGTAACAATAATTGTTATTAATAAAGATATTGCAAATTATCACTGCATGTTGATATACTGTTTTTTCTCTAATAAGAGAAGTTCAACAACAATGGTTAAATATGGATGCTTCTAAGGACTAAATGGACCAATCCTCTACTCATCGAACTTCTAAAAAACGTTCATTTTTACTCGTTTACTACCGCCACCTTTTTTTTGAAGCTTTGAAGTCTTGCATAGGTCGTCCAGAATGGTGCATTTACAGGTTGACACAAAAACGGAATCTTTTTCACAATCCAATAAAACCGAGAGTGATGAGAGATGGTATGGGCATGTGACACGGAAAGAAGACCACATGATGAATAAAGCCCTCAACATACCCACGCTGAGGAGAAGACCTGGAAGACCACAGGCATCCTGGACTGCAACTGTATACAAGGATCTGAAAATGCTTGGCTTGACCGATAATGCAATGCAGGACAGACAGACATGGCGAATGTGCGCAAGAAGAACTGACCCCAGAAGATGGGAAATGGCAAGGCTAAAGAAAGAGAGTGATGAGAGATAAACATTTTATTCAGAGTAACTCAAACTATATATTGTGAGATTTAAAACCTTTAATATAATTTTTATTTTTATTTTTATTGCGATTTTTTTATGATTTTTTTTGTAGTAATGAATCCTTTAAATCTGCTGTTGAAGGTTTTTTACTGCTGCAACATATATGCTGGTATACTGTGAACTTCATTCAAAATTCTCTTTTTTAACTTAATGAGGGTTATTTGTTTTTATTTTGGCATTATTTAAAATGAAAGAAATGACAGTTAGTAAAAGAAACTAAGTACAAATATTTTTTATTGATATTTGCTCTAAATTTAAAGCAAAAATAGCATGCATAAAATACCACAAGACTTATTATTTTCAACTAAATTTTAATACTTTTATTTTCAATTTATTCTCATATGAAACTTTTTAAAGTGACTGAAACAAAGAGGTTTCAGGTGCAGTTCGTTAATTCGCTCTGAATTTCAGCGTCGAATAACACCGGAGAGAGTTTCCGGGCAAGTTCCTTCAGGTTAGACTTGCCAGACAAGTTTCAGTTCTTTGGTTTATTTTTCGGAATTTTCAATCAAAGGTGCATTCCTCCTACCGGCTCACTTACTACTCTGTTCTACAAGCCATGATTCACTTATACGTGCCATCTTATACAGTTAAATAATTTTATTTTATTCAAAATAACATCCCCGTCTAGTTAAAGCTACTCCAGATCGCAGGATTGGAATTGGAATGCGTAATATATGGATCATGAGCAGTTCGCCAAATTAAAGAACTCCTCGAGTAACACATTTGACCATTGTTTTACGTGTAACAAAAAAGACTGATAAAATTTGGTCCTTCGCCCGGGACACAGAAAAACTATTTACTTAACAGCAAGCGGGTGGAGACATCCTGCCAGTTACCGCGCCCCCGAAAACTACATAGCAGCCATCTATAGAACTACGCCGCTCCCACATGACATAGCGCGACTTTCAAAACTAAATAAACAAAACGGCGCATGCAAGCGCCACGTATTATGACAACTTGAATCTAAAACATAAACTTACTTTTTTGTAGGTGCGTATCAGACGAGCGAACAAAAATAAGAGACAAAAGATCGTATTTTGAGGCTTTTCGGCGCCAGCCTGAAAGGGTCGAGTCGATATCAACAATTTTTCCGGTGGGTATAGATCAATGGTCAAAGCGTTTCGAGCTGTCAAAGGTCGTGGGTTCGATCTCCGATGGAGATTAAAAAAAACAATTCTGAGCTCTTAAATACCTCCATTGTAAATTCCTGTAATAATAAAGGATGACACGTGAATCTCCGGCTGTAGTCTATGACGCTGGCGGATCAACACTTCACATGCAGCGCTTAGACAAGGAGAGCCGACCCCAGATGATGGAAAATGGCTAGGATATAGAAGAAGAAAGCGATTAAAAGTCATTTTTTTTTAATTTCCGGGGATCGAACCCACGACCTTTGGCTTGCAAAGCAAACGCTTTGATCATTGAACTATACCCGCCGGCGAATGTTAGTTTGATTTTGAGGACTTATACTAAAACTTAATAATTAACTAATAATACATCTCGATATAAGTAGGCAGGTGTAAGCGCACTGTAAGAGAGATTGCTATATTATTTCGTTACATATATATTGCAGGTAGTACGCTCCTTCACTTGCGAGAACATTTACTAAATTGCGGTAAAGGTCTGCTCACAAAGCTAGAAAAATTTTAGATGTCTAAGTTTTTTATCTAAAAGATAAAAAAGACAGCATTTTTGTACTTGTTTTAGCGTTAAGTTACTTAAGTAATAAAGTTAACGATATATTGTAGAAACTTCAGTTTGCAACAGTGGATCTATAAACAACTTCTTCTTCTATATAAAGGACAAATCCGACCTATGCTTGAATACGGCAGTCACCTTTGGATTGGAGCCCCAAAATACCTTCTAAACTTAATTGACTCAGTTCAAAGAAGAGCAATTCGTTTGATAAACAATAACACCCTACGTCTAATCTACAATCAATGGAACACAGACGTAAGATTGGTTCTCTTAGTCCTTTCTACCGTTATTACCACGGTCGCTGCTCTTCGGAACTTAAAAAACTAATTCCTCCTGCACCCACTCACAGCCGACAAACTCGTCTTACACTTGCCGAACATCCATACACGGTTAATATATGTCGACCAAGAACTGACAGCTTCCAAAGTTCCTTCCTTAATGCCACCGGTAAGCTATGGAATGCTCTTCCAGCGTCTGTGTTTCCTCCTTCCTACAATCTGGATCTCTTCAAGAAACAGATAAATATACACTTGCAATCTCCCCAACTCACACACAAATACGAACACAACACACGTTTCCCGAATGCAGCGTCCAGCCTCCCTGGCTGAGCGTCATAGAGTGCACTAGTCTTGACCGGGTGTGCTCTCCTGCATGCGTTTATATAAAAAAAAAAAACTCTACAATATTTAAAGATTATTCAATAAATATGTAAGGCTAACCTATACTATTTAAGTGTGCAGTTTTTATATAAAAACCATATATTGAAATTGATTCAATAGTTCACGAACACTTTTTTTCATTTTTCAATAATGGTCTTCCGAGCGCATTATACATGACAAAGTGCTAAAGAAAACGACAAGCGGTGGGTTGTAATAAAAAAAAACATACAAGTACATAAAAAAAAATAAAAAAAATGATACACACAAATTCACAGCAAATATCATATGATGACATTTTTATCAGCAATAAATCGGAGAAAAATATCCGGCAAAAGCTGAAGTTCAAACCACGAACTTTTGCAACCATTGTTCATTTCTTTACGATGCTCATGGCCCTTTGCTCCCCACACGGATTCGAGAAATTAACACGTTTTGCATTATTTATTCACTGCGCTTTAAGATAGCGATTGTTGTAAGCTGAATGTTGATTTATTAAGATTTAATCAGTTTATTTATTCACAAGTATTTTTTACATTTATTAATTTAAAATTAGGACGATTTACTTACAGCGACCACAATACTTTTATTTTATGAACTTATATATCTATTTTGAGCTTTTTTTTTAAATTCACTTAGAGCATTAAATATTAATATCACCTCGATATAGCCCTTGCAGGCTGGTGCCAAAAACTTCGATATAAGATCTTTCATCTCTTTTATTTTGCTCGTCTGACACTCATACATAAAATATGCTAGTCTAAGATAAGATTTAAGTAGTTGCAAAGATATAGTGCTGTGCTGCCATTTTTGTTTATTTGACAGGTCCCGGTCGTTGACAGGACTAGTTCTGTAGATCGCCACTTGCGTCTCTCAATACTGGCCACTCGCCAGTTGGGCTCCAACCGCCACTAGTAGAAGTTGTGATCCATCCGGAGCCTGAAAGCATGCCTTGGACAGAAAGTTTGCGAGAAATTTTATCTTGGTTAGATGAGTGAAAACGTTTTTTTTTATGTAATCTCATGCAGGAGAACACAACCGGTCAAGACCAGTGCACTCTAAGACGCTCAGCCAGGAGGATAGATGCTGTATGCGGGAAACGTGTGTTGTGTTCGTGTTTGTGTGTGGGTTGGGGAGATTGCAGGCGTATATTTTTCTGTTTCTTGAAGAGATCCAGATTGTAGGAAGAAGGAGACACATACACTGGAAGAGCATTCCAAAGCCTGCCGTAGGCATTAAGGAAGGAACTTTCGACACTGCCAGTACTTGGTCGACACTCATTAACCGTGGATGTTCTGCAAGTGTAAGACAAGTTTGTCGATTGGGAGTGGATGCAGGAAGAATTAGTTCTTTAAATTCCGAAGAGCAGCGACCGTGGTAATAACGGTAGAAAAGACATTTTGAGATTTGCTTGCGTTAACAATCTAAACAGACGCTGAAGTTAATATAAAACAAATCGAAAAAAACAATTCAATATAAAGTTTTTATGAGCCGTAGATACGAGTATAATGCATCCGCTTCTTAAAGCCGTGTCTTTTCACAATCATATTATTTTCCCTGAAAACTTTCAGCGAATCTCTGAAAAGTTTGCCGGCGCAGTCTGCAGACAAAAACAAATACTTCAGGTGTTCCGTAGCTCAGGAAAAGAAGACAGTTCTCTCAGGAAAATTTTACAATATTGAGTTTTCATCACGTTCCAGGTATTTGCACCTATTTTTCATGAACTTCAGCACTTCGCGAAATTTCAGAACGAAACGCAACGCTCGAGATCCAAAGTGAATTTGATCAAATTTCAGTGACTTTTATTTTGAGAATGCTTTCTTAGAAGTATGTCTCTTTTATGTTTAATAGAAAATTGTAGATAAATAAATAATTAATCACAAATAACTGAATACTGTGCATCTTTTAGTGGTGTTCCACGTAAATTTGAAGTGACGGGCGGAAGTAAAATCGTTTATAACCCTGCAAGCATTTTTACAATATTAAATATAATAAGACTAACGAATATTTTACCGATAAAACAACTTAGGTCAAAATATTTTAAGCTTTTAATTTATTTTAATTTTTTTGATTACGAATGATAGGAACATATTTTAATATTAATTGTTCACTGGAATTCCTGGAACAAATAAAAAAGGCGGGTATTTCTACGTTCAGTAACCAATTCAAGTTTTTGGAAGTAAGTTAAATCAATTGGCAGTAAATAAAACAAATCTGCAGTAGACTAAATAAATTGGCAGTATCGACTTTGTCACCATGAATGTGGTAAGTTATAAAATTAAAATGGCAATAATATCTTCAATACTGGTGAAAAATTATGTAAAATGATTGAATAACTAAGCCATAAAATTGAAACCTAACGTAACCTATTATTAATTAATAATTTCCGTCATCGTACCCTGACATTTCGTTCTACAACTTATCGGTGACGACGTCTGGTGCGCGGGACATTTGCCGCACAGGGCAAGTGGTGCACTGGCTGTCTCGCTAACCTAACCTAACATAACCTAAGGATTTGTCCAGTGATCGTAGAGTCTAGAGATCCATGGATCTCGTAAATTAAATTACTTAGGTGAGGTTAGATTAGGCTAGTGAGACATCCAGTGCACCAGTTGTCTAGTGCACTAAATGTCCCGTGCACCAGACATCCAGTGTGAGCCCCACGTCGTTACCGATGAGTCATTGAACGAATTGTCTGGGGACGAAATGCGGCAAAACCATTAAATTGTGAGACTAATTGCACATAATTAGTTCCAACGGTTATTAAATCAGCATTTAATAACTATGCTATCTTTATTACGAGACCATTTCACTATTAGTAAGTCTAAAATATTACTTGCAACTGTCACACCAAATCACGAATAAATCAAATGTGAATCGCTTTAACGTGGCAGTAGTTGAATGGTTAAATTGGCAGGCTTTAGCGCAAGTCCGAGTTCAAATTTCCCAAATTTCCCACTTATCTACTCGTACCACGATTCGCACATGATTAGCATAATAGATTGTGTTATTCAATTCAGAGGAAAGCGGTCATCAATATTGCATGCCTTGTATCCGTTCACGTAGAACGTTTCTTGTGCAATTCAAAATGCTAGACGTGTCATTCCGTTTGATGAATTTGGATTGTGTATACTATACCTATCTGGGACAAGTAATACAATTAGGACAAAATAACTTCTCAAAAGTAATCGACAGGCGTATTCAACTGGGATAAGCAGCATTTGGAAAACTAAAGTACATTTTTAAAGCGAAACTTCCGCAATGTCTTAAAACTAAAGCGTTTATCCAACGCATCCTCTATGTATTAACTTATGGCGCAGAGACGTGGAATCTAACAGCAAGTCTTACTCATAAAATAAAGGTCACCCAGCGTGTTATGGAGAGATCCATGCTCGGAGTGTCGCTAAAAGATAGAATCCGAAACTAGGAAATACGCAAAAGGATTCAAGTAGTGGAGGCTACCCAACGAATAGGCACACTCAAGTGGCAATGGGCAGGACATATCTGTCGAAGACATGACGGTCGGTGTGGAAGAAAAGTATTAGAACGGCGCCCAAGAACTGGCAAACGAAGCATTGGACGACCCCCTGCAAGACGGACTGACGACATGAGAAGAATAGCGGGAGTGACCTGGATGTGGATGGCGAAGGATCGAAGAGGATGGAGACTCATGCGAGAGACTTACGTTCAACATTGGACGGATACAGGCTGATGATGATGATGATACTATTTATAAAATAAAGTTTAGATGTAGTAATAAACTTTTGTTGACATTTTCGATAGCAAAATCCGAATCAAATTGAAATTGTTGATCAAAGTACTCGTAACATACAATTCATCAAAAACGAAATTTTCTTTCTAGCCACATAACCTGTCAAACTACTTTGTGACCATGTAAAACAATTTGAGACTTCAATCAACATATTTTTTTGTGTATAAAAAATGAATAATACCAACTCAAAGATCGATAATAATGAAATAAGCTTTCATCAGCAGGGCAGGCATCAAAATTTATGATATAAAAATACGATCGTACATTAATACAACGTTGTTAGACCACAAGATGTCTATAAAATGTAGATATCTTGAAAACTCAACGTTTTTTTAAAACAGTTTATATGCTTAGGTATGTTAAATATGTTTGGGTATGTTACAATATATTTGGGTATGTTACAATATGTTTGGGTATGTTACAATATGTTTGGGTATGTTACAATATATTTTGGTATGTAACAATATGTTTGGGTATTTCACAATATGTTTCGGTATGTTACAATATGTTTTGGTATGTTACAATATGTTTAGGTATGTTACAATATGTTTGGGTATGTTACAATATATTTGGGTATGGTACAATATGTTTGGGTAAGTTACAATATGTTTGGGTATTGTACAATATGTTTGGGTATGTTACAATATGTTTGGGTAAGTTACAATATGTTTGGGTATGTTACAATATGTTTGGGTATGGTACAATATGTTTGGGTATGTTACAATCCTGATTCATCCCCATTCTTCTTACCGGCTGTACATTTCGGCATCTTATCAAAAGCCAGTGCAGCCGGAAAATAGGTTTCGAAAACAGGTGTCTGCGTAGAATACTAGGAGTGACGAGGTGATAGAGCGGACGAGGCAGCCTTGCATACTACGTTTGTTCACAGACCAAGTTGGACCTAGCTGGGTGGCATAGCCTCGATGATAGTTCAGACTGCCCATGTGGTAGCCCCTTGCAGGACGCTGAACACGTTCAGTGGCATTGCCCAATATTAGATTTAAGTAGGGAAAGAATCTTTAGCGTAATCGAACAGAAGCCTGGACTGGTTGGATATGTCAACCTCATCGCTACAGAGTCCAACTGCCATGCCTTTTCTGTATACGCGGCGACCTTCGGCGAAGAAGTCAAAAAGTCCAAATTTTAGTGTCTGAACTACTAACTTTTACACCCACGCTTGGTGTTGCTCACCAAAGTCCGTTATTTGAATAACGAGAAAGTACTCCGCAAACAATGGCTTGCTAAGTGCTCCCAAGGAGCGCAGGTACAAGGCGACCGGCCGGGGGCCTAAGGCCCTAAAAAAAAAACAACCAAATTAATTTATTAAAAATAATAAATGGTTTTATTTTGTTCCGATGTATTTATTATGTATTTTATTAAGTCGATTACATAACATTCGACAATGCAAGAAATATATTTTTAATGGTTTGTATGACAAATATGATGACTTATAAAACGTACGGCTTTATTCAGAATCAAGTCATTTCCATTAAGTTCTTAATATTCTAAACATACTGCGTAAAGCTTGACATTACAAACTGGCGGAATTTCCCAAATTTTACATCGCTCGAACATAAACTTTCACTTCATTTCACCTTCAAACCCTCTCTACAAACAGATGTAAATGTGTATGGGCCACATTCGGAATAAACAACCCTGTAAAGTTTGTCAAACAATGTTTATATCCACAGCCCAGAGCCTAAAAATTCTTGACGATGTTTGTGTCCTAATGCTTTCGAAGTTCAACCGCATTTACAAAGTCAGTGAAGGATCAAAAAGTTAAAAAATATGTTATTTTAAGTCTCTTGAAAAACAAACACTGCTTACATGGTCGTAAAATATTGACTTTGTTATGTCAATACAAATATATTTTTTTATTCTCCAAATATAAATCTAAAATATATATAATTCATACCCCCTTTACTTAAGGAAAGAGACAACTTCACGTCACCGGGGTTGTTATCAAAACGCGTAGTGGAGGAGTGAAGAGCAGACGAGCAACGCAAAGACTTTTTTGAAGCACATTGACATATAAATTTCGGTAAAGATTGACAGACTTGCGGTCATCTGTCCGAGACGGAGATTGCTGCTCAGGCCCCGGACGGATCACAACCGCAAATCTTCGCGGTCGGAACTCAACTGACTACTGGCCACTGAGCGCTCGTGGTCGGTGACACCCAGCGCCGCCATTTATTCAATGGCAATCCACAGAATTATACCTCTCAAACAAGCAATATGGCGACACATGCGTGTCCGACGGGCGAACAAAAATAAAAGATTTTCGTCATCAGCCTAAAAGAGCTATATCAAGCTGATATCAAAATGTATAAGATATAAGAAATGCTTTAATTAAATTTATTTCAAGTAAATTATGTTTGTCTTATTATAATATCAAATAGCACTTTTTTCAAAGTTTTAAGCAATCACTTTGATCCACGTAAATACATAAATAAATATTTACTATCATCAGAAAGCACTGCTTGTGAGTTTGTTGCTGTAACGTCAGACTTTTGTCCTAATTACGTCGGTGAGGATTCGTCTTTGTTTACGACCGAACGTCGAGCTTTTCCGGTGAAGGATTGCAGAAGGGTCACAAAGGCTCCGGTACGAGCTTTCGGCAACATTCGAGGGACACAATGGCTTCGGAGGCTTTCGGCGCAGTTCGTTTTACCGCTGGCGGTTAACTGCCGGACGTTAAATATAAACTGCTATCAAAGGGACGATAGTTGAATGGAACGTGACATCAAATACAGAGCAGTCTGGGACAACGTGAAAATTACGAGCAACAGGTTTTTTTTACGTGAAAAATCAAATTAATAAAAAGTTTCTGTTAATATATTTATCATATATTAATACTTAGAAAATTAAATATCATAATACTCGTGTCCAAAATCAAAATATAATCAGCTATAAGTCTGTTCAGGCAAAAGTCAAAATAATTATACACTGGTGTTCTATAAGTGCAAAGTGACTTGGATAGGATTCATGTAGCAGAGATGAAGATGCTGAGGTGAGCGGGCAGTGTGACTAGAGTGGACAGAGTTCGAAATGAGCATATTCAGGGCTCATTTCGGGTGGCCCCTATACCTGAAGAGATAAGGGAAAACCGCCTAAGATAGTTTGGGCATGTGACATGGAGAGATGAGGACCACATGGTGAAGAAAGCTTTCAACAAACCCACACTGAGAAGACCATAGGCAAACTAGACTGCAACTGTAAACAAGGATCTGAAAACCCTGGGTTTGACTGAGAATGCAACGCAGGACAGAGAGACATAGTGAATGTGAACAAGAAGAGCCGACCCCAGATTATGGGAAATGACTAGGATAAAGAAGAGTTATATAAGTGCAAAATAACGCCAATATTTTTATATAAAAGTGAACTACTTAATTATCAGACAAGGTTAAGCAGAATCCGTTTTTATACGACTGTTTTTTTACGTGATTTCACTTATACGCAATTTTTTGGACGGCACTGTTATATTCTTAATCAAGTCACTCGTACTTACGTTTGACGCGATAATTTGATTCGTGGAATCGATTTATTGAATTATATGAAAGACCAGTTTTTTGCGCCACTTTCTGAAACCATTGTGTCACGTAAAAATACCTGTATATGATATTTAATATTATTCCGAACGGTACTTCGATTTCTTCGGTACGGAAAGAGGCTCTTACCTCAGCTGATCAACTCCACTATCAAACCACCACCTCCTCTTACCAATTGCGGTCACTGGTCATGATAGTTACAGAGAAATTATCTTCTGTACTATATATATATTAATAATATTCATATGATAAGCTTCAAGTCATTGTATAAAATATAAATGGTTTCATACAAAAATCATGAGTATAGAACACAACGCCGTGTTTTACACAATCCTCTTCACTCAATGCAGTCTTATATAGTTGACGACGTGCAACACTTCCAACGAATAAATTTTTATTTATTTTAATACGATTCCATAAACAAGCTTTTTGTATTTTTTTGTCTGTTCGGTATGAATTTTTTGATTGATTTTATATTAACTTCACGGTGAGTTAGAGAGAAACTTGTAACTTCAAAAATATCTTATAACTGAATGACAATTCAATAATAAAAAAATGGTGAATACAATTGAATAATTAACATATATATGTTCACATAAATACGTTTTTCAGGTGGACAAAACAACATAAAATAATTTTCCTTGCCCCATACAGATAGTCGTCAAAACATATTGATCGTAACTTTTTAATAATTATGAAATTACTTGTATGATTTAAAATTTAAAAAATGCAGACACCTGCATGATGTAAACTCTCATTAGCAAACTGTTAACCTCCACACTTTAATTTTTATAAATATTTATTTATTTACCTTGTTTTCACATGGATCACGTAACAAAAGTTCTCTATTAGGAGACTGCAGTTTCCACTAACTCGTAGCCTTTCTCAATCCTTCTCTAGTTAAGAGATAACTGAGCTGCGTTGTACTTTATGAGTGATCTTTTGTAGGAGAGGGGGTGGAGGTTTGTCTATCAGGAAGTTATAAGAGAGGGAGATAGGTCGTGTTGCAAGGATGAAGGAAGAAATAAATACATAAAATGGTCTGGGTATATTATACAGCAAAACAAAGACTTTTTCAGAAGCACATTGACATATATTTATGATAAACTTTACAAGCTTGTGGCACGGACCTAGTCACAGCAGTAGGCCGAGCCACAATACAATATGCTCTCGCTGAACAGCGGAACCCAACTGCCGCGCTCGTGATGGCTCTCGCCCAGCGCTACTAGCGGCGGTCTATATATAACTAGTCCCAAAATTCTCGGACACATAAATGTATGACAAGCGAACAGAAATAAGAGACGAAAGATTGTATATCGAGGTTTTCGTTACCAGTCAGCAAGGGCTACATCATGCTGATGTCAACATATTTTTGTAAAATCAATACGTAAAAGAATCCGTCAAAGAGAAAATACATACTTAAGAAATATTTTCATAAAGTCAGTTTGAAAGCTGTCTTCACATATATTGAAAATTCAGGCGAGATGCAATTTTATTACATCATTTTGTGTTTCTCTGCATGACAAAATAGAAAGTTACTCTACAAGCTTGGTATGCACTTCAAGTTTCTTTTACAAGTGGCACGTAGTAACCAACATTCCAGCCATATTGGTTTCTCGCAAGCTACATAGAGAATATCAAATATCCCGATAAACTAATACTTTACTAACAAACAAGCTATTTCTCTTGTATTCTTCTCCGATATTCAATCATTAAAAAACTCTAAAAAACATTTATTAATTTAATTGAATGCATATTATTCTTTTATATTCATGTCTTGTTTATTAATCTATGCCCTGTATTTCCCATAGATGAAGTTAGAATCGCCGTCACAAGAGGTGGTTTCAAATACTATTGCACCTATCAATTTGGGAGTTGAGCAGGCTCTGTATAAGCAGATGACGATACGGACCAAATCTCTTCATTCTTCACTCTCAACCGCCTCCGTAACCTGATCAATCATCAAGCCGCCAGCCGGAGAAATCACTGAGTTACGTGCCCACTCTACGAACTGACCAAGTTACAACTACCTACTAGTAACTTATCATTTTTCTAAAGATCACTTCTAAGAAATTGCTAACAAATAGAAATTCGTTGATTATTCAACTCAAATATAATGTTAATATTCTGTAAGCTTTTTAACCTTCAAACTGTTTAAATATAAAACTCACTTACTGATATTATATTCCCCGTGATATTATATCGTGCTCATTTTTCTTATCTTTCGACGTTCGGAATGTCCGTGTATTTCCAGTGATCTCTTCCTAACACGCATAACAATTTCTTCTCAGCAATCCGCATATCACAACACTCCCACATTACAACAGAGCATTTATGTTTTATATAAACCAAATCTAGATAGTCAATTTATGTGGAGTGATGATTCGTTGTTGTAAGTTGATCCGCCAACGTCAAATACTATAACCCGAGATTCACGCATCATTCTTATTATTACAAAAATTTACTATGAATGAGTGGTCTTCACGGGACGCCTTTCGTCTATCACCAATTTCAATAAATAGGCTATGACTGGCATTTAACGGGTGAGAAATCAAATTCCCACCAAACCATGGGGGTATTTTAGAGTTCAGAAATCGATTAAAAATATTTTTTTGTAATCTTTGTCGGGGATTGAACCCATGACCTTTGGCTTGCAAAGCAAACGCCTTGACCATTGAGCTATACCCATCGGTAAATTGTCTATCATTTTTTTAAAATATATTTTTCAAATTATTAACAAATCACCAAAAATATTCCTTGGATACTACAGCAACCCCCTATTTGAACACACTTGAACTTCTGCTCTAAATTTAGACGTTTGTTAATTAAAAGTTTAATGATGTCGAATATATATCCTTGGTCCAATCATTTGGTATTAAAGGGCGGCTTGACTCGAACACGTGTAACGATCTCAAAAACTAATAACTATAATTTTATTAAATTCAAGGTACACGGGATTTTAAGATGAAAACCATTTATTTTTAGAAAATTATTTAATTTATTTCTTGGAAAATAATTTCTCAGATAGCCTCTCTCTAATTGAAAAAGAAAAACGTGAATTCAATCAGATATAGTAAGTATCACAGGGATATCTTCAATCTAGGAAGAAAATAATATATTTTATTTCCTCTTTCTTTCAATTCCAAAGGGTATCCCAATTACGTCATGAAAAATTCAATGGTTCGACTCGATAGCGCTCCTCAAAGTGTTTGGGCTGTGGGTGCCCCCAATTAGTATTTATTAGGGTCCAGCGGAGATTGCGGGGAAGGCTCGGAGGACCGGAGCCCCGGGTAATGGGTCACTCTCTAATGAGATAAATTATCCGCCTCGAGATAAAGGAAGAGAAAAAATCCGCGGAAAGATTCCCAAACTGTTATTAAATATTTTATTTTTATATCTCTATACGTTTTGCTTAAATAATTTAATTTGAATCTTCTAAATACATTAAATCACCAATTATATCTACATGCTGAAGTTAAGTAACATAAAAAAGCTGGTATGTCTGAATGTTTGAGAAATTGACAAACCGCTAGAATTTCACCGAACTAGATCGACTAAAAAAATGTTTAATATGACTGTCGAGAACCAGTAGAGCTTATTTTTTAACGGAGATACGAGTATTGAGAAAAATTCAAGACTCAGCTTCCTGACGCTATGCAGAAAGCTCGATGGTCGGAGAGAGCACTTTAATGATTAAAAACGTTTTTTTTTTTAAGAAATTCGATTAACAAATCACCAAAAAATATTCCTTGTTACTACAGCTAACCCATCTTCAAGCTCTTTCTGAAGATTTTGAAGGATCATGTTTACATATTTAGACATTTGTTAATTAGCACTTTAAGGTCAAGTATATATCTTTGGTGTGATCATTTGTTCTTAAGAGGTTGCTTGATAAAAGACTACTATCATTAATATTAATCATCATCATTACTTCTCTCTTTACTGGAGCATATGGCATTCACAAACCACCGCCACAAAGCTCTGTCAGCCGCCATATTTTTCAGCTTATTCTGTGTCAGCTCTGCCTCTCTCAGCTCCACTAAATATTATATGTGTACTTCTCGATGGCCTTCCAGAATGGCGCGAAACTAGGTGCTTAAATAAAAAGCAGATGTATATTATGCTCTCCTGCATCATTTTTAATGCATGTTCCAACCTGTTCCACTTTTACCTCTTGAATGATTGTAGTATGAAAAGCTGCTTTCTCCACTCTCAACTCATCATTCCTTGCAAATTGAAACCATCACAAATAGTCGATTATTAAAAGTAAATAATCATGTACACACATATTTTTATTATTTTTTTAGAAAAACTAATGATTTAAAATAAAATATACTAATTAATTAGAAAAAACATTAAGAGTTTCATTATATTGAGGACATATCACATTTTGAATGTCAACTTCTAGTTACATTAAAAACTGATTATTTGGTTTCTTATTGGAAACTAGACGGGAATATTTGCAGCAAGTGTTTGAGAACATGAGTTGTATCTCTTATGCCGAGCTAAAGAGGATAGCAAAGGATCGAGAAGAGTGGAGATCGAGATGCAAGATTTTGTTGCTGCAAACCAATACACCAGATTGATTCTACGAAGAAGAATGGAAACTGATAATCGTTTTTAAACAAATCTGCTTGGTTCTTTAAAATTTGATGTGTCACATGTCACGCTTAAAGTTAAAATTTTAAGTTTAATTTTAAACATTATATTAATGTAAGAGTTATATCTAGAAATAGATTAACTATTAGGGTTAGGTCATGCTTTTCAGTCAAGCCAAAGTGAATATTTATTCGCTTTTATGAAAGTCTTGGAAGCATCGCTCTCCGCTATTATTTATGTGGGACACTTTATGAGAGGACAATCTAATTTAAAAGCGTTTTACAGCTTTTTTCGTCTCTAATCAGGCTACACTCCCGGCGATGCCGAAAATTGAATCTTTCCACGGTGCACTCGGTATAAAAAATATAATTACGGGATGGCAACATTTCAGAAATGGGCAATCTAACAAGAAAGCAATTTTCTTAAGAAATACAACTTGTATTATAAATATATAAATATAAAAATGCATAAAAAGCTAACTTGATAATTAAATATCGTGTAAATCGGTTTGGTTTTGTGAAAAATGACGTGGTGAGAAAGTGGAAAAATCAGCCTTTCATACTATAATCGGTAAAGAGGCAAATATGAACCTGGTTATAAAATGTACTACGGATGCCGAAAAAGAGCATTAACTACAGGTGCCTATTCTTCAAGCCCCGGCCTCGCGCCGTCTTGAAAGACTATCGGAAACTATACTCGTAAGTACATTGAATAAAGTCGGGAGATGGAGCTGACATGGAATGAGGCGAGGATCATGAAGGCTGACACAGCTTTGTGGCAACGGATCGTGATGACTACATGCTCCAATTAGGGTAACGGATTGATAATACTCGTGTATTAGAGCATGTTTCTATGTTCATTAAAAGCTGATATATACAGATATCAGCTTGATATAGCACTTTTACGCTGATGCTTTAAGGCCTCGAAAAACGATCTATTGTCTCTTATTTTTGTTCGCTCGCCTGACATGCACATCTGATAATGTAAGTTTTAGTTATAAAATAATACACGGTGTTTTCATACGCAATTTTATTTGTTATGACAGTTGCTCCGTTTCATGTTGGTGCAACTGTCATCTTTAATTCGCTTTTTTGCCGCGACTGTCTTGGCAGCGCTAGATGTCAGAGGCTCCGGCGACCGGTACGGTGAACGTCTAATGGCGTTCGCCATACCGGCTGGACGAAAAAGCAAGTATCTAATCAAATAAACGCGAATTGTGAACCAAAAATAATTTCTTTGTATTGTAAATCTGCCCTTGCATCCTGCCGCCCAGTAATTCGATAACCAACTTAGAGAGAAAGACATCAATACAAAAGGCATTTTTTTAAATATTCATAACTGTTTTACACATTATCTTACCGTACAGAATTGAGTCGATACTAATTACTACTGCGTACTTTACAACACTTCGGAGATACTAGTTTATTGTAAGAAATATCGATCGGCTTTGGATTCGTTCAAAACAAAACTATCCGAAGCAGGAACCTTTCCCGCTAAAATCACGTTTGATACGCCTCATTATTTCCATTTCTTGGCAATGAACGTCCATTTCCATACATTTGCCCCCGCAAAGCCTTCTGGAGTAGAGACACCACATGAAATTATACATTTTGTTAAAATATATATATTTTACCATCAATAAAGTATTAATATATAAAATATAATACACTCTTTACGTACACCGTTGCATGAAAGAGAAACAAAAAATACTCTTGACGTACAAGTTTTTTTTTTATGTAAACACATACACGAGAATACCGACAGATGGTGATTGTAAATATGATGTCTTATCTGTGGAATTCTACGTCGCTTACTATAGTGCATATGACTAAGCGCTGCATGTGGAGTGTTGTTCCGCGAACGTCATAGACTACAGCCCGAGATTCACACATCATCCTTATTATTACATGAATTTACTATAAATGGGTTGTCATCACGGGACGACTTTCGTCTACCATCAATTTTAATTAATAGGCTATGACTGGCTTTTTACGGGTGAACGATCAAATTCACACCAACCGGGGGTTTTTTTAGATCTCAGAAATCGGTTAAAAATCTTTTTTTTTATCTCAGTCGGGGATTGAACCCACGACTTTTGGCTTGCAAAGCATTTTAAAAGCAGGTTAAGAGTTTTTCAACTCCGTGCGTAATATCTGGGACTTGCAGCAACTTTTTTACTATATCCACTCCATATTTGGAGAATATGAACACCGAAAATTGCCGTCTCGTAGTTCTGTAAACTCAGACTGTCTATGCATTTTTCAAGAACACCAGCTTACTCGGAAGCTTACTTGGGAACATAAATGGTTCCCGGAAGTCTGCAGGGCAATAGCCCGCGAAGTTGCATAGACTGCGTCTGTAGTACAAGAGAAATATTTGGGTATTCTATAATCAGCGTTATACCCAGCTACACCCTATCAAATAAACAGCGAAAATACGTAGCTTGGCATCTCACTATTGGCCAGTTCCATTATATAATGTACCATGTGCATGCGGTGTAGTAAATATCACACAAGCGATGGTTTGATTTTTTGGAAAATAACAAGATAAAAGAAGAAACATGGCAGCTTTCCATCCTAAATTCTATCAATAAATGGCCCTCACTTATCTCTTGACAGTGACGGATTGATGAAGGCTATGAATTAGTTAAAACAACAGAGGCCATACTCAACGTCATCCAAAAACAAGGTAAACAAATGAATATTTATTATTTATAATGGATCTCAAAGTTTATTCTGAAAACATTGAAAAAAATATAATCGTAGACCTGGCTACAAATTTGTGCTACAATCTAGCATAAGTAAAAGCCTCCGTATTCGTCTTTGGGCTATCGTCGTCCTGGGCAGTCAGGAAGTATAAATAGAGTATACTTTGAAGAACTAAGGGACGCTATATAGAATAGATACATACATAATAAAATATATAGAATAGTAAGTGATCGCCATACGTTGCAGTTAGAGAAGTCGATTTTGAATTATGAATATTAGGTTTTCTTTCGAAACCGTGTGGTCACAGTATCAACGTACTTATGACATCACTCTAATATTAGGCAATAAGATGTTAGGTGCCTACGAACAGCCTTAGTGATATTTGTATTCATAGTCTTTTATATACAAACCCATTCACATAGTAGATACGTAAATATATTGAATCTCCAGTGAACCATGGTGATTTCTGGGAACTGAATATGGTATATTTTATTTTTATTTTAAAATTATTTTTCTGTATCCACTCCCTTTTAAATTAATAGTCTCCAGCAGCTACTTATTTAGATTCAAGCTCTTGTTGTCCCTGTGGCGCCCCTTTCCAGACCTCAGCGCACATTCTCTGGGACTGTCAGTTCCTCTTGTTAAAAAAAAGGAGAACTTTTTGATGCAGTTCGAGAGAATCGCTTTGGCCCTATCGGACATGCAGACTTTGTGGCCACTAAAAGAATTTCCATGCATTTACCATTTTTGCTCGTATTTTCAGTGAGAGAATCTATCTTTCATCTCTATCTCCTAACAATCCGTGAATGCGATTATAATCGTTTTCACGAGTTATTTTATTTTTTGCAATGGCCACAATTGTTCAAAGGGGACTCCCACTAGACTTAACAGTTGCTGGCTGATCATAATTCGAATGAGCGCATCGTGAAGAAGACTTAACTGTCCTCCAGTGTAAGGCGGGTAAAGTTCGGTTTCTTGCAGCATCCGGAGAACATGTGTCTTACCTCGTCATTCCTCACAAAGTCAAACCAACGTATCCTTAATATTATATGTAAACATCTGATTTTAAAAGTCATTAAACGGCTGAATCGGTAAGATATCATGATTCGCAGCCGTATACAAATTATAATGAAAGTAAAGCAACATTTTACGCAGACCAAAACTTGAACGGTTAACGCATGTTGTTGGTTAATATTGAGAAACATAAATCAGGAGCATCGGGCTAATCATCGGATTTCGTTTAAAAATGCTGATTAATAAACACCCAAATATGCCTCGGATACTACACCAGCTCTGCAAGTCTGTGGACTTGCAGAGCTGGTGTAGTATCAGTCGGTAACCATATATATATTCCTATATAAACATCCGAGAGCAGAGATATTTTGAGACAAGGCATGAACAATGGCATACAACATAATTTTGTGGCAGCTATTCGACCCACTATACTCCAAATATGGAGAAAAAGATAAATTATAACAACAACGAAAAATAGGGTAATATTATAAAATACGCGCACTATTTATAGGCTTCACTTTGTTTAGATCAAGTTACTTGTATTAACATCCTCCTCTCTCTCAAAAAAAGGGGTGATAATACGTCACGTGAGAGCAGGATGAGGAGCAGGTCAGCAAACAAACACTTTCTTTTAGAAGCACATTGGTTATATTTACTTAAAACATTACAAGCTTCCGGCCACGCGGGATGACATGCCGCTGTGGCCGTAATGCTAACTCCTCGGTTGTCAACGCATAACTGACGCGCTCGTCGGCGCTTAGACTTCCGCGGCCCGCGGTCGGTCACCAGCGCCGTCGGTGGCAAAACTATATAACTAGTCTCAATATGGCCACACATAAATGTATGGCAAGCGACAAAAATAAGAGACAAAAGATTGTCTATCGAGGTTTTCGGTACCAGTTAGCAAGGGCTACATCGTGCTGATGTCAGTATATAAATCCATTGTTTGAAATAGGCGAGAATTGTCACAAAGCAAAAATACGTCCGTACAAAAGAATTGTCAAATATTAACTAACATACAAAATGGCCTTGTATATAATGAGGGGCATGTGTACCAACATAATAGAAAAAAATTGAAATTCAAATACATGTAACCCGCGAAAATTCAAAAGTAACCTTATTATTTGAATAGCCCTTGTACGCTCGATGTTTGCTTAGATTTCATGATATTAATATGCATACAGATCGAGTTTATTCTTGGCTGAACCTCAAGCTGCTTCTAAATTGAATCCCGGGGGGTTAGGGTGAATCCCGGGTGGTGGGAGCCGTGAGAAACCACATTGGGAGTGCGTTTGACGGACAGACGCTCCGTCAAATGATCTGGAAAATTATTCAGTTACATATTGACGGCATTCCGTGGAATACAAAGCACATATGCTCGACTGAAATTCAAGTCATTCCTTTTGAATGTATTAGGTTGTATGAAAAGTAATTTCGTTTTTAACGATAAAAATTTACAATGTATTTTTACAAAATTATATGTATGAATTGATAACAATGTTTAAATTATAATTTTAAATTAATTTTAATTAAGAAATTAACAAATTAAAAATATTAAGTTTTGATTCACTTTTATTTTAAGCGATTACATGTTTCGGCCTCCCTGGAGACCATTTTCAATCATTATTGGGAGAAGAATTTAGAGGCCGAAACATGTAATCGTTTAAAATAAATGTGAATAAAAACTAAATATTTGTTTTTTTTTAATTAAAATTAATTTTAAATTATAATTATGCATAATTTTTTAATTTTTACTAAAATATTATTTTATTATTTCAATATTCTAATCTACTTTTATAGATCATTGACTATATTACAATATTATTATTAATTAAATATACATATACTATACATAAAATTCTTTTTTCAACGCGTCAATCCAAGCACAAAAATAACGGCAGAAGCGGGATGCGAACCGCGGACCTTGGAAACCAACTATGCCCAGGTATTCATACCGCTCAGCCGACTCGGCTATTGCTATGCCCGGACCGACCGGAATGACATGAATACTAGTTTCAACGTTAGTCGGTCCAGGCATAGCAATAGCCGAGTCGGCTGAGCGGTATGAATACCTGGGCATAGTTGGTTTCCAAGGTCCGCGGTTCGCATCCCGCTTCTGCAGTTATTTTTGTGCTTGGATTGACGCGTTGAAAAAAGAATTTTATGTATAGTATATGTATATTTAATTTATATAATTATGCAGTTTCACATAGTATTGTCAGTTGATAACCTTAATGTTAATGGGTTAATTGAATGAAGCCACGGCACTTGAGGTTACACTTATTTATTTATAAATTTAAAAATAATCGATATTCGAAGGACAAAAAAAGTGGTCCAAGAGAATCACTCTTGTCCCGAATACTGCTGAGGTTGACTTCACACTGAAAAATGTCCGAAGAACAAACGTTGGGAAACAATTGAACGCAAGTGAAAAAAAAAAACAAAATATTCCAAAAAACAAAATTATTCAAATTTCGAACTAAATTTGAATCTCGCAAGCGTCCATCTCATCTACCTCAACCTAGCAGTACATATTAAAAACGCATTTACTGTAGGTTATGCGTGTAAAAAATAATCAAAGCACAACTGAGGTATGGTGGAATTTGGAAAACACCCACACGTTTTTAAATTTTTCTAAAATCTCAACGATTATTCTCATTCTCATTCTCATACAACGTTATTAGTGCCATGACGTCGTTAGCTACACGAATAGAGAGTAAAATAACGTTTATTTAGAATGATAATAGTAATCTAATAGTATCGATAGTCCATTGACATGTGGTGCAGGCTACATATTGAGATGAGACTAAAGGCATAGGCGTATCGCGATGTTTGCAGAGTTTAGCTGGGATGTGGAGGTTACATTAGGGGGGATGCAGGGCAGATACAGCTTGGCGCACTGCAGAGCTGTCATTCAGGCATGGCAAACAACGGCCCGCGGACTTGAAACGTTTTTTAAACTGAGTTATCCATTATTGAAAAATAAATAATGATTTTATTTAAAAAACCTTTCAATATCTTATATCTGTATGGTTGATATTTTACATTTACAGTAAAACCTTTCCTTTTTTTGCGATGAAATTATGCTAATTATTTAAAAAAATTGTGTTTGAGGACAACGTCAATTTGATTCCTGACAACATCTATGGCCTGCCAATTGTTCTGTATTTAATCTTGGTAGAAAAATAAAACATGTATTTTTTTCCATTTTGACGAAATTTCAAAATTTCAGTTATGTGTGTTTTGCTTTTATTCGGACACAAAAACCACCGTCATAAAATCAAAAAAAGATATACCATTACACATTTTTTCTTCACTGATTCGATATATAACTTAAAAAGGTGTCAAAAATTATTATTTCACTTGATTATGGCTTCTCGACGAACCCAAACATTTTCTTAATGATAAAAATGTGGAATTTATTCAAAAAAATACAATTATTATTTCAATAAAAATTTCACCTGTAAATATTAATAAAATATTTTTCATTATATAAGCGTAACAAATGACAATCGAATATTCAAAACAAGAAAAAATTCCATTTCTTTTTCAAATTGATCTATGAACCTATCAACCTACGAGATTTATAAAGGATTACTAATTTGTTTTTTAATTTTGCTAGTTATTTATAAACCGTAAGTAAATAACTTGCAATTTAAAAATATATATTTCTTAATACCGTGTTTTCCGTGGCATACGTAATATTTACAACATCAGTCAACTATCAGTGGTAAAGCTTAAGTAACTTATATTTTTCATGAAATTAAATTTAAATATTTTCTTCATTTAGAATGACTAAACACTTTTGATTTCCCAAAAGAATTCTTGTCAAAAGTGGCTCAAGTTTTCTACAGTAATCGTTATACTCTTATCGATGCCTTCATGCGCCCATATACATTATACGGTGTAACCTAAAATCGAATACCATTCACTTTATTACAAAAACAATTTTAAAAATCATAGACAAAGAAAATGGAATATTTCAAAATTTATTTAAAAATAAGAACAATGTTAGAACAGCGCCACACACAGCAGGACATCCCGTGCTTAACGAAACGACGTCACTCGTCCAAAGTCGTGCTTGGCTTGATCTGGAGACGGATCCTGACTACGAGACTTGGAAACTCCTGGTGTAACCAAAGTGTGAAGGGGCGGCATACGCTGCAAGCCGCACGTGCGCGGAATACTTCCCAGCACATTAGGTGGGCTACACACAGACTGATTTTAGAATATTATTACAAACCCAAGTGTTTGACTGATCAAGATTCCCTTCTATGGACTTGTTACCTACCATACAGTTTCAAATACGTCACTTATTGATACCTAACATACTCTTTTTCATTGCGTTCATAGTGTCTGTTAATAAACTTCCATATGATAACTTAATTTAATATCACTCTTGATTTAATACACGCTTCATATTTGATGCTAAAGTATTATTTATTTAAGTAACTAACATGCAATGGTGATCGAAAACAATCTTAAATACCCATCAACTGCAAATTCCATTGTATTTACGAGCACAATAAAATTAAAAATATTAACATCCTCCTCTCTTTAAAAGGTAGTTATTCAGTCGCGTGGTGGCAGGTTGAGGAGCAGATTAACAACACGCAGACTTTTTCAGAAGCACATATATATTCACGATAAACTTTACAAACTTAAGGCCCAGGCGGAATAAGATACCGGGCCGGCCATAATGCGACCTTCTGATGATCGGCACACAACTGAGCGCGCTCGTGATGGGCTGTCGCCTAGCGCCCAAGTGGCGATCTATATAACTAACGTCACACCCGTAACCGCATTTGTCCAAAATGCCAATATGGCGACACATACATGTACGACAAGCGAACAGAAATAAAAGACGAAAGATTGTATATCGAGGTTTTCGGTACTAGTCAGCCAAGGCTATATCATGCTGATGTCAATATATATCGTCAGTTAAGAACCTTCGAGTCATAAAAAAAATATTTTAAAATTATAAATATAGAATATGGAATATTGCACAATTTATTTAAAAATAAGAACAAAGTTTGATAGAGACAAAATTTTAAAAATACCTTTTTAATAATGCATTCAAATAAGCGTTAACAATCCTTTGCTAATACGACGTATCGTAACGATTTTATGAGATGTGTTTAAAAAGTGTTCAATTAACCGCATGATAGAGAATTTGATACATGCAATGATTTATTGCCATGTGGAAAAATCCGTAACATGATCATTTTTGCACATATCAATCGAAATTGATACTAAGTGCATCTGGTAATGAATGAATGATAAAATACCACACTGTAACAACAAATTGTTGAATACGATATGTTGAACACATTACATAAGTAGATTTATGTATATATTCATAATAATCTCATTTCAGTTTGTTACCCTTTGACTCAAGTTCTAAGTCTGTTCAATGGTTACCACATCTGTCAGGCAAGGCTTTTGCCAGTATGACAATGATTTGATACGTTATCACAACCTATAGTTCACAGACAATACTTTCAGCGACTCGTCGGTAACGACGTGGGGCACACAAGATATCTGGTGCACTGGATGTCTCGGTAACCTTACCTACCCTAAGGATTTGTCCAGTGATCGTAGAGTCCAGAGATACATTTGTCTCTTTAACTAAATAACTTAGGTTAGGTTAGCGAGACATCCAGTGCACCAGTTATCCCATGCGCCAAATGTACCGTACACAAGACATCCAGTGCGCCCGACGTCGTTACCGTTGAGTCACTGAACGAATCGTCTGTGAACGAATTGCGGTGAAACCATTGGATACTATTTGATTTATGAAGATAAAAAATAAACAGACCATCTGTTCTGGAATATGGGAGCTTAGATTGGAATCCCAATAAATCCAAACACATTCTCATGCTCGAAAAAATCATAATAAAATTCTCCGACAACTCTTCATTAAATTCAATCAATTCCGAACACTTGTCTTCTAGGGATGCTTTCTTTCCATTCGTTAGAGTCCCGTAGGAAAATTTCTGCTCTCAAACATTCATTCCTTCTTCTTCGCGGTGCAATTCACAACCCTAGGATTCTTGAGTATATTAACTTCTGCGTTCCAGATAAGTACACCCGTGCTCGTAGCCATCCATTGTTTTTTATCCCAGTTGATACTTGTGGAGCTTCGAGCACTCAATTTAGTACAACGGCAATGGCGCTCTTAAATAGGCTACCAGCACACCTCGATCCTTTTCTTACATCCTTTTCCTCTGTTGTCGATAGTATTGTTCTCCTAGATCTCTGTGACATTTGACACATGCCATCTTCTTCTTCTTTTATGTTTTTTTTGTATGTTTATGTATACTCTATGTTTCTTATTCTTTATTATTCAATGAACCTTGGAACTGCGGTTCTGTAAAATAAATAAATATAAATAAAAATAAGATATGTAACCTTTTCCGAAAAAAAAATCATATTATATGTTAAGCATGTTATAGCTATTGCTGTACGTTAGTGTTAACCTACCTTTACGAATTTCGTGCTCTTAGTCATTCAATACATTTTTAGAATGCTGTACACATACAAGTATGAAGAAGTGCTACAAAAATATGCTCTAACACGTGTGAGGACGTATTGCAGGTCTTGCAGCAGCCAGTGTGAGGCTGGCCTAGCGCTATCCCGTGCTCCAAGTCGTGCGATAAGTCTGTCTGTGGAATGCTCTCCTCTCCTATTATCATTTCATATTTCCCCGCAGCCGGAATAACTCCTCATTTGCAATACGCATGCGCGACTGTGGAACGTTTTTTCCCTCCATTTTATTTGCGGTGGAAAATATTTTTTGACTTCGCCACTGCACCATAATATTCTCATAGTAATTTTGTCATACATTTTTTTTCCTTATTCAAGCGTATGTTCATGAATACTATCAGAATATCAAATTATACCCTACAACTTATTTAATCATCCTGCATAATATTTTATTCGAAATATGTACATTTTTGGTAGTTCTTGCGATGTCACTTGGACCTTTGAAGTTGTAAATTCACGTTTCTCTCTACAACATGTGACGTTGATTAAAAGAGCTCCTCCATCTTTTGATTTATATTTTTAATCTTCAATGATTTTTACATTAGAAATGCATCCTCCTTGTATTAACTTATAAATAAACACTATTTATAATTCAAGACAAAGCATCAAAACATGCTTTACGACCTCAATGAAGCGTCGGACAAAATTGGTCTGAAAATGAACATAGTTATAACAAAACTCATAATAAATAGTCATATTTCCCAGACCTTTGACCCTATATCCATTGGAGGAACACCAATAGAGGCTGTAAACGACTATAACTATCTGGGACAAGTAATACAACTAGGATGAAGTAACTTCTCAAAATAAATCGACAGGTGTACAACTGGCATAGGCGGCATTTGGAAAGCTAAAGTACATTTTTAAAGCGAAAATTCCGCAATGTCTTAAAACTAAGGCGATTAACCAATGCATCATCCCTATATTAACTTATGGCGCAGAGACGTAGAATCTAACAACAAGTCATACCCATAAAATAAAGGTCACCCAGCGTGCTATGGAGATATCCATGCTAGGAGTGTCGCTAAAAGATAGAATCCGAAACGAGGATATCCGCAGAAGTACTCAAGTAGTGGAGGCTACCCAATGAATAGGCACTCTGAAGTGATAATGGGCAGGACATATCTGTCGAAGAGACGACGGTCGATGGGTAAGAAAAGTATTGGAGTGACGCCCTAGAACTGGCAAACGAAGCATTGGCCGACCCCCGGCAAGATGGACTGATGACATAAGAATAATAGTGGGAGTGACCTGGATGCGGAAGGTGGAGGATCGAAAAGGATGGGACTCATGCGGGATGCTGATGATGATGATAATGATGACGATAGATTTCACTAATAAACTTTACCTGCTTATTATTTAAATTGCTGTATAATTATATTTACATTTTATAGTTCTCCTTAAATCATTGATGTTAAGAAACATTGTACATGGACCAAAACATGGATGGAATACAACCCGTTATATGGGAAGGAAAAAATATGGATGACTTTTTTTCATTTTAGGAGTATTTATTGTTTCACAACTAGATTCTTTGTTCTAACTCAATCTAATGTACTGAAGTTTCTAAGTCAAGAATAAATCCTATGAATCTAGATACCTAAAATGAAAATTAATAAAACTATTGTTTCAAATAAAAATTAAAACTAAAAAATTCAAATAAAAACTATGCAAATATCAACAAACCATTAGTAATTAAATACACAAATACAATTCTACATCAAATTTTTACGCATCAATTCATTCAGAAAAATATCGGCAGACGCGGGATTCGAACCTCGAGCGTTGCACCTTTGCTCTATCCTTTTCACCGCGCTGTCCACACGACCATTCTCCGCCTGGAAAGATACGCGAAACTTAATGTATATATACTGATAGCATCATATAACGATAGATGCTCTGTAGTGTATATTCAGAGTATGTATATTATTATTTTAGGATTCAATCAGTCAACATTTATTCACAAGCTTTTTATATTATTATTTTCCGACAGTCTATTTATTTAGTAAGTACCACTCGGGTCTCGAACCAAACTGTAGACCGAATAGATGAGCAACAACTTCTTGTAAGTCCTATGAATCGATGCATATAAAATTTGATGTATTATTGTATGTGTGTATTTAATTACTAATAATATTGAAATATAGTCAACGATCTATAAAAGAATATAAGAGTATTGAAAAAATATTCTAATAACAATTTAAACCCATGAACAAACCAGTTTGCGCACCCACGTGTTACTGATAAAATTTATTTAAACAAGTTGTAATGAGAATGTCAGACAGTTTAATAGACCTCTCGCTTTAATTACACCTTTAATTATTTATTAATTAAGTTCGTAATCGTAAACAGCGCATTAAAACGCATAACTTCTCGAATAAGGGAGCCATAGTAATATTGTACAACAATGAACACCCCCGAATATGAAAACTTGGCGCGTCTTTAAAAACAGCTCAGAATAGAATTAATATACTGCGACCGCAAGAAGAGCCGCTCATATTTCTTGGGAGAATTAACGCGGAATTTACTAAATAAAACAAACGTTAAAGTTTTGATGCCGCTTGGCTAAACTCGGCATCAGCAGGGCTCGCCAACCCAAGTGGAAATACGTTATTTTGAAACAAATTGCTAATTCATATCAGTGAAGATTACATGAGGAAAGAGTCATTTGATTTCAATCATTTATGAAAATATAACATTTTAAAATGTCAGAATTATAAATGATCATTTGAGTTTTCAAAAAATAAATTTAACCCTTTCGCATCGGTTGCCGGCATATGCCGTCAAAGATTCCCTGACCGTTGACATCGGGTGATGTGATATATCGTTTTGCTACTTTCAGTACTCATTGTGACATCTACGGTAAGAAATTGGAAGTGCAGTCATTCCCTTTATCAACCCACATGTATTCTTTACAGGAATCTCTAAAGCATGTTAATAAATATCGTTAGGTTTCGTCACAGGAGCGATTTTTCTGTACACCACATGTCAATGCCACCACATGTATGGAGTTACATAATGAACGTTTGTTAAATATAGTAACTTTTTATGCATCACCTGATAGCTAAAGGATAGAAGAACCAATCTGATAGGAAATGAGGCAACGACTAGACTTTGTGGCGGCAGCTCGTGACAGCCTTAGACTCTAGTTAAGGGAGCAAAAAATATGTTGTTAATGCTCATATTTAAGGTGCTGATGATAAATGTACAATACCGTTGGCTAAAATACTTAAATTTAAGCTGTGCTAATTAAGTGAGAACACGTTTTGCCCGCCTTTTGCCGACGGTAGTAGCTCAATGGTCAAAGCGTTTGCTTTGCAATCCAAAGGTCGTGGGTTCGATCTCCGACGGAAGTTAAAAAAAAAACGATTTTTGAGTTCTAAAATACCCCCGGTTTGTGGGAATTTGATCCCTCACCTGTAAAATGCCAGTCAAAGCCTATCAATCAAAATTGTTGGTAGACAAAAGTCATCCCGTGAAGACCACCCATTCATTGTGAATTCCTGTAATGCCAGCCAAACAAGTAAAGCGATTGCAGTCGTTACAAAATGCAGCGGCACGGCTAGTCTACAACGCGCCCAAATTCTGTCACATTACTCCAATACTACACCGATTGCATTGGTTGAGAGTTTCGGCTAGAATCCTGTATAAATTATGCCTCTTAGCTTATAAGGCACTCAACGGAACTGCTCCGGGCTATTTGACAGAACTTATCAAGCCTTCAGAAATAAGCGCGCGTGGAGAGACACTCGGATCAGCCAGAGCAAATAGAAGAACCCTGCAGCTGACGGGAGGTAGTCCTACCACGGTCTTTGGGATTAGGGCTTTCAGCTACGCGGCACTATTGGCCTGGAACTTGCTACCGGAAAGCATAAGAGAGCTTTAAGCGGAGGCATCCTTCAGAAGCAGACTCAAGACCCAACTTTTTACTCAGAGAGGCAAAGAAACGCTTTTGGAATGATCATTCGGTCATAAAAGAGCGCTATACAAATACTAATGAAATAATAATAGTAATAATAAAAAGGATGATGCGTGAATCTCGGGCGGTAGTCTCTCCTGTATGTGTTTACATTAAAAAATAAAAAATACAAACGCTCACAAAAATTCAAATATTTTGAAAATTACTGAAGGCCTTCCCGTAACTCTAATGCAGCGCCCACCCCTAAAAAAAACTGACCTAGATAAAAAAATTATGTTAGTGCACTACAAGCGTACCTCAAATTGCCTACCTTGGTGATTTATTACTGTATCGCAAGGAGTGTAAGGATTAACTGAGTTTTTTTCATCATGGTATAGTCGTAGTACTTTATTGTGCAAGTATTGAATCGAATTTATTACCGCTTGCAACCCCTGCGAACCGCAATGGGTAAGTTACTTTGCGGGAACCGGAAATCTCGAGGTTCGAAACTTTTAACCGTAGACGTTTATTCTTCTGCACGTCCCTCGCAAGAAGATCTGCCCGGCAAACAGAATTACGTATTCATAAATAGAAACACGTAATATTTAGACACCGAGGCGCTTCCCGCGGCCACCAGGTGAATACATAATTCCAGAAGATTCCGCCGTTATCGACCACGGCCAGAACAAAGGCATCCATCTTGGAAAAAAAACGACCTTGAGAGCGGATTTCAAACAAATTTGGTGCAAACACGTGCGAAGAAGCGAAATGAAACAGCCTTGTAACTGGATTTAACTTGATGTAAACGGTCACTTACTGTGAATATAATTAACCTTCCATCACGGCTCGGTGGAATACAAATTATACTGTCAATTACAAAACTAGTATTTGAAGCACAAATGTACTTATCTGCTCTATTTTCATATATCACATTGGTTTTTGTATCCTTTAGCTATCAGATTATGCATAAAAAACTATTCTAAGAAAGTAGAAAAACGATATATCACGGCTACCGATGTCAACGGTAGGGGAATCTTACACGGCATATATCGGATACCGATGCGAACAGGTTAAAGAAACAATCTTGGAGTTAGATTTAACCTCCTTTTATGAACACACCAAAAAAACTGTATTCAACCCAAAATCAAATAAGGTACTCACTTAATGTTTCTTAAGAATTGACGGATATGTTCTTTGTAAACACATAAAGAAGAATGCGGCTATAGATTCTATGACGCCTGCCATTTTTAAATATGGCTAAGCGCTGCATGTGAAATTTTGATCTGCCTACGTCATAGATCCGGCATTCAAAGGACTTTCTTCTACCACCAGTTTTGTTTAATAGGGTATGACTAACATTCTATGGATTAGGGATCAAATTCACACATACCAGAGGTATGTATAGAGTTTGGAAATGTATTTAAAATCATTTATATTATCATCTTTAATTAAGATTAAATCCAGGAGTACGATCTCAATCGAAAATAATAAATCAAAGGTCTTGCCTTTCGTATGTTAAGCAAACTCCTCTACTTGCCGGCAATTTAATTTAATCTTAATTTTAATTAAAGAATTTACATTCCTTCACCTTACTAACATAAAATTCAAGCATTTCTATTCTGATTTTGAGGTGTCAAATACTAAGCATTCGGCTTTGAGTCTCACATAAGCTGTTCATTTTGCTCAGAGCATGGTATTACAAGCGCCCATTAGTAAATTGCCGGCATTCGTCGCCCGTCCTTTCTAAAGCCCCTCCCGGGATTGGAATGTTGTCCTTTTTAATTGTCCCTAACCCCGTCCCTTTACAGCCGCAATTAGCGCCCGGTAACACGAGCCATGACCTAACTTAAAGCGAAACTTGAATTACGGAACAACCTTAAGAAAAACGAGCCTTGTAAGGATAACCAACAGACAAGGAAAACTACAATGTTTTATGAACGGATCCTTGTCTCATTCCATAGATAATAATAACTACTAACCGCTTTTGTTGTTTCAAACTCTTTGGTTGCCAATTTTCTTTTAACAGCGTCATTCCGTTAGGTATTTCAGTTATTTAAAATGTATTAATGTTCAAAGTACAATGTACTTAGACAACTTCAACGTAAATAGTTCTTTAACACGTTTAATGCCACGTAATGTTTTTAATGCATTCGGCTCAGAGGCACCATATAGGTCTCATTCAATTTTAAAATTCCATTGAAATGGAACCTCTGGCGAACAGGGACTGATTGTTCGAAAAAAACGTAGGTCACCGGTTACCTACGTGGCGCCTTTTGAACAACAGGGTAGGACACCGATGACACACGTGGCGTGAAACGTGTTTATCAATAAAATACTTAATATAATAAATAATCAACGTAAATAATTGGCATGTATTACAAAAATTTGTGTTTCAAATATTTGCTCCGAATAACCAATAGTTTTTCCCAACTTTTATTGATTTTAAGTTATATGATTTTTTTCTACGATTTTTAGATCCCGAACACAGATAAACTCTATGCATTTTGAGTAAGTGGGGTCAAAATGTAAAATAAAAAATAGTGAAAAAATATATATTTGAAACAAATAAAATAAACGAGCATCTTAAATTTTATTAAAACCCGAAAATAATTTATTTAATAATAGTCATGGATATAAGGGATGGATAACATGGATAACATGGATAACATGGATAACATGGATAACATGGATAACATGGATAACATATATAACATGGATAACATGGATAGCATGGATAACATGGATAACATGGATAACATGGATAACATGGATAACATGGATAACATGGATAACATGGATAACATGGATAACATGGATAACATGGATAACATGGATAACATGGATAACATGGATAACATGGATAACATGGATAACATGGATAACATGGCAATGATAAGTTTTCTTGAGTATAGCGCACCTACGTTACAACTTCCTTAATAATACCGAGTGGTACTTATTAAAATAAATAGACTGCCGGAAAGTAATAATATTAAGCTTGTGAATAAATGAAGACTGATAGAATAATAATAAAAATATACATACTTTGAATATATACTATAGCGACATCTATCGTACGATGATAACAATGATATAAATACTAGTTTCAACGCACGTCAGTCTAGGCGGGGCAATGGCGCAGTTCGCCGAGCGGTATGAATACCTGGGCATAGTTGGTTTCCAAGGTCCGCGGTTCGCATTCCGCTTCTGCCGTTATTTTTGTGCTTGGATTGGCGCGTTGAAAAAAGAATTTTATTTATAGTATATGTATATTTTAAGTAATAATAATTTGTAATATAGTCAATGATCTATAAAAGTAGATTAGAATATTGAAATAATAAAATAATATTCTAATAAAAATTAAAAAATTAAGATATTATATTTATGTTCTGACGCAATTGATATACTACCTTATTATTTTCTCAGCAATTTTTTTTTTATATTATAAATAAAAAAATATAAACTTTGGTTTTCTGATTTTTATGTTACAATAAAGTAAAAATGCGCTCTTTGGTAAATAATAAATCATCATGCAATATGTTACCTTACAAAACGTCAATGAGAAATGACATTTGGAGCAGACAAAACAAATAGTTACCTTACGTTAAATAATTGATCAGCGAAACTGAAGCGATAAATAATTAAAATCGGCATTTTAAAACCGTTTCTCGTGTCGTCAAATTATAAATCACAATACCAGTTGCAAACTTGCAAATCAACAAGTCTATTAGGCGGGAAGATTAACGGAGTCGAAACATTCGAGAGTCGAGGGTATTACAAGTCCCGGGGGGTTGCCAGTCGCTCTCTCGTCGCTGATTAACTTTTCATTATACGTGAAGATTGAAAAGTACCTACTGACGGCGTCTTCCTATATTCTCTAGCCATATAAGTACGAACCGTCTTTCTGCAAAGCGAGAAAACTGGCTACTTCTAGAAACGACCGCGTGGCGCTAGTAAAATATTCCATAAAAATATCATTTTCAAATTTAATTGACATTAAGGTGTTAACGAACATTTTTTAATAAAATTGCATTTTTGAAGTGGTTATTGAATTTAAACAAACAAATTATTTTAATCCATTTTATTTGTTTTAACTGGTCGCGTGAAAATCTTAAAATGATACGAGTAAATCTCAAATAACTTCTTAGGTTTAATTAACTTCTTAGGTTTTCACGGCCAGATTTGATATAGTGGCTTTTGGGTTTAGCCGTATGTGGCGAACTTCCTTCAACCAATATTTCGACCTCCATTGCAGGGGTCTTCTTCAGGATTGATGATTTATTTAGTTGTGAGTTGGTCTATTCAGATTATCTTTTTACAATCGTTATTGATTTATATTTACATGGCAACTACTTAGTCAAGTTTCATTCCGGAGAATCGTTGGTATGTTCTAAGAATACGATAGGTATGTTCTAAGAATTGTACCTCCACGAACGTCATGTCGGACTGTGGTCGTCCTTGCTTGTCTGTACAGGTTTTAAAGTATGTGCTAGAGGTGAAAGGCATGCTGTTTTGAGAATCAAGCCGTCATCCCTGTTGATGTTGATGGGATGTATTTTGATTTCAATGGCTTCCCTTGTAATAAAAATAATAAATCCTTGTAATAAAAATAAATAAATACTCTATGTAATAAAAAAACTATTAACAAAATAAAATATTTTAATTACATTATATATAGTGTATATATATAATATATAAATAATACTGCATAATTTGCATTATCAAATTCCATGATAAGCATGTTTTATTGATATACCTCAGTGGAGCTAAACCTTTTTACAGACACGCATCATCAAAATCACTATCATCCAAAACTCAGTTGACGTAAAATACGAAGGACGCCCCATGCAGACGCAAATTTGAGGAGAAGTGTGATTAAAAATGGGGAGAATGCTGAGGAATAAACTGAGAAGTGGGCTGGGGAGTTGACTTAGTAGTGAAATTTTTGTGTCATAAGTGAGAAGCATAAGTTAAATAAGATTAAATAAAAATCCGATTCTAACCACCTTCTCGGTGCATCGAAGAACTTGAATGTCGACTGAGTAATGGTTAAGAACCACTGCTATACGTATTTAGACCTAGTATTCATATGTAAGTAAATACTCTTTCGTATAAAAAAGATTGATGCGTAGTTGTACACCATTCCAACAGTTTGATCGTGTAGAGTGCATGTTTAATTTAACCACTAAATTAAATTGTAGAATTTGTTGTACATTCTCGTACTACAAAATTTCTCTTGACGCGTAATAACGAGTTACTGCCGAAAAAATGAAAATGGAAAATTAAATGATTTTCCGAATAATATACAAAATTAAATACTATATCAGCAGTATTTTATGTATTGTAAAATAGTTATAAAATACTGTAACGTTTGTCTTGAAAACTTAGCTCAAAATCGAATGTTTTGTTTTCGCAGTTTATGGTTATAAACCGAACCAAGAAATAACTTTTACAAAATTTATAATATATATTTAACGAAATTTTTAAATTATAATCATAAAAAAAAAGTAAAACACAAACTCAAGTGTCACCCGGGCCTAATTGACAAAATTTGAAATTCATGAAAGTTGAAAAAAATGTTTTACTTTTTTGCTAGCGGGTTTATTTGTTTCTGACTGCATTTTATACCACAGCACTAAAAATGGTTTTTGTTTGTCCAGTCTCTTCCTCTGGAAACTCGTAAAACATGTATATACACCGATGGTACTCCGGATATAGTGTTGACTTAGAAAAAGACCTGGTTTATGACAGCGTAGATAATTACATAGACACCACAATACACCTCAAACTATAGATTAAATATGAAATTTTTTATATTGCCTTCTAAAACTAAAACTGCCATCTCAAATATCAATAGTAGAACTTAACAATATTATCGTCATCTACGAAACATTAAAATTATTAATATAAGATGTATATGACATTGAAAAAATTCAATAATATTGTACCGGAAATCTGTGAATAAAGCAGAAAAGAAAATTAGAAGGTTTGTAAAAACGTTTTTTTTCACAGCGAGTGATAGCGAAAGCTTTTTCTGAGCAAGCATATACAGATAACCGCGCCCGGCATTACCGACCGAGCACACGTCATGACCGAGTACCGTTCATAGGAATAACTTGCAAGCAGCTGTCGTTCTTCGACTGCGAAAGATGTTCTCTCCGCGATGGTAGAATCCCTGCAAATGTTTCTATTCTTATTCAAATCAAAATACCGTCGGAAATGTGCCTGGCTGCCGCCCTTCCTGTGCTCGGTGCTCCTATTCCTACTGATATTCTGTCTGGAGCGAGTCTCCAGCAAGTGCAGTGACCAAACTTGTGCGAATGGGGTGTGTAAGAATGACACTTGTGTGTGCAACGAGGGCTGGCAGGGCTCCGAGTGCCAATACTGCGGCGGCAAAATCAGGTAAGCTCCTCCGCAACGAACAACGCAACATAATAAAACACTCAATTAATTAATAAATCATGTTTTACCGCCCGTTTACAGCCATTGTTTGATAAACCAGTTCAGTGACCTACGCAACTGACAGTTTCGTTTTTGAATGTCAAGATTACAAAATATCGCTTTTTTATCTCAACAATCGCTCACACATTCTCCAAATGCATGATGCTATGTTCATAAAACATTAAAGTTAATGTATCAATCGTAAACAATGATCTCTCCGCACTGAAAATGTGTCATATCCGAGACCCAATGTAAACATTGAACTTTTGTTAAGATTACACTGATTTTTAAATGAAGCATTCTTCAAATCCTTATTCAAATTATTTATTTTAATGGGCTAATCATTTAAGATACAAAATAATAATCAAATTTCCATTTATTTGTGCCACTTATTTGGTTTTTTAGGCCAATATTATCATTTTTTTTTATCAGTGTTCCATTTTCGTACTAATTATATTCACCCGAAATATGTCAAACGAATTATTAATTTATTCAAATATTCACCATTTTGACTAGATATCCTTTTAGAAATCATAAATGTGTGATTTATTCAAACCTATATTGTGACAATATAATAAACCTTACATTAAATTACTAAACAAAACATTAATGAAATTATATGAGGTTACTTATTATTTAACATGATCTAATTTTCAAAAAAAAAACATTTAAGAGGCAATATATAACACATTATGTCATTTATGACACAACTAACCTAACCTAACATTTATGAGTGAATGATCCACATTATCTCTTTTACAATATTTTTTGCAATATCTCCTTTTCATCACCTTAAATTAAAAAATTAAGTAAATTCTATTAAGATCATATCATTTTATGGTAACACTTGACATATCCCATCTAATTAAATCATCCCCCATCTAATTAAAATGACTGCCAAAACCAAATATATTACAAGTCAATTAAGTATAAAGCCGGTCTCGCTTCCAGAAAACTAGGTGTATTATGTAGATCACGTCGGTATTTCAACGATAAACAACTTCTTCTTCTTCTATATAAAGGACAAATCCGACCTATCCTTGAATACGGCAGTCACCTTTGGATTGGAGCCCCAAAATACCTTCTAAACTTAATTTACTCAGTTCAAAGAAGAGCAATTCGTTTGATAAACAATGACACTCTTAAGTATTACCTGCAATCAATGGAACACAGGCGTAAGATTGGTGCACTTAGTCTTTTCTACCGTTATAACCACGGTCGCTGCTCTTCGGAACTTAAAAACTAATTCTTCCTGCACCCACCCACAACCGACAAACTCATCTTACACTTGCCGAACATCCTTACACGGTTAATTTGTGTTGACCAAGAACTGGCAGTTTCCAAAGTTCCTTCCTTAATGCTACCGATAAGCTTTGGAATGCTCTTCCGGCGTCTGTGTTTCCTCCTTCCTACAATCTTGATCTCTTCAAGTAACAGATAAATATTTTCATTGTATTTCATTGATGTACACTTGCAATCTCCCAATCCATTGACAAACACAACACATGTTTCCTGCATGCAGCGTCCAGCCTCCCTGGTTGTGCTCTCCTGCATGTGCTTACATAAAAAAAAAACGTAACTAGAAATAATGTGACACATGCTTATTTATCCCCGTTTTTATAGTTAGTTATCAAAGAACTTTCACCACAATTTCATTTAAGACAATTAATATAATATGAGTCAGAACCAAACACAATGTATCAAATGCAATGTTAATATTGACCTTTATTCTGATTTAATATTTAACAATTTATGTAAGAATGACATTTAAATAACAAAATATCCAACTATGCTCGTTGTATTTCATTGATGTATTGTTCACTGGTTGTCTTTTAAAATGCGCATCCAGTATATGTTTTTAGATGCCAGTCTTTCTCTTCATACACAATCACGCTAGAAATTTAATGAAATTTATATAGCTTATGTAGAGCTATACAATCATCTATATAGCTGTGTCGCATTTCAAATACATGTTGTAATGACAACGAATGATGCTGCAAAACATTCAAATACTTCTCAATCTCATCAAAAATCAGATCAATAAACATTTTCAATCTCCTCAATACTTACACGTATATAACCAAGACCATTGTCTAAAAGATTCGGCTGAGTATAATGGAGTACGTGGATGATCAAGGTCCCCTGCTGGTATTCTCCTATCCTCCTCGGTGGAATACAAATTATACTGTCAATTATAAAACTAGTATTTGAAGCAGAAATGTACTTATCTGGTCTATTTTCATATATCACATTGGTTCTTGTATCCTTTAGCTAACAGATGATGCATAAAAAACTATTCTAAGAAAGTAGCAAAACGATATATCACGGCTACCGATGTCAACGGTAGGGGAATTTTACACGCCATTTATTAAGTATTAAGTACCGATGCGAACAGGATAATTCATTTTAAAATCATATAGACAAGTGTGACCTTCCTTGCTGACAGTGACTACTCATGTATTTCAATATTTTAATGTTTTACCTACTAAAATTTCCACATGGAAAATTATTCAATGGGTTAATATCTCTCTCAATAATATTTAAATCTATAGAGAGATTGCTTATGAAATGAAAAAAAAACTAGGTAAAATTTTATTCATAATTGATGTATTGAAATCAGCCCTTGCAGGCTGATTTCGAAAACCTAGATATGCGATCTTTCGTTTCTTTTTATTCGCTCGTCAGACATGTATGTGTCGCCATATTAGTTTTTTGACAAGTCCGGTCATGGGTGTATCATTAGTATTGCACGTGGCTATCTATCATTGGTGCGCCATTACTTCTTTAGATCGCCACTTGCGGCACTGGGCTGTCTCCCACTACGAGCGCTTAGTAGCCAGTAATCAGTTGTGCGCCGATGGTATTGCGTCCGGCCTGGTGCCTGAAAGCATGTTATTCCGTCCAGGCAGATTTTTTTTCAATTTTAATTAAATATATGTGCTTCTGAAAAAGTCGTGTGCTGCTCATCTCCTCCTCATCTGTCCACCACGTGACCTAATAACGATCCCGGCGACGTTAAGTTGTCCTTCCTTAAGTAAGGGCATGTTAGTATGTAACAATATTAATTTTGTATATCGCAAGTAAAAATAGACATGATGTTGATAAATCTTCAATTATCCACTAAATGGCTCTTCTTCGAAATTGTAGTCTGTGGTGTCATGGTGTAAATGAATAGCCGTAACAATATGCTAATCATCCAATTATGTAGGTTATTTAAGATAATGCTCAAACTTTAATGTACCCACAAGTTTTATTTGAGTTAAATTGGGCATACATTATTTTAATTGACCCATATACTAGGGTTGTCCGTAAAATAAGATCTTTATATTTTTTTTTCAAAAAGATAAAATACATTTCTTACCCAACGTTGTTAGAAAGTTTGGCCTTTCTACTATTTTTGTAGATAATCACTATCGTAATATAACTTTTCTTATACCACTATTAGGAATGTATTATTTTTTAGGTATTCACAAAAAAATGGAATACCTTCTTATGTTTTCACGGCCGGATTTGGTATTGTAGCTTTTGGGTTTAGCCGTGTGTGGCGAATTATTTAATATAACATACCCACCGTACACGACTCTCCGACATGACCTCGTGGAGGTACGTTAGGCTGACAGCTGAACTACCTCAAGACACCGACTCATCACAAAGTCATCAACCCTGAAGAAGACCCCTGCAATGGCGGTCGAAATATTGGAAGAAAATAAATCACCACACACGGCTAAACCCAAATGCCACAATACCAAAATGGAATTCGATTATCTATATTCTATACCCTCGTTTAAATAATTTATAAAATAAAATGAGTATTGTTGTTCGTTGACAAATATTATTTGTTTTTAGCAAATTGACATGTTTTACTGCATAACAAGTTCGTTTTGTTTGACGTATTTACCTAAATATATTTTATATTACAATATCTTAAAAATAATTCGTTTAACCAATGCATCCTCCCAGTATTAAATTATGACATAGAGACGTGGAATCTAACAACAAGTCTTACCCATAAAATGAAGGTCACCCATCGTGACATTGAGTGATCCGTGATCAGAGTGTCCCTAAGAGATAGAATCCGAAACGAGGATATCTGAAGAAGAGCTATAGTAATGGAGACTACCCGAAAAATAGGCATAAGCATCTCAAATCGACTTAAAAATAGCGGCAGTGTCCTGAAAGTGGAGGGCGGAGGATTAAGAAGGACGCCTACGTTCAACAGTGGATGAGCACAGATTGATGTTAACTTATAATGAAACCCATTTTACGGCTGCATGGTATATAAAATAAATAATAGCCGAGCAAAGCATTGGTGAACGTTTAGAATGACTACTCGCCGATATGAAGACCAGCAAAATTGCAGACATTGTTGTGTTTCAATTGGCTAAGACGTGTGCGATTGTATTCCTTTGTATGGGCGCCGAGGTGCATTGGTAATGCAAATTATCTCTAGTCCGTATGCAACAAGGTGATCGGAATTATATTAATTTATGCATTCCTCATGACTGGAGTTACTTATTTTAAGGAAACCATCAAATGCCAATGACTATAGATTTAAATATTGAGTCTTAATTAAATAAGCCAATCGAAATGTTTTCGTAGACATACATAACCCCGTTTCTTTAACGTTTTGCGGAGAAGGTCGCAAAGCAAAGTACTCTTTCAGAAGCACAATTCACGTTTATTTCCAATATAAGACTTCATTTTCCCCGCCCGACCGTAACATGTTGTATCGTGGGCCTCGGTCAGACGGGAACTGTGGACACGCGCTGCCATACGGGCGCAGTAACATGTAGCGCCCCAAAGACTGTCGCGGCTAAGTTACAAACTTCACGGGATGACTTTCGTCTACCGCCAATTTTAATTAATAGGCTGATGACCAGCATTTTACGGGCGAGGGATCAAAATTACACCAACCGGGGGTATTTTAGAGCCACGAAATTGATTGAAAATCCTTCTTTTTTCTTAATCTCAGTCGGGGATCGAACCCACGACCTTTGGCTTTTAAAGCAAACGCTTTGACCATTGAGCTATATCCGCCGGCAGCAATACAATTCTTACCTCGAAACCGTATACTCGCATGCGGCCTTAAAAATGATTTGTAAATATCAACAGTCATTACTAGATGTCGCCACTTTTTGTTTTGTTTTCACTTTCAATAAGTAAACAATAATATTATAGTTTTAATATTATGATAGTATTTCATGCCATTAATATATTTTTTCTTATCTCAATACAATTTTCACCGTCAATTGTAAACAGTGCATTAAACTCATTAATTAATCTCCTTATCATATCAAACATTCTTAACACATTCACTGCCTTAAAATAATTGTGATTTCTTTTAAAAAAGTTTTTTCTTCTTGTGTCCACTAGTCATAAATGTCTTTATAACAAATTTAATTAATTTTTAGTAAAAAAATATTTTTTTGCGGTATATTTGCCCATTTATACCTTTCACACAGATCCGTGTATCCGGCACAAATTATCCATTGTAAATGCCCACTACACGGATCTGTGCATACATAAATATCATTATTCCACCATATTTTATATTAAATAGGTTTAAACAGAATATGAACACGTAAGTAGCTTAAATTAAATTTATAACGACATTTTTTGTCACTATCAGATCCACTAAAATCATCGCTGCTATTTATTTCTAAAATCTCAGCCAAACATCGGAATCAGTGGATAAATCCTCAGACACTAGGTTTTCTCTCTTTTTCTTGGTATTTCTTTCATTTTTGTATTCAGACTTTCGTTTTGATGGACTAGCTTCAATATTCATCATTGAAAATGTATACCTTAATTGAATAGCGAAAAAACACAAAAACAAAAACGTATTTCAAAAACTGACAATAAATACGTTTAAAATAATATTCTATTACAGGAAACTAGTGCAAAAACAACTCTTAAGAGAGCAAGGCCCTCAATAAACTGAGGCGTTTGTATATTGATGTGCGCGATCACGGATCCGTGTAGTGGGCACCATGAGCCAGACGCATGATACACGGATCCGAGTAGTAGCCATGCGAGTGTTAACCTGGGCGTGAGTTTGACGGCAATGTTGCTTCTGTGGATAAAATTCGAATTTTGAAATAAATATTAAAAATGAAAGACAAATTTTTGAGCATAGTAAGGACAGAGTTTTTAGGCACTATCCTATAATACTGACTTCAGTACTTTTAGTAAATATAAGATAATAAAAGAAAAAAAAAGAGAAAAAACACTGGCAGAGAGGCTATTATAATTTTTTATTGTATCTCATTTCCAAATTAGTCTTCTATCAAGTTGGTAAACATTCTAAACATGAGTTTAATATTGTGAGTAAATAAATTGTATGTATCTGGGTTAAGGTGTTATTAAATCAAAACAACATCAGACACATACATACTATAACATATATAATATAACTATCAATATACAGCTATTTTACTTTTGTTTTTAAATTACCAATGTGTATTTGTAATTTTTTTTACATTGATTTTGTGTGCCTGATAGCATTGATTATTGATAAGTTATTTTATTTCTATAAAAAGCAATAACTTTGTGGTCAGACATGATTAAAATTAAAACAATTAATTTTTGTAAATATTTATTTATTTACCTTGTTTTTACATGGATCACATAAGATAAGTTCTCTATTAGGAGACTCCAGTTTCAAATAACTCGTAGCCTTTCTCAATCCTTCTCTTGTTAAGAAATAACTCTTAACTCTTACGTTATTATCTCTTATCAAGAGAAGGATATATAACAAGAGGTCTATGACACCAAATCTAATGACATTTATGCCACATATAAGCCAAATGGTAATAGACAAACATAGATAACAGAAAGTGTACAATTGATCAATCCGGCACATGTCAACTGCTAATGAGCTTACCCCATTAGGTATTTTTTGCTGTTACATCGATTGCACCATGACTACATGTAGTATTTAATTATTTCCAGGGTTGTGGAGCCCACGGGCTTCATCCACGATGGCCCGGGGAACTACTCCATAGGCGTGAAATGCAGCTGGGTGATAGACGGGCGCAGTGGTCAGCACGGAGCAGCCCCCAACACGACCATCCGGCTGCACCTGGAGGAGTTCGCCACGGAGTGCGGCTGGGACCATCTGTACGTCTACGATGGCGACAGCGTGGACTCGCCGCTACTGGCCGTGTTCAGGTACTACCACTACAGCTATCATCATCATTTAACTGTTCCTCTTCGTAGTATCAATCCGGTGAATTGGTTTGCAGCAACAAAATCTTGCATCTCGATCGCCACTCCTCTCGATCCTCTGCAGTCCTCTTCAGCTCAGCATAAGAACTACAACTTATGTCCTCGAACACTTGCTGCAAATACTCCCGTCTATGATGCCCTCTACAGTTTCTACCCTCAACTATTCCTTCCGCAATGTCATGAAGAAGACCATCGTGGCGCAAGATGTGACCGATCCATCGGGCTCGTCTCTCTGAGATGGTTCTTACTAGGTGCCTATCTTCCTTGATTATGCTGAGAACCTCATTGTTCGTGACGTGGTCTCTCCAGGAAATTCCGAGAATTCTTCTGTATGACCACAAAGTCTAATAGTCTGACATTTAACTGTATGCTATTTAAAATGGCAACATACAACTGGCGCCATGGCAGGATTGACAGATTTTATTTTGCCTCTGCCTTTTTTTACAAAAAGCGTAACTTAAAAAAATTTAATATTAGAGTTAAGAAGAGAAAGGCCGGTCTAGGCATCAGCATAATCCAACAGAGTTGTATTACGCTTGGATCGGTTAGGTACGTCGACCTCTTCGCTATGGAGTCTAACTACTGCACGTTTTCTTTATTGAGGTAACCTTCAGCGAGGAAATTGAAAAAGTTCAAATGGTCACATCTAAACTATAACTTTTTCACATAATTTTGCTGTTGCTCACCAAAGCCCGTTACTTATATAATGAAAAAAAAACTGCTTTGAAAATAATGTCTTGCTAAGTGCTCCCAAGAAGCGCAGGTGCAAGGCGATTGACCCAAAAAAAGTGTTACAAATTAAATGGCTTATATTTAAATAAAATTTTAGTCTTTATGATCATATAAAAGAATGATAAATTCTCTGATAAAAACTCTGTATTCTGGTTGATGTATCATAATAAATAAGTATAAATGCAGACCAATGTCTTCACAATACGCAAAACGTTTAAAATGACTAAGTTCCTAATCCAAAAATTTCTACTAAGCTTGCATCTGAGAATACCAACTCCTAAACAAGCAAAAAGCCTGAATTTATATGTCCCCACTACGCGGTTAAATAAATGTGAATGGAATCCCTAAACCGAGAACATTGAACACAGTATGGCTTTCTTTAAATTTCGTATATTACTTTTAATAGTTTTTTCATAACATGGGTGATTAACCCGATGCTCCTGAGTCCTAGAGTGTTTAGTCTTAACACGTTCCATGCCACATAGGTCACCGGTGACCTACGCTGTTGTTGAAAAGGGCGCCCTGTAGGTTACCAGTTTTTTTTTTCGAACTAACAGTCCCTGTACGCCAGTGATTACATTTCAATGAAATTTTAACATTGAATGTGACCTATATGGCGCCTCTGAGTCAAATGCATAAAAAACCATCACGTTGGCGTTAAATGTGTTAAGAGGCGGTTCAACACAAAATAGCAATATAAAAGTTATATATTATATGAAAAATCGCCACCAACGTTATACGAAAAATATTACAAATCAAAATAAGCGTGTGTTATGGGAGAGTTGACTGAGCAATTTGATTACAATTTTCTATTTAAATTACAGTGGGCTCATGTACAAGGACTCGTACGCGGTCCGGAGTGTTCCGGAACTGATGACGCGCTCGGGGTCCGCGCTGCTTCACTTCTTCTCCGATGACGCTTACAACATGTCGGGGTTCAACATCTCCTACGCAGTCAACGCCTGCCCCAGCCGACAATCCAACACCAACTGCTCAGGTAAGCTAGTCAATCAGGTCCTATATTGACAGACACTAGGTGCACATCATGTGGAATGAATAATTTAGATTCTATCAGCTTGTATCGCAATGACCTGATTGCTTAGAAGCAAAATAGGTTATAAAAAACTCAGTACGGCTTTTACCCATTTGACCAGTGTTTTTTTTTTAAATATTTTCAAGTTGTACTATTACAGGGAATAATAAAAAAAACAAAATTTACTAAGAATATTTTTTGAAAACGTTTCAATCGATTGAAATTCCGAAGTAGACAAAAATTCAATTTTGGAACAGTGTTAACTAAAGACATGTATATTGTAACATCCCTTTCAGTTTTAAAAAGGGTCGACTTCACGTCGCCGTTATTATTAGGACACATGGTGGACAGATGAGGAGCAGATGAGCAACACTACAACTTTTCCCGAAGCATATATATTTTCGATAAACTTGACAAACTTTTGGCCCGGGCGGAGCTGCATGCTTTCAGGCACCGGGCCGATCACAACAGGCTCTGGTCGCGGTCGGGGGACTACTGATTACTGGCCTTTCTACGAGTCATACTTGTTATTTCGTCGGAATGGGATAAACAACCTGACAATTTCTTTTACATGTGAAGGGCATCTAATACAAACATTTTATTCCGGTGGCCATTTATATAACAATTACCATATACATTATTTTTTTAAATTATTTATACAAATCGGGAGGTTAAAATAATTCCTCAGTATGCTGCTATCCATTCAGTCTTATGTATATTTGTTCTTACCGTGTAAGAAAAGTAATAACATATATAAATATCTATATATGTTGTGGTACATTATGTTGTTAATTTTACAGGTCACGGCACGTGTCAGGACTCTTTATGCACGTGCCACGATGGCTGGACGGGAAAGGCGTGCGATAAGCCCACGTGTCCGGGTAAGCTCAACACTAAAATAAAATAATATATTTTTAAGCCGCTTACTGCAATTTTATTCCCTTTTTCGGATTCTTTTTTAAGCACTTTTGTGCAATGGCCATGATTGTTCAAAAGGGACTCCCACTTAACTTGCCAGTTGCTAGCTAAGACATCACTGTCCTCTAATGTCAGGTAGAAAATGTCTAGTCTAGTAGTAAATACAATACCATTAATTTGCAACCAGAGTTCGATCCTGATCATTGATCTACCCCAATCACTGTTAACCAGTGTTCCTCTGAGCATCTGTGTGGTTTACACTATGCAAGAATGTTTTTAATCCTCGGTTTGAAATGCTCTCTCAATTTGAACAATAGGATTTTCCACATATAAAAAAAATCTGTTACAATTTTTTTTTACATGCAAGTTTTTTTTTTCCTGTACGGATGTTCCAAATTTATGGAGTACAGTACAAATATTAAAACATTATACATAGGTATGATATGACAAATAATGCAAAGGTTTTATGTCATTCATAAATTATTCACTTCAAATATATCTTCATAAATATAATAAATAGCTTAATTAATCAATTACTAATGAGGGTTTTTCTCTTAAACATTATTTATGTGTCTACCCGTGACGGCAAATCATGGGCTCTACAACAGTTGTAATGTTTTTTTATCAAAGGGACAAAAAAATATCTTCTTTTGGAAAAAACATATTTTTAATGAATCTTTCCTTTAGATTCATGTAGGATTCAATGGAGTAAAAGTAGATATTTTTGCATACAAAAAAAAAATCAATCTGTTTATTTATATTTTCTAATATGCAACAAAATGTTGACATCCCTCATCTTTAAAAAGGCGATAATAGGTCGCGGGGTCGTCATCGGGCCGTGTGAAGAAAAGATGCAGGAGCAGGTGGCAAAGCAAAGAACTTGTTTAAATGAATACTTGAGTGTCGCTAAAAGATCCGTAAAAACTCAAGTAGTGGAAGCTACCCAACAAATAGGCACACTCAAGTGGCAACGGACAGGACATATCTGTCGTAGAGACGACAGTCGATGGGGATAAAAGTATTGGAGTGGCGCCCAAGAACTGGCAAACGAAGCATTAGCTGACCCCCTGCAAGATGGACTGACGATATAAATATAATAAAATAAATAAAACTATCATATGAAAATGGATATCGCTTTTTTTTTTTCTTCCGTATTATCATTCAAACGGTGAGGTGGTGAAATAGCGCAGTGGTCAACCTGTGTGTTATGAACAATACATAGCTATATTGTTTGCATTTTGAATCTCTTATCTACATATATTTTTCTCTGATTATTTGATTGTATTTATATAGTGGTATTATTAATGTTGTTGTCAATACATTTTGCTGTGTTCTTGGTGGTTTTTAGTACATTTAATAATGTTTTGTTAAATTGGTGGTTTTCAGGGAACTGTTCATTCTCCCTGGAGCAGGGCAAATGCCAGACGAGCAGCCAGAGCTGTTACTGCCATACCGGCTTTGGTGGTCACGACTGTTCGCAACCAACCAAATACGGTAAAAAATTACAAACTAATAAATAACTTTATTATATCATTGTCATGTTATAAATTGCTACCATAATCGAAATAACTATCATATATTTATATATATTTTTAATTTTCCATCTGAATATAGCCTGACTAACACTTGCATAGAATATAACAATTCAATAACTATGACGATACAATTGAACAATTGAAATCGTAGACTATAAATCCAAAGTTATTGTCATATAATTTCTGCAAAAATATATTTTGCAATAAATATTCTTGGGAGTCACGAAAAATCTCATTAAATGAAATTAAACACGAGATGGGTGCGACGAGTAGCGTTTTGTGATCCGCCTGGTGCCTGAAAGCATGTAACTTCGCCCGTGCCGAAAGTTTGTCAAGCTTATCAAATTATACGTGATTCTGAAAAAGTCTATGTTTTGCTGTCTGTAAAACACTTTCAATTTTTACTGAAAAAAAACTTTTTTTTTTTTTTTTTGGATGGAACTTTTGACCTTTGATATAATAAACAAGCTTGAACCTCTAAGCTCCCATTGATTTTAAAGCATTGTTCTCTTCACTTTTGCAATTGTTTTTATTCCTTGCAGAATTTGTTTTTTTTTTAATGTTATTGTATGATTTTGTTATTTAGGCGTTTGGGGCACCGTGAAGACGGGCTTGTTCAAGCCGCACGGAAGTGCTTCTCACGGGGCAGCGGTCTGGAGGGACTCACTGTATATAGTCGCCGGCGAGGGATACGGGAGGTCACAACTCATGTACACATACGACTTCAATGGTGAGTCCACAAGCATTGCTTTCATAAACAATTTTTATTGTAGACGTATTAGACTACATCTGGCAGACCTGGAAATCCCTGAACAGATTAAGAATCGGAGTTGGTAGAACAAAGGACAACCTCGAGCGGTGGGGAATGCTTCGGCGGGGAAAATCATTATTGTGCGACTGCGGAGACCTGTAGACCGCCTCACACATAAGATCCTGCTCCATGTGCCCAACAACCTCAAGATCTAATGCTGGGCAAAACACGGGCTATCAATTGTTGCCAGGTACTGGGCAGAAATAATTTGACGTCGTTGACACGAAGAAAAAGAGACTACATGTTGATTGAATATCCCTAAAAACTTTTTTTTTGTCGAAAAAACTCTCGCCTCTAGATTGCTAAATGAAATTACGTTTTTAAATATGATTTTCCAGGGAAAGTATGGGAGACGCCCCATTCGGCCTCTCCGGTGGTTCCTCTGCTGCGGTACGGAGCCAGCGCCGTGCTGCGAGGAGACAAGATCTATCTCTATGGAGGGGTCATCTCTCAGCCTCGCCAGCCGCCCTCTATTTTCTTGCAGAGACATCACGGAAGGTGAGGATCATTGTCTTTCACCGTTAATTTTTTTACAAAACATTTTCTCGTTACGTTAATAGTAGGTTTTTAACCCTTCTTTACGATTATATGTATTTAATACAACTTGAATCTAATATAAGAATATCCATATAAAATAATATCCTCTTCTCACTCAAAAGGTTTTGTTCTGCCGTGTGAGGGCAGGATTAGAAGCAGTTTAATAACACAGACTTTATCAGAATCACATTGATATATTTACGATAAACTTTACAATCTTGTAGCCCGACACAGCATTCGGCTGAGTCACAATACAATATGCTCTCGCCGAAAGGCGGGACACGACTGGCTCCCCGCGCTCGTCGGCGCTGAGACTCTCACCCAGCGCCCGAGTGTCGATGTATAATCATAAAAAAATATAATAACTAACACACCCGTGAGTGGACTAGTCCAAAATGCCAATATGGCGACACATAAATGTATGACAAGCGAACATAAATAAGAGACGAATGATTGTATATCGAGGTTTTCGGTACCAGTCAGCAAGGGCTACATTATGCTGATGTCAAAAGTATAATAGATACTGAGTGAACAATTTTCATATTCCTCCGTAATATAATTAAGTGTTAAATAAAATTATAATAATGTATAGTTTGTCATATATATTTTCATAAAGGGTCCGCCAAATAACTTTTTTTTTTTAAAACAGGGCGCAAAACATCAAGTGTAGCTTCGGCTGTGTGGCACGTAGCGCCGTCCTGTTGAAACCAAATGTTGCCAATATCCTGCTCTTCAATTTTTGTGAACAAAAATTCGTTCAACATGACCGCGCCGCATGGAAGAGCCATTGATGGCGCTTCACGCACACTTTCTGCCACAGCAGCAATATTCTCGGGTGTACGCACTGTTTTTGGCTTTTCACGCTTTGGTTTATCGATGAGGATGCCAGTTTCTTTCACTTTTTTCACAAGATAACGAACATACGGAGCTGACGGTGATTCTCTTCTTCCAAAATCCGTACGCAATTTTCGCACACATTCTGCAACATTACCATAATTTTCAAAGTAATGTCGCAATATTTCCCAGCATTGTTCAAGCGTATACACAACCATATTCGTTTAGCGGAAGGATAAAACTAATTATCTGTCAAATCAGACATGAGCTAAGTGTTACCATTCACGAAATAAGCACTAGTTGAAAAAAAAAACGTTAGATGGCGGACCCTATATAATTTGTGGAATAATCGAGGATAGAATCATGTACACGTGTCATGAATCTGTGCAATCACTTGCGCAGGTAGACAGAAACCGGCACATGCAGCTTTGCGAACATTCCGTTATTATGGGCTCTGGTTAACATGCGCGCTGAATTCGTTGCAGCAGTAGCGGCTAATTGTAAGGTTTTCTATTTTTTCAGGTACTTGCATTACAAAATTTCATATATTTCAACATCAACCATAGTTAATCAAAGTATATTTAGGAATATTCACATTTTTCCAGTTTTTAAATGACATTCTCATATGGTGTAGAAAATACATATCATTGGAGCTCAAAGATGTTTTTAGCACAGTTAGGGAAGGGTTAAATAAATTACAATGTGCATCTCAAAAAGTTATTTGTGTTGCTCGTCTGCTTCTCATTCCTTCACCATGTGTTCCAATGATGATCCCGGCGACATGAAGCTATTTTTTAGTAAACGGAGATGTCAATATTAATTTTGAGGTTAATTTTTTTTCAGGCACACGGGTACGGCCCACTTCCGCGACTCGGCCGGGCACGTCAGCCACGCGCTCTCGCAAACTGACACAGAGAGCGTTCTGCTGGCCCCCGGGCCGGGGACCATCGCCGGGGGGCCCGAGGGGGGCGAGGGGGAGGCCACCAGCGTTACGGGGGAGCTGTGGGCCTTCGACATCAGCGCCAACACCTGGGAGAACATCACTGTGCGCGTGTCCGAGCCCTGCAACAGGACCCTCAACATGTGTGGTCAGTCACTCTTCACTTACAGTCCCTCCAAATATGGCATCAGCATTTGTGACGATTTCATCACCACAGCAGCCAAAAACTTGATAGCTAGAAAAAACTCAAATTAACAGTTGGATCCAAATCCAAGGCAATATCAACTCAAGACCAATTGTTTCTCCACAGCAATACCGTGAAATTCTGAAATTCTTCCTCTGCTTTGGCTTTCATGTTTATTTTTTAATTTTTTTATTTTCAAAAGAACACAATTAATGCATTATAATGAAGACTGGTGCTGAACAACAATGTTCCAAAGATGTTTTGAAAAATTTGCTATAATGGTGCGCAATAATAATGATTAATATCAGTGTTTTATTTTTATTTTTAGGTCCCTTAAAGTCAGCCGGTCACACGGCCACATTAGTCACTCTGTCAGACTCCTCGTCTCACAGGAAACCCACAGAGAAGATGATAGTCATCTTCGGACATTCGCCACAGTTTGGATACCTGAACACTGTCCAGGTAAACAACTCTAATTGTAATTATTTTATTTGTAATCTTTGTAAATAAAAGAGAATGTATGTATCTGTATGTTTGTAAATTACTAGTGGATGCCTTTAAAGCTTATATAATCACTGATATTTTGGAAATATGTGAATATGTTAAGCGCGACCGACTTTATACTTAATTGACTTGTAATATTTGACATTATTCGAGATAGATACTCCAAGGATGTTGATGGAGCTTGCTTTTGGAAGAGAACAATCCTTGAAAGATACAGGATCCATAGCAGTCTTCTTGGTGGAGAAAGTGCATGATTGGGTTTTAGAAAATAATTAAATTGGTTTTAAAATGCTTGTTTTAAAATAGACAACTTCACTTGGCTAGCTTTAGTACTGATAGTAACAACAGCTTAGTATAAGAAATAATGTATATATATATTACACTTTTGTAAGGTGAGTGCAGTACTCGCATTAGTTGTTTACCTTCAATTGAAATTATTACCATTTATTATGAGTAGAGTGTAGGATTAAATAAATCCAATCAAGTTGCCTATACCAGTCAATTAAATATTTTATTTTTTATATCTAGTGTAATTTAGAAAAAAGTATGAATTATCTGTGAAATAGTGAATATTTTTTGGATTCCCAAAGAAAAAACCGGCAATAGTAGCCGATAGAGAATATCCAAGATCCACAATTAAACTTTACGTCATATATAACAACAAACAGTGTAAATAAATAACTAAAAATGAATGAAACACATTGGAAAAAGAGTAGGCAAAACGTTATACACAAAAAGCGTTAACAGTATCTTAATGTACATATTTATTAAATTGTAATAAATAAAATCTTCCATAGGAAGTATCGTATTGATTGCGCGTTTATTGTTTCAGGAATACAACTTTGGTACTAGGGAATGGGCCATCCTTCAGACACGCGGCTACCCGGCCAAGGGAGGCTACGGCCACACCGCGGCCTACGATCCTCTCACTGAGAAAATATACGTTTACGGAGGGATCGTGTCAGAATCTGAGAGCAATCAGGTATGTCACGCATCATATCAAATATACATTTTATTTAGAACAATATTTGTTATATTCTGCATATTACAACTGTCATGCTGTGAGTCAAAAATAAAATTGAAAGGCGGAGGAATGATGAAAATGGAGAGTCATGCAGGAGGCCTATGTTCAACTGTAAACCAACACAGGTGATGATGAGTTAAAATTCCCTCACACCATATATTCTTGTATATAAAACTGACATGGAGTTTGCTTGCTTATTTATTTGTCTGTAATGCCGGTGGGTATGATGTAAACTAAATATTTTTAAAGCATTCTAATTTACCAAAAGTATAAATATAAATAATTAATTAAAATTATTGTTTACTTTTGTCGCAATGGAAATAATAGTGGTATTATTTTGGACTTACATTTTTTATTATTAAAATGTTTGTTTTATATTTAAATGCTTAAATGTTAAAAATGTAATTTGAACAATTTTAGTCCCCTATGGAGTACATTATGAAAATGGAATCATTTAAATTTTATTCAAATTGATATCAGCTTGATATAACTTTTTTAGGCTGGTGTCGAAAAGCCTTGAAAAACGATATTTTGTCTCTTATTTTTGTTCGTTCGCCTGACATGCACATCTAATAATGTTAGTCCTAATTTTATATTAAAAAAACCAACTGTGCATACGCCATTATATATTTTTTGATAGTTGCTCCAAATCATGTTCATTCAACTTTAATATATTATTTAGTTGCGATAATTTTTGGGGCGATGACTGTTACTGTTCCAGTCTGTCAGCCCGTGTCCACAGTCCCTGTCCGACCGAGGCCCACGATACAAAATGCTACGATCATACGGGGAAACCAAAGTCTTATATTGGAAATAAACCCGAATTGTGCTTCTAAACAAGTTCTTTGCTATGTGACCTACTCCTGCATCTTTTCTCCACGTTCCCATGATGAACCCGCGACTTGTTGTCGCCTTTTTAAAGATGCGTGATGTCAAAATTTAGAACAAATTTCCCATAAACAAACATTTTTTTTAGTATTCAAACAAGTCCGAGTAAATCCGGGTAGCAATACTAGTAATAATTATGTGATTATATATATTTTTTATTATCATTTCCAGATATTGAATGCCAACCTCTACAGCTATGATCCCGCCACCAGAATATGGGCCCTGCTTGCTCACGCTCCCAGTTCTAGATTCCTTCACTCCGCCAACTTCATCATGCCAGGTTTGAAAATACATAACCTCAACAACAGTACTCATTTTTAAGTTGAAAAAAACAATAACATTTGATTTCTCGGTACTTAAAAATGTATTTAATGATCCGTATGACAGTTACATTGTTTTTCATCCAGCATTCAAGTACACACTATGCATAGTTCCCGACGGCGTAAAGAAAGCATCTATTGTATCCGGGCTAGAATCAGTTATATGTTAACATACATTTATTGATATCGTATGATTAACTCGAATCTCCCAAGATCTACAATATTTTATGCTAAGGGGTCTCTCAATCAAATGTAGAGATTTGTACACCTGCCATATTAGAGCTTATTATTATAAACGACAACATACGAATCGTGCTCATAATTTTTGAATGTTTTTTTATTCATAAAATATACGCATGCAAATGTTTTGCATACAGGACTAAGATTCATTCTCGTGGACAATTCTTTCTGTCTCTGGAATAACCTCTAAAACATTTCACTAATGGTTTTAAGTTAATTCCTGTACCTCTAGTGTCGTGGCCTCTTAAATTTAAAAATTACCCTTTGCTATCAATCCTTCATTAATTTATTTTGAATCTAAATGCATGTATAAAAGATTATTTTTTCTTTTTCCAGGCATGATGGTGGTGTTTGGAGGAAACACTCACAACGACACGTCCTACAGCTTTGGAGCCAAGTGCTACTCCAATGAACTGCTGGCTTACGATGTCCTGTGCGACTCCTGGCACCACATGACCATCCCTCACGACCTCAGAGACAGTATGACCTTACTTATCACACTAAACTATGACGAATTTCTTCATATTTATATTTCAAGGATTTAGGAAGTCAGATATTTTTTATTTATTTTTATGTAATCGCATGCAGGAGAGCACACCCGGTCAAGACCAGTGCACTCTATGACGCTCATCCAGGGAGGCTGGATGCTGCATGCAGGAAACGTGTGTTTTGTGTGGGTTGGGGAGATTGCAAATGTATATTTATCTGTTTCTTGAAGAGATCCAGATTGTAGGAAGGGAAAACACAGACGCTGGAAGATTCCATTGATTATATTGGTCATTAAAAATACATAATTGTGAACTTATTTCAAGTTTTATAGCGTATTGTGAACAAAGCCTTCAAAATGTCACACAGACTAAGTGAAGAAGAAATAAATAATATATTTGTGGAAAGTGAGGATGAGGAGGTTATAGGAGATCTCGATGATTTGGTGTTTCATATGAATGATTCTTCGGAAGAAGATTCGGAAGAAGAAGAGGCATCTCAACTCACTCTCACGTTATGTATGCAACAAAATCAACTCGCTAATCAAAGGGTTAATGTTATATTTCTTTGTGTCTTGATTTCAGATCTGGCGCGATACGGGCACTCCGGCACCGTGTTCGAGGGCTCGCTGTACATCTTCGGAGGATTCGACGGCCAGATGCTGGACGACCTGGTGCGCTTCACGCCCGGCCACTGCCACCGCCTGCTGAGCCCGGCCGAGTGCCTGGGGGCGCGGCTGGGCGTCAAGTGCCTCTGGGACGTCAACAAGACGCGTTGCATCAATGTGAGCAATCTGACCTAACCTCCGATCCTCGGGACAATGAATGACCATATAAGCAACCTAACTTCTGTCGGAAACATCAGGGTCAGATCCTATCTGCCCAGAAGTGGGTGACGTCGATGGTATTACTCTCACATTCAGTCGGCTCGCTGTAAAACTGCCAAGCTTTCATTTCTGACCTCGTCTTGCATACTCCGGTCCGAAGTCTGTTAAGGGACCTCCATATTAAACTTAATTTATTATCTTATTATTGCAGGTTACAGAGGTCCCTAGTGATTTCCTCCGTGCCATGGATGCGGATTTTGATCTGAGCTTCACAAAGTGCCCCGAAGAAAGCAGAGACAAAATAACACAGAGAATGCTTTCACATAAAGGTTTGACTTTCTCTTCAGTTTTAACCGCCAATGATAGTGTTTGATACAACAACAGAAAAGTGCGGGTTGTATGCAATAAATAAGCAAAATATATTATACACAAGCCTAAAACCATAGAAACCCTTTTATAATTATAAATTATGATTTAGCGCCCTTCAAACATATTCACCAATGCCAATTTGAACAGTAAAAAATCATAAAAGAAGTAAATCTCATTTTTAATTACACCACAAGAGAACTCTAGAAGAAATTGACCACGGTCATGAATGGTTAACACATTCACTGCCTTAAAAAATGTGATTTATTTAAAAAATTACAATTTTTTTTCTTGTTTCTAGTAGTAATAAGTGTCTTTATTACCATATTTTTTTTTTTTTTTTGTAAAATATAAAAAAATGTGGTATATATGCCCATTTATACCACACGGATATGTGTATTATTAAATAGCGAAAAAACACAATAATAACCACTTGTAATCATTAAAAATTGTAGTCCGAAACATTGTAATCATTAAAAATAAATGTGAATCAAAAGTATTCTTTTAATTGCTTTATTAAAATTAATTTAAAACTATAATGTTAACGGTTATCAAGGAATAAGCTTTAATTTTGAATTCCATTTTTCAGAACGGTGTTCTCACCAGACTGACTGCACGTCGTGTGTCCAGACGTCCTACGACTGTGTCTGGTGCCCCATCGGCGTCTGCATGAACCAGAAATGTAGTTACTCCAACTATCACACGGGAGCACAGAGAAAGGTGTGTTATCTTGTATATAAAACTGAAATGGAGTTTGTTTACCGTGTAATGCCGGTAAGTATGATAGGTAGGTATAATAGGAAGGTATTCTTTTTGCAACCATTCTAATTCACCAAAAGTATAAATTTTTATATACCTATCTGGGGCAAGTTATACAACTAGGACAATATTACTCCTCAAAAGAAATCGACAGGCGTGTACTACCCCACAACTGGGATGAGCAGTATTCAGAAAACTAAAGTACATTTTTAAAGCGAAAATTCCGCAATGTCTTAAAACTGAGGCGTTTAACCAATGCATCCTCCCTGCATTAACTAATGGTACAGAGACGTGCAATGTAACAGCATGTCATGCACCTAGCGTGATATAGAGAGATCCATGCTAGGAGTGTCAACTGTAATATTTAATATGTTAATTTTAGAGCTCAGTAATGTTTTTTTTTTTAATCTCTGTCAGGGATCGAACCCACGACCTTTGGCTTGCAAAGCAAACGCTTTGACATTGCGCTACACCTGCCGAATGGTTTTTTTTTACAGTAATTATCGCAGCCTGAACACAATAATTCCTGTACATTTCATATCGATCGGCTGAATGGTGTAGGATGCATAAAAGACAAACACGCACACAAATTATTTTCATTAATATCGATGTGATGGATAATTTTATAATTTTGTATTTTTAGACGATAACGACATTGGAAGAGTGCCCTAGCGAGAGTGGCCCGGTGTGCGCCGTGCTGCACTCCTGCCACGCCTGCTCGGGGGCCGCGGGAGCGCCCTCGCCGCCGACGCCCCCGCTGATGCCCCCGCCCGTGGCGCAGAACCACCTACAGGCGCCAGCCGCGCGCGCCACGCACCGCGGCTGGGCGCACGCTGCCATGCACGCTCACTGCCACTGGGACTACGAGGCCGCCAAGTGCCGAGCCGGCAACAGCAGCAACGCAGGTAAATTGCAACAGAAAACTCGCACAAATAATGTTCCAGTTCACAAACGACGACGTCAGCTAAATGGTGACTTCTGGGTACTACAGATTCCGGCGCTAAGGAAACACCTTAAGACTGGAGTCGAATTGATACTGATTTATTGAATAATTGTTCATTGTGATACCAACTTGATATAGCCCTTCCAGGCTGGTGTCGAAAAGCCTCGATATGCGATCTTTTGTCTCTTATTTTTGTTACCATTGCAGAGGTTATCTTATGTAATGGCGGTTGAAATATTTTTGCAAAGAAATTCTCTAAATATTATATTTTATCAACACATTGTTTGCGGGAGACGTATTAATATGTTTTTTTAGTCTGGTGCTCAAATGCGGAAAACGTAGTAATACGTTTTTTACTCTCTGGTGGTGGACGTCGAGTAACGTTATAACACGTGTTGCGTAATAACGGATTTTGTTGCTAAATCGTATATCTTGCTTCAAAGTACACATTTCACTACTAAATTTGTAACTATTAAGTTATAATTTATTAATAAATTATGAAAAGAAAAAAAAATGTCCAAAAATATACACTTTTTTGTGTGCTCGAAGAAACTTTAATGCAGATCCCATTAGCTTAATTTTTTTTACCTTCAGTGCGCAATAATTGTTTTCAACTTGTACGGAGAATTGGGGTTCTTTCTATCTGACGAAGGAATGAATGGTAGAAATGTTATTTTCATATTTCTACAAAATATTTGTGTTGTGAAGTGTTACTTTAAAGAATGTTTTTTTTGTGTTTGTTTGCCATCATTTTGTCATTGCTGCATAATAATGTAAACTACATTTAAAATTTCACTAAATTATCGCGAATATTTCAAAAGTAAAAGACTTTTAAAAAATATTATAAAAAAACTCATGCGCGAACCCAAAAATCGCCCGCGCCCGGCTGCAATCAGCATAAAACAATGCCCGCAAACAATGTGTTAATATTATATTTTTGTGTTGCATTCCAGTTGACAGTCAAGAGCCCGGCAGCAGTCTGTGCACCTCCAGTTGTGCAGACCTCACGTCCTGCACCAACTGCACACAGGAGGAGTGCATCTGGTGTCAGAACGAGGCGAGATGCGTCGACAAGAATGCTTACACTGCGTCGTTCCCGTACGGACAGTGTCGAGAGTGGACTACTGTCACCGCCAGGTGTAGGACACCACCTGCATACAGCATAGGTGAGTAATCATCAGCTGCTCTTAAGACAATGGCAGTCAAGAAACTCAAAGAGGCAACCAATTTAGACAGTCCAAAAAAATTAAAAATTTTAATGTATCAAAAATATTTTTAAATGTATCGAAAATATCAATCCGGTGGATTGGTTTGCAGCAACAGAATCTTGCATCTCGATCTCCATTCCTCTCGGTCATCCGCAACCATTTTCAGCTCAGCATAAGAGCTAAAACCTCAAATGTTCTCGAACACTTGCTGCAAATACTCCCATCTAGGGCCCCCTCTACAGTTTCTACGCTCAACCATCCCATCCACAATGTCGTGAAGAAGACCATCGTGGCGCATGATGTGACAGATCCATCGGGCTCGCCTCTCTGAGATGGTCCTTATTAGGTGCCTATCTTCCTTGATTATCCTGAGAACCTCATTAATCGTGACTATTTTGTATGTGAAACTAAACTGTTGTGTATTTTGTGTTGGCAGTAGAGAATCCGAACGGTCACCACGGGGGCGCGTGCGCGGCGTACGCGTCATGCAGCACCTGCCGCGAGGAGCCGGCCTGCGGCTGGTGCGATGACGGCTCCCGCACAGGCCTGGGCGCCTGCCTGCCGGGCGGGGCCGCGCCCGGCCTCGCCGCATACGCACATCTGCTCCACGCGCAACTGGCACTTCACACACTGTCCCAGGTAAGGTCACACACACCATACCGAGGAGAGTTGTCTAAGCTTGCTTGTGGATGAATATACTGAGATGCGTAGTTTGTGGTTCAAATCCATAATGAAAAATCAGCGATTTTAAATCGCAAAAATAAAAACATTCATAGCTAATCCCCTTAATTAATTATAATTGAAGTCAAAAATTATAATAATTGAGATTTATTGGCTGAAAACATTAAAAAACCATCGGATAACGGAATGGGCATAGGTCCACTCTGGTTTCAAACTAGAGAGCTACTGCCGCTAGTCGTAGTAGTTGCCGGAGTGGCTCACTCCCACTCTCTTCCCTCTTCTTTCACAGTGAAGTATGAAAGAGTGAGATGCGAATATAGTCTCGCACTTCCTGCACATCGTCGAGACCCAAGCTTGAGGCACTCACAGCGCGAATTTGTTTCCGAATTTACAAAATACCTCCAATGTACCCGATTAATTCTAAATTTAATTGATATTATTTTTTTAAATCAATGCGTAAATATATTATGGAGGAATACGCAAAAATCTTAACCTTGTATTTATTATATTTATAGAGATATTTATGGTTATTATAAGCAATGTGTAGAAGATACACATCACAGGGAAGGAAAGGTTAAAAAGGTGATGCAAAAATACTTGTCATTTATTATATTTTCCTTTTCTAGCTGCCAATGCAACGGCCACTCCACCTGCCTGGAGAACAGCTCTGTCTGCATCCAGCCGTGTGGAAACCTGACCATGGGCCAGCACTGCGACAAGTGCTCACCGGGCTTCTGGGGAAATCCCCTCAACGGAGGGAGATGCCAGCGTGAGTAACGTTTCAATAACAAACCTTGATCATTATACTTATTTGAGGCTTCACTCTAATCCAGTAATTAATATCTTCCAATCTGAGGCACAAAATGCTGGGATAAAATATTAATCTTTTGAATGCGACACCTTTTTGGTGTATTTGTTAATCGTTTTTTGACCAATAATATATAATTATATAACTATAATATATTTTCTAGTAAAGAAATATATCAGATATTGTTTTTAGTTTTCAACTGGAAACCAATATATTTTATATTCAGTTATATAGTAAGTTAATTTTGAACATTACAACAATAGAATAAAGCTGTAAAATGAGGATTCAATTTCCATGTAAAGCTCATGACCGCTATGGAGGTCAAAGGCAGTGAATGGGTTAAATCAATGCTTTGATTCCTTCACTAAGAATGCCGGCTATAGCAGTTATATGTTACTTTTACTGTTGTAATGTTTAAATTACATTTAGTATATAATTTTACTCAATAAATACATATACACCCAGTGCCGTATTTAGGGGGTGGCGCTGTGGGGAGGCACCCCAGGGCGGCGAGTGAGCTAAGGGTGTTTCTTAAATTTTTTCTTAAATTTTTTCACATTGTGCCCTTTTTATATTTAATATTTATGTGGTATAAAATTAATATATTGAACAGTTTTTCACGAAAAACAACTTTTACAAATATTCCCATACACGTTTTTTTAAAGCGACAATTTGTTTTTCGAAAAAATATGTATGCAGGCAGAAAAAAGTTGCCCTTACCTAACCTAATCAATACATGAATACTTGGACAACATAATGTTTTATGAATAATTTCAAAATTTCATACTATTAATTACATTTTTTAAGTATTAAGTGTCATATTTAAGTGACATAATCTTGATATACATAAAATACATTTTTAATCCAATGTACCCTCAAATATGATTAGCAGGATTACATAATAAAAAAAGTATAATCCAATTATGTCATTACACTTTAAAAATTCACACAGAAACAATCACTAATTCACATATTTCAAATTCAATCGATTAATCGTGAATATCAAATTATATTAATGCATTTATTTGGTTTATTAATTATCACATGATATTCATCACTAGATTTTATTAAGACTACATTGTTTTTATTTTGAATGGTTCCTTTTTTTAAATATATCTAACCATCTGAATGGTTGTAGGTTTGTATTTATAATCATCAATTATTTTGGCAACTATTTTTTTTGGCAGAATTTAATTCAATTAATTGGCTTTAGCAAATGGTCAGTAATATATACCAAAAAAGGTAAGTAAAAAATAATCAATTGGCATTAGAAAAATAATCAATTGGCAGGAAATAATAATAGGTTAGGTTAAATTAGGTTTCCATTTTATGGGTTAATTACTTCCTTTACATTGCTTTTTTCCAATTTTGAATATATTACTCCCATTTTAATTTTATAACTGACCATATTCATACTTACACAGTGAATACTGCCAATTTATTTAATATACTGCTGGTTAATTTTATTTACAGCCAATTGATCGACTTGCTGCCAAAACCTTGAATTAGTTACTGAACAAAGAAATACATGCCAAATGTTTTTACATATTTTTATATATATCGCGGCGGCGATTGATCAGGTTACGAAGGCGTCAAGAGAGAAGAGATCTGGTCCGTATGCTTATATAGAGCATGCTCAACTCCCACCTCGATAGAAACAATAGTATTTGAAACTACCTCTGGTGACAGCGATTCTAACAACACCTATGGGACATACAAAGAAAACATTAATAGACAAGACATAGATACCGAAATTGGTACAATTGATAAAACGGAAGTCCGCCTCTTACATATATAGTTTAAAAAATATTCAAAATATTAAAAAATATAAATACAAATTCATATAAAGTTCTTAAATACACTGGCCGTTAGAGACTGTTTATCACGGCGATTCTAAATTCGTTTGATCGAGCAGTGATAATTTGATTCTATTTTTCAGCCTGCGACTGTAACGACCAAGCGACCCTCTGCAACCCTGACACTGGGAAGTGCTTCTGCACCACTAAAGGCTTGGCCGGAGATCGCTGCGAGAAGTGTGATGCTACCAACCACTACCATGGTGACCCCAGCAATAAAGGATCCTGCTACTGTAAGATATCAACATTTTTAAACACTAATCATTACAACTTTATATTCTCGGACCGATGACAATAGCACATTGTTGAATGGACAATATCGAGTTAGTATCACTGTTCAAAACATTATATTGAACATAATATGTTGTATTAAACATCCAAAAGTCTTTAAAGTAGTTGTTATGATCAAACTCTTTATCTTAGATTCATACAGTCAGGGACGACACGGGGCATTCTGCCACTCTATGTAAATTGACGGGATCAAGGTCCAAAACAACAAGTATCGAGGAATTTGCGGTGTACGAAATTATATGTATTAATATTATAAAATAAAGAATGCTTACGCATCGATACGGAGCATTGACCATCCCAATAATCTGCCACTCTATGTAAATTGAAGGGATCAAGGTCCAAAACGGTATCGAGGAATGTGCGGTGTATGACATTCAATGTATAAATATTACTTTTATATATGCTTACTCATGTTGTAAACCAGGGTATGATAAGGGGTATCGTATCAAATAAATTAGTACCAACTCAACTTCGGTTTTTGGACTTATCCTCAGTGCCGGAATCTTAGTATTCCAGCATCACCATTTAAGCTGATGCCGTCATTTTGGGACCGCGACCTCGGTTCCGGAACAATCACTACGAATAATTATTCAATAAACAAGTATCAAATTGGTACAGTTTTTAGATGTTTCCTTAGTGCCAGAATCTGTTGTGCTCATATGTCACCATTCAGCTGACATCGTCATTTCAGAACCGAGTCACATTGATATTTTTTTTATAATATATATTTATATTTATTTTTAAAGTATTTTAACAATCCAATTTTCGTTTCAGATGACCTGGCCATAGACTACCAGTTCACATTCAATCTGTCCAAGAAGGAGGATCGGCACTTCACGCAGATCAACTTCCGCAACTCCCCCATCAAGCCCGACATTGACGCCGACTTTTCCATCACTTGCTCCGTCTTGGCCAAGATGAACATTACCATTCGCACGGCTAACGGCCAAGAGAAGAGCGTATTTCATTCTATCAACTGTACCACCTTCAGATACAGGTAATTACAACAAAAATGTCTTAGTTGGCTGCTACTTTAATATATTTAGATTGTATGACATATTCCACCACCAAACATAAAACGCAAAGTCTTAATGTTGACCGTACGATAAATTTGGATGGGGTATTGTCAAATACCCACCCTACAGCCCGGACTTAGCCCCAAGTGACTACCATCTCTTCCCTGACATGAAGAAACACCTGGTTGGAACGCATTTCGGCGATAGAGAAGAGCTGGAAGAAGCGGTTCTCAGGTATCTGTGTGGCTTGGCGGCAGATTTTTTCGACTCGCGTACAAAAATGCATTGACCTCAGTGGCGAGTATGTAGAAAAAAATTGGTAAAAGTCTGAACTTTCCAAAAGTGTACGCATTCATGGAATTAAATATGTTTTACACTGTGAAAAATCACTGGGAAACTTATTTTACGGATTACCCTCGTAAAATATGATGAAAAGTAAAATTATGCAATAAGCAAAGGATATTGTCCTTTTATTTTTGATGGTTATATTTTATTTAATTGTTTTCAGATTCGCAAAAGCAGATCACAACTTCGGGGTAGAAGACAACACGACGTTAACTACATTCTATGTGTACGTGTACGACTTCCAGCCACCGCTGTGGATACAGATTTCCTTCTCGCAATATCCAAAGCTCAACCTGCAGCAGTTCTTCATCACATTCTCATCGTAAGACCTCAACAAAATAACCGACAATTATTTATTTTATTTTAACACCTGCAGGAGAATTTTGATGGAGATATCTCATGTGTGGATTATATGACACTAATCATTTATTCATGATTGTGAATCTTTATACCTGCACATTATTTAGAGTTTTATTTTTATTTTTCAGTTGTTTCCTGCTTTTATTATTAGTAGCGGCCATTATGTGGAAGATCAAGCAGAAGTATGACATGTACAGAAGAAGACAGAGGCTGTTTGTTGAAATGGAGCAGATGGCTTCAAGACCATTCTCTCAGGTACATAAACATTAATCAAATTCCTGTATCAATAATATATGTAATATTAAAACATACATACTCTATGCTTTTCAGACAAGCGAACAAAAATAAGAGACGATAAATCGTATATCGAGGCTTTTCGACACCTTCCTACAAGGGCTATATCTAGTTTATATCAATATTTATGTTATACTAATGCAAAAATTCTTTAATTTTTCGAAGGTCTTAGTAGAGATAGAACAGAGAGACAAAACGTCCGATAGTCACCAGAACCACGTGGTGGCGAACCCCCTACAGACTGACAACCCCAGCAACAATATCGGCAGTGCCGTTGTCGTTGCCAGGAAAAGAAAGAAAGACTCCCCCAGCCCCATAGCCCTGGAGCCTTGCTCTGGCAACAAGGCGGCCGTCCTGTCATTACTCGTCAGGTAAACTTCCTACTGTAAAGATAATTGTCCTTTTATTATTATTTATTTATTTATATACAGAATATAAATTCCAATTTTTTTACAAATATTTAGAAACATAGAGTATACATAAATATACAATAAATAGAGAAAATAATAAAAAATAAAAATAATACAAAAGAATAAGAAGATGACACGTGTCAAAGATCACAGAGATCAAGTAGAACAATACCATCGACAAAAGAGGAAAAGGATGTAAGAAAAGGATCGAGGTGTGCTGGTAGGCCATTTAGGAGCGACATTGCCGTTGTACCAAATTGAGTGGTTGAAGCTCCACAAGCATCGACTGGGATCAAAAACAATGGATGGCTACAAGCACGGGTGTACCTATCTGGAACATAGAAGTTAAAACATTCAAGAATCCCAGGGTTGTGAATTGAACCGCGAAGAAGAAGGAATGAATGTTTGAGTGCAGCAATTTTCCTCCGGGACTCTAGCGAATGGAAAGAAAGCATCCCTAGAAGAAAAAGAGTTTGGTAATGTTCGGAATTAAATGAATTGAATGGATAGTTACCGTAAATATAAAAATAAAGACGTCGGAGACTTTTTTTATGACTTATTTTTACTACATTGTTCTATGTGTTCTAAGTGTTTTGGAGTTTTAGAGTTTAGATTTGTGTATATTTTTTTTTAAATCAAGCTTGGTCGAGATTTGAACCGACAGCGTCTGAATGACAAGCAAATGCTTTACCCATTGGACTACGCCGCCCAACAATTTGTCTTGCATTTAAAGGGTTAAAATTATATTAATGAAAAAAATTACATATAAGATGGTATTTGCTATAGATTTGCATGCCTACCGATTAATTAAATCTACATTACTCTTTAGTGATTGTTAATATTTTTTTCCAGGTTACCGACAGGTGGCGGCAGCTTTACCCCGGCCGGTCAACCCGCCGGATTGGCCGTCGCCTCGGCACTCGTCACTCTGGGCAGCCCGCCGAGACAGGCGCACGCCGCAGAGACAAGACACCAGGACGCCAAACATCCCAAGCGGGGCAAAGCGCAGGGACAGCATCCCGACACGTGCATCTGACTGTGTCCCGCGTGCCCGCACGCCGCCCAGCTGTGACCCGGGCATCCCGAGACAACCAAAGTTTGTGGTAACCCGTGACTTCAAAAAAAAAAGACACCGATACCTCAATGGTCCGAGGTATATCTGCTTAAGCTGTGACTTCAACGATACTGTGCATAACGGTGATACCGAAAGGCGTTAAAGAGACGCCAAGCAACCCGAGAAAATCAACATATGACTATTTAAGCTTGTGGTAATCCGTCACTCGCTTAAAAGACACAAAACATCTAAGTAAGCTGTGACCTCACTGATATTATGTGTAGCGGAATTCTCATTAATCCAAAATCCATTAATTAGTTGCCAAACATAGCAAGTTAATAAGAAATTGCATACGTTCTGATTTTACTGACTGCCAGGTCATTGAATAATGATCATTGATTATCTTGATAATCTGCTGAATAGTTGTCAAGTATAGCAAATGCTTGTATCTAATTTTTTCATCTCTGTGGATATGTTATCATGATGACTGCCTTTTTGATATCGTCGGTAAGCGGTGAGCAATTCCAAGAATAATTGATCACAAATATTTCAAGATGGATCTGACTATGTTCTACGTGTCACCACGTTACCCATTTATGACTATCGACTACAATAACATTTGTTTATTCACTGTCTGCCGCATTTGTGTTGTTAGCATTTGATACTTGGGCACGATCCCAAGATCTGCTTAATGAAATGCCACGCAATCATGTAATGGTTCACTTCCATAATGCCGCAGCTGAAAATGTGCAACTGAAACTGTTAAAAGATTATTTTTTTGACTTTTAGCTTTTGGAAGTAGACCAATTTGCTTTTTTCTCAAGTTTGATTTGATGAATACACTGAGAAACGTCATAGACGCTATTATTTATTGTTGTGACACTTTTCAATTGTAATGACATTATTTGTCATTGATTTTTAGACGATTATCTATGAACACAAGTTGGAAAATTGCATTTAATTCTTTAGAACGTATTTACTTCTGAGGAAATCATACTGCCTTCATTAAATGTCGTATACATCTTATCCAATATTTGTGAATATTTTTTTTATATTCTCATTAATATCGGGCTTTTTTTCATGCTTTATCAACCTATTCGGTCGTATTATGATGCTATATATTTTTTTTCATTTGCAATAGTTATTTATTATGACATCGAAATGCCCAATTAATACATTCATGGGCATTTCTAAAAAGTATTTGCCTACCCTGGGACTTTCGTTGATGATGTCGTTGATGAAATGAATATTAATTTTATTTTTTTCCTTTATAAACATTACAAATCTTAAACTTAATACGTTTATAAAGAACGACAACGAAAGACTACAAATAACAATTATTTTAATATCTATGTCTATATTATGGATGCTAATGCTTCAGTATTGACATAATGAGTGTCAACGACCTCACACTCAGTACAAGTGAACACAAATCGGAGAGCCAATAATTAGGATTTGTGACAATAGCACCGTGTCATAAGTACATCAAATTTGACACAAAGAACACGAGTATTATTGTCACAAATTCCAAAATCTAACTTGCGTATCTGTTCACACCAACACCGAACCCGAAGCAATATTACACCAAATATGTCAAATCCTAAACTGAAGTGATGATTTCATTCACATTGCGACTCTTGTGTCGCACACGCATCCAAGACTGGATGATGGTTCTTTCAGGCCACACTTCAGGCCGCATGAGAGTCTCCAGCCAAGTCGCGATGACCCCGACCTTGAACGATGTTGACAGCGTCCGCATGCTCACAACCCTCCTGATGATCCAAGAGGGACATCTACAACATGATACAGTTAATGAAAAAAAAAACATTCCATAAACAAATTATGTACACATTTAGAAATATGCATAATGAAAGGTGCTTGCGCAAACTTGTCCTGCACTATGAACAAAAATATGACCCCAATTACTGACGTGTCCCACGGCTCGTACGAAAGAGATTAATCTGCAATATTACCATTTGCAATAACATCCATAAGCATAATAGTTTCATGATATATTTTATACAATTTGTGTAGCATTCATGTTTAGATATCACTAAATCGAATTTGAACTTTAAGTCACATCACCTTGCAGTTAAAAAATGATTATTCGACCTCACCATTATTATTGTAATAGTTTGGGTTTTAGGTTGTTTTTTTGTAATCTTATACAGAAGAATACCGACAGATGGTGGATAGTAATTCTGAAATCTCATCTGTGGAATTCTATGACGCTTACTTTGGTGCATATGGCTAAGTGCTGCATGTGGAGTGACGATCCGCCAACGTCATAGACTACAGCCTGAGATTCACGTACCATCCTTATTGTTACAGGAATTTACTATGAATGGGTGGTCTTCACGGGACGACTTTCGTCTACCACCAATTTTAATTAATAGGCTATGACTGGCATTTTACGGGTGCGGGATCAAACTCACACCAACCGGGAGTATTTTAGAGCTCAGAAATCGATTGAAAATACTTTTTTTTTTAATCTCCATTAGGGATCAAACCCACGACCTTTAGCTTGCAAAGCATTGAGCTATACCCGCCGTTAAAGGTACCCATTTTATGTTTTTTTTCTAGTGTGCTACATATACAACTTCAATAAAGATCGATTATAATTAAATGAGTGATTATTCTTTGTGTTCAGTCGTTTACTGTTTTGTATTAATGATTTAGAAAGGTAATCAGTATTTTGTATGTCGAATGATTCTTGATATTTTGTAGAGTTTTGCTCAATACGCTATTACCTCAAAAATACTTTCAGCAATACAATTATTTTAATCAAAAATATTTTTAAAACGTAATTTGTAACATTATATCTCGTGCTCTAAGCCATATTCTCACCCAATTTAGAATGACCATCACAGAAGTTACAACTCAAAATCGTCAATCAAAAGGATTTAAAAAAATGTACCAATGATGTATCTAAATGATTAAATAAATCATTTATCGATTAACTTTTATTTAACATGAAAAATTCTAATTATAGCAAATACAGTTTAACTCGTTGACTGCCGTGAATCCCAATCGGGGTTCTTCGGCTACTCAAACGAAGCGCCACGAGCCCCGGTCGGGGTTGTCGATCGCGTACATTCTGTATTGAGAAGTCTTGCGTCGGCATTCGCATTGAACGATTGCGTGCAGTGTGACGTGTTAGTTGTAGTTTTAAATATTACTGTTGTTTTAGTTTTTTTTTAAATCTTTGCGTTGTTATAATATAATGATTATGTCCCTGAAAATCATATTTTTCCATATTGGCTTTTAAGTTGCAGATATGCGAAATATGATGGCAGTCAACGGGTTAACATGCAAACAGACAAATAATATGTTACATTAACATCAATTTACGACTTTAGATTTTTCTAAAAATTAATCTTGTTAATGAGGTTGTGATGTTTTGCAATAATAATATTTATTCGACAATTTAAAGCATAAACAAATCTTAATTGAGACAAATTTAATCTGACAACTCTTGATGGAAATAACATTAAAAAAAAAACAATTGTAATTTCATTCTAAAATTTGAAAAAAATGCATCCAATTTTTACTTATTACGTGTAGCAATTTGATGTATAAATACGAAATCAAGACTATATTATTTTGTTATTTAGCATATAAATTGGCATAAAGTTATTCATTAATATTCCTTTAAAAATGCTTTTTTTTTTTCAGTTAACTAGTCCGCTAGCATTTTTTTATTTACGTCTATGTTGACATGACATTTAAAAACTGTTATGCCAAGAATGGGCTAAATTATTGACAGTTTTTTTTCGCTTGCGCCCATTTAATAATGTTATTGAAATACAGTGGTACCTCGACATACGAGTTTAATTCGTTCCGCAACCTTGCTCGTATTTCAAATTACTTGTATCTCAAAGTGTCATTAAATACCTCCGATGCACGACCAGTTGCGACTCTTTCTGGGTGTTTCTTGCCAAGCCGATTGCTCGATCTCTTTTTTTTCTTGTATTTCAAAGCAAAAAATAGCTCACTCGATGGATCGTATCTCAAAAAATTCGTATGTTTGGGCATTCATATGTCAAGGTACCACATATGTCATATCTCATTGGAATAATTGTCATCCTGCTATTATGAAAAGATGTAATATAATAAGCATAAATATACTATTTAAGCATATTGTATATAACTCCAGTTCTTTTGTAAAATATGAAAACCTATCAAACATTTGTGTTTAGGTTTTCACAGCCAGATTTATGATTCGTGTCTTTTGAGTTGCCCGTATAAAGCAATAATCTCTTTTTAACATTTTTATGCCATTATAGTTAGGCGTTTACCATTCCTGATGGTTTTTTTTAATCTCGTTAAACGTTTTCATCACTAAGCAATACTTGCAGGCTGTTCTCAATATTGAGGATTATATCATATGAGAGGTTGTAAAAAATCCATCCTCTTTCATCACTTAACTCGTTGACTGCCACGAACCCCGATTGGGGTTCTTCGGCTACTCAAACGAAGCGCCACGAACCCCGGTCGGGGTTGTCGATTGCGTACATTTTGTATGGAGTAGTCTTGCGTCGGCGTTCGCATTGAAAGATAGTGTGCAGTGTGGCGTGATAGGTGAAGTCTTAAATATTATTGTTGTTTTCGTTTTTTTTTTAATCTATGCGTTTTTATATATTGATTGTGACCCTGTAAAACATTTTTCCATATTGTCATTTAGGTTGCAGATATGGTAAATATGATGGCAGTCAATGGGTTAAAAGAACAAAAAATAACATATTTTCTCTAAAAATAAATATTAAATTAAGGAATCAATTTAAATGCATATTTAATTTAAACTTGATATCATCATTAGGCTGAGATGTATTGAAGAAACTTAGCGCTTCACATGGCGCAACTCAAAAGACACCATGTCTGAATGGTATGTCTCGACACACCAATATTGAATGACAAATATTTATTAAGGAAAACAAATACGGACTATTTTATAACATTCCGATCGCACTTATGAAATATTAGTGTAGCTAGCTTCCGTTTGGAATGTCCAAATACAATACGCTGTGAAATGCTCGCCATCGTCCATCTTGTAAATAATTATAAAACACTCGCAACATCATCATCTTTGTAATTAGAATAGAAAAATATTACAAGCATCTTTCTCATATTGGCTTGGTTTTTTTTATTGTTTCGTAAATTATGATCAATATCAAGATTGATAAGACATTTTAATTCAAACTAAAGTATGCTAGAAAGAATGGTTTTGATGCTAATGACAGTTAATTCGTTTAGTTATAACGTTCAACATAATTCATCATCCTTTATTTTTAATTAATTTATTACGCTTGAGAAATCTCCAATATCGCTGGCTTACGCCTCTTTCCCACGGACGTCCAGTTTTGCAGGAACGGTTTTTTACTGGATACCGCAAAAATCATACTTGTGTTTACACACAGAAGTTTGCATCCTGTTTTTTACGAGATAGCATTGGCAGTCGGAGAAGAAAATTCAGACGCAATGGACGTGAATACTCTTCTGATATTATACTGGTACTTTTGCCGCCGAAAGCAATGAAAAAAGAAGATTTTGGGTTCACCCTATTCTATACCACGATCGAGATTAGGCACATTTCGTAATCTCATGGGTGATTTGAGAAAGGATGAATCCAAATTAACTACTTCAGAATGTCCATGACCATGTTTGACAAGCTTTTAGAAAAAGTGAATAATAATCTAGTAAAAAATCGTATGCAGGATGCTAGTCGGAACACTTCCATTAAACTATATACGTAACTAAACTGGATACCGTTTTTTACTGGATCCAGTCGTCCGGTTTGTAGTGGCAAAACCCTACAGCACATTTCGAACAGATCGGATTTTTGCGGTATCCTGCAAATTGAATGCTGATGTGAATGTTACCACAGTAGCACGTATACTACTAAACGTGATCCTGCAAAAAAACCAAGCCTGCAAAAAACGGGACGTAGCCGTGGGAAAGGGCTCTTAAGTTTCAACTATGAATTTGCTGGTTTCGAAAAACGATTAAACAATGTCCCGACTCGTCACAAACTGAACTCATGTAAATATATATATAGACTGATCTTAATTTTATTCTCTTTGAGTTTCACCTTTATGGAACTCTAAACAAGCAGTATTTAAATTTACATTATGGGTATTGGTGATATGCTTGAAACAGTACTAGACTACTGTGCTGTTAAATGTGACAAGTTTTTCTTCAAAATTGGCTTATCAGTTATGTTCAATTATCTATAAAGGATTTAGAGTATTGATAAATATTTTAATAAAAATTAAAATAATCCTTATGTTAAAGCTTTTATTCTTAATGCTTAAAATATGCATCAAGTTAGCGATATTGGTATCCACATTTTGAAACACCAAGAAATTACTGATAATAAATATCCTTGCAAGCTTTTTTTACTTGTAATTTTAAGATTTTGTACCCATCACATTAATTGAATATTTATTTCATTTAGTTACCAAAACATGTATACATTATACATTTTTGCCATCTTTTCATTATCCTGATTTATCATAAATATATACATATATGAAAAATCTTTGTGAAACTGCATGATTTATAAAAACAATAAAATATATTTATTTCGATATCAACATCACATGTCGAAAAAAAATTGTGCAATACAAATTAAATATAATTTTAAATAACTTCTAAGGTTTTTACCGCCAGATTTGTAATTGTGGCTTTTGGGTTTAGCCGTGTGTGGCGAATTGTTTTCTTCCAATATTTTAACCCGCTTGGTGAAACCCTCCCTGTCCCGTCCTGTTTTTGGAGACCCAGATGAGGACCCGTTACTGGACGCACACATTAAGCTACTTGTTAGAGAGTAACTGATGGCCTCCCCACGATTTTAGGTGCATCAGTTAGATGCCAAATAGACCTCAGTCTAAAGCTGCGACGTTAGTATACTACCGCGAGTCTCGAATTGCCTTTTAGTAACACGTTACTAACCAAGAAATACCTGGGAAGGGATGAGGAATGGTAAGGATGGAAAATGGATTCTGCAGAATGGTAGACATCAAATAGGAGTCATTACTTGCGTCTGCAATATTTCGACCACCATTGCTGGGGTCTTCTTCACAGTCATCAACCCTGAAGACCTTGCAAGCCGGTTGAAATATTGGAAGAAAATAATTCACCAAAAACTCGGCTAAACCCAAAAGCTACAATATCAAATAAGATTTGTTTTTTTTTTAGCATTTACGTGACTCATAAAAGCTAAACTAAACTAGAAAAAAAAATTCAGGCTTCATTTGATTCCAATTTTTCATTTGTGTATTTCCAGAACAATATTATTTTTTACTTACAATGACTGCTTTTATTGTCGGCAGACAAAAATTATTTAACAATGTATTTTTTTTACATAAGCAAATGTATTTTAATCGTACTTTAATATTATTTTTAATTTTATAATACTCTTATCAATTACATGTTTCATGAATACACTTTACTTTTGTAATCAAATTAATTTGTAATTATAATTATCATTATTTTATTTTTAAATTTAAAAATTGTTATAGTCCTATCTTGAATATTCAAAGTAATGCAATTTAAAAGACACAAATAATACTCCTGTTTTTTTCAATGTTTTCAGCATTCACTTTGAGATCCATTATAAACAATAAATATTTATTTACCTTGTTTTTACATGGATCAACAGCAGTTTCGACTTACTCGTACCCTTCTTCAATCCATCACTGTCGAGAGACAACTATTGTTTTTTAATAAATATTTATTACTCCCGTTTTGTTTATTATAACGATTGCTATAAATAGGTATTTTCACATAATGTAACTATGATTATGATATTTAACATGCAAATATGTTTAAATAATATATTATTATAGATTCTAAAACTATGTAAATATTAGCATTAATGAACTGTATACATATTTTTTCATTTAATATAAAAAATAATATCGCTTTCTAATTTATTGCTTCACATTATCTACTGAATAATATCAAAGATAGAGAAGAAGAAGACGATCTCACCCCCTCCCCCGATTGTAGCCGCATTTAGGACCGATGGTCCTTCTGTCAACATCACACGGCTTGCAATCAAGTCTCACCCTCTTTCTTTGTCTATGAATTATATGTATATTACGCATGCAGATAAAAAAAAATTGTTATAATTTTTTTATAAATTAAAAATTTAAATACAAAATAAGACAGTAGCCTTTCATCAACGAATTTTAAAAATCAAAAAAACATTCTTGATTTTATTATTTGCATTGATATATCATAACTTTAACATATTTTATTGTATTTACTTCTCTTGCTGTATAACCGTCTACTTTTTTATTTACATATATGAAATTCTACAAATATTGTTCCTACATCTTAAACAAACGTGTATTGTATGTTTCGCCTAACATTTACCCACTTACTGCATAATACACTTAACCAATGTGAAAATGTTGGCCATTTTAACCCTTTGGTCACTTAAAATTTTCTTAGCGAACTTGCGAAAAAAACGAAGCGTTTTTAGAGCATTTTTTACTACTTTAAAATTGTTACATAATTTTTATCTTTTTTACACTAGATTGTAAAAAATAAAATAATGTTCATTACAAACAATTTAAGATTAAGCAAATAAAAATTTAATCAATAGTAATTATATTTGCCAATAAAAAAATATAAACATCAAAAAATTAAATATCCAAACTCAAATTTTGATTTTGTGATCATAAATGATGTAAATAATAAATCTTTATTACCGTCAACTAGTGTTTAGATGAGCGTCGAAAATTCGACGCTTCGTCTTTTTCGCGCGAGAATCGACCGTCGAATATTCGCTTAGTAACCAAAGGGTTTAACAAGAATTACTTTGTAAATGCTCAGATAATCCTAATCATATCCTGACAGTTTATATTTATTTTTCATTTAATTTTTTTATTGCTTAAATCCAAACAAAAATCGTAGATCTTCCCTAAAAACACTTCATTTCATTCTGCTTCAAAAACAATTCATCATTTACAAGGCAAAACTGTTATACTGTAAAAATTATTTGTTAAATACATTGTCACTAGGATTGATTATTTTTTTATATATCAAGATACAGGTTTTTTTCGCCGCTCCCTGTATAAAAAGCTGACGGTTTTAAATCAAAACAACGACGAAAACCGTCAGTTTTTCTCGCCGCTCCCTGTATAAATAGGTTATACTCAGAAATAATTTACTGTTTTATTTGATCATTTTTCTAATTACTAATATTCTCTACTTTGCCATTTGACAATAGGTATTTAAATTCACAATAGTAATTTATTAAAAATAATATTTTACCAATTTTTTTCATAATACCTACCTAATTAATGTTAATTTCTTGTTAATAATATTGAATTATGGTATATTTTTATTGTTGTTGAATCATTCTTATACTCTTCCTGGCAACATTTCTTTCATTCTTTCCGTATCCGTTCCATATATGGAACATATGGTGACTACAAATTGCTACCACTTTGTCAACTACCAGTTCTGTCAGCTGCAACTGTCCATTTCTCGTTCAAGGACACATCTGCACCTGAAGGTCCACTTGGGAACACATATTTTTCCTGATAACCTCCAGAGCAGAAGTCCCAGTACTTGAAAAATGGGTAACTGTTGTATCCAAGGCATATTTTTTGGTGATTTGATAATCAGAGGTCTGGACTATTTTATCCCAAGGAGCGGCTCAACGCTAGCAACATTAGAATATATTTTTTTCATGGTTACTATTTCCCCTCTTTAAAAATGATCAAATAAAAATTAAATTAATGATTACAACCATAATTATTCTGTATTATTATCACTTTTTACTTTTAATTTTAATGTCAGTGTGTTTAAAGATATTTATTGTAAAAAAAGAACATAAGTTTTACATTTTAATTTCAATATGAATAGTGGATACGTTTAATTACATTGTTACTTTATAGGCATTATGTTATATGAGAAGCCATTGTTTTTTCGAGTCATATATCGGTTTGATTTTTTACTCAACAATTTTAATATTACTTGCTTTAAGTTTAATTATACTACTATGTATTATATTGAACATTGCAAGACAATGAATACTTCATGATAACATTAATTAAGGGACTCAAAAGACAAGAAACTTAAGCCACCATCTTAAGTATTGTTAAATTTTCTCGTATTTAACCTTCCAACGCGCTGAGTAGTTCCCCTTGAGCGGATGCTTGTTGTAAATTTTACGTCACCAAGTTTTCTCCGTGTAAATAATGTTTTCTTTATTAAAATATTAATTGTTTGCTGTAAGATTATGAAAAATGATTAACCCTTTCGTAACGCTCGGTGGAATACAAATTATGCCGTCAATACGGCGTGAATTTTTTAAGCCATTTTTTTTGCTTAAAACTAGTATTTGAAGAATAAATGTACTTATCTGACCTATTTTCATATATCACATTAGTTCTTGTGTTCTTTAGCTATCAGATGATGCATAAAAACTATTATATTTAACAAACGTTCATTATATAACTCCATACATGTGGTGGCATTGACACATGTGGTTTACAGAATAATCGCTCCTTTGATGAAACCGAACGATATTTATTTACATGCTTTACAGATTCCTGTAATGAATACATGTAGGTTAATAAAGGGAATGACTGCACTTCCAATTTCCTACCGTGGATCTCACAATGAGTACTGAAAGTAGCAAAACTTGATGTAAACGGTCGGGGAATCTTTGACGGCATATGCCGACAATTGATGCGAAAGGGTTATGCAAAAAACAAAACATTATAAATATTTCAAAAGAAAATATTTTATCGACCTGTTAATCAGAATGAAAATTCGTTCTTAGTTTCACTGTAGTCCAGGATAAACTGTGACTTTCTGGTGTCAGGATCTTTTTCTACATCGTCATGTAATGTTGACAGAGTTATTATTGATTTATTTTTCCGAGGTATATAGGAAAGCATCTTTTTTTTTCTTTTGGAAACCAAAAAGATTGGATCCAACAGTTCTGCCTTTGTCCGGAAGAATTCTTTTTGGATGGTTGGTTAGTGAGACACTGTCCTTCGAATAGCTCGGAGCTGGATGCTTTCGACTAAGAGATAAAAGTAAGGGAAGCAATGAGGTGCATTTATCGTAAATTTTATGACAAACTGGAAGGTTAAAAACAGAAATGCCAAAGTAATTTTTCCAGTGTTTTAAAAAATCTATAGAGTTCTTTATCTAATATGAAATAAAATTATGTGTTCTGTGTGCTATATTTTCTTTTGAACTCCTTTTTTATGCTTATTTTACTACATTTTATTAACTACGTATGTATTCTAACTTTACACTGTCTATTTAAAAAAATCCTAATATTTTTTATAAATATAAGCAACATTTTTATTTAACTCCCCAAATATATTATGACTAATAAAACTTTATTTTTTACGTTAAGGACTGCTAATTATTGTTTTTTCTATGTTTTTTTTTTCATTGTATTATGTTTACTAAAATTGAAAAAAAAACATGGCAATATGTTGTTAACGGACAAAAACATTTTAAAGTATGTAGGATTTATTCTGTCTATTTTTCATATTTTCTGTCCGATAAGTGAAATGACTAGTTTTTATTAAAATTTCTAATTTGATGTTGAAATGATCATTATTTACTTATTATACTTACAATTCCTCCTCCACCCACCCACAACCGACAAACTCGTCTAACACTTGCCGAACATCCATACACGTTTAATGTGTGTCGACCAAGAACTGGCAGTTTCCAAAGTTTCTTTCTTAATGCCACCGGTGTGCTTAGGAATTCTCTTCCAGCATCTATGTTTCCTCCTTCCCACAATCTGGATCTCTTCAAGAAACAGATAAATATACACAAGCAATCTTCCCAACCCACACACAAACACGAACACAACACACGTTTCCTGCATGCATCGTCCAGCCTCCCTGGCTGAGCGTCATAGAGTACACTGGTCTCGATCGGCTATGCTCTCCTTCATGCTATTACATAAAAAAAAATATATAAAACAAAACACAAAAATCTAATTATTTAAAAATGTCTTGTTTGTTAGTTAACATCTTCTTGCCTTCAAGTCTTCTTATATTTAAGATACTTTTTTTATAAATATGCATAATTTTGGAATATATATATTTTTTTCAAAATAAAATTTTAGTCATTACAATACAGTAAAAACATATGAACCAATCGGTTTCCTATTCAATTATCAGCATTAAATATAATAATGACAGAATTTAAAAAAAATTAAATACATTTTTGAAATCATGAATAATCATTAATCTATTATTATAAAAATTTTGAAATTTGAACATTTTTAGTAAATTGTTCAAACTCAAAAATAAACATTGACAAATTCACTATGATTTATTAATTTAATGTTTCTTCCTCAGATAATTGTTTTGGTGCTTGAAGATGTTAAATTTAAAACAACAGGTTTCTATAAATTGATACACCCATACAAATCTACATCATATTTCTCTCATCAATTAAATCAGTAATTTTCTGTATTATTTTTACCATTTTCTTGAAATTGTATAGTTGTTTGTTTTTTCTTGAACTTACAGTTTCTTAGACAGTGTATACTTTAACTTTTGAATCTCATATTTGTAATAGTTATTTTTTGACTGATCTTTTAAGAATATTTACATTTTACCTGCCGAAATCTAGCTGTAGGACACTATCGACAACCTGAAGTAATATCATTGTCAGGCCATAAATGAATATATCTCTTATGTGTAAATACCTCTCCTTTCTTTGGCCCACCAAAAGAAAAGTAGGAGAAAGCAAGTTTTATAACTTGTGTTATTAATATTGTCTTGCATTACTACTACTACACATAGGATAAAAATTTCTTCTAATTCATTTTATGTATCAGTGACGATTCTCAAAAAAAAAGACTTGAAGTGATGAGGGTAGGTTAAATCAAAAGCATTTTATCCTTCCTATCTCTTGGTATCAATCCTCTTGATTAATAATGTTTTAACATACTCATAGTATATAATTATAAAAAAGAATTAAGCGCCACCACTACTACGTATTACAGTGGTACCTCGACATACGAGTTTAATTTGTTCCGCAACCTTGCTCGTATTTCAAATTACTCGTATCTCAAAGCGAAATTCCCCATTGTAATTAATTGAACAAAAAGATACTTTGACAGCGAGAGCACACCGATAACTGATTCTCTGACCGTGACCGGGGGATTCACGTGGGAAAGTGTGACGGGCGGTTCGTGTGCAACCGGCCAAACCGCTAAGCCGATTGCTCGTATCTCAAATTTTGGTCGTATTTCAAAGCTAAAAATTACTCTCTCGACTGTTCGTATCTCAAAAAACTCGTATGTTGGGGCACTCGCCACTGTATTTGAGAAATTAGTCACCAGACTTCATTAAAATATACATTAACAACACTTCCACTTCTTCTTCGTAGTATCAATCCGGTAGATTGGTTTGCAGCAACAAAATCTTGCATCTCGATCTCAGATCCTCTCGATCCTCTGCTCAGCATAAGAGCTACAACTCATGTCCTCGAAGACTTGCTGCAAATACTCCCGTCTAGAGCGCCCTCTACAGTTTCTACCTTCAACCATCCCCTCCACAATGTCGTGAAGAAGACCATCGTGGCGCATGATGTGACCGATCCATCGGGCTCGCCTCTCTGAGATGGTTCTTACTAGGTGTCTATCCTCCTTGATTTCCACTATGCAACCGCAATTAACCTTCGATATCTTTATTCTTCAAATACGGATAAATAGCAATTTGTGACAACCATAGATCCAACTGAGGAAGTGGATTTATAAAAAATAAAACAATTAGATTTATTCCCTTTCACCGATCATCAAAGGTACTGTTGACTCCGATGCATAGAATTTTATCTATTGAATTTTGAGTTTCCGTGCTTACTTATGGTAAAGCAAAAAATCTGGCGTCTGATGTGAATTCTGGTGACTATTAATGGTGGCCTTATGCTCCAACTGTACAATGATATTACTCGGGGTTCGTCGGTCATCTTTATAATTGTAAGAAATCGTTTTCGGTGCTCGGAGTATTTAATAAACCTACCAAAATTCTCTTAAATTGTTATATAGTATATATTTAATTAATTAATATAATTATAATGTATGATATTATCGGTTTTCGTTACATTAAATGTGCAGTGTAATTTGAAACCCTTTTTTTTTATAATAATTTAAATTGACAACCACTGGAAAGTATTTCAAGACCATTTTTTTTTACACTTTAATTCATGTACGAAGTGCAGAATAATCCCTGCTGAATTAAAATTTAATTTAACATTTCTATATTAACGTATATCCTCCATCATTGCTGGTTTTCGTGATGTACATTTGTCCACATGTAGATATTGAATTGATAGACTATGACAGATATTTTTGGAGCCATCAATTTCAATTGTATTTACAAGAAAAACATAAAAATCTAAATTTATTTATCAAGGTTTTATGCATTTGTATATTTTCAATGAAATTAACCAGTGCTCCCCAAACACACATTTATAAAATATTATATATATTTTTTAATATATATAATAAAAATGGACTTAAATATTTTTTCAGTGGTTCTCAATTTTATTAACATGTACTGAGATTAAAAAGTATTTAATTTGCCCATTTTGCTAATGAAGTGTATATTTATGGTTACTCTTTTCCTTGCGGTACATTTTGTAAGTAATAAACAGTTTTAATATGAAATATTGATTTTTATTCATCAATCCCGTTACTTCCTCTCCTTCAACACATATCATCATTACCCTGTATCCGTCCACTGTTGAACGTAAGCCTCCCGCTTGAGTCTCCATCCTCTTCGATCCTCTGCCTTCCGCGTCCAGGTCACTCCCGCTATTCTTCTTATGTCGTCAGTCCATCTTGCAGGAGGTCGGCCAATGCTTCGTTTGCCAGTTCTTGGTATGGAATATAGTGGAATCTAACAGCAAGTCTTACCTATAAAATAAAGATCACCCAATGTGCTATGTAGAGATCCATCCTTGGAGTGTCGCTGAAAGATAGAAATCCGAAACGAGGATGTCTGCAGAAGAACTCAAGTAATGGAGGCTACCTAACGAATAGGCACACTCAAGTGGCAATGGACAGGACATATCTGTCGAAGAAACGACTGTCGATGGGAAAGAAATGTATTGGAGTGGCGCCCAAGAACTGGCAACACATATAACCGTTTATTTTTAAAAATGTCAGAAAGAATCAACCTTCCAACCAACGTACTTTTAATGAAAAGTCGCTTAAGAAATTGAAAAGCAGTCACGCGAGCGATAGAAAATACATGATGGGTCAATTAATGGAATAAGACTCACCTATACAGGTAATAAACTCGATATTCAAACACAGTGTCAAGGCGAGCAATTACCTGAAAACATGGTATGTGGAAAAATGTACATTTATTCAAATCATAACTCTCTCTCTTTAGCCTAGCCATTTCCCATCATCTAGGGTCGGCTCTCCTTGTGTACATTCACCATGTCTGTCTGTCCTGCGTTGCATTCTCGGTCAAACCAAGGGTTTTCGTAGATCCTTGTTTACAGTTGCAGTCCAGGTTGCCTGTGTTCTTCCAGGTCTTCTTCTCAGTGTGGGTATGTTGAGGGCTCTCTTCTCCATGTGGTTCTCATCTCTCCGTGTCACATGTCCATACCATCTTAGGTGGTTTTCCCTTATCTTTTCAGGTATGGGGACCACCCGAAATGAACCCCGAATATGCTCATTTCAAACTCTGTCCACTCTAATCACACCGCCCGCCCACCTCAGCATCTTCGTCATTCAAATCATTACTCTATATTATAGTGATACCAAATGGGTATTTTAAAAAAGCCACAAAACTAGAATTTACTCTTATTTATTTGTAATTTAAAAAACAATACTAAAATTATAATTAAACGAGATAAGCGGTCTAAGAACTCTAATTCCTGGTCTCGATTATTTTTTGGCGACTAACTTCGCAAACGTTGGAAAACAACTGAACACAAATGAAAAAAAAAAGGAAGATTTTCGAAAAATAAATGAATTCAAATTTCGTTCCAAATCTGAATTTAAAATTAAATTGAGCATTTTTCAACGCTTTTTCCCAGTAGTATCGAGTTTCAGAATTGTAAATAAAATAAATTTTAACACATGTAAAATAATCGTTTATACTCAAGATTTTGTAAATGTTTTTTTTTTATGTAAACGCATGCAGGAGAGCACAACCGGTCAAGACCAGTGCACTCTATGACGCTCAGCCAGGGAGGCTGGACGCTGCATGCGGGAAACGTGTGTTGTGTTCGTGTTTGTGTGTGGGTTGGGGAGATTGCAAGTGTATATTTATCTGTTTCTTGAAGAGATCCAGATTGTAGGAAGGAGAAAACACAGACGCTGGAAGAGCATTCCATAGCTTACCGGTGGCATTAAGGTAGGAACTTTGGAAGCTGCCAGTTCTTGGTCGACATATATTAACCGTGTGTGGATGCTCGGCAAGTGTAAGACGAGTTTCTCGGCTGTGAGTGGGTGCAGGAGGAATTAGTTCTTTAAGTTCCGAAGAGCAGCGACCGTGGTAATAACGGTAGAAAAGACTAAGAGAACCAACCTTACGTCTGTGTTCCATTGATTGTAGATTAGACGTAAGGGTGTCATTGTTTATCAAACGAATTGCTCTTCTTTGAACTGAGTCAATTAAGTTTAGAAGGTATTTTGGGGCTCCAATCCAAAGGTGACTGCCGTATTCAAGGATAGGTCGGATTTGTCCTTTATATAGAAGAAGAAGTTGTTTATCGTTGAAATACCGACGTGATCTATATAATACACCTAGTTTTTTGGAAGCGAGACCGGCTTTACACTTAATTGACTCGTAATATTTGACATTATTCGATATTGATAATCCAAGCATGTTGATGGAGCTTGCTTTCGGAAGAGAACAACCGTTGAAAGATACAGGATCCATAGCAGTCTTCTTGGTGGAGAAAGTACATGATTGGGTTTTTGAAATGTTGAAACTGACGAGGTTGAGGTCGCCCCATCGTGAAACCCTTTCAAGAGACATGTTCATCTTCTCCACCAGAGATTCCCTAGCAGCAGATAGTTCCGAATGTTTCGGAGGTTTTTGGAAGATTATACTCTCATGGACAGTGCTGTCGTCGGCATAACAGTGAATGTTTGCGCATTGAAGCAAATCATTCATTATGACTCTTTAAGTAGGTATATGTTATTACTTATTTTGGGAAAATATGTAAAAATTTGAAACATTTAAATATATGACGATGGCAACAACTTTTTTGGTAGTATTTCATTCAATTAATAGACGGTTATTATTTAGCAAACTCTCAGTAGTAAATACCTAAAAAGCTAAGTATTAAATAATCAATCTGGCACTAGAAAAACAACATGTTGCTAGGAAATAATTAAGAATGAAAATTAATAAGAGATTAGGTTAAAGTTTTTATTTTATGGGTTAGTTATTTATTCATTTTACATAAAATTTTACCAATATTGAATATATTGCTGCCATTTTAATTTTCTAAACGACCACATCTATACAGAAACAGTGGATATTGCCATTTTTTAGTCTACAGCCAATTGATTTTATTTACTGACAATTAATTTAATTTACAGCCAAAACCTTGAATTAATTACTGAACTAAATAAATACAGGCCAATAACAATTATTCTGGTAAATACTAAAAAGCGTACTTCATTTTATTTATCCATTTTTTAAATTAGCATATTGCGACATTATTAAAACAAAGTTTTTACAATATTTCGAGAAGCAATATATTTTATGTACTACCAGATGACTTCGCGAACTTCGCCGTTTACTTATTAAAGCCGTTTATTAAATTCATTTTCTTATTAAGTTCAATTGAATAATAAAAATTATTTGATGATAACAGAGATGGCGTTGTCTGAAAATGATAATGCATACAACGCCATCTAATGGAACCGGAATAAATTTAAAAACACGTTGCATACAAAATGCATTAAAAAATATTTTCTTTATATTTTTTCAACGTTTTAATATAGACTTTTCTAATCGGGATTAAGAGAAATCCAACTAATTGAAGATCATTAAAATCGATCCATCCTTTCTTAAGTTATAAATGGTGTTAGTTACACAACATTTTTTATATACTCGTGTATATATTAATAATAAAAATAACTCTATTTCAAGATCTTTTGAGTTACATTAGCTTACCTCTGGCATTCAGCTGTGACCAGAATTTGGGGCCATTTGATTATTCATCAGTATCAGTCTAACACCAAACGGGAGATACCTGATATTATTACATTAGGGGTATTTGAACCATCGATTTTTTAAAGCTAAATCCCCCAAAATCTACTTATCTAATTATCAATGTGCAAGTGCTTAACCCTTTCACTACCGCCCCACAGTCTAGAAAACACTGTAAAGCTCTAGCTTACTTTGTCCTTGAGTTCCCCCCATATTATTTTCACTTGTAAAATAATAAAAGCCCTGCCTTTAAACTGCCCAAAAGCTCAAGGCTTCCCAAGCTGTTGTACAGAATTATGTTGTTTTTTTTCTTGATTTTTTGTGTATGTATTCTAGAGTACAAAAAAACAATTATACATATAAGCCAGTATCCGATATATGAAAGGCATTTTGGAGAACGTTTAATGCGCTATAATGCCCAATTATCTGTAGTTAGTGGCAACACCAACGATAGGCAGCAATGCGAAAAGGACGCGACAACGCGCGAGTGAACTGTCCGAAGTGAGACCGTAAGCACGTGCAAGAGAAATGATCAAACGAGACTACCAGACCACATTACCCTTAATTATTTTTGAGTACTCTCTTTAGGAGGGCAATAACCTGAGAAGGCTGTTTTTTTTTTCATTTTTCAGGGGAAGGAATGATGAAAAGTGTTTTGATCTTGGAGGTCTTTTCATTTATATTACATGCAACGTAATTTAATATTTTAAGGAGTTTTTCTCACAAACTGTCCTAATTTTAAGCTGTTATACAAAATGAAATTAAAAAATCCATGGCTTTCTAAAATTAGGGTGTACTATTGGCGTGCACTCGGGAGTCTGGAATTAATCTGGAAGCAATTTAAAAAATTAATTACAATTATGTTATATTATCGAGAGAGTAACGTAGTTATTAGTTGAAACTTTTGATAAAATGTAATTTTGTACGCTTTTTAGATTCAAATAATTTATAAAGAAAATAGTCACCGACATTTCGTTAATGACACATTAATGGATCTCTGGACTTTAAGACGGACAAATCCTTACGTTAGGTTAGGTTAGCGAGACATTAAGTGCACCATTTGTCCCGTGTACCAAATGTCCCGTGCACCAGGACGTCCAGTTCGCCCCATGTCATTATCGATGAATCGGTGAACGAATTGTCCGTGAAAGAAATGCGGCGGAACCACCTGATTGACTTTAAAAAAAATCTGACATTTGAATTCTTCATTTTAAAAATTGTTCTGATATCACTGTTCTGTCTAAGCTGCCCTATAAGCAGATGCGCCCTCTATAGACATATAAATGCCGACCACCCCTATATAGTTGTGCGTGTATATACGCGGTGCAGCAGAAAATCTCCCATACAAATCTGCCTCCCCTTATTTGCCCTCAAAATGCCCTTCACACTTAACCGGCGAGGGCTGAATTGCGACCCTAAAATAATAATATTAATAAAAATTATTTTCTAGCCGATTCTACTGTGATCTAATTATGACGTCAGCGTATTGATCACGTTAATTGTAACAGTTATTGATACGTATCGAAAATACTAGAAATTTTATTTCTTCTTCGTAGTAGTATCAATCCGGTGGATTGGTTTGCAGCAACAGAATCTTGCATTTCGATCTCCATTCCTCTCGGTCCTCCGCAACCCATTTCAGCTCAGCATAAGCGCTACAATTCATGTCCTCGAATACTTGCTGTAAATACTCCCGTCTAGGGCGCCCTCTACAGTTTCTACCCTCAACCATCCCCTCCACAATATCGTGAAGAAGACCATCGTGTCGCATGATGTGACCAATCCATCGGGCTCGCCTCTCTGAGATGGTTCTTATTAGGTGCCTATCTTCCTTGATTATCCTGAGAACCTCATTGTTCGTGACGTGGTCTCTCCAGGAAATTCCGAGAATTCTTCTGTACGACCACATCTCAAAGGCCTCTAGTCTTATTTTATCACTTTCAGATAAGCACCATGTCTCACAGCCGTACATTAAGATGCTCCAAACAAGTGTTTTGACAAGTTGCTTGCAGAGCCCTAAAGTAATATTCTTTGACTCAAGAATTTTGGCTTTTTTATTGAAAGCTAGCCTTGTTTGATGTATTCGACTGTTGACTTCTCTTTTTGTTCTGCCATCCCAGGTGATCGTACTTCCAAGATATACAAATTCTTTTGCATCTTTTAGGGGCACTCCTAGCATTGATATGTTAATTTTCTGCTGCTCATTGCGGCTTACTCTCATGACTTTGGTTTTTGTGCTGTTTATCTTCATATTGTAGTTGGAATTAAATATGTTTTCCATGGATGTCAGCGCTTCAGTGAGTTCATAATCAGTTTCAGCAATCAGAGCAATGTCGTCAGCAAACCTTATCATATCAATCTTTTGGCCATGTATTTTAACCCCCTCTCTTGACAGGGGGTTAAAATTTTATTTATTGTAAGGGAAATACATCCATTCAAAAAAAAAAAATTGAAACAATATTTTGTGTAGAATCGTTATTTTTTTGTATCTAGCGACTGAATAACAGCATTTTGAGAGAGAAGAGGATGTTTACTACAAACTGACCAAACTATATTTTCAATGAAACATAATAATTTTAGTTTAAAATTCCAGTTGTAGAAATCGCAAAAAATGCGAAAGTTTGTCATTATATTTAGTGAAATAATATTTTTAGCTGAAATCAGCTGTTTTTTTGGCGAAACTAAAACAGCGATCACAAGATATTTTTATTTACGAGTATTATTCAGAAAAAGACAAATATAATTTATATTTATCATTGCCTAAAAATGTAATGACAATAAAATCAGGTGCAAATCAAATTACATACTTGCATATGTTGTATGCACATTACTTAATATAATCTAAATAGTCTTTTGCCCCCTAAAAGTACTGGATGACTCTACGAAATGCCTTATGGTAACAGGTTCGATGAAAAGAAAATCTTTATCTATCTCATTCTCGTGGTGGGGGTGAGCGACATTAGTCGGCCAATATAGACAGGGACCGAATGTTGGCCGGAATAAGCTAACACCCATCTTACCTCATCAGGTCAAGCTGGTTAGGGCACTCTATTGTTCTGGATGTAGTAAATGCTCTCCTAAGGCGGATGAACCTCTATTGTCAACAGCATTAGGATGTGGAAATAAAGGGGAAAATACCACATTTAAAGGCCTAAAAGACATCCCATGTATCAGCAAAAAAATTAAAATGATTGCATCTCAAGTACAGGACGACAGGAGATGCAAGATTCTGTTGCTGCAAACCAATCCATCGAATTGATACTACGAAGAAGACTTTTTCAACCTGTTGCTCGCAAAATAAATAAACAATAGACAATAAACGTGTTGCTACTTTATAGATTTTTTAAAAGAAATTATTATTAAGATTCAATCGACGTTAAAAAAAACGTATTTAATGGTGTAATAAATCTTATTTTTCAATTTGGGGTTAATTTTCGCCAGACCAAATAATTCCTTCAGTTCCAACCACGACGTGGTTTAGGGGTAGAGGGAGACGGCGAATATTCTCGATCTCGTGTGTAAAAAAAGGCGAATTAATACAGTACTCGCTGGTTAGCGCACTACATTTTTTACGCGGATTAAAATGTAATTTTTTCTAATCTTTTCTTATACATACTTAATAAATTCGATATATATATAAATATATTAAAATACTCGTCACGATAATACACACATGAGACAACATGTCTAGTGCTATAAAAAACGTCAAATACATTATTTTGAATAATATAGAACTATCCCTCTATAATTCCCAAAACTATATTTCATATAGGTTAGAATCGGTTAAAGTTAGTTTAGATGAGCGAAAAATTTTTTTTTCAAATTTTGCAGCATTCACTTGAGATCCATTATTAATAATACGTATTTATTTATTTATTTACCTAGTTTTTATATGCATTACATTAGATACGGCCTCTATTTAGGAGACTGAAGTTTCGACTGATTCATAGCCTTCCTCGATCAATCACTGTCAAGAGACAACTAAGCTGCATAATACTTCGTAAGTGGTCGAACCCATTTATGTAGGACAAGGGATAGGGGGGTTGTCTATAAGGGAATAATAAGAGAGGTAGGCAGATAGGGTTGCAAGGATTAAGAATATAATGATCCAGGTGTTTTCTTATGTTTTTTTATTATTATTTGCTTACAATTAATTCTATATAATGATACTAAGTAAAAATACTCATTATGTACAATTAAAACTCAATAAATTAAAATAATATAAAACACAAAATAAAACCTAAGTCATTTCCATTTTGTGTTTTAACCATTTTGTCATAAGGGCGACTCAAACCGTTAATCCCTATAATAACCCCAAAACCAAAGCATACATCGTGGTTAGGCTGTATAGAGGTACGTAGCGAAAGAGAGGCAATAGGCAAGTATAACATGGTTAAGTAGTGCGACAGAGACAAATAATTTCACAGCCTCCCATCCGCGAATTCGGTTGTACTCGCTAGCCAACATTTTATAGATCAGTGCGAAGCCGTCAGTCGCGGGAGAAGGACGTCGGAACGATTTTCAGTAACACTTTCAGTAGTTCTTCAGTGACTTTCAGTGTGAATCTGACGGGGAAAACTACGGGAATTTCATCATCCTTTTAAAATAAAGGTATGATTTTTCATACTCAACATTTTTTAATTCATGACTTTCACAAAATTGCTGCATCAATCGGCAAACACTTAGGGGATGAATCTCTGTAGTATTTGTTTTATTTGTGGTTTATTTTTTGAGGTTATAAAGAAAACGTGGTGTCTTTTTTGCATTTGTTTGTGTTGTTTAAATTTTGCATATATTTTAATATTTAAGGGATGGTTTTTTAAAACATAAAGTTACAATCACATGTTTCTAATATACATGTAGGATTAATTAATTCGAAAACGGTTTTACTTGTATCGCGTTTCTCGATTCCTTTATATTTTTTTAAAAAATACACAAATGTATGTTCTTAAAGGGTTTTACACTACGCCATACATTTTCCGGTACTTTTATAAACGTGGCATATATCAAATGTTCTTCTTCTTTCTTCATAGTATCAATCCGGTGGATTGGTTTGCATCAACAAAATCTTGCATCTCGATCTCCACTCTTCTCGATCCTCTGCAATCCTCTTTAGCTCAGCATAAGAGCTACAACTCATGTCCTCGAACACTTGCTGCAAATATCCCCCATCTAGGGCACCCTCTGCAGTTTCTCCCCTCAACCATCCCTTCCACAATGCCGTGAAGAAGACCATCTGAGATGGTTCTTACTAATTAATTTTAATTTATTCATTGAAAGTTTATCATAATAATATAAATATTGTCTCTGAAAATGTTTTAAGTAGTTCACAACCTTTTTTTCCCACGGCCCTGTGAAAATTTGATAAATACTATACGGCCAGATAACGCATGTGTGTGTGTGTGTTTTTTTTGATATTTCATTTAAAATTGCGTCATCTTAAAATTAATTATTTTAATATAAGAAATTGATATTTAAGTGGTGAATTTATTGGATTTTTATCTTTAATAGGTAAGTTTCTAAGCCCGTCTCAAAATGGTGACACTAACAGGTATAAGAATCTCAATTACGAAAAAAAAAAAACTTCTTTACATTTATGTGAATTTTTTTTTTAATATAATAATTTGCTTGTGAATAAATGATTGAATAATAAAAATATACATACTTTGAATATATACTAGCGACATCTATCGTACGATGATAACTAACATAGGTTGGTTTCAAGGTCCGCGGTTCGCATCCCGCTTCTGCCGTTATTTTTGTGCTTAGATTGAAGCGTTGAAAAAAGAATTTTATGTATAGTATATGTATATTTAAGTAATTCTTTACATTTATTTCACACTATATACAAAAAATGTATTTGCAAAGTTTGTTTTTTTATTTTCGACAAATTGTAAAGCTTAAATTTTTATCGTCGCCTGTGTCCCCTAACTGTTGAATGTATGAGTCTCCATTCTTCTTGATCCTCTCTATCATAAAATAAAAAAATATTCACGTGAAAACATAAATCAAAACAAAAATAATATCGATAAACTGCATAATTTTCATGAGGAAAATATGCACTTTAACTAATGAAACTATATATAATTTATACTAATTGAGTCACTATATTATAGTATTTGAATAAAATATTATCGGGAAAGTTAATAAAGGTTATTTCTACGCCACTTATTTTCATTCAGCTATGCACTTAGGAAAATCCAGTAATGGATTAACTTACACCTAATTAGTATACAAATAATATGATTCCGCCGCATTTTGTCCCAATTGACAGAAGACAATTCGTTCAACGACTCATCAGTTAGCACGTGGGGCACACTGGAAGTCTGGTGGACGGGAAATTTGGTGCAAGGAACAATTGGTGCATTGGATGTCTCGCTTACTTAACCTAACCTTACCTAAGTTATTTCGTAAGCAAGTCTTATGGGTCTCTGGACTCTACGATAACTGGACAAATCCTTAGGTACTTTTGTTACCCATCGACCGTCGTCTCCTCGACAGATATGTCCTGCCCATTGCCACTTGAGTGTTGGGTAGCCTCCACTACTTGAGTTCTTCTGCGGATATCTTCGTTGTTCATGCACACCGTTGATTAATTAGTCGCATTATATATAGAGGTCATTATTAATTAGTGAAATTAATAGTATAAGCACTAAAATACATCACAATGATAACATTCATTACATGGTATGGTAAAATGATCATTACCAATCACATAGGGATCTTATAGCCCCAGGTTACCATGAGACTGACCCCCTTACCTGTAAAAATGTCCCATCATCAATTATAATTGATATAATTTTATTATTTCCTGTTTTAACAATCATCCGCGAAAGCATTTTTTATTACTAGAAGGTATTGATATGTGTACCAATCCACCCAGACAATTCGTTCAACGAGTCATCGTTAATGACGTGGGGTGCACTAGACGTCTGGTGCAAGGGACAACTGGTGCACTGGATGTCTCGCTTACCTAACCTAACCTTACCTAAGTTATTAGATTAACGAAACCTATCAATCTCTGGACACTATGATTACTGGAAAAATCCTTAGGTTAGGTTAAGTTAGGTTAGGTTAGCGAGACATCCAGTGCACCAGTTGTCTCGTGCACTAAAAGCCCCGTGCACCAGACAGCCAATGCGCCCCACGTCTTTACCGATGAGTCGTTGAACGAATCGTCTGGGAACGATAGTGTGTGACACCGTGCACCAATAACATTACATATCGAACATTTCATCTCAGCTCCCTTAACTGGAGCATGCGGTCGTCACGAACTGCCGCAAATAATCTCTCAGCCGCCATTGTTTTCGCCTCGTCTCATATCTGCCTCTCGGAGCTCCGGCGAATGCGTTTAGTGTATAGCCTCCAACGATTTATCAAGAAGTTTATGCTCTACTGCGACATCCGAAGAACATGGCCCAGCTAGGTACATCTTCGTCTATTAACTAATGAAAGGCTGTGTTGACGCTCCCTCATCATATTTCACAAAGCCAAACTGTCATAACTTCAGTATTTTATACAAGTTAAATTCATTCATATAAGAGCATTGGGTTTTGGTTAAAAAATAATCAACCGACGCTTATACTAAACAGTATTTTCTATAATCAGTCTACACTTAACCTTTTCTAAATTAATGCTTTTTCGCTTTATTAGCAAAAGATTAAACGCATTACTCCCCGTTCTTTACAAAATAATGCTTAGTTCAGTATTTTAATGTATTTAAATCAGTAATATCACTCCCACTTCTCCAAACAACGACCCCTCTCATTTGAAGCAGAAAAATTGCACTTTTGTATGCTCGGGCCATGATGATAAACAAAATTTCCCAAAGCGTACATTACTCACCCTACTATACGAGTACGTTTACAGATCACACACCCCGTGGCATTGAACAAAGGTCACAGGAGAATGTCATATTTAGTTAAAAGATAACTAGGAGGGAAAAAACAATTTTGCATTGCACAGGAATCATTAAATTTAATCAATTTTTGGAGAGATACATGTTTTTTTCAATTTAACACTCTCTTAACACTGAATGGATCTTAAAGTGAATGCTGAAAACATTGAGAAAAAAACGACAGTTTTTTTTTATATTTTTCTTCTTTAAATTATTTTGGTGGTATTTCAAGAGATTGTTTTTTCCCACTATCAATCTATCTATTTTTGATATCTCTAACATAGATTTTTACTTGAATGTGAAATTCCTTAAATATACTTTTGTATAGTATGTGATTTGTTTTACACTTATTTATTGTTAAGATGCGAATACTGGCTAATTTCTTTTTTATATCTTTAGATTTGAACCCAAGACTCTTCTTCTAAGCCATGCTTGTTGATTATTTGACTAATTTTGCACGTTTGGCTTCGTACATTATTCTATGCTTATAATTTTATGCTATTATACTCAAACCAGCTGTTGATTTGAAGGAAAATATACTCGTCTAATGTAGTCAGTGAATCACTGCATACCAAGTAATATCGCGTATCGCTAAGTAAGTAATATTTTCGTAAACAATATTAAATTCCTTATTTACTAATCATTTCAATAAACATCGTGTCTGTCATTTTCTGATGATAATTACTTTATCAGTAATTAAAGTAAATATATCAAAATTAATTAAATTCATTAATTGACAATCGGTGCCACGACCTATAATTCACAGACAGTTCATTCAGCGACTCATCGGTAACGAAGTGGGCGCACTGGACGTCTGCTGCACTGTTCATTCGGCGCACGGGACAAATGGTGCACTGGATGACTCGATAACCTAACCTAACCTAAGGATTTTTCCAGTGATCGTAGAGTCCCAAGATACATTTGTCTAGTTAACGAAATAATTTAGGTTAGGATAGTTTTGATTAGCGAGACATCCAGTTGTGCCGTGTGCCAAATTTTCCGTACACCAGGCGTCCAGTGCGCCCCACGTCGTTACCGATGAGTCGCTGAACGAATTGTCTGTGAATGAAATGCGGCGGAACCATTGACAATCATACTTAGTTGTATTTAAAAATATCCAGTAAATATTACTCACGTTAAGCAACATTGCAAGAAGACTATACTTGGATGGTGTCTACATATTTCTATTTTTTTGTGTACACCGCGGTCAGTGGTTGTACCACTTTAGTTTTAAGTTGTTGGACTAATCATGCGATCTCTTCAAAAAGTCATGATTACAAAACGCTTAATTTCCCTCGGATTTTGAAGCTTCCTTCTCATCAAACCACCGAGTTCATGCCCCGGAGGCTTTTGGGAACCATATATTTTATGTATTAGAATAAACTCGGTGTGCAGAGAAGAACTTGGAACAAAGCAAAATATCATGAAAGCAACAGAAATGTCGTCAACTGCGGCTATAAAAAATCTTTCAGGTTACTTTTTTAATTTGAATTTTATTGTTTTCACTGACATTTTTTTTAAAAGAAAATATATTAAACTTAATGTTGTACAGAAAACCGCATACTTTACATTTACGATTATTAACCGATCAAATAAATAACAACTCTTTATATAACTTATAAATAAAGCGGGTTGACTTTTTGAGGTTTTAATAAAAAATCTTCCCACCTTTCCCAATTTTCGAACTTTTTTGACCTTTTCTCATTTTTTAGTCTTCTTTGTATATTGTCTTCGACAAAACATTAATTACTTCATCACCATTTAATTGTTTATTTTAATGGTAGGGTTTACTTGCTGCTGAAAGAATGACACTCAGCGTACAAGTATATAACCTTTGACATTTTCAACACGATGCACATTTCAAGGCGACTTTTTCAGCTTTTAATACACAGCTTACAGGAAAACTGTGACATTCTTGTAATTCCTCAAAATACGATAATTTCAGTATCTGTTCTGAAAATAATAAGTATAATTACTATTTTTTATTTTAAGTGAAGTTATAATATATACTCCATAGTGTTTACACAATTTTCAATATATTTGACGTTTATTTGTAGTTAAAAGTAATTATTTTGAAATTAACCATCAGCCAAATATGAGTAGAAGACTAAGACAAAGTTTATATGTATATATATAATCGTGTCGGAAACAACAGGGTCAGATTCTGTCTGCCCAGAAGTGGGTGACGTTGATGGCGTTACTCCCGGCCATCATCAGGTCTTCCTGGGTGCAGATACTCGGACACAGCGCACACTCCAGAAGGTGTGAGAGGATCTGCTCCACGTCACAGTCACATTCAGTCGGTCCGCTGCAAAACTGCCAGGCTTTAATTTGTGTCCTCGTCTTGCATACACCGGTCCTAAGTCTGATAAGGGATTTCCATATATTCCACCCCTGGTCGTGTCCAGGGACTAAGTCCTCTTTCGGGGCAATCCAAGTTTCCCCTCAGTTGCGCTTCTCCACATGTTCAGCCGCAGGGTGGCCTCAGGTATCACCAGTTCCGTTTTCGACTGTAGGAAACTTCTACTACGGAAACAAAAGTTAATATAATAAATGATTATTTTTTTTCTTTTGCACGAAGCTTTAAATTGGCATTTTTAATATTCTTAATATACGAAGAAAATTAATAATGGGATCCTTAAATTCAAAGCATTATATTACTATGTTATTCAAGCAAAAACTACAATTTATGATAATTCCTTGCTTACCACTTTTTCTGTTTTGTTAATACAACTCCAAAAATTATACTTTCAAATATAAACAAAATTCTCGCATTCCTCGACTCGTATCGTAAACTATGCAATAATTACAATAATATTGTTGTTTTAGAATCGTTAATTGCGCAGAATGTTGATATATTTGTCGTAGAATTAGATTTTTGCAAGGCAATATAAAATGATATCAAAATGCAATTTATTGCACTTTTACTATTGAAGATTTGCAGTAAACACATTTTTAATAAAAAACACAAAAAAAAACATCCTTGGTGTTTCGTTCGGCCTAAAATAGACGTGACTGGGACTTCGTTTGCATAGTTATCTAATAATTTATTAAATTTATTATTTTTTAACTTTATCCGACATTGAATTTTCTGACGGGTATAGCTCAATGGTCTAGTACCGCATTTAGACCCTGTGGCAATTTTTTTCTAGAGCTCCATACTGTTTATATTTAAAGACATATAAGAAAAATTGGCTGCCCTCGGCGCCCCTAGTCTATTCAGCGCCCTGGGGCACCAACACACTGCGCCACTCCCTAAAAGCGGCACTGCAATGGTCGAAGCGTAAGCTTTGCAAGCCAAAGGTCGTGGGTACGATCCCCGACGAAAGTTAAAAAAAAAGCTTTATAATCGATTTATGAGCTCTAAAATACTCGCGGTTGGTGTGAATTTGATCTCTCGCTCGTAAAATGCCAGTCATAGCCTATTAATCAAAATTGGTGTTAGACAGAGGTCGTCCCGTGAAGACCACGCATTCATAGTAAATTCCTGTAATAATTAAGGATGATGCGTAAATCTCGGTTTGTATTATATGACGTTGGCGGATCAACACTACACATGCAGCGCTTAGCCATATGCAGCATTGTAAGTGTCATAGAATTTCACAGATGAGACTCCAGAATGACTATCACCATCTGTTGGTATTCTTCTATAAGTGTTTACATAAAAAAAATATAGTCCTTTTTGAATAAAGTACATGAATTAGTTTTTTTACACTTTAAACTTGATAAAGTAGAGCTCTTACACGTATTTCGTAGTTTAAATAAATTCCATTATTAACAAATAAACAATAAATGCTGTTTTCAGTGTTTTAGTTCGACAGACTTACTTTTAAATACAATTTTACATCTCTGTTTGAATGATTATTCATTTATATTTTATGACTTTATTGTGGTTGAACCTTATCAAGGTTACGATGCCTATCAGCATCGATAATAAAATCTTATAAGAAGAATAAACATTTATCTCAATAAACATCATTATAATTGTAAAATTGTATGTCTTACCAAACCATTTGTTGTATATATACGAGTATGTCGCAGCGAAATAATGAAATTAGTTTTTTTTTCAATTAAAATGATCAATTTATGTTTGATAGTAAAGATATTAAAATGATAACTTTAATGCTTTATTTGAAGTCATTTTTCCAAATAAAGTAAGTGATTTGATCAAACTTACCCTAGAGTTGACATCGGTAGCCGTGAAATATTGTTTTTATCCTTTCTAAGAATAGTTTTTTATGCATCATCTGATAGCTAAAGAGGGTTGCAGAGGATCGAGATGCAAGATTTTGTTTCTGCAAACCAATCCACCGGATTGATACTACGAAGAAGAAGAAGATAGCTAAAGAATACAAGAACCAATGTGATATATGAAAATATACCAGATAAGTAAAGGGTCCGCCAAACAACTTTTTTTTTTGAAAATGGGACGCAAAACATCGAGTGTAGCTTCGGCTATGGGCACGCAGCGCCATCTTGTTGAAACCGAATGTTGCCAATATCCTCCTCTTTAATTTTTGTGAACAAAAATGGCCCGATAACGATCGCCATTGACTGTAACGGCCACTCCTTGCTCATTTTTGAAGAAAAATGGCTTGATTTTCAAAGTAATGTCGCAATATTTCTCAGCGTTGTTCAAGCATATACACAACCATATTCGTTCATCGAAAGGATAAAACTAATTATCTGTCAAATCAGACATGAGCTAAGTGTTACCATTCACGAAATAAGCACTAGTTGAAAAAAAAACGTTAAATGGCGGACCCTTTACATTTGTGCTTCAAATACTAATTATATAATTAATTTTTTTTTTTAATTTTTATTAGAATATTATTTTATTATTTCAATATTCTAATCTACTTTTATAGATCATTGACTATATTACAATATTATCATTACTTAAATATACATACACTATACATAAAATTCTTTTTTTCCAACGCGTCAATCCAAGCACAAAAATAACGGCAGAAGCGGGATGCGAACCGCGGACCTTGGAATCCAACATATGCCCAGGTATTCATACCGCTCGGCGAATCACGCCATTACTGTGCCCAGACTGACTGCGGTGAAACTAGTATTTATAGCATTGTTAGCATCGTACGACAGATGTCGCCATAGTATATATTCAAAGTATGTATATTTTTATTATTATTCTATCAGTCTTCATTTATTCACAAGCTTAATATTATTACTTTCCGGCAGTCTATTTATTTTAGTAAGTACCACTCGTGAATAAATGAAGACTGATAGAATAATAATATACATACTTTGAATATATACTATGGCGACATCTGTCGTACGATGCTAACAATGCTATAAATACTAGTTTCACCGCAGTCAGTCTGGGCACAGTAATGGCGTGATTCGCCGAGCGGTATGAATACCTGGGCATATGTTGGATTCCAAGGTCCGCGGTTCGCATCCCGCTTCTGCCGTTATTTTTGTGCTTGGATTGACGCGTCGAAAAAAAGAATTTTATGTATAGTGTATGTATATTTAAGTACTAATTATATAATTTACAGTATACTTTGTATTCCGCAGAGCCGTAATGAAAGGGTTAAGCGTACGCTAATAAGTTTTTTTTAGTATATTTAGTAATATCCCGAAATGTAAGTGATGTTTCTCTATCAAATTTAAACTCTTAAGAAAACAAAAATAATTTAAAAAAAAACGTATTTTTTTTTTATGCGTCAGTCAATATTTCTGTATCGAACAAGCATGTGTGCGGCTAATTTACAAATAATCATTTGACAACCTGTCAGGTATTTGACACTAATATGTCGTTAGCGTTCTGGCTAAATAATTAATGGTTTCTCGAAGTGAAATATCGATATCATTCAAAGCATATACCTGAATGGTATATTCATACATCAGTAGAAACGCTAATACAGATGTTGTCACCCCATCACTTTATAGTTATTATGTTTAGAAACACAATGTTACATATTATTAGTTTACGATGAAATACTGTTTATTTGGTAATGTTTTTGTTGAATCAGGTGTCGTTACATACTTTTTCAAGATCACAAAAATTACAAAAAAAAAACATTTTTTTCTCGATATATGATTTCATGTGTTCCAGTCTAACACATGAAATCATCACAAACAGTTACACAATATATTATTTTTCAATACTCGGAATATGAAAGTATTGCAATAATTATACACTAATTATTGGAAGGTATTTTATCCCAACTAATATTGAAAGCTTAGTCTTGTTCTTCTTCGTGTCAGCGACGTCAAATTTTTTCTCCCCAGTATCTGTCAACATCAATAGCCCGTGTGTTGCCTAGCATTGGTGCAAGGTGGTTATTATTATTATTATATCAGAATTTGTATAGCGCTTTTTAATAACCGAATGGTCATTCCGGCAGCGCTTCTTTGCCTCTCTGAGTATAAAGGTGGGTCTTGAGCCTGCTTCTGAAGGATGACTCCGCTTTAAGTTATCTTATGCTTTCTAGCAGCGAGTTCTAGGCCATTGGTGCCGCGTCATGTTTACTCAGTTATCACATCTATTGCTGCCAGCCTTGGTGGTTGCACATCACAAATGCAATAAAGGTATATTCACTCGAGAGGCGACCGTCGCCGTTGGGCGCCAGGTCGGTACTCTCGTTGTGAGTATTGTTACGTACTCTTTATATATGGCGGACGATTTCGAACGTCAGTCTTTGTTGAAGACAATACACAGAGGCTAAGAACTGCTGAGTTAAGGTTGGGCACATGGAGCAGGATCTTAGGTGTGAGGCGGTCTGCAGATCTTCACAGTCGCACAATAATGACTATCCCTACCGAAACATTCCCCACCGCTTGAGGTTGTCCCAACTCTACTTGTTCTACCAACTCCGGTTCTTAATCTGTTCAGAGATTTCCAGATCCGCCAGTCAAGGTTCTTGCCAGTTGGGAGGCCTCCCTTTGGAGTAATGAAATCATCTGATGCGACTTGTTGCCAGAGCTGGAGTCTCTTATTTTCAGGCCCGGATGTGAGTGGTTGTGTGGATCTCATAAAGCTGCTTGGCGACTCCAGTCTGGGTGTATCTGATTATACAAGCAGTGGGACGGTTGGTTGATTGCCTTGCGCATTTCCTAGGCGCATATGACTTTGCGTCTTATGTTTAGTGGTGCGATACCAGCCAAGGGGTATTATTACTATTATTACAGGCAATGGTGTGTTGGCAATTCGTGGTGACTACGAGTATATGGTCCAGATATGAGAAGAAAATAAACACAACATTGAACATAAGCAGGTGATTAATAATCTGTGATACACCTGTCGGTGATATATGCAAAATTATCAGCTCGTTATAGTACAAGTCTGCTCCTAACTGTCGATGATTATGGGACAAATCCGGTTTGTGTTTACATACTAGAAGTGGATATTATTCAGTAAATGTAAATAGTGTGGACGTAATATGTTCACGGGAAATAATACGCATAGTGATCGAGTTTATAAACATTGTTGTATGGAAATTGGAAATATTTTATATATCGTTTATATTGCTGTAGTAATTAATAGTCTACAACTACAATAGCGAAATGTCAGAAGTTTGTGTCTTATATTCAACCGAATCACTCAGCTGATCATCATGATATTTAAACCACAAATTTAAAAAGAATCAAGCGACGGTTCGTGGGCTACTATTTTTTTGTCTTCTCGAGACTTTTGTTAAAATTATTGTGTTGCTTAGTATTCTATTTGTCTTTTTTCTTACTTTTGCCGATCATCATGAAATTTGAAACACGTTTTTTTTATGTAAACACATACAGGAGAATGCCGACAGATGGTGATAGTAATTCTGAAATCTCATCTGTGAAATTCTATGACGCTTACCATGCTGCATATGGCTAAGCGCTGCATGTGGAGTGTTGACCCGCCAACGTCATAGACTACAGCCTGAGATTCAAGCATCATCCTTATTATTACAGGAATTTAGTATGAGTGGGTGGTCTTCACGGGATGATTTTCGTCTACCACCAATTTTGATTAATATGCTATGAATGGCATTTTACAGGTGATGTGTCAAATTCACACAAACCGGGCGTATCTTAGAACTCAGAAATCGATAAAAAAAAAAATAATCTCCGTCGGGGATCGAACCCACGACCTTTGGATTGCAAAGCAAATGCTTTGACAATTGAGCTACATCCGCCGGCATCGCATACTCGTATTCATAAAATATTCGCAAAGATAAATAGAAGTGATGTACATATAAATTAACAAGTTTTTTTTTATACATTTTGTTATACTATTTTAAAATATATTTATTTTGTATTTTGGTATGCTATTTTTATGGCATGAGCCGCCCCTTGTAACAAAATAATCCAAGCCTCAGGAGCATCGGACTAATCATCTGATTAACAAATGACCCAATAATATCCTTGGGATACTATAAAGTCTTCTGCTTCAGAGGTTGTCGGGAATCATATATGTTCCCAAGCGGACCTTCAAATGCAAATGAATGAGGATTGTACTGTGGCAGCTGACAGAACTAAGTGGCGGCAATCTGTAGGAACCAAATGTTTCAGATATGAAATTGATACCGGGAAGAAAATATTCAGTTGTATTAAATTCAAGCAAAACAGTCAATAGTGACTCGAGGCACACTTACACACTGACACGCTCTTGTACTACACACAAAGTGTATCACAGTATTAAGAAGATATCATAATATAATATAAAGCCAAAAACAGTGCGTACACCCGAGAATATTGCTGCTGTGGCAGAAAGTGTGCGTGAAGCGCCATCAATGGCGCTTCCATGCGGCGCGGCCATGTTGAACGAATTTTTGTTCACAAAAATTGAAGAGGAGGATATTGGCAACATTTGGTTTCAACAGGACGGCGCTACGTGCCACACAGCCGAAGCTACACTCGATGTTTTGCGCCCTGTTTTAAAAAAAAAAGTTATTTGGCGGACCCTTTACATAGAGCGAGCGCTAGAGTAAGGGAAATATAATTGTAGTTAAAAACAACGTTAATAGATGTATTTTCTATCTCGTATCAAACGATAGTTTATCATATAACGCATTTAATCGTAAATATTTATGCCCATTCACTAATTATCATAGGCCTTCTGCATGCGTCTGTATCTTTCTCGATCTTTTGCCTTTCGAATTCAGTCTTCATGTGATAATATTCTAATCTTAAGGTTTGAAAAATCACTTATTCGAAAAAAAAATATTTAACTCTTGCCTTACGATGATATGTATTTACTACAACTCGACTTAATGATGAAAAAATCCATATAAAATGTAATAAAGGGTCCGCCAAATAACTTTTTTTTTTGAAAATGGGGCGCAAAACATCGAGTGTAGCTTCAGCTGTGTGGCACTTGGCGCCGTCCTGTTAAAACCAAATGTTGCCAATATTCTCCTCTTGTGTTTTTTTTGAACAATTTTTATGAACAAAAATGGCCCAATAACGATCGCCATTGACTGTAACGGCCACTCCTTGCTCATTTTTGAAGAAAAATGGCCTGATTTTCAAAGTAATGTCGCAATATTTCTTAGCGTTGTTCAAGCGTATACACAACCATATTCGTTTAGCGGAAGGATAAAACTAATTATCTGTCAAATCAGACATGAGCTAAATGTTACCATTCACGAAATAAGCACTAGTTTAAAAAAAGTTAGATGGCGGATAATAGCATGATTTTCAAAGTAATGTCGCAATATTTTTCAGCGTTGTTCAAGCGTATACACAACCATATTCGTTTAGCGGAAAGATAAAACTAATTATCTGTTAAATCAGACATGAGCTAAATATAACCATTCACGAAATAAGCACTAGTTGAAAAAAAAACGTTAGATAGCGGACCCCTTAGATACTGAGATCACAATTTTTGTATTCCTCCGTAATATTATCAAGTATAAAATAAAATTATAATAATGTTTAGTTATTCATTTCTAGCGATGGAAATAAATAATTTGTGGAATAATCGGGTAAAAAATCACGCGCCCGTGTCATGCATCTGCACAAGGGTCTGCGCAGGCAAACAGAGCGGACACATGCAACTTCGCGAACATTCTGTTAGTATGATTTTAGATGGGGATGGGTTAACGTACGCACTGAATTTGTTGCAGCTATAGCGGCTAATTGCGATGGTTTTCTCTTTATCAGATACTCGCATTACAAAAATAGTTACATTTCAACATCAACCATAGTCAATCAAAGCTTTTTTTATGTATACACATATAGGAGAATACCGACAGATGGTGATAGTAATTCTGAAGTCTCGTGTGTGGAATTCTATGACGCTTTCCATGGTGCATATGCCTAAGCGCTGCATGTGGAGTATTGATCTGCCAACGTCACAGCCCGAGATTCTCGCATCATCCTTTATTATTACAGGAATTAACTATGAATGGGTGTTCTTCACGGGACGACTTTCGTATACCACCGATTTTGATGAATATGCTATGATTGGCATTTTACAGGAGAGGGATCAAATTCACACCTTCACCACCATCTCTGTTGGGGTTCGAACTTACGACCTTTGGACCTATTACTATCACCATTGGGTATTCTCCTGTATGTGTTTACATAATAAAAAATCAAATCAATATTTGAAAATATTAACATTTTTCTGGTTGTAAAATTATATTTTCATATGGTGTAGAAAATACATATATCATCTGAGCTCTCGGATGTTTTCACCACAGTAAGGGGCGTAAGAAGTAATTTACTATTTCTGGGATGAGTGACTACCTTGGTAACGTTCCACTTGTTCTCGGTAATCAGTCTACCTTTCTATCCTCTTCGACCACTTTGTTCCGCTCAGGTACGCGACGGAATGTCCGGCATTGATGAGATGACCGTCAGAAGGTAGGCTGTTGCATCAGAATAATGAGAAGCAACATAATTGCTATTCAACAAAGTGCAGTGCATCGGTAAAGCGCAGTGCATTTCTCGGAAACTTGCGGACTGCAATTATGAAGATCATCTTCCCTATTTACTGTAAATAATAATACAATCGATTGCTGTGAGAGAAAATACGTGTAATTTGCTTACATTGTAAGTAAATTACATGCTTTCGTGATCCTTGATATCATTAACTAACAAAAGCTCTTCGATGTAATGAAAAAAATTGGAGCCAAATACAAGGAACGAAGACTCATATTTTCACTTTACAAAGAAAAAGCTGCTATAACATCACTTGGAAATGTTCAAACGGAAGCAGAAATACGTCAAGGGGTGAGACAAGGATGCTCTCTGTCGCCTGTACTCTTCAACGTATACATACAAAATACAATAAATAACATCAGAGAAAAAATGGGCCATAGAGAGGGGGTTAAAATACACGGCTAATATATTGATATGAGAAGGTTTGCTGAAGACATTGTTCTGATTGCTGAAACTGAAGATGAACTCACTGAAGCGGTGACATCCATGAAAGATATTTAATTATATATTTAATATGAAGATAGACAGCACAAAAACCAAAGTCATGAGAGTAAGCCGCAATGAGCAGTAGAACATTAATATATCAATGCTAGGAGTAACCCCAAAAGATGCAAAAAAGTTTGTATACCTTGGAAGTACGATCACCTGGGATGGCAGAACAAAAAGAGAAGCCAATAGTCGCATACATCAATCAAGGCTAGCGTTCAATATTTAAACGAAAATTCTTGAGTCAAAAAATATTAATTTAAAGCTCCGCAAGTAACTTGCCAAAACATTTGCTTGGAGCATCTTGATGTACGTCTGTGAGACATGGTGCTTACCTGAAAGTGATAAGAACAGACTAGAGGCCTTTAAGATGTGTTCTTACAGAAGAATTCTCGGAATTTCGTGGAGAGACCACGTCACGAACAATCAGGCTCTTAGCATAATAAAGGAAGATAGGCATCTAGTAAGAAACATCTCAGAGAGACGAGCCCGATGGTCACATCATGCGCCACGATGGTCTTCTTCACGACATTGTGGAAGGGATGGTTGAGGGTATAAACTGCAAAGGGTGCCCTAGACGGGAGTGTTTGCAGCAAATTTTCGAGGACATGTGTACGATGAGTCGATCTATTTTGAGTGTGCGCAGAAGGGATTAATTATTTTAGTTCAAAAGAGCTATAACTACTAGTTTTTTCAAAAAAAACGTACTACATTAGTATTTTTTCTAGAACCAGATCACACAAAAAAGCTTTCATCGTACGAATTAATCTGGATCACGTAAAGGTCCACATTTTTTGCTGCTATTATGTTTTTTACTTCTCATAATACGCTCACTAAGAAGAGTTATACTAGCTCAATAAATAAGAGTACAGTCTTGTCGCCGGTCGTATCAAGATATGCGCTTGGAATGGCATCGGTGCTCTACATATTTTAAAAGAAACGCTTATAGGAGAATACAACCAAAGAGTGAAATAGAAATATCAATGACCTAGAGACTGGTTGGATACTACAGCAACCCCCTCTTCAAACACTCGGGCTTTTGCTCTGGAGGTTGCTGAAAATCATATATAATGTTCCCAAGTGGAAGTTTAAGTGTATATACGAGTATGTCCTAGAACAAGGAATCAACTGTGATAACTAACAACTAAGTGGTGGCAATTTGTGGTGACCAATTTGATCCAGATATGGAATTAATATAGGAATAAGAAGAGACTAAAGGTAAAGCGCTCGTCTACCGTGCAAGATGTGATGGATTCGATTCCAGAAGAAGCTTAAAAGAAAATATAAAAATATACATGTTGATATGGATCATTTAGTTATCAACGACAATAGCGATTTAAGCGCGTACGGTTTTCAAAGTTATGTAACATTCGATACGAATCAAAACTTGGATGGATCACCGTCTGTTGCTAATCGCGTGTCTGTGGAGTCCCAGCTTAGGACCAAACTGTTCAGGCATCGGGCGCGTCAAACTAATCAACTAATCTCCTTAAAAATCTCATTAACAAATCACCTATATGACCGCGGACGATGCAATCACTATATACGCTACTTTTCAGCTGTGAATCTTAGCATATTACCAAAAGCCAATTCAGCCGTAAAATAAAATATATTTCAAAAATATATCTTTGCGTAGAATATTGGGAGTACGATTGTTTGATTTTTAAATAATGACGTGGTAAGAGTGCGCGCAAGGCAGCTTTCTATACTACAGTCGCTCAAAAGCCAAAGGTGAACCTGATTTGGACATGTAATATGGATAAAGCAGGAAAGCATAATTTACGACTGCCTTTTATTCAGTCTCACGGGCTGTTACCACCCTAGAAGATTTCTAAGAACTATGCATAGAATCTACTCGGCAAAACTGCGGAAGGCAGAGCTGACATGGGATGAGACGATAGTCAAAGCGGCTGACAGTCTTTTTGGCGGCAGCTCGTTATTTATTTATTTATTTAAAACATAAACTATGTACAATAACTTTTACAAGTTGATAAATGTTCAAATTACAACAACAAATATAAACGTGGTGACCATATACCTGTACTTCATTTAGGGTAGCAATGGTGATGATGAGGACGAGATTCTTTTCTTTTTATTCATTTTTTTATCTTTAAAAAAATGTAGAAAAAATATATAGATGCGTGTTATACCCTGCAAGTTACATACAAGGTTAGCTTTTACGTCTGACATATAGTTGAAGAACGTAGGAGTCTATTCCATGTCAGCCTCGTTAACCGCGCGTGTAGCCCCGACGATTTCCTTGACGAAGTTTAACAGAAAGGGACTGCCAGAACTAAGCAGCAGTTCAGGAAAATCCTCCCAAGAAATGGTAGAGACTCCCAGGCGACAACACAGAATGCGTCTTCGATGCTCATGGATGATTCACTCCATGAGAGAGTGTCTCACTGTCTGTTGTATGCCTGGATCACATGGACATGCGTCGCAAGAAGAGAGGCCAAATCTTTTTAGGAATTCTCTGAAAATTTCGTGTCCGGTAAACGCTTGCGTGAGATGAAAGTCTACGGAGTTCGTCTTTTTCCACGTCAATATGTGTTCGATGGATGGAAAGAAAGACTTGGTTATTCCTCCGGAAGATGATTCTTGATACGGAGGACAATAATGCCTGTGGATACTACTGAACCGTATCTTCGAATTCTCCTTGAGTTTCTTTGGAGCTGTATTATGTTCTCAGCTGAATGCAGTTTCTTTAGCAACAGTTTGCACTTTACATAACTGAGTGGCAGCTTTCTGAACGGACATTTAAATATATCCCTTTACCACTGGACCAAGCACTCGGCGTTGCTACGCGCATGGAATGGGTTCGACTCCCGCGTCCTCTTCTCTGATATTCATGGGGAGGGACGGTAATAAGATGTCAGCTACAGATTCCTTCACGATATCTCTCAATAGCCGGGAGGGCGGACATGCTCAGGCCACGAATCACACTGACGTACAATACAACCATATTAAATATTATTTTATAGCTATGACGCAATCAACTTTATTATTTATTATATTAATCGAATCTGAAGATATGATAACGACGAATGAATATCATAATTGATGTATTTGTTTATAAATGCATTATTTCACGATGCTTAACATGATGAAATGTACGGCTGTGAGACATGGTGCTTATCTGAAAGTGATAAAAAAAGACTAGAGGCCTTTGAGATGTGGTCGTACAGAAGAATTCTCGGAATTTTCTGGATAGACCACGTCACGAACAATGAGGTTCTCGGGATAATCAAGGAAGATAGACACCTAATAAGAACCATCTCAGAGAGGCGAGCCCGATGGATTGGTCACATCATGTGCCACGATGGTCTTCTTCGCGATATTGTGGAGGGGATGGTTGAGGGTAGAAACTATAGAGGGCGCCCAAGACGGGAGTATTTGCAGCAAGTATTCGAGGACATGAATTTTAGCGCTTATGCTGAGCTGAAAAGGGTTGCGGAGGACTGAGAGGAATGGAGATCGAGATGCAAGATTCTGTTGCTGCAAACCAATCCACCGGATTCATACTACGAAGAAGAACATGATTACTTTGACCAAGTGTTTTGAATTGTTTTTTTTTTATGTAAGCACATACAGGAGAATACCGACAGGTGGAGATAGTAATTCTGAAGTCTTAGGAATTATATGACGCTTACCATGGTGCATATGGCTAAGCGCTGCATGTGGAGTGTTGATCCGTCAATGTCATAGACTACAGCCCGAGATTCACGCATCATCTTTATTATTACAAGAATTTACTATGAATAGGTGGTCTTCACGGACGACTTTCGTCTACCAGTTATTTTGATAAATGGGCTATGACTGGCATTTTACGGGTGAGAGATCAAATTCACACCAACCATGGGGTACTTTAGAGGTCAGAAATCGATTAAAAATACTTTTTTTAATGTCCGTCGTAGATCTAACCCACGACCTTTGGATTGCAAAGCAAACGCTTTGACCATTGAGCTGTAGCCGCCAGCTAAAGTTAAAAAGTAAAAAACTTAGGAAAGGTCGTTGATTCGATCCCCGACGAAGATAAAGAAAAGCTCTCTAACTACTCCGATTGATGTAAATCTGATCATTCATTTAATGCCAGATATAGCATACCTGTATAAATCAAAATTGGTGGCAGATGAAAGTCGGCTCATAAAAACCATACATTCCCATTGAGACCCCGTAAAACTAGATTATGCCGGAATGCCGAGCTGCAGTATATAGTATGATGTTGGCGGATCAATAATCTACATGTAAATCTTAGCCACACTTAAAAAAAGCTAGCGTCATAGAATCTACTGATGAGATTTCTCCATCATCTTCTGTCAGTATTCTCTATGTATTTCTACATTCTACTATTACTACAAAGAATTCCACCTGCATCCACCAACAACCGACAAACTCGTCTTAAACATCCAGACACGGTTAATGTGTGTCGACCAAGAACTGACAGTTTCTCAAGTTCCTTCTTTAATGCCACCGGTAAGCTTTGAAATGCTCTTCCAGCATCTGTCTTTCCACCTACCTAGAATTTGCATCTCTTTAAGAAACCGATAAATATACACTTGTAATCTCCCCAACCCACACACAATCACGAACACAACACACGTTTCCTGCATGCAGTGTCCAAAAAAATGACAAATCGGCCTTAAGTCTTGATGTCAAAAACGTCACTATATTCAATAGTGACGCTATCTGATTAAAATTTATTTGATTTTGGGCATGCAAATCTTGTGGTTACGAAAAAATTTACCCTTTTAGTAACCTTTGTCGTAAATAACGTGAAAAGGCTTATCTTCCTCTAACGTTTCCTTTGTTTACTTTTATAATTTATGAGCAGTAGAAAAAAGAGCTCTCCATAGCAACCAACGACGCACTCCACCCTATGTTTGGGTATCAAAAGATAACCACACGGCTTAAATCAAGAAGAAGTTTCCTACAGTCTATAACGAAACTGCGGCTGAATATGTGGAGAAGCGCAACTGTGGAGAATACTTGGATTGCAAAGAAAGAGGACCTAGCCCCTGGACACGACCAGGGGTGGAATATATGGAGGTCCCTTAACAGACTTCGGACCGGAGTATGCAAGACGAGGACACAAATGAAAACTTGGCAGCTTTACAGCGGACCGACTGAAAGTGACTGCGGCGTGGAGCAGACCCTGTCACACCATCTGGAGTTTGCGCTGTGTCCGAGTAGCTGCACCCAGGAAGAACTGATGATTGCCGGGAGTAATGCAATCGACGTCACCCACTTCTGGGCAGATAGGATCTGACCCTGTTGTTTCTGCCACGATTACATGTAGTAGAACATTTTTTTTATGTAGTACGCTGGAGTACATTTATATCAAACTGACATTGCTATGAAAAATCGCATCATCAATGGTTCTCCATTATGATTCATTAGTTCTTTGTTATATGTTCTGTTTGTATATTCTTCAGAACAAATAAAGCTTAGGTTAGTCTGAACACTTCACAGTAGACAATAACGGTAAGCTTTATAGAAGTTTTGAGATGTGGTAGATCAAGGGGAGTTCGAGGTCATGATCGGTCTTAAGGACCGTGACCATGGGGATCGAAAACTGAGAACGTTACCACGAGAACCTAGTTAACGGACAATACACGGACAGTTCGAGCATTGCGGCAATCACGCCTGAGGATACAGTAGCAGTGGCGTAACCAGAACACGAGATTGTTACACATATGAGTTGTGGTAAATTGGTGACGATCAAATAGATCGGGGACTCGTTCAATATCTGTGAATGAACGCTAGTTGCCGTGTGAAATTATGACGAATAAGTTGAATTATTATTATTATTATATTAGTATTTGTATAGCGCTCTTTTATGACCGAATGATCATTCCAAAAGCGCTTCTTTGCCTCTCTGAGTAAAAAGGTGGGTCTTGATTCTGCTTCTGAAGGATACCTCCGCTTTAAGCTCTCTTATGCTTTCCGGTAGTGAGTTCCAGGCCATTGGTGCAGCGTAGCTGAAAGCCCGATTGCCAAAGACCGTGCTAGGACTACCTCCCGTCAGCTGCAGGGTGCTTTTATTTGCTCTAGCCGATCTGAGTGTCTCTCCACGCGCGCTTATTTCTGAAGGCTTGATAAGTTCTGTCAGATAGCCCGGTGCAGTTTCGTTGAGTGCCTTGTAAGCTAAGAGGCATAATTTATACTGGATTCTAGCCGAAACTCTCAACCAGTGCAGTCGGTGTAGTATTGGAGTAATGTGACAGAATTTGGGCGCGTTGTAGACTGAAGCGTTGAAGCGTTGTGTTGATCAGAAGATATCCTTAAAATACGTGTCTTTGCTCCACCTGACTGCACATCCTGTTTCTCTGTAACACAATTTTCAAGGACGATAATATTGGAAACTCAAATTCACACACTTTCAACAATTTTGCATTTTTAATAAATGTGTGTTAAAAAATTATTTCCTGTGATATGGCACAAATAACTCCGCTTTGATTCGCAATGGCATCAAAGTCCGAGAAACGAGTATCAAAATTTATTTTCAAAGCACTTAAAGTTTCGATTGCAAAATCGATAGGAAACTCAGACTATTTCACTTTTTACCACCGGCAACAATGATAATATGGTTTTGGCCCTCGGAGCTTACTGGAGTAATCAGTATGGCCCCAAGGCTGGAAAGTTTGGAGACCCCTGGTCTAAATGCTACTCATCAAAATGCTTTATTTTACCCTTAGGTTATTTCGAGTTGCGCCGATGGTTCGGGCAATTCGTCAAGTATATAGATCACTTTAGTAACAAAGCATAATAGCAAAGTGCCCCGGGCGGTATACGAACCGCCTACAAAAGAGTTTCGACTACTCACGGAATGTTTAACCACTCAGCGAGCCATTGAACCCAACACCATACAATACGTAGTATCCAACATCGCGTCTGGGCTCACAAAAAATCACATACATCATACAAGCATTACAGTCTGGGACTCTAAAATATAAATATTGAAAATACGTTATAAGGAGCTATTGTTGTCTACAAACAATATGTATTTAATCATGTCTACTCCATTGGCCTAATAAAGCTTCTATTAAAATTCCCTCTAAAATTACGTCTACTTTTAACCCTTTTGTCTGTCAATACGGCGTGAATTTTTTAAACAATTTTTTTTTGCTTAAAACTATTATTTGAAGCATAAATGTACTTATCTGACCTATTTTCATATATCACATTGGTTCTTGTATCCTTTAGCTATCAGATGATGCATAAAAAACTATTATATTCAACAAACGTTCATTATGTAAGTCCATACAAGTGGTGACATTCAAATATGTGGTTTACAGAAAAATCACTCCTGTGGCGAAACCTAACGCTATTTATTTACATGCTTTACAGATTACTGTAAAGAATACATGAAGGTTGATAAAGGGAATGACTGCACTTCCAATTTCCTACCGTAGATGTCACAATGAGTACTGAAAGTATCAAAACGATTTATCACGTCAACCGATGCAACGGTCGGGGAATCTTTGACGGCGTATGCCGACAACCGATACGAAAAGTTTATTGACAGATGTGTTAGTAAATTTACTATTTTAAGGTTACTTTTTAAATAAAAAATTCACACAGGAGAGAAGCAGAAGGCATTGGCCCTCCCCGGATTCTATAGTGCTCAACCGGATCGACTTGGCAATCATGAGTATGACAAAGATGTGTAGATTTCAAAAGTTTATTAACATGTTTCTTGAAAAAAATCAGATTGTACCGAGGTCGCGGTCATGAAATTACCGCATCAGGTTAATGGTGATGCCGGAATACAAAGGTTCCGGCACTGAGGATAATTCCAAAGACCGGAGTTGAGTTGGTACTAATTTATTTGATGAGATACCCATTTTTATACCTTAGTCTACGACATGAGTAAGCATTTACAAAATTAATATTAATCCATTAAATGTCATACAACGCAAATTCCTCGATACCTGTTGTTTTGGACCTCGATCCCCTCAATTTACATAGAGTGGCAAAAATTCCCTGTGTCGTACCTGACTGAATGAATCTAAGATAAAGAGTTTGTGTATAACAATTACTTCAAAGACTTTTGGATGTTTTAAAAAAATTATTATGTTAAAAATAACGATTTGAACAGTGGATTTAAAAGACAGATTCTGAGAGAGCATTCCAAAGCATGTCTCAAAGAAGGAAACTGGATAAGTTGTTCGGCCTGAGTGTGTCAACCGTAGAAAAATGCTTAGAGAGAATACCGTAAGTTCGACTTAGATAAATCATTAGTCTCTCCTGTATCTAACAATGAGAAATTACAGAATCGCAGTGTCCATGAAAGTAGCGATAAAAAAGTTTTGTGAATCTCTTGAACTTCCGTGGATAGAAGATTAGACGTTAGTGTACCATTGTTTATCGTACGCATTGCTCTTAAATTGAAATGGATCGTTAATTAGAATGTTGATTTTTTGTGTGGCTACTCGGACACAGCGCACACTTCAGAAGGTTTGGTAGGGTCTACTCCACGCCGCAGTCACATTTAGTCGGTCCGCTGTAAAGCTGCCAGGCTTTCATTTGTGTCCTCGTCTTGCATACTCCAGTCTGAAGTATGTTAAGGGACCTCCATATATTCCACCCCTGGTCATGTCCAGGGACTAGGTCCTCTTTCGGGGCAATCCAAGTACTCCCTTCAGTTGCTATTCTCCACATGTTCAGCCGCAGAGTGGTCTCAGGTAACACCAGTTCCGTTGTCGACTGTAGGAAACTTCTTCTTGATTTGAGCCGTGTGGTTATCTTTTGATACCCAAACATAGGTGGAGTGTGTCGTGGGTTGCTTTGGGGAGCTCCTTCTTGGTGGTGACTTCTCACCGTTGTCGATAGATATTTAACCCATCAAATAAAATTAAATTTTCTTAATTCTTCATAAGAACTCCCAAGAGATCACATATGAAGATGAATGGAAGAGACTGATGAAAGATGGTCCTGAAAGATAGGATCAGCAAAAAGAAACATTCACTCTTGAATAAAAAACCATACTTACAACAAATAATAACACAACAAAACACCATCCTATTTAAGTATTTGCTATGAACAGATTTAATATCCCTGGCTTATAAATCATTTTTTGCACGTGATCAGTCATGTTGGAACTATTTCGCGTATTATAAGGTGACCACACATCCATACTTTTATTAAATAAAAAAATATATAAAAAAAATTACAAAACTTTTTAAATAAATTTATATCTCCGGCGGGTATAGCTCAATGTTCAAAGCGTTTGCTTGGTAAGCCAAAGGTCATGGGTTCGATCCACGACGAAGATTAAAAAATATATATTGTTAATCGATTTCTGAGTTCTAAAATACCCCCGGTTGGTGTGAATTTGATCCCTCACCCGTAAAATGCCAGTTCTAGCCTATTAATTAAATTATTTGTGGTAGGCGAAAGTCGTCCGGTGAAAATCACCCATTCATAGTGAATTCCTGTAATAATAAAGGATGATGCGTGAATGTCGGTCTGTAGTCTATGACGTTGGCGGAACAACACTCCACATGCAGCGCTTAACCCGGTATGTAACAACACCATCTGTCGGTATTCTCCTGACTTTGTGAGGATCAATGTGAGGGAACGTAATGGTGTCTGGGATATGTTCTTCGGAAAATCGTATCCTAAGGTATGAGGTATCCGAAACTACAACTGCCTTTTCTTCAGATTCACCGTCTTGGAAATCAGCTAGTATCTATCGGAAACTAATTTTTTGGCAGTTTTTAATTCAATTAATGGGCAGTTATTATTAAGCAAACGTTCAGTAAAAAATACCTAAAATGGTAAGCAAAAAATATCAATCGGCAGTAGAAAAATAATAAATTGGCAGGAAATAATTATTGAATGCTAATTAATAAAAGGTTTTGTAGGTCTCAGTTTGTATTTTAAATGTTAATTATTTAGTAATTTTAGATTAATTTTTACCAATATAGAAAATACAAAATAACTGCCATTTAAATTTTATAACTGACCACATTCATACTGACACAGTGGACACTGCCAAATTATTTAGTCTACTGCCGATATTTTTTTGTAATGCCAAATGATTTAACCTGAAATTGTGTTGAAATTCGGTCTGTTTGTCCCCGATAAATAGGCACAGATTGTTAATACTAACCTGTCAGAGACTATGCCTCTTGGGAGAGGGATCAGACTGTTCAACCAAATCGCCTCGGATGTTGTATATTTCACGTAAGGCAGGCCCAATTCAGGCATGAACTCAACGAGTTTCTTTGGAGAAATGATTTGTTGGCATCATCTATTTGATGAGCATTTGGACCTTCTGTTGCTTGTCTTTATAGCTTTGTTCTTAGTACTTCATCATAAGCACCTATATTTGTTTATTAATTTTGATTGTTCTTCGGTAACGATTTGATTTTTTATTAAGTTGTTATGTTTTATATTAAAAAAAATAAAAATCAATAAATAAATTTAATTGAATTGAATTGAATTTAACTTACTGCCAAAACCTTGAAATAGTTTCTAAATAAATAAATACAGGCTGTATCTATTACTAGAACGAGGCAGCATTTTTGCAAAATATACGCATTTAATCTAAAAAATCTGCTGTACTAATAAATATTTAATTGCATTTTCTAAGTACTCATTTCTCAGCAAATAAAAATATTTCCTTCGTGATGAAATGTTGGTTAGAATAATAACAATTTAATTACGAATATGCAATGGACTTCTTATTTTGAATGTATTAGTAAGACGAAACCGCAAGATGGCGGTTTCTTGCAAAAGTAGGTGGTGTTAGAGAAACGTAATTGCTATTAAATTTTCACATTAAAATAGTTGTTGGATATGATGTATATCTTACATCGTATGTATATCAGTAAATTGATACATTACTTATTATATTCATTTACATCTTTCCTTAAATTCTGTAATTATTTCTGATATTCAAGAAGTCTATACTAAATTATTTAGAATATACATTTTTTTCTCTGATACTAAGACATAGACAACGTGAGCTTACAGAACTTTGAAACGACAATTTGTGGTGCCCATATGCTCCAAATATTGAAAGGATGTAGTAAAAAAATACATAAACCATTGAAGATTTTTACCAATATTCAACAACCACAAACGAATTCTCAGAAAACATCATCTTATATGATTGTTTTCTCAACAAAACGGAGAAAAATAAACTGCAGACGCTTGTGTTTAAGCCACGAACCTTTGCAAGCGTGTTCATTTCATTACCCGTCGCTGGCACTTTGCCATTTCCACCGCCTGTCCAATCGAGAAATTAACACGTTTCATTACTTTTCTTCGATTTTTTATTAAATAAATGCCATATAAGATGATTTTTGCTCTGAATTTTGAAAATTTACAGCAAAAATCTGAAAACGAAAAATTGAAAAGGCAGGAACTTTAGAAACTGACAGTTCATGGTCGACACACGTTAACCGTGTTCGGCAAGTGTAAGACGAGCTTAACGGTTGTGGGTGGGTGCAGGAAGAATAACGGTAGAAAAGACTTATCATACGCCTGTGTTCCATTGATTGCAGGTTAGACGTAAAAGTGTCATTGTTTATCAAACGAAATGCTCTTCTTTGATCTGAGTCAAATAAGTTTAAAAGGTATTTTGGGGCTCCAATCCAAAGGTGACTGCCGTATTCTAGGATAGGTCGGATTTGTCCTTTATATAGAATAAGAATTTGTTTATCGTTGAAATACCGACGTGATTTATATAATACACCTAGTTTTTTGTAAGCGAGACCGGCTTTATACTTAATTGACTCGTAATATTTGACATTATTCGAGATTGATACTCCATGGATGTTGATGGAGCTTGCTTTTGGAAGAGAGCTTTTTTTTCAAATCAAGTCTAATGACATTGGGAAACAATGAACATTTAAAAAAACAAATTACAGAAAAACTATTGTACCCCTTTTGCTCCATTTCAGAACATTTCATTGTATATTTAAAAATAACATCTAACATTCTTCTTCTTCGTAGTATCAATCCGGTGGATTGGTTTGCACAGCAACAGAATCTTGCATCTCGATCTCCATTCCTCTCGGTCCTCCGCAACCCTTTTCAGCTCAGCATAAGCGCTGTAATTCATGTCCTCGAATACTTGCTGTAAATACTCCCGTCTAGGGCGCCCTCTACAGTTTCTACCCTCAACCATCCCCTCCACAATATCGTGAAGAAGACCATTGTGGCGCATGATATGACCAATCCATCGGGCTCGCCTCTCTGAGATGGTTCTTATTAGTTGCCTATTTTCCTTGATTATTCTGAGAAACTCATTATTCGTGACGTGGTCTCTCCAGGAAATTCCGAGAATTCTTCTGTACGACCACATCTCAAAGGCCTCTAGTATTTTTTTATCACTTTCAGATAAGCACCATGTCTCACAGCCGTACATTAAGATGCTCCAAGCAAGTGTTTTGCCAAGTTGCTTGCGGAGCCCAAAAGAAATATTCTTTGACTCAAGAATTTTGGCTTTTTTATTGAAAGCTAGCCTTGCTTGATGTATTCGACTGTTGACTTCTCTTTTTGTTCTGCCATCCCAGGTGATCGTACTTCCAAGGTATACAAATTCATTTGCATCTTTTATTGGTTGTTTCAGCATTGATATGTTAATTTTCTGCTGCTCATTGCGGCTTAGTCTCATGACTTTGGTTTTTGTGCTGTTTATCTTCATATATTAACATTATAATGCTTATATTTTGTGTACTTTTATCCAAAATAAGTATATTTCTTTTAAAATATACTTCGTGTTATAAAACGTTGAAAAACAATACCCTTTAATTATGTGTAACCCAAGGCTCTGTCTATAAATATCTGCGACATAACTAGACCACAATTTCACACCATGACCTGTAAAATCATTTTCCCGAAACCCGAAACGCGATACTTTCCAATGTTCCCAAAATAAACAATTTCATGGAACGTGTAATGGACACTTTATTATATTCAATGTCAAAGTGCCTTTATGAATGTTTATCGATTGCTTAGTAATAACACTTTAGTAATAACAGTATTAGGTACTTTAAGTAACAGTAAGTCATAACAGTAAAATAACAGATTAGTAATAACAGTAAGACATTCCCTGATGGAGTGCATTATGCCCAATTCAGGAGGCCCAATTCAGAGATGAACTCCAAAAGTTTCGTTCGAGGAATAATTTGTTGGCGTCGTCTGTTTGATGAGCATTGGGACCTTCTGTTGCTTGTCTTTATTGCTTTGTTCTTAGTACTTAATCATGAGTACCTATATTTGTATATATTGTGTTTTTTTAATTTTAGAAATGTAACTCAGAAATGAATTGAGTTGTTCAAATTTGTAATGTTTCTGTAAGGGCAAAAATAAATATAATTGAAATAAAATAAATAAAATTATCCATGAAATAGGGGACGTGTTCTGTGTTCCTGAGAGTCATTTCTTAGGAGGATCTTTCTGAACTGCTGCTTGGTATACTGGTGGGAATAACGAGCGCGGTTAACGAGGCCGACATGTAACAGACTCCTATGTTTTTATTTATTTATTTATTGTCTCTTCGTTTGATCTAACCTTGTATTTAATATGCAGGGTACCATGAGCAACCATTTTTTTCTTCCTTTTTTAATGATAAAAAATTGAATAAAAAATATTTACGGAAAAAAGTTGAATACCTAATAATATTTATTGTTTTAGTAATAAGAATACAATCGACCTTCATTTAGCAGTTTAATGAGACGGTTTTACTAGCCCGATTCTCCCGAGGAGAACCATTTAGTCTCAAGGATCAATTCCATCCAAAATATACACTGCTATAGAAGAGACTCGAATGAAAAATCTCCGCAGACGCTCCCTTATAGGAGATTTGACTGTAATAGAAAAATATGCGTGCTAAAAAATTAAGAATGAGCGTTCGTTAGTTTGTTTATTATGTAAGCACATACAGGAGAATACCGACAGATGATGATAGTGATGTTACTGCTTCATCTGTGGATTCTTGACATTTACCATGTTACATATAGCCAATCACTGCATGTTTAGTATTGATCCGACAACTTCATAGACTACAGCCCGACATTCACGACGTCATCCAATTATTACAAGAATTTACTATGAATGGTATGATTACGAGACGTCTTTCGTCTACCATTGATATGATTAATAAGCTATGACTGGCGTTTTCCGCGACGAGGGATCAAATTCTCACCAACAAAATCAGGTCTAAACATTGAAACAGCTCAGTATCTAATCTTCTAACATCCTTCTCTCCCAAAAAGGTGTTATTCCGTCGTTTGAGGGCATGATGAGGAGCAGGTCAGCAAACAAAGACTTTCTTTTAGAAGAAGCACATTGATTATATTTATGATAAACTTTAGAAGCATCTGGCCAGGCGGAATGACATGCCGCCGGCCGTAATGCGACTTTCTCGGTCGTCAACACATAACTGACTCCTTCGTCGGCGCTTAGGCTGTCGCCCAGGGCTCAAGTGGTGATGTCTATAACTAACACACACGTGAGCGGACAAGCGAGATTGTACATCGAGGTTTTCGGTACCAGTCGGCAAGGGCCACATCGTGCTGATGTCACTATTTCTTCGAAACGTTCACTGAAAATTTACAGTCAACTCGACTTATACATTACTTTTGTGCGATTTTAATAATCCGAATAATATTTTTTTGTCTTCTCCACAGTGATCGACATCCATAGTCTTTCTTCATCATCCACAATGGGAGCAGACGCTGACAAAAAGTCGGCCGGCAGTCCAGTGGACGCGCCAAGTGACAAGAACGGTTCCTCGCCTGCAAATGGAGACACGGGCGAGATCACCCTCAAGGCCAAGATGAGCCTCCTCAACGGAGTGACGGTCATCGTGGGCAGCATCATCGGCAGCGGCATCTTCGTCTCCCCGACTGGAGTACTCCTCCACACGGGCAGCGTCAATGCATCCCTCATAGTCTGGATCATCTCCGGTGTCTTCTCCATGGTGAGTTCTCCAACATTTATCATGTCTTCCATCACAATTAGAATGTATATAAAACAGGCGCTGTAAAAGCTACGAGTTATTTTGTATGGTTGATATCAAAATAATTGCAAAAAAGTGTTTCACGTACTTAAAAATAGGGCAAAAGAGCATCTCGAATCAAGCACGCGGAACTGACATAGCGATGGTCTTGTTAATACTGGTTTGTTTCGTCAGGAAGCGCATTTTTTTTTCATTCGGTCAACATGTCTTTTTTTTGGGCCGGTCGTCTTGTACCTGCGCTCCTTGAGAGCACTTACCAAGGCATTGTTTTCAGAGAACTTTCTCGTTATACAAGTAACGGGCCTTGGTGAGCAACACCAAGCGTGGGTGTAAAAGTTTGTAGTTCAATTAAAATTTTCACTTTTTAACTTCTTCACCGAAGGTCGCCGCGTATACAGAAAAGGCATGGTAGTTGGACTCCGTAGCGATGAGGTCGACATATCCAACCAGTCCAGGCTTCTGTTGGATTACGCTAAAGAGCCTTTCCCTACTTAAATCTAATATTGGGCAATGCTACAGAACGTGTTCAGCGTCCTGCAAGGAGCTACCACATGGGCAGTCTGGACTGTCAACGAGGCTAAACTTGAAGAGTTTAGCCTTAAAATTGCCGTGCCCAGTCATGAATTGACTATTCCAATGGCTTGGAATAAGCCACAGCATCTCCATTCTATCGAGGACGGAAGGATAGAAGGAATATGTGTGTCAACATGTCTGTGGAGTGATGCAGTCATAAAAATTAAATATTTTAAAATGTGATGTAAAACATCAAATTACGGGTTCGAATCATTCCTATAATAAACTGAATTTGGATCAGGTCGATTTATGTCGATGTATGCCTTTCCTAAAAATAATGGATACCTTAAAATATGATGCTAAAGACGATATAAGAAATATCTACAGATCACATCATGATTGATGAGGTAGGTTCTCAAAGAAATCAAAGAAGAGAATGATTTAAATTTAAAAACAAAGGTGCATAAAACAGAGAACTACAAAAACGAGTCGCAGAATTGACGAGGAGCAGCTTTAACTGTAAAAAGGATGCCTTAATATGAAAAAAAACGCCCTTTTTATTTATGGCGCCTTATTTTAAAAAGCCGGTTCTGTCTGAACGCATAGCGCCGTACATAAGTAGGCGTTGTTTGACGCAACTGGTGTCCGGCGTCTTCTCAAACGATATAATGACATTTCCGGTGTCAACTCCGTGAACTGCAATCATTATATCATCGGTCATACTTCACTCTTCTTCTGGAAATCCTGTGCTAAATTGGATGCACTTAACACATACGAAGATCGCGAAATACGAGTAAAAACATTGTACAACGATAATATATAATCTCTTATTCTGGAATATTACTCTACGGATATGCAGTTTAATCTTTTTCTTCCAATGCCTCAAGATCTGTGGTTCAATCTCAAATGAAGCATAAAATAAAAATGTTATTCTATCAAATATAAACACTATAGTGTTACACATAATAACTGGAGTAAAAGTTGTATAGAATATTCCGTAGAACGCCCGTCCCCATTATCAAGAGTTTCCGTAAAAATAGACAACACGCGAATGATAGACTGGAGTCTAATTACGTTGCAGGATCGACATTTAATCTCGAGCGGTGGGGAATGCTTCGGCAGGGAGAGTCATTATTGTGCGACTGCGGACACCTGCAGACCGCCTCACACCTAAGATCCTGCTCCATGTGCCCAACAAGCTGCACACCTCAAGACCTAAAGCTAGGCAACACACGGACTATCGGTGTTGCCAGATACCGAGCAGAAATAATTTGACATCGATGACACGAAGAAAAAGAAGATTCCACTTATTGCAAAGGCATTGGATTGTTGACCTACAGTAATTTAATTGCTTCCTAACATCACTGATGACACTCTGTTGTACTGTATTAATTAAATTATTAATAATATTATCATCTAAGTCCCTCCACGCACACAGTCGCTATAAAAAAAAACTTTATATAGAGTCTACACTCACTTTACTAACTGACTTGAAAATAACCATTCGACCTGACTGAAACATGTCGTCAAAAAAATAAATTGTGGAATAAATTCTAAAAATTTATTTTATTCACATATGATATTATGGAATTCCACCAAGAAATATCGATCGAAAAAATCGAAATAAATAAAAAAAACTCTTCCATCATACAGCGTCTAGCTAGAGTCTAGCTGCTAAACGATTTGGTTGAAAGCACTAGAGAACTAAAATCCTTTACTAGTTTTCACTTGGGAGTGTTTATTTGAAAACAAATACATTTTCTATAAAGCAGCTTTTGCCTTTACTGGGATGCACTTTCATGGATTAAGCCAGCGTCAAGATAAGATTGACAAATGTGCAAACTCTCCCAAGAGACATTGCCTTGGGCAGATTACTTCTTTCCCTTGGAAATGTAAGCAGTTCGAGATTTATTCCTTTTTTATTTACTTAATCTAGCTAAATAAATTAAGTATTAATCCCACAATACTGTTTGATGAACGGCATATTCGATTTCAGCGGGAATTAAATTATATATATATTTACGTAAACACACAGAAAACATGAGAATATGTTATATTATTTTACCTAAGCTTAACTATTATAATACTATACTAACCTTACTCAAATCAATGCTTGTATACTTCATAAAATGACTGATATAAAAAAGAACCATTTTTTTTTGCACAAACATCGATGGAATTATTACTTAGTGCGGTTACTCATTATTCTTCTTTTTCTTCGTGTCAGCTATTTCAAATTGTTTCCGCCTAAAATCTGGCAACATCGATGGCCCATATGTTGCCCAGCATTAGGTCTTGGGATGTGCCTCTGGGGAGCATGCAGTGGAGCAAGCAGGGAAGCATTAAGAGAACCTCCACGAGGTGACCCCTGGAAACGGAATTAAGGACTTCCTCCTCCGGCCAATCTATTCAATCCATCGACGAAAACGTAAAAAAAATATTAATGTTCGTAAAATTAATATTGCATATTATTTTACAATATAGGGCAGCGTCAAATTAAAACTACCTGAAATAACACGTAGAAAGGCATTTAATATATACTTACAGTACCAGCTTTAGATATTTCGATGCCCTAGGGTATTTTTTGTGATTCTCCGTATTGTTTCTATTTAAAAAATCTAATTGAGATTGGTTGCTTTCGACGCCCCTAGCTTACTCGACGCCCTGGAGCACCGACTCACTTCGCCACCCCCTAAAACCGGCACTGTATACTTATTTTGCTAGAATATTTCACTAAGATACTTTTAAGAGATGGGATATTTATAAATGATACTTCCTACTCTAAAATATTAAACTTTTTCTTGATATTACGAGTATAAGAGTATGATTGTCTTATACAAATGATTCCTTTGAGAGTTTTTCCTTCAGAATAAATACAGTGAAATGAAAGTAACGAATGAAATTGTATATCATAAATATCTACAATAAATTACAAATATGAATATTTGTGGCTTTCTTGTATATATTACTAATTCGTTTTTATAAACGATTTTACTGTTAGTTTAGCATATCAACCTCCAAATGGATCATAAATCACCTCCAACTAAAGTCTGAATGTATTCTTTAGTTGTTGGTCCTCCAAAACACTGACAATATGAAGGCTTCAATAAAATATTTATATATTAATTATACCCAATCTAATATCTAATATAAAATGGAGGTCACTCTTGTGAGGTTTTGTGTTATAACAAGATTCCAGTTTGGACCAAAGGTAAAATCTACAAAACTGCTGTGAGGCCAGCTATGCTCTACGGATCGGAGTGTTGGACCCCGCTGAAACTCGACTTGAATAGGATTCATGTGGCAGAGATGAAGATGCTGAGGTGGGAGGGCTGTGTGACTAGAGTGGATAGAGTTCTAAATGAGCATATATATACGGGGCTCATTTCGGGTGACCCCCATACCTGAAAAGATGAGAAGAAAAATAAAAATTGACTAATGAGCTCTAAAATATCCCCGGTTGGTGTGAATTTGTTCCTTCACCCGTAAAATCATCAGTCATAGCCTATTTATTGAAATCGGTGGTAGACGAAAGTCGTCCCGTTAAAACCACCCATTCATAGTAAATTCATGTAATAATAAGGATGATGCGCAAATTTCGGGCTGTAGTCTATGACGTTGGCGGATCAACACTCCACATGCAGCGCTTAGCCATATGCACCATGGTAAGCGTCATAGAATTCTACACACTAGACTTCAGAATTACTGTCACCATCTGTCGGTATTCTCCTGTATGTGCTTACATAAAAAAAAACTTAAAAATTATATGAAATAAAAAAACCGTTCATGACTTCTGGCTAAATGTTCTCTTATACTTTTGATAGTATTATTCGAATGAAATTCCGTTTTTTAAATTTAATTTAATGAATTCTTATTTTAAATATATGTTTCAATATGCAATTTTATTTAAGCTTACCTAATGATCTCATATTTCCGAAAAATAGCAACTTTTTAATTTGTAATCAGCCGAAGCGATCAAAGCGACATTCTTCCGAAATTTATGCATAAAAACAAAAATATTCCATTTTTTAAACGCCAAATTCACTAAAATAGACTTGACATGTCAGCAGGAAAAAAATATAAAAAAGCGGGCTCATATTTAGGCATAAATTTTTAGATTATGTATATATATTTTAATTGGGATTCTGCTTAGAAATTAATATTCATAATTATTTGCTTAGTAATAATTTTTTTGTGTAAAACAAACCTAGGCGATAATAAGTAAATAAAAAACGTATCAGAAACTCAAATATTAAAGAATAATATTTGTAATAATGAACGAGTATTAAACTTGTATAGCCGATAAAATATATTAATACAGTCGGTCAAGAAGTGAAGGTGGCCCTGGTTGGGACTGATATCAGCCTGATATAGCTCTTTTAGGCTGACGCCGAAAAGCCTCGAAAATCGATCTTTTTTCTCTTATTTTTGTTATCTCGCCTGACATGAACATCTAATAATGTAAGTTTTAATTATATAAAATTACACGGCGTTTGCATGCGCCAATTTATTTGTTATGACAGTTGCTCCATTTCATGTTGGTGCAACTGTCATCTTTAATTTGGTTTTTTGCCGTGATTATCTTGGCGGCGCTGCATGTCACAGTGCTCTGGCAGTCGTCAGTTAACTCTCGTCCGGCCGGCGTCATGTAAGGTCGGACGGGGAAATCAAGTCTTTAATAAAAATAAATGCGAATTGTGCTTCAAAAACAAGTTCTTTGTGTTGTTAATCTGCTCCTGCATCCTTCCTCCGCGCAGCCACGTTACCGATGAGTCGTTAAACGAATTGCATGGGGATGATTTCGTCCCGGATGAACCATTTTTGTTTGGCTTATATTTAAAAATTTGAATTATTAAGTATGCTAAAATTAATTATAGTAATATATTTGCTTAATAATAATAGAAGCAGAAGAATCGCGTACTTATAGTAGTTACTTATTACATCTTCTTATTCTTCGTGTCAGCGACGTCAAATTATTTTTGCCCAGTATCTGGCAACATCGATATCCTGTGTGTTGCCCAGCATTAGGTCTTGAGATGTGCAGTTTGTTGGGCACATGGAGCAGGATCTTAGGTGTGAGGCGGTCTGCAGGTCTCAACAGTCGCACAATAGTGTCTCTCCCTGCCCGAGCATTCCCCGCGAGGTTGTCTTTTGTTCTACCAACTCCGTTTCTTAATCTGTTATGGGATTTCCAGGTTCGCCAGTCAAGGTTCTTGCCAGTTGGGATGCCTTCCTTTGGAGTAATGAAATCCTCAAGGCAATCAACCAATCATCCCACTGCTTGTATAATCAGATACCCCCAGCACCCAGACTGAAGTCGTGAAGCAACTTTCTGAGATCCACACAACCTCTCACATCCGGCCCTGAAAATGAGAGACTCTAGCTCTGGCAACAAGTCGCACCAGAGGACTTATTACATAGTAGCTATGTATTCTATTGGAGAATGTCTTCGTAAGATCTTGCTGAATTATGTACTTGTAACTAGGCAGTACATAATGCTACTTTCTTGCAAAGTCTAATCGGATTAAACCAAGCAGACGACGAATTCCCTTGGAGACCAATTAATATGGACTTTATTTTTAATCCATTATTGCAGAAACATAGCCAAGAATAATATATATATACATAGAAAATAATATAACCAGATATCTTATTATTGTAGACTACAATATTGTAAAAGATTACATCATAGTAAAAAAAGGCTGAATTTGTGGAGAGACTGTTAATGGTCATTGCATCACGATAATGCACCGCACATTCTCAAAGCGAAAATTCCGCATGTCCTAAAACTAAGGCGTTTAACTAATGCATCCTCCCTGTATTAACTTATGGCGCAGAAACGTGGAATCTTACAGTTAGTCTTACTCATAAAATAAAGGTCACCCAGCGTGCTATGGAGAAATCTATGCTTTAAGTGTCGCTAAAAGATAAAATCCGAAACGAGGATATCCGCAGAATAATTCAAGTAGTGGAGGCTACCCAACGAATAGACTCACTCACTGAGGTTGTGAAATGAATTAAGAAGAATAAATAAAGATTATATTATTTTTAAACAAATTAACAGTAATACTGTTTATATAATATTTTTTCCTACTGATTAAAATTTCAATGGCTAACTTATATTTCCATTCAACGTAATGCTTTCAATATTCTTTACAACGTCCACGTTGCATACTGATCCATGGTCCAGGTATAAAATAAATTACTGTCGAGAGTCCTGAATTATTATGTGAGTATTTTTGCGGGACTCGTCCCGTGTATTGTCTGGACCCCGTTGAGCAAAATAACCGGTTTATTTTTTGGCAGTTTTTTTTTTCGCATTACTAACAGGTCTCCGAGACCTTTCCAAGAAGAGCTTTTAACCCTATGTTAACTAAATTTAACCAAACTATTGTTAATTACAATTACGAAGCGCTACGTAATCCCTACTTTTTAAAAAATAATATATGTTTTATAAATATAATATAAAATCATTTATTTACGTGTACTTATATCAGACATCACGTGTGTGAAGTTGGCATTGAACCTCGGATCCAACGGGAACGAAAAGGCCTGAAATAATTCATTTTATTTTGTGAATAAATGACGTTTTCATAAAAAGGAGATTAAAAAATAATATTTTTAATCGATTTCTGAGCTCCAAAATAGCCCTAGTTGGTGTGAATTTGATCCCTCACCCGTAAAATGCCAGTCATAGCCTATCAATTAAAATTGGTGGTAGACGAAGGTCGTTCCGTTAAGACGACCCATTTATATTAAATTCCTGTAATAATAAGGATGATGCGTGAATCTCGGGCTGTAGTCTATGACGTTGGCGGATCATCACTCCACATACAGCGCTAAGCATATGTTACATGGTGAATGTCACAGAATTCCACAGATGAGACTTCAGAATTACTATTACCATCGGTCGGTATTCTCCTGTATGTGCTTACATAAAAAAATGTAATAATAAAAAAAACATTATCACCGATAAGCAGATATCTCCTGAATTAAGTGGATAATTATTAACCATTTACAAAAATTAATTAGTTAGGGGGTTCTAAAGGGTTAGAAATAGCAACATAAAATCTTCAAAACACGCACGTGCAATTTTAAAAAAGCTACTAAACAGTTTTCTAAATTATTTGCTAATGACGCGTACTTAATTTTTGAAGCATTATTATTTTATTCTTTAAAGGTAAGCAGCTTTAGTGAAATAAATCATAAATTAAATTAATTAATTTCCCTCATCTCTTGCATATTCGCTCCCTCATTGGAACGTATGGGCGCCACACATTGTAACCATAAAGTTCTTTCATCCATCATCAATTTTACTGTATGAAAAGTTTTCGACTGATTTCTAGACTTCATTAGACCTAACTATTCTTTCTATTTTTATATGTGCGATAACTATCCATTAAATTCAATCAATTCCGTACATTTAAGAACTAATTTTCTTCTAGGTATTCATTTTTTTTATTCGTTAGAGTTTTAAGAAAATCGCTTTCCACGCCACTTAAACATTCATTCTTTCTTCTTCGTGGGATTCATCTTTGATTTAAGTGTTGCATATATACATTTTTTTAATATTTAAAATATCATTAAAATTTATTCATATGGTAATTGTTTGTTATCCTAATTTTGTACTAATGGGTTGAGCACTTTAAATGTCATGTATCAGTTCTTTTTTTTAATTTTATTTTAATATTTTGTCATGGTAAAGTTTTCATTGATAAGCATTGATCTTTGAAATCGCCTTTTAAATTTGTATGTTTTTTGTATGTTTTGATATCCCCTCGATTTAAAAATACGACAAATAATATACATTACATATATGTACGATAACTATCCATTAAATTCAATCAATTCCGCACAATTACCTTTATTAATTTTTTTTCTCCGACCGGTACGTGAGATTTCGCCAATGCAGCGCCGTCCCTCACGGCAAAAAAGCATTCTTTCTGACAGTTCCAACATGACAGCGAACAACTGTAATAACAAATAAAATGGCATATGCAAACTCCGTGCTATTTTATATAAAACTAAAACTAACATTATTAGTTGGGCATGTCAGGCGAGCGAACAAAAATAAGAGACAAAAGATCGTTTTTCGAGGCTTTAAGTCATCAGCTTAAAAGAGCTATATCAAGCTGATATCCTTATGATTATGTATACTCTATGTTTCTATTATAATTATTTACTTAATTAACGTTTGTACCTCGGAACTATGGTTCTGTTAAAATAAATAAATTAACTAATATACTTATATATTTATCGATTAAAACAACTCTACATTCATCAGCGTCAGCCTTTAAAATAAACTTCATTCCATGCATACGTGCGTCACGTAACAATGTGTAAAAAATATTTTTCAAAATTTGCTATTTTACACCACACTTTAAATATTTCAGGTATAGTAAGTACTTTGGGGAGCAAATTCGTACACCCGTAATTTCAGGCAAAGATCGCTCGGCCGTAATATTATTACCATACTTGCATAAACATTAATGTACGAGAGGAAATAATAACGCAATGTATTTTCGGGTTCCCGAGGTGTGTCATTAATTCTCTGATAGCCCGCTGGGAGCTGAAATATTACAGACAGTTGTGGGCACTAAAGATGGCGAGACTAAAGTTTAATACTCCTATTTTACAAAACACAAATTGGAAATTAAGTATTGATATAATTTATTTCATTTCTTCAGCTTAACAACGGAAAACTTTGAGCAGAAACTTTTGATAAAGCTAATGACATCCTCCTCTCTAAGTTCGCCGTTGAATTGCGTGGTGGCAGGGTGAGGAGCAGATTAACAACACAAAGACTGTTTCTGAAGAACATTGACATATATATTTCGATAACTTTACAAAATTCCGATCCTAGCGTAATAACATTATCCTCGTTCCGCATAAGACGAAAGAATCGCAGTGAACAGTGATTGAAACCAACTTGAGTGAAGATATTGACATATTTAGTGTAATATTGCTTCAGATTCAGTGCTGGTGTTGAGTGATACGAAATGTTTTCAGACGTTTGATTTTGTAACAATAATCCCGTGTTATTTGTGTGTCAAACATGATATACTTACGAAATGGTTTTTGTTGTTGCAAGTCCAACTATTTGCGTGAGTATCCCGACACTAGTTCTGAGTGTGAGGTCATTGACACTAAATGTGTCAATACATTTACAATGCCACACTTACATGAAATTACTTCAATAATGAATTAAAATATTTTGTAATGCTATTGAAGGAAATAAAATAAATGAATTGAATTGAAAAAACATGACGGGCTGGCCATAATACGACCTTCGCGCGATCGGCACACAACTGACTGACTGCACGCCGGTGGTCAGTGACTCCTATATAACTAGTCCTCCTAATGGCATTACAAAATGACAACACATGCGTGTCCGATGAGCGAACGAAAATAAGAGACAAAAGATTGTACATCGAGGTTTTCGGTACCAGCAATGGCTATATCATGCTGATGTCACTAAGTACAATAAATGCATTGAGCAACATTTAAAAAAAAATTGAAACTGAAAATTCATGCCCTGAGATATTTGCTTCATCATCATCAGCCTGTATCCGTTCACTGCTTAACATAAGCCTCCCTCATGAGTATCCATCCTCTTCGATCTTTTGCCTTCCGCATCCAGGCATCCCCGCTATTCTTATATCGTCAGTCCATCTTGCCAATGCTTCGTTTACCAGTTCTTGGGCGCCACTCTAATACTTTTCTTCCCCATCGACCGTCGTCTCTTCGACAGATATTTCCTGCCCAATGCCACTTGAGTGTGCCTATTCGTTAGGTAGCCTCCAATACTTGAGTTCTTCTGCGGATATCCTCGTTTCAGATTCTATCTTTTAGCGACACTCCTACCATGGATCATAGCATACTAGGTGACCTTTATTGTAGAGCCGTTTTAGATCATTCTGCATTTTTGCGTGTGCTGTTGTTTCCGTAGTAGAAGGATTGGCTGGCATTGTAAATAACCGTTTCCAGGTAGCACCACGCGGAGATTTTTCTTTGCTCCCCATATGGAGGTCACTTAACAGACTTCGGACCGGAGTATGCAAGACGTGGACACAAATGAAAGCTTGGCAGTTTTACAGCGGACCGACTGAATTTGACTGCGGCGTGGAGCAGACCCTGTCACACCTTCTGAAGTATGCGCTGTTTTCGAGTAGCTGCTCTCAAGAGGACCTGATGATGGCCGGGAGTAACGCCATCGACGTCGCCCACTTCTGGGCAGACAGAATCTGACTCTGATGTTTTCGTCACAATTATATATGTAATTAATAATTCTTAATCGCCGCATCAAAAATTAGATAAACATAAGTTAAAAATTTAATTATTTTTATTATACGAGTACATGCTTCAAAATTAGCATTTTTTAATATAAAACTGTATACAAACAGTACCTAGCAGAACACTTAACTTCTTATTTCATTCCGAGCAATTTATACTACTATATAATTGGATAAAAATTAGATATATAGTATTAAAGATAAAGAAATAAAACACTCAAGAGTCCACGAATACAATGGATACTATGTTTTTATCCCACTAAAAAAAGTGAATTGAAAACCGCAAAGAACCGTTTTGTAACCATTTTTTATACAAATCGAATCAGTGAGATTGATCGACAGCCCAGTTGATAGAACGTATAAATGTATACTTAGGATTGAATGATATCAAATAATTTGCTTTATTGGACTTGAAATCGTATTGACATCAGTATGATGTAGTCCTTGCTGACTGTTACTGAAAACCTCGATATACAATTCTTCGTCTCTTATTCCTGGTCGCTCGTCGTGCATTTATGTGCGCCATGTTGTCATTTTGACGAATCCGCTAACGGGTGTGGTAGTTATAAACACCACCACTCGTTGCGCGAGCGAAAGCCGAGACCGAGCGCTGATATCGGTAGTCGGTCCCCACCCTTTAGCAAGAGAAGATCGCATTACGGTTACAGCGGCATGTCATCCCGCTTGGCCGGAAGCTTGTAAAGTTTTAAGTAAATATAATCAATGTGCTTCTAAAAGAATATGTTTGTTTGTTGACCTGCTCCTCATCCTGCCTTCACGTGACGTATTAACCCCCCCTTTGAGAGAGATGAGGATGTTAGTATATATAATCGTATCGAGATCTTTCAGGTGTCAGTTGATAACCTTAAGGTTATAATTGTATACAACTGATACCCAATCCCACACCCACAACTGACAAACTCGTTTAACACTTGCCGAACATCCAAACACCGTTAATGTGTGTCGACCAAGAACTGGCAGTTTCCAAAGTTCCTTCCTAAATGCTACCAGTAAGCTTTGGAATGCTCTTCCAGCATCTGTGTTTCCTCTTTTCAACAATCTGGATCTCTTCAAAAACGAGAAAAATATACAATTACAATCTCCCCAACCCGCACACAAACACACAAGACACGTTTGCAGCGTCCAGCCTCCCGGGCTGTGCGTCATATAGCGCAATGGTCTCGACTGATTGTGCTCTCCGGCGTGTGATTACAAAAAAAATATATACAAATTTACATCAAAAATCATCTTATATGGCATTTATTTAATCAAAAAATTGAGGAAAAATAATTAAACGTGTTAATTTCTCGGTTTGACTGGCAGTGGAAATGGCCAAGCGCCAGCGACGGGTAACGAAATGAACACGGCTTCAAAGGTTCGTGGCTTAAACAAAAGCGTTTTTCAGTTTATTTTTCTCCGTTTTGTTGATGAAAGAACAATCATATAAGATGATTGTTTTTAAACGTGTTAATTTAATTTGTATGTACGGGTTGAAATGAACACGGTTAATATTGGTAAAAATCTTCAATGTTTTCTATATTTTTTTACCATATCCTTTTAATATTTGGAACATATTTGGGCACCACAAATTGTCGTTTCAAAGTTCTGTAAGCTCACGTTGTCTATGTCTTGTTCAAGAATACCTGTATACCTGAAGAATCACATAGGAACATAGATATTTCCCAGGAGCCTTCAGGGCAAAAGTCCACGAACTTACAAAGACTGTGACTGTAGTACCACAGAACTATTTAAGTGTTCAATAATCAGCCTTTTTAAGGAGATCGTATGATCAGGCTGACGTTCCCGAGGCCTGGAATTTTTATTTGTCCTTAAGGGGTGGTTCGACCCTACCTGTGACATGTAAAGAACTTAGATTTCATTAAATCAATTTAAGAAATCAAGCTTGGATAGGATTTAAACAGATGGCGTCTGAGTGAGAAACAAATGCTTTCACCGCTGGACTATGCTGCCCGGTTTGTAAATATTCGAATATTTAAATATATTCTAAGTCCATCAAAAAGAATTTAATGTGACTTAATTTTAAATGCGTGTCGTCGTTCATAAAAGTAAATTGCTTTTGTTAAAAATAGATCGAGTCCATAATCGAATACCAAATTACAAGTAAATTGATAGATTTCATGTTATTTAAGCTACGTTAAAGTATTATAGTTACTGTTAATTACCCTTCCATCACCACCCACTCAAACTCGTCATATTCTTTGGAACTTTACCAAGAATTTTAGCTTAATAAAACTAACTGTCAAAATTCATTACATTATCTAATACTGATGGTGTGTCTGCATATTTAAATTGTGTGAAAATAATACAAATTTAAATCCATGTAATAATGTCACTTTGAGACAATATCAAGCAGTTAATATTGTTCATCGGTAACACAGGTAAATGACTGGTTGTAATGTCCGCGTAGGACTTACAAGAAGTTGCTTCTCACCACTCAGTCTACGGTTCGCTTCGAGACCCGAGTGGTACTTACTAAATAAATAGACTGTCGGAAAGTAATAATATAAAAAGCTTGTGAATAAATTGATTTGAATAATAAAAAATAATAATATACATACTCTGAATACATACTATAGAGACATCTATCGTTATACGATGGTAAAAATGGTATAAATACATTCGCGTATCCGTTCGGGCGGAGAAATAGTCGAGTGGACTGCGCGGCATAAAAGAATAGAGCAAAGGTTGGTTCCAAGGCTCGAGGTTCGAATGCCGCGTCTGCCGATATTTTTTCTGAATGAATTGATGCGTATAATATTTTTTTATGTATAATTGTATGTGTATATTCAATTACTAATAATATTGAAATATAGTCAACGATCTATAAAAGAAGATTAGAGTATTGATAAAATATTCAATTTTTTTCTTTAATCCATGTTTAAATGATGTCATAAATAAAAGTACATGTTTTAAATGTCGAATGCTTACATAAATCCTCATATGTTTATAAGGTTAAAATAATATTACCAATAAATGCTTTTAAAATATACATATACCATTTAATATTCGTAACATGTCGTGTGCGAAATGACTCACTGTCGTATCAATATCACGTACGATTATTTTTTATTTAATTGACTGGTATGTTACAAATCTGGGTTCATATTTTCGCTGATACATAGCAACAGTGTCGGCTTATAGTACAATGTGGGTTGATAGCATTACTTTGCTCGTAAATCAGAAGGTCAAGCAGAGGCGTTACTAGGAGAGGGCGGGGTGCGGCCCGCCCCGGGCATCAGGTTCTAGAGGGTAGCAGTTTTTTATTTTTATTTAAGCACATACAGGAGATAAATCAACAGCTGGTGATAGTGGTTCTGAAGTATTTTATTGTGTAGATCCTATGACGCTTACGTGGAGTGTTGATCCGCCAACATCATAGGCTACAGCCCGAAATTCGCGCATCATCATTATTATTACAAGAATTTATTATGAATGAGTGGTCTTCACGGTACGATTTTCGTCTATCACCAATTTTGCTTAATAGGCTATGACTGACATTTAATGGGTTAGTGATCAAATTTACACCATCCGGGGGTATTTTAGAGCTCAGAAATCGTTTTTTTTTTATCTCCGTTGGAGATTAGGCCTACGACCTTCGGCTTCCTAAGCAAGTGCCTTAACCACTGAGCTATACCTGCCAATTTGTTTTTTTTAGTAGTTTTTTTAGCTTGCTTAAATTTAAGGATACGAGAATGTTTAAAGTATGGTGTTTATTTTGCACGCTAAAAAAATTGTAGACCCCATGAGAGTCGTTTTTATTTTTTGCTTAATAAAATTTCATTTGGTGAGGCTCCTGTTTTTGTGGAAGGGCTTCAAAGTTGGAGACTGCCCCGGGCGGCAAATAGCCTAGTTTCGCCACTGATGTCAGTCAATCGAGTATTCTGTGGCGGCTGTCAGTCCTCAAGGCGCGAGTATTCAAGCACACAATGCTCTAATTGACGTGAATTACGCTCAAAGAGACGTGAGAAACCTTTTGATAATCAAGCAATAGCACAAATCAATGCTTAACGATTATCAGCAGCTTGCAAAGAGACATATTAACATCCCCTTTACTAAGAGAAAAGCGACTTTACGTCGCCGGGATCGTCATAAGAACGCGTGGTGGAGCAGATGAGCTACACAAAGTATTTTTCAGAAGCATTACATTGAGATTATTTAATTAAAATATCGACAAACTTTCGGTCTACTCGAGGCAGACAATTACGTGTTGTTAGTCGAGCAGACACAGACTGATCACTTGCCACTCAGCGCTCGTAGGCGGTGACATCCAACGCCGAAATTCTTCCAGTGATGATCCACAAAACTACACCTGTCAAACAAGCAATATGGCGACACATGCGTGTCCGACGAGCGAACATAAATAAGAGACGAAAGATTGTACATCGAGGCTCTTGAGCACTAGCCTGTATTCATCCCAACATGTCTACCGATCGTTCTATGCCTGAGATTGTAATATAATAATCTCATCACGTGTAAAGTTTTCAAGCATAATATCTAGTATTTTCAGTATTTTGCAATAGATGCGAAAAAGATGCTGAAATTTGGAATATTTGCTCATAAATGCGAATTTCAAAAAATATGCAAGCATATGCTAAAATCATTATTTGGGATTTTTTTTTTTTTTTAATAAATTTACATTAAGTTAAACTATTTTTACAGATTATTATTAATAATCAATCATCTTAATTAAACTTGATTATCGCTGGATAGGTTTTTCCTCAGTTTTTCTGTAAATGAATCTTGTTTCTGTAATTTGGACGTTTCCTGAATAATTTATATGTTTAAATTGCCCTATTTTAAAATTATTTTGTTCACAAATGTTAATTATGTATATCAGTAAGTATTATGAACAAGTAAGTAAAAAAATATATGAAACTGTATTGGAATCATTAATTATTTGCATCTTTTAAAAATAGTTGCTAAAAAAATATTAAATAGCTGCTAAAATTATCATTATATGCTCCAAAACGCTAAAATTAGCTTTAAATGCTCCAAAATGCTTAAAATAATAAAATTGATGGTAATTTGTGTTGGCCCAATAAAATTAAATCTATTAAGCATACAAGTTGGCGATATCTGCGGTACAGTCCTGTGGATCTAGTTATGTTTTAAATTCCGTTGCAATCCGCAAGAAAAATGCGAGGAAAATGTGCACTTAATGGAATTAAACTTCAAGATATATACGCCATCAATATTTGCAATAATACCACCACACACGGGAATTCATAAAAGTGATCGATCGCCGGCGCCGACCGAAGCGATCATTATTTATTACAAAAACTGTAATATTTGACATCATTAAAGTAAATGGATTACTTGACTTCGTACGCGTCGGAATCTCGATTCATGAAATATTTATCAACGAAATAACTGATTTATGAAACGAATTAAGTGACCACTCGCTTGATGAGAACCCTCCCTGTCTCGTCCTGTTTTTGGAGACCCAGATCCAGGGAACCGTTACTGGGCGCACGCAAAAAACTACATGTTAGAGAGTGGCTGAATGCCTTCCCGTGATTCTAGGTGCATCGGTTAGATGGCAAATAGACCTCAGTCTAAAGCTGCAAAGTTAGTATACTACAGCGAGTCTCAAATAACCTTCTTTGGTAACACGTTGCTAACCACGAAATACGTGGGAATGGATGACCAAGTGTCAGTGCTGATATTTTTTATTCTTACTATATATATCCGTTTATTCATCACCACAAATTTCCATCACTCAGTTCTGTCGGTACCGCCGCATTTCGTTCACAGACAATTCGTTCAACGACTCATGTCGCTAACCTAACCTAACGCCTAACCTAATCTAAGTTATTTCGTTAACGAGGCCTATGAATCTCTGGATTCTATGATCACTGGACAAATTCTTTGGTTAGGTTTGCGTGACATCAAGTTTACCAGTTGTCCCGTGCGCCAGACGTCTAGTGCACCCCACGTCATTACCGTTGAGTCGTTGAACGAATTAGTTTTAGTGGTCATAAAGTCTGCTTGCTCGGTGGGGCCGAAATTACTTTCCTTGAATTGCATTGGTATAGTTTCTGTCATTTTAATAACATAATAAATAATATTTTTCTTTTTGTTTTAGATCGGAGCATATTGCTATGCAGAGCTGGGCACGATGATCACCAAGAGTGGAGCTGACTATGCTTACATCATGGAGACCTTCGGCCCTTTCATGGCCTTCGTCAGGCTATGGATAGAGTGCATGATAGTGCGGCCCTGTTCTCAGGTTAGTTAAATTAAAGACAATAACACATCGTAAGATCCTCCTTAAATGATTAAAGTAAATCAACATTGAAAGCGAACCAAAACTTGGATGGCTTACCGCCTGTTATTTACTGCGTTTCGTTGGTTGGGTAGAGCCACCTCTTTAAACCAAATGATTCAGGATTTGAATGGTCGTGCTAATTATCCGAATTTCCTTAGGAAATCACAGAAATATGCCACAAATACTACAGCTACCATTGCATCAAAATCGCAGGATCTGGAGATCGTCGTCAGGTACCATAAATGTTTCCACGTGGAACGCTTGGTGAAGAGATGTCTTGAAACAAGATACGGACAATCTCATGTGAATTTTCTGGCTACAATTTGAAGAGATCATAGCTTCAGATTTTTTCTTCGCATATCCGTCCCGTATCTTAAAAATATAGTCGTAGTCACCACAAAATGACACCACTTACTTTTGTTAGCTACGACTATCCATTCCTCGTTCTAGGGCATATCTGCACCAGAAACTCTACTTGGGAACAGACTATATAGTATGTGATTCCTCCAAACGACAAATCGACAACCTCCAAAGCATAAATTCGAGTGCTTTGAGAGGGGTAGCTGTAGTTTCGTAGTAGTTTTTCTTAATCGCACTTTTCAAGGAAATCGGACGATTAGTCCGACGCTCCCGAGTTCTGGACAATTTTGTTTTAAAAGACGGTTCAATCCAATTTAGTCCAGATATTTGTCGGCGGTCATAGCTGCTGGCGGTCATAGCTCAATGGTCATAGCGTTTGCTTTGCAAGCCAAAGGTTGTGGGTTCGATCCCCGACGGAGATTAAAAAATAATACATTTGTAATCTATTTCTGACCTCTAAAATATCCCCGGTTGGTGTGAATTTGATCCCTCACCCGTAAAATGCCAGTCATAACCTATTAATTAAAACTGGTGGTAGACGAAAGTCGTCCCGAGAAGACCACCCATTCATAGTAAATAACTGTAATCATAAAAGATGATGCGTGAATCTCGGGCTGTAGTCTATGACGTTGGCGGATCAACACTCTACATGCAGAGCTTAGCCATACACACCATGGTAAGCGTCATATAATTCCACAGATGAATCTTCAGAATTACTATCACCATCTGTCGGTATTCTCCTGTATGTGCTTACATAAAAAAAGGAATGAATAAAAAAGGCTTGGATTTCACGCCAGCTCAAAGATATTAGAAATCATGGGAAAAAGTCATGATGTGCCTTCGTCAACTGTTTCGTCAGATTTTCTGATGATGAAATCAATGTCAATATGAAGTGACACTGTCCCAGCAATGATTCGCTCTGCGTCGCTTCGGTCAAATAGCGTCTGCATGGGATCAGACGCAGCGCCCGGGGTCAAGGGTCAAGCAATTGTTAGACGCAGACGATCTGAGAGGAGTTGGTGAATCGAGCGGAAGGAGACTGGACAGGACCAGACTTGGAGATACGTATCAATCAAGAATGACGAGAAATGACAATAATTTGGAATAAACCATCTCCAGCTTTCACACCTTCACCATCATTATCTTCAGCCAATGTCCGTGCGTACAAATAGATGTTGTAAACGACTATATATACCTGTCTGGGACAAGTAATACAACTGGGTTGAAGTAACTTCTCAAAAGATATCTACAGGCGTGTACAACTGGGATGGGCAGTATTTGTAAAACTAAAGTACATTTTTAAAGCGAAAATTCCGCAATATCTAAAAACTAAGGCGTTTAACCAATGCATCCTCCCTGTATTAATTTTAAGGCGCAGAGACGTGGAATCTGACAGCAAGTCTTACCCATAAAATAATTCGCTTTAAAAATGTACTTAAGTGATGCATTTATAAAGAGTGTAACTTTGTAATTTCAAGCTTCGTAAGTAAATTATTCGGCACTTTTTTTTCAGTGCAGATTCAATAAAAACATTTTTTTTTTAAATTACCGACTTCCACATTAATTCCTTGCAAATTTACTTAGTTCTTTTCTAGCCATCAAATGCACTTTATCCTAATGTGTTTGCTCTTCGTTTTCTTTCAGGCGATTGTGGCCCTTACGTTCAGCGTCTATGTGCTGAAACCGTTCTTCCCGGAGTGCTCCCCGCCCGACGAGCCTGTAAGGATGTTAGCCGTGTGCTGCATATGTAAGTACTTGTGACCTTTAACGTCACACAATATATCAAAAATCAATAATTCTAATAATAACCCAAATTTACTCTGATGTTATTTATTACAAAATAATTATTTTCCTTCAAAAAATCATAATATTACACTGCATATGGAACGCCTGGAAAAAATTAAACGCAATTCTTTCATCATCTTAAATGTTCATGCGTCTCCATAGTAACATAATTTGATATTCCTTTTTTAAAATTAAACATTTGAAGGTGTTGAAAAAAAAAGTATACGTAAATACGTATACTTTTTTTAGTATGTAAACACACACAGGAAAATAACGACAGAGAAATTAATTCTGAAGTCTCATCTGTGGAATTCTATGACGCTTACCATGCTGTATATGGCTAAGCGCTGCATGTGGAGTGTTGATCCGCCAACATCATAGACTACAGCCCGAGATTCACGCATCATCCTTATTATTACAGGAATTTTACGGGTGTAGGATCAAACTCACATCAACCTCAATAGAGCTCAGAAATCGATGAAAAATCCTTTTTTTTAATCTCCATCGGGGATCGAACCCACGACCTTTGGTTTGCAAAGCAAAAACTTTTACCATTGAGCTATACCTGCTGGCATACTGTCCACAAATAATAATACATATTACGGAATACTTCGATTTTTACAATTCATAAATCATTAAAAATGTAACACTCAATTATTTCAATAAGAATAAATAATAAAATATTATTTGTTATATTTTTATATATTAAATGAAGATTTTTGGTGTAAATGATAATCGTTAAATGTCCATGTAGTTTATATGTTAGTTATGTAACGCATTGAGTGCGAAAAGCACTTAAAAGTTTGTCAGTAATGAGTACATGGCGGTAATTAGATAAAGCCAAATTATGATTAATGCGTATTTGTCAACTCTGTGAGTAATAAAAGTTATCATCGGAAAAAGTTTTTGTCAACAAAAAAATACCTAGCTCACAGAATAACTCTAAAAGTTAATGCAACCATTAGTTTACATGTTTTAGCATGTAAGAAGTGGTTAGTATAATTTATGTAGTTTCTTTAGTAGACTCAAGTGTGCATCGTGGAATTTAATGTCGGTAAGTAAGTTAGCTTAATATTTAAACAGCATTGAGGGTTGAAAGTTTAACAGAATATTTACTTGAATAAGATGTGTAAATAAAACTAATTTCTAATATCAAATCAAAATTTTACATGCGGATGTTACGTGACTGATAGATACTGTGTCTTAGTGCATTTTTTTCTTAGATATACGAGCGCATTTCTGCTATAGAGAGGAGCTGGAAGAAGCGGTTCTCAGGTATCTGCGTGGCTTGGCGGCAGATTTTTTTTAACTCGGGCATTCGTAAGCTCGTATATCGCTCTCAAAAATGCATTGACCTCAGTGGAGACTATGTAGAAAAATAGACAATAGTCTGAACATTCCAAAAATGTACGCATTCATGGAATTAAACACTGTGAAAATCACTGGGAACCTTTTACGGATAACCCTCGTAGACCACGATTTAAGAAATCATTGTTTAGCATGTTTTGCTTAGGACAACGTTTATTTACATTATTTACGTTATTGTATTCAATCTATAGATTGAAGTGCATCAAAGTATAACAGTTTTATATTAAATTGATCATAAATTCAACATCACATTTACATGAGCAAGATATAGCCCTTGCTGACTGGTACTGAAAACCTCGATGTACAATATTTCGTCTCTTATTTCCGTTCGCTTGTCGTACATGTATGTGTCGCCATATTGGCATTTTGGAAAGTCCGTACACGGGTGGTACGTTAGAATGTACATGGCTGCTATAATTGGTGCGTCATTGATTCTGTAGATCACCACTTGCGCCGCTAGGCGACAGCCTATCACGAGCGTGCTTAGTCGTCAGTTAAGTCCCGTCGGGTCGAGGCGAAAGTAACGTCATGTTACGGTCGAGCGGGGAAACCAAGTCTTTATCGAAAATATACGTCAATGTGCTTCGCAAAAATTCAGTGTGTTGTTAATCTGCTCCTCATACTTCCACCACGCGTGAAGTCGTTTCTCCCGCAGAGATGGAGATGTCAACATCTATTAGATAATAAGATTGTTTCATGAAGTGAGATATTTTTTTATCTTCAAATGACATAAAAACACATTTTTAATGTCCAGGTGCTTTATGTTTTACTCGTATTTTTACCGTCTCGTTTGTTTCAGTGGTACTCACATTTGTCAACTGCTGGGACGTGAAGTGGGCTACTCGTGTCCAGGACACCTTCACCTACGCCAAACTCCTTGCTCTCTTCATCATCATCGCCGCAGGATGCTACCAACTCTTCCTGGGTCAGTATAAACTTTCGTCCTGGTGTCGTCATGTTCGCGTTGTCTTATTAAAAATAGCGGTGTGTAGGACAGACTTGAAAGTAAAGAAACGGTAGAAAGGTTGCAAGGCTCGTGGTTCGAATCCCGCGTCTGCCGATATTTTTTTTGAATGAATCGATGCCTATAAAATTTGATGTATATGTATGTGTATATTCAATTACTACTTATTAAAAATATCTTTAATAAGTTTTTGATGAAACAGAAACCTTAACTGCCGCTAACCCATAAAAGTTAGTTTAAATTTGTATAGATTCTAATAATTATAGAAATTTTATTAATCCAGAAGGTATATTTTCTTCTTCGTAGTATCAATCCGGAGGCTTAGTTTTCAGCAAAAAAATCTTTCATCTCGATCTCCACTCTTCTCGATCCTTTGCAACCCTCTTTTAAATATATTTATAAATCGGCGATTAAAATGTATATGGAGTAGCAAAATACGTATTATCCCATAAGTAAATATACGGTGAAGGTAATCGATTTCACGCATTCATCCCAGGTAATCGATTTAATCACATATAGTATAGTAGTATTAGCGACATATTTACAAGAGGCGACATACATAACTAGGACAATACACGTATATATACACAGATTAAAGCACTATGCTATTTTCTCATAGATTTTTTTTTTTTTAAATAATGATTATTACTTGTTATACAATCGACATGTTAGTTTCTAAACAAGACTTAGTGAATTATAATTGTCGTTTATTTTATTGAATATGTTTGTCTGTTATTTTGTTAACAGGACACACCGAGCACTTCACATTTGACAATACCAAAATGGAGGTGACTTCACTATCACTATCGTTCTACTCTGGACTGTTTGCTTATAACGGATGGTAATTATTTTTTTCATTTATTTAATACGAGTTCTTATATTACTTATATTATAAATATATATTAAATAAGAGTAGATACAATAATACAATATTTTAGCATGAATCACGTTGAGCATCTTTTGATCAAATAAGTAAATACATACCGAGGTTTCGCACACACTGAGGCTTCGTCGGACCTTAGTTTGCTAAAAAAAACCGATGTGCCAAAATATTAAGATATTTCTTTGGGTATTATTCTAAGTGTAATCGTTTATCTTGTATATAAAATATAAATTCACTTCATTTGCTTGCTTATTTGTTTATATATTAACATCCTCCTCTCTCTCAAAAGGTGTTATTCCGTCACGTAATGGCAGGATAAGGAGAAGATTGATAACACAGACTTTTTCAGAAGCACATTGACATATATTTACGATAAAGCTTTACAAATTTAAGGCTCGAACTAGTCACAGCATTAGGCCGAGCCACAATACAATATGCTCTCACTGACGGGTGGGACACAACTCGCGTGATGGGCTGTCGCACCGGCGCCACACGCGGCGGTCTATATAACTAGTCCCAATATGGCGGACACATAAATGTATGACAAGCGAACAGAAATAAGAGACGAAAGATTGTAAATAGAGGTTTTCGGTACCAGTCAGCAAGGGCTGCATCATGCTGTCAATATCTTTTCGTTAGGTATGATAGGTAGGTATGATAGGAAACTTAATATTTTTGAAAGCATTCTAATTTTCAAAAAACATTAATTTGAGTCGAATAATTGATTTAAAATTTAGTTTACTTTTATCGCAATATAAATAATTATAATATTTCGTAACCATTAGAGATACAAGTTCATGCAAATCCGTGTAGCATTACTAATTATAATTGTAAAAATAATTAGCCATTTTAATGTTGTGACCTTTAGCGTTTTACTTTTAATACATTCAAAATTATATAAAAAAAATTGAGAAGAAATTTAAACAAGATAAGATCTGCATAATACGCAAATTATTCAATAATATTTAAATTTAAAAAATAAACACGGATATTACAAAGATTATTTGCATTTTAAAAAGTGGTATTTGCTTTAAGAGTCAACTCCATGAATTCCTTCCGCGTCATAATTTCTGCAATTGCTTTTCCCGGAGAAGCAGGTCGAGGGCTTAATGTTCTTCAGGTCCATTTCCATTCCGACTGCGTCCCGTTAATTACGTTCTCGACTTTGTCGTGGGTGGAAAATGGAATTTTCCGTTACAGACAGAGTGAGAGAGAGACCTCATGCAGCACGGGAAATCGACGGAAAACTACCCTTGGAAAATACGTAATGCATTTTCGAATCAACATAGTTTTATATTTCATTATTACTTCGGTCTAACTTCAGCGTGTGACTGTGGAATACTTATTACACAAAAGTGTAACCATTCATTTCGTACATTGTGCTTGCAGATACATTTAATCAACATCTCTGACAAATCTATTTATGAATAGAATCTCTTAAGTAGAAATAATCATCTGTCTTGTATTTGATTATCTCATTAAAAATATTAAAGCAGTTTCTATAAGAGAGCAGCTACAGTTATATGTATAATCGTGTCGGAAACAACAGGCTCAGATCCTGTGTGCCCAGAAGTGGGTGACGTCAGTAGCGTTACTCGCGGCCATCATCAGGTCTTTCTGGGTGCAGCAACTCGGATACAGCGCACACTCCAGAAGGTGTGACATGGTCTGCTGCACGCTGCAGTCACTTTCAGTCGGTTCGCTGTAAAACTGACAAGCTTTCATTTGTGTCCTCGTCTTGCATACTCCGGTCATAAGTCTGTAAAGACCTCCATAAATTCCACCCCTGGTCGTGTCCAGGGGCTAGGTCCTCTTTCGGGGCAATCCGAGTATCCCCCTCAGTTTCGCTTCTCTACACGTTCAGCCGCAGGGTGGCCTCAGGTGTCACCAGCTCCGTTGTCGACTCAAAGAAACTTCTTCTTGGTTTAAGCCGTGTGGTTATCTTTTGATTCCCAAACATAGGGTGGAGTGCGTCGTGGGTTGCTTTAGAGAGCTCCTTCTTGGTGGTGACTTCTCGCCGTATGTTTGGAGGAGCGATGCCCGAGAGTTGATAAAGCTTTGATATTGGGGTAGGTTTTAGGCACCTCGTAACCACCGTTTCATTCAGAGCAATATCTCAAAGAGCAACTGAAAAACGGTTACGCATAAAACATTTTTCTATCGTCGTGGTAATTATATACAATCTAATCAAATGTAGTTGTTTAATAGCCCATTTGCCAACAAAGGTGTTTTTAACTTTAATAATATGCCATTCTCGAAGATTATTTTAAATGTTAAAAAAAAAACACATTTAATGCATATATTCGTTTTTTTAATATATAGACAGGCTTTCCGCAACTTTCTTCCTCAATTCCGCTTTAAATTTTATTTTGTAACTTTGTTTTTATAATATTTTAAATATTATCTTCAAAAGCCCTTTTCCACTGTGCACCATATATAATCGCGCTTCCTTGTGTAAATGCGCCACACTTATTCAGTATTCAGTACATCCAGCCTATTTTTGTGGCAACACTTGATTGTGGAAAACTCTGACCTCGCTTGTGCTTTTAGAAACATATAGCTCTCTAAGTCACTTGGAGGGTCATATTGCGGTTTATACCTTCGATTCAAGTGCTATAATGTTAACTTTTCATAATACTTTATCAAGGAACTTCAACGATACGGAGCTATCACTGTACCAAAGCATTCGCTTGGTGAAAACCTTCGTTGTCCCTTCCTGGTTTTGGAGTCCTAGAAGGGGCCTATTACTGGACGCACGCAAAAAGCTACTTGTTAGAGAGTGGCTGAAGGTATTCCCGTAATTCTAGGTGCATCAAGTTGATGTCAAATAGACCTCAGTCTAAGGCTGCGATATTAATATACTATAGCGAGTCTCGAATTGCCTTCTTTAGTGACACGTTGCTAACCACGAAATACGTGGGAATCGATAAGGAAATGTTTAGGTTGATAAATGGATTCTGCAGAATGGCAGACATCAGATAGAAGTCGAAGTACCAAAGCACTACAATAGTTATAAATAGATTGATATTTTGTACTTTGTTTTGACATGGAACACACTGAGCACTGTTTAATCACTTGCCAGAAGACCGCAGTTTCGCCTTCAACGAAAGCTTTCTTCAATCTAAAGTTTATAAACATACTGCAATTTCATCCATGTAAAAACAAAAAACGAAATATTTATCAATTTAATATTAAAATGGATCTCAAAATGAATGCTAAAAATATAAATAAGTACGAATCTTAAACGAATATTAAATTACGATTACTCATCGCATTGACTTGCAATAATGCAATGCAGACTGTTCAACTAAGGATAGTTTAATAAACATATATATTTTTTTACCTCAAGGAATTACCTAAACTTCATCATCGAAGAGCTCAAGGACCCGATCAAAAACCTGCCCCGCGCCATCGCCATCTCTTGCACGCTTGTGACCGTGGTCTACGTGCTGACCAACGTGGCCTTCTACAGCACACTGTCTCCGGATGAGGTTCTCGGATCTGAGGCCGTGGCCGTGACCTTCGCAGACAGGCTCTTCGGCTACATGGCCTGGACCATACCTGTCTTCGTGGCCATGTCAACGTTCGGCGCTGTCAACGGAATCCTGCTGACTTCTTCCAGGTAAGATTGTCGCTACACAGCAAACATCATCATCATTACCATGTCCGCTCCCCTAATTATTTTTTTCGCCATATTCGCTGCATATGTGGCGCATATGAACAGCACAAATTGTCGTTTCAAAGACCTGTACGCTCAGCACTTACCAAGGCATTGTTTTCAGAGTACTTTCTCGTTAAACAAGTAACGGGCTTTGGTGAGCAACACCAAACGTAGGTGTAAAAGTTCGTGGTTCAAACGGCAAAATATGGACTCTTTGACTCCTTCGCCGAAGGTCGCCGCGCACAGAAAAGGCATGATAGTTGGACTCCGTAGCGATGGGGTCGACATATAATTATTTACGACCCGACTTCGCTAGAGTCTCTCATGGAGCCTGAAGTGTGGCCTGAAAAGACGATCGTTCAACCCTGGATACGTGTAAGACGAAAGAATCGCAATGAACAGTGGTTGAAACCAACTTGAGTGAAGATATTGACATATTTGGTGTTATATTGCTTCAGATTCAGTGCTAGTGTTGACGAAGGCGAAATTTGGGAAGTTTAATGTTGTAACAATAATGCCATGTTATTTGTGGGTCATCCATGATTTACTTATAACAGGGTTTTTGTTGTTACAAGTCAACTATTTGCATTGAGTCTCCTAACGCTTGTTCTGGGTGTGAGGTCATTGACACTAAATGTGTCAATAAATTTACTGGGCCACACTTTTATGTAAATACTTCAATAATGAATTAAGATGTAAAAATATTTTGTAATGTTATTGAAGGAACTAAATAAATAATTGTCAAAATATCCAACCGGTCCAGGCTTCTGTTGGATTACGCTAAAGATCCTTTCCCTACTTAAATCTGACAACACGTATTAACTTTTCATTTAATGTGAACTATAATACATTTTTATTACTAGTTTATGATATTCCAAAACATTGTCAAAAGTTATATTCAAAACCAGATTATTCCAGTTCTTTTTTGTCACATTAAATCTTGTTGTTATTCAACAATATGCGTTTTATTCGTAGCCATGTTTATTTGATGGTTTTATCACTTCTTGTATGTCTCGGAAAGCAATTTTATTCTACTTGCACATCCCCTGATCCCTATTATTGCCTCGAGAATGGTTTTATGACCAGGCAATAAGGAATAATAAAGTCGCATCGCTGTTCCCATATTGAATTTCAGTACAAAGAATAGATTCTCTCAATAAACTACGACAACTGACTAACAAACACTTACGCGTAAAAATAAAAACTTGTACATTATATTTATTTAAATCAAGAGCGACGAGTTTTTTATTGATTAATTTCAGTATTTTGAAAGTAAAAATTTAAATTTTATTTTTATTCTTTAACCCTTTCATTACGGCTCGGCGGAATACAAATTATACTGTCAATTATAAAACTAGTATTTGAAGCATAAATGTACTTATCTGGTGTATTTTTTTATATCACATTAGTTCTTGTATCCTTTAGCTATCAGATGATGGATAAAAAACTATTCTAAGAATGTAGCAAAACGATATATCACGGCTATCGATGTCAACGGTAGGAGTATCTTACACGGCATATATCGGGTACGGATGCGAACAGGTTAATGGAATAGTTAAGAATATATACTCTTAGGTTAGGTACATGTGCTCTTAATATTTAAGATTGTTTATGGATACTAACATCCTCTTTACTTAAGGAAAGAAGACTTCTCGTCGCCAGGATTGTTATTTTAACGCATGGTAGAGGAATGAGGAGCAGATGATAAACACAACGACTTTTTCAGAAGCACATTGAGATATATTTAATTATAAGGTTTACAAACTTTCGGTCTGCTCGAGAAATGACGTAATGTTAACGCTTCGAGCAGACACTGACGGCTGGCCACTAAGAGCTCGTGGTCGGTGACACCCAGCGCTGCAATAGGCGATCTATGAAACTAGTCTTGCTCACGGCCTGTCAAATAATTACAAAATGACAACACGCTTGTACGACGAGCTAACAAAAATAAAGAGAAGAAAGATCGCATATCGAGGTTTTCGGCACCAGCCTGCAAGGGCTATATCATGGTGATATCAATACGCAAATGTGAAATGTCCCTGATGTGTTGAAAATGATCTAGAATTGCTAACTAGATATGTACTGGTCAAAATTTATCTGGTCGGGAGCATTTTAAGTCTTCTCCGTAGTATCAATCTTGTGGATTGGTTTGCAGCAACAAAATCTTGCATCTTTTTAGGTATGAGTACCTACGAGTATAATGCATTGTTTTGAATATTCCCGTCTTACTTTGTATTTTCACGTAGTTAAGGTACTAAATATAATTATCACTCTTGTTTAGTGTTGGGAGAGTAATTGTATTATTACATTCGTATTAGCGCCTTGAAATATATACATCTTAATATCTGGCAACATAAGGTATTGTGAGGGGCAATTAATCCAGTACATAGGGCAGGATATTATAAGTGATGTGGCCTGGAAGTCTACGAAGTACCGGTTCTAGTTGTCTTGAATTTTTTCGATTCTAGTCCTCGGTCTGTTAAATGATCTCCGTATTCGCCTGTCGATGTTTTCACCAATATAAAGATTCTTTTTTGGAGTAATGAAATCCTATGAAACCATGACAACACTGTTCTGCGTGACCACGGTCCGTTGGCAGCGCTGCATTGGCGCGTTCTTTCAGCATGGTGCTGCCACAAAGCGATTTGCTGTAAGACCTGGAGTGTTTTAGTAATACCACTGTAATATAATGACTTTTAATAAACATCACTATCTTCCAGGTTGTTCTACGCTGGAGCCTGTGAAGGGCAGATGCCTGAGGTGCTGACAATGATCCAGATGCAGCGTCTCACTCCCACTCCTGCTGTGTTGGTCATGGCGCTGCTTTCCATGCTCTACCTCACCGTCTCTGACATCTTTGCCCTCATCAACTATGTCGGCTTCGCCACTTGGGTAACTCAACTATCAATTCCATATTTTAAATTGCAACTCTTTCCCGACACAGGTTTCGCTTGGTGAAACTCTCCCTGTCCCGTCCTGTTTTTCGAGACCCTGTTACTGGACGCACGCAAAAAGCTACTTGTTAAATGTCAAATAGACCTCAGTCTAAGGCTGCGAAGTTAGTATAATATAAGAAATGGTAAGATTGGGAAATGGATTCTGCAGAATGGCAGACATCAGTTAGGTGTCATTACTTGCGTCTGTATTCTTGCAGACGGAAACACAAAGCGTTCAAATGCAGCGTAATTCCGCTAGCTAGCAACGAAGTCCTGGTATCTGACCGGACCTGTTTTTGTTCTTCTTCCATTTCCGATTTTTTCTTTAGCTTCCATCATTCTAGCACTATACCAAGTCAATCTTAGCGCCACCGGTTATACTCCTACATTTTGCAAAGTTTCTAATGACATCTTTAAAAATATACAAGGCTAATTGGAGCATTTGATGATCAGTTTTTTTTAGGAAGATCTACGATAATTCTCCCGAGACTTTAACACTATTTGATACATGAATGGCTACACCCAATATTATCTTCCAATGTACGAGTTTGCTTCATTCAAGACTCATAGTATGAATAGTATCAATGGATTGTCCATTGATTTGGGAACTTGAATTTATGAAATAACAGAGAAGTCTAAGTAAAATTGTAAAGAATACTTAGTCATGAACAAACATCTAAAAATAAGATAAGACACCCCCACTAAGTTCTGAGGCCATTCCAAATGAAGATGATACTCCTATCAAGTACACGTGGAACTCGTTTTCAATCAATTACTCATTTTCTGTATCCCAATATTATCTTTGCTTACAAATAAGCTAAATTACTTTTAGTTTAGCATCGGTGCTTTGATTATCTGTCTAGTGCCTTTCGCTGTATGTGTGTTATTACAGCTTGTCCAAAATATAACCCATTTATTTTACTGTTTCAGTTGAGTATCGGTGTTGCAGTTCTCTGCCTTCCCTGGCTCCGCTGGGCGCAACCGAACCTTCCCCGGCCAATCCGAGTCAACTTGATCTTCCCCATCGTCTACATCTTAGCCAGCATCTTTGTAACCGTGGTACCGATGATCGCAAGCCCCGTGGAGACCGGCTATGGAGTGCTGATGATCTTATCCTCGGTGCCTGTGTACTTGGCGTTCATCTCCTGGAAGACCAAGCCGCAATGCTTCACGAGGGCTACCGGTAAGACAAACTTTTAACACATAAAGTAAACCCTTTTAGCTGCCTACCACAACATCAATTATTAAGTACCTAAGTATGTACTCTTAAAATACAGGACTATGGAAATAATCACATCGGATTTATTTAACGGTACTGACAATACTGCAATTAATTACTGGCACCGACTACAACACAGAAGTTAGAATTTCGAATTTTAAAAGACTTTTACTGCCTAGTTCCCGCTCAAATTTGTGACAATTTTCGAGACATTCAGATATTTATTTGACATCTTATGTTAAGTTATAAAGCTTTTAATATTTTATCCTGTTTACGTTCATTGAGGTTTACGATACGCATTTAGAATGGAAAAATAATCTGTTTAGTAATGGTCACTTCACATGAGTTTATTTAGAGTTAAATATCGTTTTTTTATAATTGTTTGATTAAATATTACTAAATAGTAATGATATTTAAAAAAAATACTCATATTAATATCAGGATAATTTGATTGGACAATGTATTTCACTAATTCGTTTAGCAACATAACTGCATAATCTGATTAATTAATATTAAGTATAGTAAATTTAAAAAAATATATATTTATAAGATTAGATCATTTTGTATATTTTTTATCATTGAGGTTAAACGATACATTTATTATCATTCAATAACTAACATTATTGTGTTAACGAATCCATGTTTACTGACTATTTTTTTTAATGTTGCCATTAATTTTATTTTGTTGATGAATACCTACTACAATATAATATATAATTGGGGAGAAATATGGTAGGTACCTAACAACTAACAAAATGGGTGAAATTACTGTTTTTAGAAGGTATTAGGTTTCACATTTTTATTATTTTTAATGCCTCTACCACCTATTTCTAGTACTTATTTTAAAATGTTTCAAAACCCATTAATTTTTCTACAGCATCCATTTTGAATTATGCTTTTTTTCCTACAACTTTATGCTTATTTCAACAGGGGCGGTCACTCAAGTACTACAAAAACTAATGATGGTTGTTCGACCAAAGATTAAGGTTTTTTCCCATAATTATTTTCACTATCTTCTATCTTATATTAATCACTATTTATTTTTGCATGTCACCCTTCCTTTTATAAAATAGCACTAAAACTAAAAATAATGCATGACATATAGGTTTTATTATTTATTGATTGATTGGTATATTTTAATATCTTAAATATTTATTAAAAATTACTTTCAACCGTCAATTATTCTACATATTTGAACATCAAATTATATTAACCTTTAAACGCCCAGTGGTTTCCTTACGGGACCGCAGATTTGCGTTGTTCAATGCCCTACAGTCCCATACAGGAGTGCTTATGGTTCATTTCACAATCGGATTACATTAATTTGTAATAATAGTATTAAAGTAAGTTCATGGAAGAATCTATTGTGCGACGAAACATTACAAACATTAGCCTGATAGGGCATTGAACGATGCAAATTTGCGGTCCCGTATGGTCGTTTAAAGGTTGAATATAAAAATACTTAAAAAGATACATTAAAAAATATTTATTTAATACATTTACACTGTTTTTACAACCTACCTTTATTGATTTTTGTAATATGATACGATTATGTTTTGGTAGTCGATCAAACATTTTAGAATTGTATATTTTTTATACGTATAATAGTAATGTAATTATTGTTCAATAGTATATACCATAATAGTAACATATAATAGTGTATACTATACGTATAGTAGTAAAGTAATTATCTAAAGAGGCTAAAGGTGCATCTACACTATTGCGTCTCTGCTTAGTATATCACATATTGAACAGTGAAATATTGTTCATGAAAAGACGCAAAGAAAAAAGACAGAAAGACGCGCTATAAGAAGTAAAAAAAGTAATGTTTTTTCTGTTATATTAAATTTATTTCATTTTGAAAAACATTCTAATTTTAGGACTTTAAATTTCACTACGAAGATATGCAATTTACAGAATAATTTATTGCAGTTTTTTATGGATAGGTATTCCTAATTTGTTACATTTATATTTTTAACTGGCAACAATAACCATTTCCATAGACTTTATTATTGTCAAGAGATTGGGCCAAGTATTGGACAAGTATTAATTAAACACCTAGTGATACAATATTATTGAGGAACGTAAGCTTTACTTAGTTTTTTGCATTTTTCAGTATTACCTATTATTTCTTTCATTAGGGAATACGTTTTTATTTATTTTCACTTAAAATAAATAATTATTTTTTAATCGAGGAAACAGATGACAATAAAAGAAGAATTTAAGAAGTATTGTAATAAATTTAATTATATCCAAAAGTTTTTAGGTAATTTTTCAATGAAACCATTATTTTCTTTGCTTCCACTTGCACAGCTTTTTAATGTTTTTTTCAATGTTTTATATATTTAATTTGTGAAACTATTACCTATTTACTTTAACATGTGTGTGTTTCTGTCAAAAACAATATTTCTGTGGTAAGTAAAAATCAAACAACATGAAAGGCAAAACCTTTTTTTTAATTTTGTAATATTGTATTTCACAACTCTAGTTTTTAAAATTTACTTATCATAATAACATTTATTTAAAGAAATTAATTTAATTATTTCATTCGATAATTGATAGTTTTTTTTTAATTATTAGAACTAATATTATAGTATGGTAGAGTTTGGTAGACATAAATATTTAATTCTACCAACTACGTTAAAAAAACAAGTATTTAGAGGTTCACTAGATATTGTTATTAATTAGTAAATTAATTGTAGGTTTTTAGTATTTGCCAAATATATATAATATATATTTTTTGCTATATTATATCAAATTGAATACTCAAATAAAATATTTTTTCTCACGCCATAATAAAATGCATTTTGTCAGATCCTATTCTGTTTGGAAAATTGGTGGTTTTTACTACTCACAACATATCAATGTGAATTATTAATTATTTATAGCAAATAAATACAAATAACTTTTGTCAGTTATGAATCATTCCGCTTTTTTATCAAATGCACAATGATCTGCATAATTAGTAAGCTTCTATCAAAATACAGTTTTTTCATGACAACGAACACCTCTTTGCAAAAAAATTCAACATGGTACTCGCACTGTATGATTACAAATTATTACGTTTGCACAGCTATGACCCTTTTCGATGATAAAGCAGTCATTCAATTCATATCGCTCATGTAGATAGACTTTATATATGTGCCCATAGCTATTAAAGTGGTGTAAGTCATGTTTCTTTCATTTTGAGATATTTAACCATTTCGCATCGGTTGGCGAAATATGCCGTCTAAGATTCCCCTACCGTTGACATCAGTAGCCGTGATATATCGTATTGCTACCTTCAGTACTCATTGTGACATCTACGGTAGGAACTTGGAACTGTAGTCATTCCCTTTATCAACCAACATGTATTCTTTACAGGAATCTGTAAAACATGTAAATAAATATCGTTAGGTTTCGTCACAGGGGTGATTTTTTTGTAAACCACATGTGTCAAAGCCAGTATAATTTGTATGGACAGTATAATTTGTATTCCACCGAGCCATAATAATAATATAATAGTTAAATATTTCTACTTTTATATTATAACCTAAATATAATAGTTTTTTATGCATCATCTGATAGCTAAAGGATTCAAGAACCAATGTGATATATGAAAATAGGTCAGATAAGTACATCTATGCTTCAAATACTAGTTTTAAGCAAAAAATATGGTTTGAAAAATTCACACCGTATTTACAGTATAATTGCGTTTTTATGTTGGTAAAAAACCTATGAAAGTGACAACTTCATGTTGCACAAATTGCCATATTTAGATTATTAAAATTTATGTTATTAATTTATTTATCAATTTACAACAATGTGATCTGAAGTAAAGGAATACCTTTTTTTAAATTTCTAGACTTACGCCACTTTCATAATTATGAGCACATATAATGACACAAGTATTTTTGAGGTTATTAAATCTAAATAAAGATCAATGATAAATAAAACATGTTATCTATGTGAATTTTGAATGTTTTCGTGATAATGATAATGATTACATTATATAACGATATTGTTTTGTTTTTTCAGTAAGTGCCACCAGAGTCTTGCAGAAGCTACTTATGGTAGTAGGAAAAACTAAGGCTGCTCAAGTTTAAACAGAAGAAGAATTTGTTAGTAACTATATGGCATTATGGTTTAGATGTGAATCACTATGGAGAAACTAATTAATGAATTTACTAATAACTGCAAAAATATGAACATATAGGATATTATATTATACATGCTTTCATTACAACACTTTGAACCTAACCTAACTTATGTGAAAATCATTATCAAAAATGTTATTTGAGGATGTGTACAATAATTACAAATACATATAAAATACTATATATTCTTCTTTTCTTCATACTATAAAGTCTTTGTATTTATTGTAACAAAAATAATAAACAAAGCCATTTTGAATGCGAATCTTAATTCCTACAAATATGGATTATATGATCTCTACAAATAACTTATATGGTTAACAGGTGTGCATTGAATATTATTTTATGCTGGCGGGTATAGTTCAATGGTCAAAGCGTTTGCTTGATAAGCCGAAGGCCGTGGGTTCGATCCCCGACGGAGAATAAATAATTAAAAAAACGTTTTCTGAGCTCTAAAATACCCTCGGTTGCTGTGACTTTGATCGCTCACCCCTAAAATGCCAGTCATTGCCTATTAATTAAAATTAATGGGAGATGAAAGTCGTCCCGTGAAGACCATCCATTCATAGTATATTCCTGTAATAATAAGGATGATGCGTGAATGTCAGGCTGTAGTCTATGACGTTGGCGGATCAACACTCCACATGCAGAGCTTAACGATTTTCCAAATAACAATGATAAATTTTTGTTGTGTAAAGATGAAGAGATTTTACTTTTCTTGCCATATGAAAAAAAATAGATAACCTTATAATTTAAGGTCTAGTAAAATGTGAACATTTACTCCTTATATTCATATCTTAATGATAATGTATGCCGGCGACAGTTAAAACAGTATTTGTAGCATTTATTTTAAGTAATGTATCATCTTATTGTTAAGATATAAATGGATGTTAGTCGTTGCTATGTAAATTTGAAATGTCAAAATCAATGTATTATATTGTGAAACATATCTATTCTGTGCTAGAATCATTCAACCTAAAAGACAACCCAAGAAATAAAACAAAAGACATTGTATTTTATTAAAATTTTAACATAGTATTGTCAAAATCAGTAACCTATGGTACTAGAGTACTCAAAAAAAACATTTTTTATTATTAATGATCTATTTTGGACATTATTGTACTACCTTATTTTAAGGTTGGTATTTATGCATGTCATTTTCTTGGCGATCAATTTCAATTATGAATTATATAAGAATTTTAATGAAATAATGTTACAAAAAGGGTTACCCTTATTGACCAACTTTAAACAGGTAAACACTTAACTATAATAGTTATACCAATCATCCTGAGATTAGAATTTTCATTTAAAAAATAGGTCTAAATTAAAATTGTATAAATCAATATTATTACAAACATTTTCATTTACATTTTTTGTTGTGTCAATTGTCATTGGTCATACAATGTCATTCTAAATGTATTAATAGATTATCAATTAATATTTGACAGTAGTAGTAAGTTATATTTGTTTCTACTGTCAGTGTTTCTATAATATTATTTGTAATGTAAAATGATAAATGACTGTCATTATGAACCACACAAATGTCATGTTACATTGATTATTGGAAAAAGACACACATACAATATTGTGAGACACTTCTATGCTATATATAAAACAAAAGAGACACATCTGTCGAATAATCAGGGCTACAAAATGTTTTATTGCTCCTGTAGACGTACCATAACATAAGTTCAGAATACATAAGACAATACTATAATTAATACACTTCAACACTTTATACAAAATAGTTACAATAACTTATAGAGCTTTCGATGTTTTATTGACATTTAAAGTTAAATATTTAAAAACAGTTTCAAGTCATCAGAAATGGTACAAGGTTTTCTTTTATTGTAATACTCAATATTTAAAAAATATTTAATGTATAGATTTTCAATGCAAATTTGCATGAATTTTTAAATTATTCCATTTACAAAAAAACAAAGGAGTCTGATAAAATAATGATCATAAAAATTGGGTTAACTTTAATACTTACATTAAAACAACATTCCAAAATTGTATATTTTTATACAAATATAATGTGTGACTTTATTAACGATTCTTGTAACATTCAATATTTCTTAATGAAGAGATATTCTTAGACAAGAGATAAAATTATATAGGTATTGTAGGTATCTTTCAAAGAGCCGTCAAAAGCAAATCCAGGCCATTATATAGATACATTTATATGACCAAAAAATCATTTCTAATGTCCCCTACCAAAAATTCCCCCAAAAAATATGAGAGCAAAAAAAGACGCACATGGGCTTCCAAAATTTTTCACCTTCAAATATTTTTGACCCTAATCTCAGCTCCTCCCGAAATTCCCAAATAACCCCTTCAAGCCCCCTAACCTGGCACTTTATTATTATTATATAATTCAGCACCCCCTCTTTGCACAGACCTGGTCTTTTGCTTTCTTTTCACAATTAAAATCCCTTAAGATTTATTAAGACTTTTTTTGTTAAAATATTTTTTTTTATAAAATGGCTGTTATTTTTAAGTAGTATTTAAGAGTAGATTTTTATTATTTAAATATTATTTTTTTTAACTTAAACACTTATAACTACATGATTTTTCCATAAAGTACATTCCAAAATATTGATAAGTAAATATTATTTGTGATAAGTGTAACTGGGAATATGTAATAAGCATTATGTTATGTTTTCATTTTCAGTTTTATTTAATTTCAAAATTGTATGTTAACATAACTTTTTGATGTCAAGTCAAAAAATTTACAACATACAAAAAAAATGTAGGAATTCCTACCAAAATCAGTCATACTACATGCTTTTATACAATTTAACAAATATAGAAATATTACAAAATAATATGGAGATTTTAAATACAAACTAACAGCTTTTCAGATTGAATAAGCCTGCAAAAATATCAAACCAATACTTTAGTGAAACTGAATAATTACAAGCTTGTTAAAATACATTCACACTTTATATTGTTTATGGTGAAAACTGAATTGCTTAAAAATATTATTTCAAAATCTGTGTATAAAACAGCATAGTTATTATATTTTTAAAAAATGGTAGTAAATAAAAAAAACCTACTTAATCATAGGTTCATAAGTTGATGTTATATCAATGTTAAAATTTAAAGCCTTTTGTCTATGTATATAATGAAAATGATATTAATTACATAGACTGCTTGCAGATAACGGTGTGCCAAATATAAATGTAAATATTATTTGAATATATGAAATATAAATGGGCACGAGTGGCAATTTAATGGATTTTCAAGTTTTTAGTTTATACATATAATTATGATAAATATAAACTAAGAATCGAAAAAACTATTTTTTGGCACATGAACCAGTGCCGTTTTTAGGGGGTGGCACAGTGGGTCAGCTGCCCAGGGCACCCAATGAACTAAGGGTTGCCTTAGCACCTACAGGGAGTGTTTTCTGAAAATATCCCCTCCCACCCAAAAAAAAACCAGGGTGCGCCAGATTGTTTTTTCCAAAGTCTAAAGCCGGCACTGTTATGAACCCATTTTGATTTCTCCAGTATTCTTATATTATGTATATAATCATATTTCGTAATGACTATTTGATGTGATTTGAATTTTATAATGCATATAAGTGTACATAAGTCATTTATAAAGTTGACTAATTTGTTTGGTTTCAATTATTTATGTAGGAAATTGAAACATATTTCTGGTGCACCATAAATTGGAAAACATTTCTAAATGTATGATTTTTATGATGACAATAATTAAAAATGAATATATATTATATTAATAAATTATTTAAGAATAGGATGTAGCTTTGGTATCTATATATAAAATGTATTTTTAGAGTGAATTGGGGTTAATTATACATAAAAAAAATTCCAATGTTTTCAGCATTCACTTTGAGATCCATTATAAGTAATAAATATTTATTTAGTTACCTTGTTTTTACATGGATCACGTTAAATATGGCCTCTTTTTTCGACTAACTTGTAGTCTTCCTCAATCCATCACTGTCAAGAGACAACAAGAAGGCTAGTCGCAACTGCAGTCTCCTAAACAAAGGCTATATCTAATGTAATCCAAGTAAAAAAAGGTAAATAAACAAATATCAATTATTAATTATAAAGGCCACTGAAAAAGTTATTCTACACAAGCTTTTATATATTTTTATTTTTTTGACAAAGTTAAATATCTTTCTATGTTAACATTTCCTACTTTCTGATAGATTGAGTGCTTTTATCAATAATAAGATTTGACATAAATAAACATTATTTTATAAGATATTACAATTTTTATGTTACGAAACATTATAGTGTTACAATATAGATAAATAAAATTAACCTCAATTCGCTCTTCTATAAAACACAAAGAATGTGGCATATAATTCTGCCCAATTGTTTTGTAAAGCAACATAAATGATATAAATTATGTAATTTAAATCAATTGCGCATGTAATTTACACACAAATAACGTTTAATCATCCCAGTTAAAGCGTTATAGAAACCATATTTCGATGTTTAATCCTCTTGGTTTCTTTTGCATGCGTGTAAGATACATATATATATATAGTTTTGTTTTAAAATGCTCAATCTATTGTTGAATGTTTGTTTTATATATGTCAGAATGCACTGATCATATAATAATAACAAATAGAGATTAATATTGTAATTTAAGAGTATGTTATATAACTCTTACAAATAGTATTGTGTTAATTTAGGTTAAAAAGACATTTCGTTTTATTTACCCATGGTTTTGTTTATTTTTATTCTACACAAAAAAATGGTTAAAGAAAATCCTTTAATGATCACTTTAGTAGTTTGTTTAATTTGAAATGCACACAACATTGCAATGAAAACATTGATTTGCTTTTTAAAATAAAATACACTTTTTGTTATTACGTTTATTTTCATTTTTATTAGATTATTTTTCAATACTCTAAATCTCTTAAAAATAATTGATCTATACACTACGTTTTATAAATTGATACACACATACAAAACAACATCTAATTTCTTTCATCAATTTGCAATGAAAAAGAAACGGCAGACGCTGGGACATAATAATGCTTGTGAATAAATGAAGACTGATTGAATCTTAATAATATAAAAATACATATATTCAATTTAAAGCAAAGCGACATCTGTTATAATACGAAAGTAACAATAATATAAATATGTATGTTAATTCTCTCCACTTGCTTAAGGCGGATAATAGTCATGGTCGACTTCGCTGTGCATAGAACAGAACTGAGGTGCATAGTTCGTGGTTCGTAACCCAGCATCTGCCGTTTCTTTTTCACCACAAATTGATGAGAAAACTGTAATGTAGATTTGTATGTGTGTAATCAATTAAAACATTTTATTATTTTACTTATAATATCATTTGAAAAAAAAATTAACACGTTTGATGGTTATTCAATGATTTTCAATATTGATGTTTTATGTGGAATGGCATTGAATATTAGCTACTGAACCAGAAATTGCATGAACCATGACAACTTTATTTTTATTTTTCATTATAGCAATACATACTTTATATTTGCTAGAAAAATAATTATTTTATATCTAAACAAAACAACATGTTTGTAAAACTGTGACTCTTTTCTTTGATAATTGAGGAATCATGCTATTTGTATACAAAGCGACGCGAATTTTTGCGTTTTATAATGATATACAATAATGAATTATGATTTTGAGAAACATCTTTGATATATTTATTTAGAAAACTATTATTGTATTGTTTTACTTTTAATTAATCTCCTGATGATTATTTTATATGGTTTTAAAAATAATGTAAGTGGGATTTATTGTTCTGCTATGGGTAAATAAAAAATGTTCTAAACATACAATTTGTTTTTATTTATTTTATAAAAATTAAAAAAAAAAAAAAAATTGACACCATACTTCGAGCACCGAAATAATAAAAAGAGTAAAGTGGGAATGGGCGAAACACATCTGCCGATGAGTTGATTGGGAAGAAATGTGTTGGAGTGACGGTTATGAGCTGGGAAATGAAATATTGGTCGACCGCCTACAACGTGGCTTGTAAGCATCAGAAGCGAGAGAATTTTAAATGTTGAAAGCTGATAATCAAAACCTTATAATCCATGAGTTTATTTCAAATGATTGTGATAACTGTATGCTACAACTAAGCAGTATTTTTTGCAGACAAGTACAATCTATAGCTGAATTTTTGTCAGAGCTTCAAATTTAGAGATAAAAGACGATAAACTTTTCATACATAATACATAAAATAAATAGATGAGAATGGTAAGACTGACGTCGCTAGAGAAAGTTACAAATTCGAGTTGAGAGTAAATGGCTAATTTGAGCTATTGTATATGAAGTATTTTAGTTGAACTTTGAGGCTCTACGCCTATTGGTTTTGCAGCCTAAAGGTAATTAGATTTATATTCAAAATTAATATTTTAAGCATACATTTTACTGTCATCTCTATTTAAGTGCAGTTATAACCACTTAAACGTAAAACAACCATGTCAAAATCGAGGTCCATGTTCCATTTTACACAGAATTTCGTTCAAACAAGGTTTACGTGTCATAAAGTGTCGAAATAATTTTATTCGCTGAGACAAAAATATCATTTTATTGTTGGAGATTAAATTCAAAAATACAAATGAAATAAAGGGTGACGGTTGGGTACATGACTTTTAATTTTTTGTAGACATTGCAGTACTTTGCAATGTTCACTCCATTCTCTGAGAGTCAATAGTGGACTCCACTCACTGAGAGTCAATAGTTGACTCCACTCACTGAGAGTCAGTAGTTGCTTAATATTATTGATTTTATTTTCTTTTGTGTTCAAATTGCATTTTATTTTAATTATGTTAGTGTAAAATTTTGATTACAGCACTGGTAACTGAGTAAATAAATTTATTATTATTTATTGGGTAAAAGTATAGCACTAATGATGGTAATATTATTACTAAATAACTTAATTTAATTTGTTGTGTTTTATCTATTACTTTAAAAAAAAAATGGAAATATATAATAATATGCAAATACTATTATGATATTTAAAAAAATGTTATTGTATTATAACCTACAAATATAAAATTAAATCAAATTAAACGAAAATAGAAATTTATCTTAATTTGAAATTATAAATTATATAATTTGAATCCAACGGGCATATACTTCAAATGTCGTATTACCAGAAGCAAAAAATTAAAAAGTCTTAGGTATTTAAATTTAATAAATGTCAAGAATTAATTATAATGCTTACAAATATGGATGTTTTTAACAATATTTATAAATTAAATAATCTTTTGTGTACCTACCTACTCGAGTAATAAAACATGCATAATTTATGTATATAAAAGAAAGTCGTGTTAGTTACATCATTTACAACTCAAAAAAGCTAAACTAGTTTTTATGATCTTTAATGTGTTGTATTCATCTTCGTTTTAAATAAAAAATAACTATTTAAATAATTGGAAAAAATATGGAAAAAGTAAAAAAAAAAAAAATTCGGCATATTAAATATAAGTTGGATGCAGTATAAGTTATTTTATGCATCGTTCATTAGCACACAACATTACATCTGATAAAAATCATTAGGATTTTATTTAATCGACTAAAATTAAAGATGAAATAAAATGAAGACGAAAATCTATTTCAAGGTTATCAAAGAAGGTAAAATAATGTGAAAATAAATTTATTTTTACATAAAGAAATATGGATTTTTGAATATTTTATTCAAATGAGTAACATTCTTTATCCGTAATTTAAAACTATTATTGGGAAATACCTATTTAAAGGACGACAGAATCGATTCACTTAACAGCCATCACTGGCTATAATATCTTCACGTTGGCTCGCCTGCTCGCTCATGTCACTCGCGTCCAGTGATACCGTAGAGCGTCAAGCGGGCGGTCGTTGTAAAGTGCTAAGCGAGCGTTCGCCTCGATATCCCCGGATATCTCACGCGCCCCGGCCGCCCGAGGCCCACCCACCGGCCACCACAGCCCAGCACCCTCGATTAAAACCAGGGACGACACAAACCAGCCAATAAAGAACACTTACCTCACGCCATTACTTGGGTGAGTGCTCTTTCACAACGCGAGACTCTTGCTTACAAGGAGCTTTTACTTGGAGACTCCTGGCACACTAATACGGGCATATCACCCCAAACAATGATACAAAACATACTATAACCTGCTGCAACCAGACTGTTACTACAAGTCACTACTTGTAAAGAGTGCTGTTTCATACTGAAAGTCCCAACTAGTTTCAGCTTTTGCTTTGATATCCCAACACCTTGAACGTTCATTCGATACCAGACACCTAACTGACTATGTGATGTTTCATACTGTGTGCCTCTTTTTAGTGTATATATCTATTGTTTGCTTCTACATCCCTGGCATTTGTAACCCTCGTGAAACAGACCCTACATCTCAATATAAACTATCATCCTCATATTAGAGAAGGCTTTGTAATTAGCTACTAGCATCTGTCCTTCATACGATATGAATGTCTTCAAGAAGCATACAATTTACACTGTAGCTTACCAGAGTCATACAGCGAAATGTAAATCAACTCCTAGTCCGAATTATAATGCTTAATCCGTGAGCTGGTGAACATAGTCCCTCGTTTGTCTGCATTATCATCGCCTTCCACATCCAGCCTCCTCGTGCTATTATCTTGACATCGTCTATTTTAAATAAGTTTACCTAAAATGAGTATTCTTAATTATTTTATGTGAAAACTGTTCAACACTGTTTATATCCAAACATATTGTTATCATTTAGCAATGCAAGTGTGTAAAATGGGGCCCCAATGTTTGTCATATTTTGTGTTTCTTTTATAACTTTCCTTTGATACAGGCCGTTTGCCAAAATCTGGCACCTACACCTTACTTACAAATACATTTTAATAATTGCGTGCTTATGATAGTGATTATGTTTCCCTCAAAATTGACAGAAAAAGTATAACTTCTCAACCATAAGTACATACATACACCTCTAAATCTTAAATAGTGGTGCTAGTCTTAATGCCTTCCTGCATATTGTATGTAGACTACACCTTCTATATGAAAACTGCATGTGTGAATGATTTCATCTTAGCCAGGTTTCTACAAACGGTCTGTCCTTGAATTGACTTTTACCGCCACACACCCGCATCACACTGGATAACAGTTAGGTCTATTTGATGAATATATATATATATATATATATATATATATATATATATATATATATATATATTGCAACTATTACACTCAAGGCTTAGTTTAGGGTATGAATTTCACTTAATAAAAAACATGTACAATCTCAAGTGTTTAAAACATACGTCAGCACTGGGGAGTTAATATCTCAAGATTTTCTTTTATATTCCTATACTCTTGGAGGTTATGTTGTAACCAAAACCACACCCTTATATTTTGGTTACGGAGGGTAATACATATTTGAAATTTAATGCCGATTCTCTTAAGATTTTAGAACATTAACAGATTCATATGCTAATACATAATACTATGTAATGTCTCGATCTGTGTTACTTAGTGTAAGGTTAGAATTATGTACAGAGGCGCCTTTAGTCATTTGCCGGCTTAGCGAATATAATTTTGTATTTTTTTGCGTCGATTCAATTATCCCACAATGTATCATTTAAGCATTAGCTTTCATACGTATTTAAATTATGAAATATATTCTTTATTTAACTTTTTTAAATATGGAGTTGACCATTGTTTTATGCGCACTCCATTTCCTCGGTAATTCTACCTGTGAATTGCCGACTAAGTGCACACAGTGTGTACGAAACCGTGGTTCATTTTTAATAAAAAGTATTCAAGATGCTTTATATTAAAATAACTTATGTATTTATTATAAAAAGTATCAATTTCATTCTTATTAAAAAAACAGTCGCTTAAGATATGAAGATGGACTTAACTGGGATATGTTCTCTGGATGCTGCAGGAGAACATAAATTACAGCTTACTTATTTCGCCTAGCATGCAGTTTTAGCATTCACAGTTAAAATATTATTCATTATGTGATGACAAACAAATAGTAATATTTTTCACATCTAATGTTGCACTTAGACCAGACGAGCATTCGGTAATTATATCCCGAATCCTTCGAATTTGTTTGGTATAAAGTGTGAGTCCATATTGTAACGTTGTCTATCGAAAAATGCTGCAAAATTATTATCGATTTGAGTAAACAACAGGTTAAAACAGAACATTTTACACCGAGTCAACATTTTTGCTCGTGCTCTACGTTATTTCCCCAATGCAAAGACATTTCTTGACTTCGTGTGAGCAACCTTACCCTCATATGCAGTAGATGTTCCTTTTGATTTGAGGTGATTCAAGGGGTGAAGTTTTTTTTATGTAAACACATACAGGAGAATACCGACAGATGGTGACAGTAATTTGAAGTCTCATCTGTGGAATTCTATGACGTTTACCATGGTGCATATGACTAAGCGCTGCAAGTGGAAGTTTGATATGCCAACGTCACAGACTACTGCCCGAGATTCACGCATCATCCTTATCATTACAGGAATTTATTATGAATGGGTGGTATTCACGGGACGACTTTCGTCTACCACCAATTTTAATTAATAGGCTATGACTGGCATTTTACGGCTGGGGGATCAAATTCACACCAACAGCGGGTATTTTAGAGCTCAAAAATTGATTAAAAATATATATTTTTTTAATCTCCGTCGGGGATCGAACCTACGACCTTTGGCTTGCTAAGCAAACGCTTTGACCACTGAGCTATACCTACCGGCGATTCTAAAGTAAAGTAGCTATTATAGGTTGGTTGCCTTAAGAAATGTCGCTTCAATCGGGTGTATTTTTTTTCGGTCTAGGATACATGCAATTATATTCATTTTTCTATATATTATTTCATCAAATATTTTTATGGGGCCCATTGATTTGATTGCCTGATGCGGGTCTGTGGGGACCTCACCGCGCGCCATACCGTGTGGAGTAACAAACTCTTCAAAAGAAAAACACAACATCTATATTATGCATTTCGCAAAAATGTTTTGATCCCAAGCCAAAATATTTCACAACACTCTAAACCCGCCCGAAAGAGAGCGAGAGAGAGAGTTATCTTTATTTTCGCATATTCATTATAAAGAATATCACACTTTTGAGATTCTCATACGAAAGTGACTGTAGATAATTGTTATTTCGTCTTTGATTTGTACAGAATTTTGTAATATTGATAAAGCATTATTATTAATTAAATTTCTTATTTGGTAATGATTCAAATGGATACACTGGTTTCGTAATTTTAACCCTTTCGTTACGGAACGGTGAAATACAAATTATACTGTCAATACGGCGTGAATTTTTCAAACCATTTTTATTGCTTAAAACAAGTATTTGAAGCATAAATGTACTTATCTGACCTATTTTCATATATCACATTGGTTCTTCTATCGTTTAGCTATCAGATGACGCATAAAAAACTATAATATTTAACAAACGTTCATTATGTAACTCCATACATGTGGCGACATTCATACACGTGGCTTACAGAAAAATCACTCCTGTGACGAAACCTAACGATATTTATTTACATGTTTTACAGATTCCTGTAAATAATACATGTAGGTTGTTGATAAAGGGAATGACTGCACTTTCAATTTCCTACCGTAGATGTCACAATGAGTAATGAAAGTAGCAAAACGATATATTACGTCAACCGATGTCAACGGCCGGGAATTCTTTGACGGCATATGCCGACAACCGATGCGAACGGGTTAATATCTGTTATTCAAACAAAATTACATCTCCGCACTAGTTTTTTTTTTCTTTCCACGTCTTCTTCGTGTCAGAGTTTCCACGTCTGATTAATTCATGAAACATATGGTCGTTAGTTACCATTGTCCCAAAACGTATCTGCACCTGAAGGTCCACGTGGGAATATACATATGGTTTTGACGGCAGCTATAGATCCGAGGCATATTTTAAATGATTTGTCAATTGGATTTTTTGAGAAAATCGGATGTAGCCCGACGTTCACGAGTTACAGACTAGTTGTTCTTAAGAGGTGACTCGACCCAACCAAAAACTCGCGGTGACCCATTCAAGTTTTTGTCCGCGTGTCTAATGCGGGTCCCTAATGCAACTTACTTGATAGCTTTAGTGATCGATTGAAAACCGCGCTTACCGTTTTTGTTAGAAGTTGTATTATATGAAAAAATAATCATTTAAGATCTTTATTGATACTATGCTATATTGAAGGCATTTTGTATCAATGTATAAAATCAATTGTTTCCAGAATTCAAAAATATTGATTTTTTAACAAGCAAAAGCGTTCTAAAAACTGTAAAAGAGATTAACGCAGTTTTATATTCCTTTATGATTGTATTTTCATGATTCACTTGATCCAGTATACTCCATCCTCTTTTTTTATGCTATTCATTGGTTCCATAAATGAGCGCGTAAAAAACTGATTTTTTAAATAACGCAATGAACCTTTAAACGCCCAGTGGTCCCATACGGGACCGCAAATTTGCGTCGTTCAAGGCCCTAGCAGGCCAACGTTTGTAATGTTTCGTCGCACAATAGATTCTTCCGTGATACGATGATAATATACTTTAATACTATTATTACAAATTAATGTAATCCGATTGTGAAATGAACCATAAGCACTCGTGTATGCGACCGTAGGGCATTGAACATAGCAAATCTGCGGTCCCGTAAGGAAACCACTGGGCGCTTAAAGGTGAATCTGTTAAAATCTGACAAAATATCGCTTAAAATGCACCAAGTAAATCACGGAGAAAATTTATAACTTTAAAAAATCGTGTAAAACCGAAATTGCATTTTAAAAGGTCGCGAAAAAAACTGGGTGTGGTTACAGTGTTCCGTTGGCTGACCGTCGTCAATAAGTGCAGGAGAGTCGTTCAATATGATGCAGTGTAATTTGTTTTCTCCGAAAGCAATACTCCGATGAATCACGAGCCAGGGATAAAAAAGGTATCCCCTTCAGATTGCTTATTTGCATACTGAATGCCAATATTCATGTAATTACGTACACATATAATCTAATATACACAAATAATCTAAACAACTTCTCTTTCCAAGGTAATTTATTTATATGATTATTTGCAATGTGATTGACAATATTCAGGTAGACACACTTATACTGTCAATTATAAAACTAGCATTTGAAGCATAAATGTACTTATCTGGTCTATTTTCTTATATCACATTGGTTCTTGTATCCTTTGGCTATCAGATGAAATAAGAAAACTATTCTAAGAAAGTAGCAAAACAATATATCACGGCTACCGATGTCAACCGTCGGGGAATGTGAACAGGTTAATTGCTATAAGTTGCACGCTAAAAAGCATGATTATGTGGTGCTTATGCTCAATGCGAATTGTTTATTCGTAATATTGTAATGCGTGAAAATTTGTTCAATACATATAAAGTTTAACTGACCTACATTAGGCAATCAATTGACGATCAGTTACATTGCAATAAGCATAATGATAACAAATGATTATTTTTTCATCACTTCTGGGTACATTATTAAAGCAGGTTAAAAATAACAGTGTTCTTTATAATTGAAAATGTAGTAGTTGTAAGGTTCGCTTTAGACATTTTTCATTTAGAGCTATATGCTCTCCTGAGAATCACTCCTTCTACACATTGCTTCTAACAACCATCAATATCTCTAATAATACAAGGTTAAGATTTTGGGTAAACCTCCATAATATATTAACTTTATTATTTACGACACTATATTCACGTCTCACTTTTTCATACTTCACTGTGTAGGAAGACGGAAGGGAGTAAAATTAGCTACTCCGGCCACTTCCACGACTAGCGGCAATTGCTCTTGACCTTTAAACCTATGCCCATTCCGTGAGCGTTGCCAGATGGTTTTTTTTAATGTTTTCAGCAAGTAAATCTTAATTATTATAATTTTTGACATAATTATAATTAATTAAGGGGATTAGCTATGAATGTTCTTATTTTTCCAATTTAAAATCGCTGATTTTTGATTGTGTACTGACTACCCAACACCGGCACGCGCGTTTTTATTTTAGCACCGTAAAGGAAAGGTTAAACATGGATCACACTGAGCTCTGTTTCAATTGATGGAAGACTGCAGTTTTGAGATTCGTGAAGCCTTCATCAGTTCGAACATGTACAATCGTACTTGATCTTTCGTAGATCGCGAAACTGCAGTGTTCCAGCAAGTTAAACTATGCTCCGTGTGATCCATGTGATCTATGTTCCATCAATGTATGAAAAACATATATATTTAAAATTGAAATAGATCTCAAAGTAAATGCTAAAAATATATACAGGGAAAGGCAAAAAATGCTGACGGTTTTCGTCGATGTTTTGATTTAAAACCGTTAGCTTTTTTTGCCGCTCCCTGTATAAGCATTGAAATATATATATTTTTAAATGTAACATTTGAACGACAGCAGCTGTGAATATTCTTATTTGATTTTCTCTTTAGAATTACGCAAAACACTTGATAATTTCTTACATAACGCAATGTCGAGTTTATCTTTTACCAAGTAAACACCGCTGAATAGTACATATTCTATATTTATAAGTCCGCACGCATATTTATCTAATGTTATACGTCTCTTCTCTTCAACAGGTCTCGAGGAAAACGTTAAAAAATCGCACCGAGGGAGTCTCCGATTACAGCCGTATCACGTGAAGACCGCCACCGTTGGTACCACGTATCGCACCGATTGTACGGTCTTCGAAAAAAGTGTGAAAATTGTTCGCGAGTGTAAGTGAATTCGTTAAGTGTAAAAAAAATTGAACAGCTCTGGTACATGCCGAATATCAAATATCCAAACTCCTTTGCTCGAAAATATTTCGAAGATCAAACAGCAATATCAACATCCATCGATAACCCATTGAGATTGTTATTATTGGGCGTCGAACTATCGCTGATAACCCTTACCAAGCGCGTTATCGGTAATCCATATTTGATCGCAACCGTTATATAGATTAACTGAAGTGTTAATTATCCGAATTTATTCCATGCACAATTGCACGGCGATGTTGTAAAACATATCGTCGATAATTCGTTGAAAATCAATCTTAAAACTTCTCGATTACATCTTGCTTAATGTATACATCTTCAGCTGTGATCGTTATAGAATCTGCTTAAGATCCTCTTGCATTCAACTGCAAAAACGTCACTCTTTCACTCTACCATTTTAATCTTTTCCAACATTTTCTTCGGCATTGATATATCTTACGCGCTGCAATCTTAAGCGTCTGGAATCGACCTTGCTGCATAGTTTTGGTCTGAGTGATAGCTTGTGGTATCGTACCTTTACGTCTCCCGGTATCAGAGCTAGTGTTAACGCACATGGTGCGTGTCGGTGCCCCGCATTGATGGGCCCGCCCGCTCCGCGCGCGCCCCCCAGAGCCCGTCGCCCCCTGCGCGCGAGAGCACGCCGAGCCCGCGCGCGCTTCGAGCCCCGCGCGCGAGTCGAGCACCGCGCGCGCCCACGCGCCGCACCCAAAGCCGCCATCCTGGAACTCATGGAATTGGAGAACATCGTTGCCAACACTGTCTATTTAAAGGCCAGAGAAGGTGAGTTCCACAACCATTGATCTATTATTCACTCTTTCGCTCTTCTTCTTCGTATCAGCGACGTCAAATATTTTTTCCCAATATCTGGCAACACCGATAGCTCGTGTGTTGTCCAGCATTAGGTCCTGAGATGTGCAGCTTGTTGGGCACATGGAGCAGGATCTTACGTGTGAGGCGGTCTGCAGGTCTCCACAGTCGCACAATAGTGTATCTCCCTGCCTAAGCATTCCCCACCGCTTGAGGTTGTCCTTTGTTCTACCAACTCTGGTTCTTAATCTGTTCAGGGATATCCAGGTCAAGGTTCTTGCCAGTTGGGAGGCCTTCCTTTGGAGTAATGAAATCCTCTGATGCGATTTGTTGCCAGAGCTGGAGTCTCTCATTTTCAGGGCTGGATGTGAGAGGTTGTGTGGATCTCAGAAAGCTGCTTCGCGACTTCAATCTTGGTGTTGGGGTATCTGATTATACAAGCAGTGGGACGGTTGGTTGATTGCCTTACGTATTTCTTCGGCGCATATGACTTTGCGTCTTATGTTCGGTGGTGCGATACCAGCCAAGGGGTATAGTTTAGAAATGGGTGTTGGTTTGAGGCAGCCTGTGACGACTCTGCATGCATCAGTCAGGGCAGTATCCACTTGATTACAGTGGGCTGATTGACCCGACACTGGTGCCGCATATTCTCCGGCTGATAAACATCTTTCGCTCTGATATATTGTTGATCTTGTGGAGGAGGTGAGATGCGTCGGTGTGGATTTGCGAATGGTACGGTAGGTGAAGGATCGAAGAGGATGAAGACTCATGCAGGAGGCCTACATTCAAGAGTGGACGGACACAGGCTGATGATGATATCTTGTGGAAATTTGGAATGAAAAAACATTTTTTCCATAATAATTATAGTCTATATTCGGGACTTGCTTGCCAGCTTTGTGAGAAGATTTATATAAATTCATTTAGTCGATGTGTATACATCTTGAATAAACGTAAAGAACTGTTTCAATGGCTGGAAGACTGCAGTTTCTCATGTCAACGAAGGCTTCATCAATAAATTTGGTCGTGGCGAGGGCGGAGGTATGAGACGGTGCGTTATCTTGGTGGAATATTATTTAAATTATTTATTAAAATTTATTACGACTTATAGGTTTACTAAAACACACCTTCAGCATTTGTGCGTCCAAGAACCGGCTAACAGTGTCGCCTGATTTTGTGCTAGGTTTGATAAAAACAGGTGAATATATATACTTTTCTACCGTTATTACCACAGTCGCTGCTCTTCGGAACTTAAAGAACTAATTCCTCCTGCACCCACTCACAGCCGACAAACTCGTCTTGCACTTGCCAAACATCCATACACGGTTAATATATGTCGACCAAGAACTGGCAGTTTCCAAAGTTCCTTCCTTAATGCCACCGGTAAGCTTTGGAAAGCTCTTCCAGCGTCTGTGTTTCCTCCTTCCTACAATCTGGATCTCTTCAAGAAACAGATACATATACACTTGCAATCTCCTCAATCCACACACGAACACAACACACGTTTCCCGCATGCAGCGTCCAGCCTCCCTGGCTGAGCGTCATAGAGTGCACTGGTCTTGACCGGGTGTGCTGTCCTGCATGCGTTTACATAAAAATATAAATATATATATATTAGTAAACGCGTACATCATGTTTGAGTATCGCTCATGAAATTTCGTGAAGGCTTAAATAGTGTTAGTATTTTGATCTTCTCATATATCTAGGCTACGAATTGTGATTCAATAATTTGAGCGAAAGCATGAATGAAGGTTTGTAATCACTGCCATTAGTCATGTGTTTATTGTGTGCTGGACACAGTGTGCTGCATTGTCGTCAAAGGATGTCCAGCTCAGCAAACCGCAGTCTGAACAGACCGGTATCTATGCGACCAACTCGCTGACTCACTATCGTGAGCACGGCAGGATACACTGCAAACCCCAAATTTGGTCATATTTGGTCTATATCTTTGGGTAAGACACCTCGCTCAAGATAATCACACATATTCCTTCCATCTTCGACAGAATGGTGATGTTCCTGTTTGTATATTTGGTATTTCATAAACGGTGAAGAAAACTATGCTCGCCTATCAATCCTTAATGTCCTAATGTTATTAAACAACATATTGCAGGACTGTTCATTAAGATCCGCTACTGTCATGCTGTTCTTAACCAAAAACACGAAGAATCACAGCTACGTTGGCTTATATTAAATATTGTCATTAAGTAGTTAATTATTTGGGATTTCAATTGCTTTTGGCGATTTGTTTGATCTTCTGTCTCTACTGTATCTTCACTGAAGTAGATTATTATTACATACTCTATAACTCTTAAGGCCGGTCAAAGCCTGGGGGACTTGGTAGATAATTCAGTCATATAAAAATGCATAGTAGTAATTATATTAAATGCAAGTGACACTGTTTAATGTTTATGTTGCGCAACATAAAGCAAGCAAAATTGGTAAAATTGATAAAACAGAAGTCCGCTACAGTTCCTTCCTAAATGCCACCGGAAAGCTCTAAAACGCTTTTCCAGCGACTTTCCTCCTTCATACATTCTGGACCTCTTCAAGAAACAGATAAATACGCACTTATGATTTCTCCAACTCACTCACAAACACTTCACACGTTTCCCGCATGCAGCCTCCAGCCTTGGCTGAAAGTACGACGTATAGAGTGCACTGGTCTCGACAGGTTGTGCTCTACTGCACGCGATTGAGTTTCAGGGACTGTTTAGTATTAACATCCTCCTCTCTAAGTTAGTTATTGAATTGGGTGGTGTAAGTATGAGGAGCAGATTAACAACACACATACTTTTCTGAAGCACATTGACATGTATTTTCGATAAAGAATTGGTTTCCGCTCAATCGCAACACGATGTTACTTTCGCCTCGGTCGAACAGGACTTACTGACGACTAAGCGCGCTCGTAATGGGCCGTCGCCCAGCGCTGCAAGTGGCGATCTACAGAATCAATGGAGCACCACCTACAGCAGCCATGTACATAACGAACGTCACACCCGTTACCGGACTTATCCAAAATGCCAATATGGCGACACATGTACGACAAGCGAACATAAATAAGAGACGAGAGATTATATCTCGAGGTTTTCGGTACCAGTCAGCAAAGGCTATATCATGCTGATGTCAGTATGAAGCGAACATTCAAACCACCAAATGAATATATTTTAGCTGTTTATATACTATTATATACAATTATTATATATATAGTTATAGCCTGTTTGCACGTGAATGGTAATATTTTACCGCTCGTGATGCAAAACATGGGAGAGTAGGTGGGCAACCAATTTACTTAATAAGTTTCAATGTTTTCTATGTAAAACTGTCGCAATGAAAATTATTATTGCCAAGGTCTCAAGTCATTATGTTAGCGTCACTGTGTGGAATAACGTGGTTATTTCAATTTGAAAATTATGCTAAGTTATATCAATCGTCGTTTATTTTTATTCAACACAAAGGTCTTTATAATAAAATATATTTGCCATGTTCAATGGGTAGTATTTATACGTATTTATAATCATATATTGTTATTTTGTTATATTTAGGAGAGTATCGCCATAGGTGTATTTAGTAAATAAGAAACATTTATATGTTATGAAAAATTCTTTGCCAAGATGATTTGCCAGTGTTTCCCAAAAGGTGGAAAATTCGGTGTCACGACCTATCGCCCCCTGACAATTCTTTCGTAGACTTATCGGTAACGGTGTCTGGTGCACTAGACGTCTGGTGCACGGGACTTTTGGTTCAACTAACTAAATTAACTTCTCACTAGACAATGGACGGAGGTCCATAGATTTCGTTAGTGAAATCACTTAGTTTAGGTTAAGTTAGCGAGACATCCAGTGCACCAGTTGTCCGGGGACCAAATTTCGCGTGCACCAGACGTCCAGTGCGCCAAACGTTGTTACCTATTAGTATTATATTGGAAATAAACGCGAAATGTGCTTCTAAACAAGCTCTTTGCTTTGCGACCTACACCTGCATCCTTCCTCCATGCGTCCCAATGGCGACCTCTCGACCTGTTGTTGCCCTTTTTAAAGATGATGGATATCAAATGCATTGATGAGATTCATTCATCGCCGTCTGTTGATATTCTCCTGTACGTGTCTACATAAAAAAAATCGAGTAAACGCCATGCGCCGATAAATCATATTATACATAGACGTCAATAATATCATTATGATATATCCGATAAAAAATAATTTATTCTGCTGATTAACCTACAATATTGATTTTAATTTATGTTATTAGAGCGTTTCAGCTTTATGGCACACTTTAACCCATTAACGCCCAAACGGAAACTACAAGTGGCAAATATTTTTCAAGGTTTTTTTTCAACTAATAATTTAGACTCGTTTAATATAATGCAGGCTTTATTTGATTTATATGATAACATAATAACTAACCGACCGCATTCGACAAAACCATAACTCAATAGATGTTGAATATATTGACAAATTCAAATACATTTTGGAACATCATATTTCTAATCCGATCCGAATGCGATTGGGGCTACGGGTATATCGAAACAGAATTGAGAGCAAACTCAAACAATAAGCATTCACCGCATCCGATTCTAAGCCAGACCTCATTGCATTTGCCGGCGGTCATAGCTCAATGGTAAAGCGTTTGCTTTGCAAGCCAAAGGTAGTGGGTTCGATCCCCGACGGAGATTAAAAAAAAAGTATTTTTATTCAATTTCTGAGCTCTAAAATACCCCGGTTGGTGTGAATTTGATCCATCACCCGTAAAATGTCAGTCATAACCTATTAATTAAAATTGGTGGTAGACGAAAGTCGTCCCGTGAAGACCACCCATTCATAGTAAATTCCTGTAATAATAAAGGATGATGCGTGAATCTCGGGCTGTAGTCTATGACGTCGGCGGATCAACACTCCAAGAAGCAAATATCAAGGTCGGTATTTATTAAAAAAAAAACAAAAACCCATTAACGCATAGAAACGTATTTCAAAATTATTTTTTTGAGCATTGAAATGGTACCAAAAAAAGTAAAACTTCGAAATTACAGGGGTGTACTCAGTGTGTATAAGGGGCGTAAAAAGGGTGAAACTGTCCAAAATAAAGTCACTCCAACACATATTGTTGTCGTGGAAGGCTCGCAAGGACAGCCACCAGCGACCTAGGTTAACATCAGGATTACCATAACTCTTGTGTCTTTTTTGGCCTCTGAACTAAACACTTTTTTCTGTTATCTAGTCCAAAACATCGTCCTTAAGAAGTTTTTTTCATTTTCACTATAATGACAATTTAGGGTCAATATATAAGTGAGTCATAGTTAGAACTAAGGTTATAGAGACAATTATCAACAATTTTTCCTGTCAGATTTCTATTGTACACGCTTTTATACAGAAAATAAAATATAACCCAGCACACTGTAGTTACAAAATATTATCATTCTAAATAGCACATCACGTTATAGTAGAGTCTTTATATACAATAAAATTAATATATTAAAAAAAAAATGTCGAACCTAAATTATCGTGCTTCAAATGGATATTTTGATGATAAACCAATGAAATTTATGTAAGCATTATTGCCAAATTTAATTTTCTCATAGTTCACTACATTCATATAAATATTTAGTTTCGAAATATGCAATTACTTTCATAATAATCACAGAAAAAATACATCAAATAATTCTTAAAACAGGTGTACACAAATAACTTCTAAGGTTTTCACGGCCAGATTTGATATCGTGGCTTTTGGGCGTAGCCGTGTGTGGCGAAATTTTTTTAAATAATATTTCGACCGCCATTGCAAGGGTTGATGATATAGTTGTGGAGGTACAATTCTTAGAACATACCCACCGTATTCTTAGAACATACCCACGATTCTCCGGACCAATGAAACTTGAGTATGTAGTTGCCATGGAGATGTCAATAACGCTCGTAAAAAATAAAAATAAAGTAATCTGACATCAACTCACAACTAAATCATCAATCCTGAAGAAGACCCCTGCAACGGCGATCGAAATATTGGTTAAAAGAAATTCGCCACACACGGCTAAACCCAAAAGCCACAATATCAGGTGTACACAATCGTGTACGGTGGGCGGTGATGGGTTAAATTGGCTCACTATTTTATTGAGTTGTTATTTTTTTATCATCTTATCAGTGATTGCTAATAATTATTTATTTTATAAATTGAATACAGTAACACACTTAATTTATTTACACAATTATTTTCGCATTGTTGAAGTTGCAATATATTTACACGGAAAAAAAAACATAAATAACATATGGATATTTAATAAATATTATTGAATAGAAACATATGTTTTCTTTCGCAATCGGTTTATTTTATTGTCAGCCGTAATACAAATAAAGCGCAAAGTGAATGTCCTTTAATTATACTTAGAATACCGGCAGGTATAGCTCAATGGTCAAAGCGTTTACTTTGCAAGCCAAAGGTCGTGGGTTCGATCCCCGACGGAGATTTAAGAATAAGGTTTTTAATCGATTTCTGAGCTCTAAAATACCTCCGGTCGGTGTGAATTTGATCACTCACCCTAAAAATGCCAGTCAAAGCCAAGAAAGGTAGAACTACCTTTCTGCTCTTTACAGACATTTATTTCAGACTAATTGCTAAATGGATAAGCCCTGATCGCTGGTCTACCCAACTAATGACTGGGCACGGCGCTTTTAATGACAGATTATACTCATTTAATTTAGTTTCAAACCCTAGTTGTCCCTGTGGCGCCCCCTTCCAGACCTCAGAGCACATTCTTTGGTACTGTCAGTTCCTCTTGTTCGAAAAAAGAGTCCTTTTCGATGCATTTCAAGGGAATCGCCTTGGCCCTATCGGGCATGCAGACTTAGTGGTCACTAAAAAAAATCCACGCATTTATTATTTTCGCTCGTATTTTCGGTGAGAGAATCTTCCATCTCCATCTCTTTACAACACTTGAATGCGATTCTAATCTCTTTCACGGGTTCTTTCTTTTTAGCACTTCTGATATGATGTAGGTGTGAGACGGGTAAAGTCCAGTAGCTTCATTGATGCTTTTATTCCCACACTTGAAGCATACCATATTGTTTTTAATTTTTGATCAAAACGATTTAAAAAAAAACAACATCCGAAATTCAGAAGATTTTGATAACTTTGAATTGTGTTTCAAACTCGGATCAAATAGTTGAATACAAAATGCCCAAAATTTCAAAGAAACAATGTTCATAAATTCTTTAGAGCAAAAATTTCCAACAGTACACGCCGTAGTCGTCCTTGCTGTGTGTAAAGCGATAATAAAACTCTATCAAAGGGAAGTTTTAATTGGCCGAACAATTTATGAAGCTCTAATTAGTGAAAGGGTCCGTCACTTCGCCGGTACATACAATTATGTATATTTAATTATTATATGGTCACATTCCGGGAAAATTTTCAATTACCAACACGACTAACTTAAAACATAGTATATACATTATTTATGCAGAACATGGATGGAACTTATATACATACTTCTTTCCATATTCCTTCCATATCTGGATCATGGTTATCACAAATTGCCGCTATTTAATTCTTTCCAGCTGCTACTATCCATTCCTCATTCTAGGCCGTATCTTCACCTGAAGGTCCACTTGGGAACATGTATGGTTTCCGACAACCTCTAGAACAGAAGTCTGAATGCCTGAAGAGGTGATAACTGTATACTAAGGCATATTCTTCGGTGATTTAATAATCGGATTTGTTAACCCTTTCGCATCGGTTGCGGCATATGCCGTCAAAGATTCCCTGACCGTTGACATCAGTTGACGTGATATATCGTTTTGCTACTTTCAGCACTCATTGTGACATCTACGGTAGGAAATTGAGAGTGCAGTCATTCCCTTTATTAACCTACATGTATTCTTTACAGTAATCCGTAAAACATGAAAATATATATCGTTAGGTTTCGTCACAGGAGCGATTTTTCTGTAAACCACATGTGTTAATGCCACTACATGTATGGAGTTACAAAATTAGCGTTTGTTAAATAAAATAGTTTTTTATGCATCATATGATAGCTAAAGGATAGAAGAACCAATGTGATATATGAAAATAGGTCAGATAAGTACATTTATGAAATTCATTGAAAAATTCACACCGTATAGAGTATAGACAGTACATATAATTTGTATTCCACCGAGCCGTAACGAAAGGGTTAACGCCACTTTATACTTTCGTTTCATCCCTTTGTCGTAAGTGCGGTTGTTCTTAGATCACCGGAATTTAACAACTTTGGACACGGACCAAAACATAGACGGATTATCACATGTTGCTTACTGCAGGTCGTTTGTTGAGTTGAGCCTACACTAATCACCGATCAAGACCTTGTGTGCGTCGGGATTACAAATACAAATAAAAAGTACGAAATTAAACGTTTGCTTGTCCAGTGTACGTAATCATTCCATTGGATGATATCGGCTCCTCTAGGTGGAACATATGGTTCTCGTCTCATCCTATGTCAGCTTTGCCTCCAGGATATCCCCGAGTACATGCTATGTCTAGTTTTAGACAGTCTCTTTAATGCATTGATTTTTTAATTGCATTGCAGTATACGAAAATTATAATTTCGCTTGTCCAGTGTACGCGATCACCGGCTTCGTGAAGAATTCGCAACTATTCACGTGAGCTGTCTGTCTATCTCGAAATAAAAATTAAAATGGACTAGCGCGCTGTTGCCCCGTCGAGCTTGGGGGCTAGTTGTATCAAACACACCGGTTTATTTTTAATTCCCCTGTCAAGTGTCAGCGGCTCATATATAAATAAGTGTCGCGACCCGTGCCGCCGTATTTTTTATTTATTTATTTTATGTAAACACGCGGTGGAGAATGCCGCGCGGGAGCGAGAACAAATCTCGTCACGCGTTGCGAATTTTAAAACATCTCAGAGCGAGTTAACCCTTGACGTGCGGAATAAGATTTCATAAAAAGTCACGAAATAAGTCAATTATTCAATGAAAAATAAAGTTTAATATTTAAAGACGATTTTTTTAATGTGTTTCGATTGGTCAGTGCTGCATTTATATTCACCTTTATTATTTCAAAAAAAGGTCAAATTTGAAACATGTGTAGGATGACCCACAACGCAATACATATCGTAAAAAAAAATTGACGAAGGAATGTCGGAATACGAAACAAAATTATATTCAATATAGTATTCGGATAAATCCGCATCTCGCACTGAAGCGACGTGTTTTTTTCAGGGCGTGGGATAAATCTGCACCTCGCACTTAAGAGCAGTGCAAGTTGGTGCCGTTACATCCGCACCTCGCACATAAAGGGTTAAGGCAAATGGTCTGGATGTGATGAAAAGTTAAACGCTCCCTGACAGTCTACGACCATGCGACGCGTGTACTGTATTAATTCGTAGCATACCGAATAAAGTAGAGAGAAAAACAAGTACTAGAAGAGTTACCAAATACAATTTTTCAGTAAATACTTGCATAGAATACTGGGGGTGTACGACGATTTGATTTTAAAAGGAATGACGAGGTAAGATACCCTCTTATTCTATATTAGGAATGAGACGATCTACTTGAGACACGTTCTTAGTAGAGAATAATATACAGCTGCCTTTTATTCGAGCCTGGAGGCTCTCGTCAATACATGGATTATAAACGGAAAAACTCCGGAAGGCAAACCCTACATGCGGACCGTGGCGGCTGACCGACATTAGTGGCTGCATTTCGTGACGACCATATATTCCAGTATATATATATAATCGTGTCGGAAACAACAGGGTCAGATCCTGTCTGCCCAGAAGTGGGCGACGTCGATGGCGTTGCTCTCGGCCATCATCAGGTCTTCCTGGGTGCAGCTACTCGGACGCAGCGCACACTCTAGAATTTGTGACAGGGTCTGCTCCACGCCACAGTCACATTCCAGTTAGGCAGAGGATATGTTATATTCCTTATGACGAGATGAATTTTTTCACTTTGAATTGTGGTGAATATGAGTTCCACCCAGTTAGTTTACTCCAACTTATTGCGATCATTTTTATAGTAAGACTTGCAAATCTTCAGCGTGCATAAAACTTTTAATAGCGATGATATTTGCATTGATAATTTCTAAAAAAAAAAATGTGACTTCCGGCCTTGATCCGAGGTACAGATAGTGACAGCACGCGCCGCCACTGCCCGAGTTTCAGGCTTATCAGTATTATTCAGTTTTGTTTTACAACTTGCCAACTCGCGAGTGTGTGCACAACTTTGCATTCAGTGGCGTAGAAACTTTATTCTAACAAAAATGTTTTTATCACTTAACCAAAGTTCTATTTGTATTGTGTGACGCTTTTGATACAATACATGAATGTTTGACCTGTTTCGTATACAGATTGTATAAACATTGTTTTGTTTGGTAATATAATTTAAAATTATGACATTAAAAAAAATCTTTTATTTCACATTTCTTATTATGGCGCTTTATAATTTTCGAAACATCCTTATAATTTCAGGAATTTACTATATGAATGGGTGGTCTTCACGGGACGACTTTCGTCTACCACAAATTTTGATTAATGGGCTATGACTGGCATTTTACGGGTGAGGGATCAAATTCACACCAACCGGTTTTATTTAAGAGGTCAGAAATAGTTCAAAGCAAACGCTTTGACCATTGAGCTATACCGTTCGCCACACGGCTAAACACACAAGCCACAATACCAAACCTGGCCGTTAAAACCTAAAAAGTTGTTTAAATTATAAAAAGAAATAAATCAACAAATTGTCAGTAGCAAAAAAATATTTGCGTTATTTAAAATATAATTGATTTGAATTTATACATATTCTAGTATTTCTCTCTTAATATAGAAATTTCCCTCTGTCTATGAATAATTACTCCTCAAACAAGCAAGCGTTAGTTTTGATGTTAGCACGAACGTGTGTGTGTGTGTTCGTGTGTAACTTATCGTAGATTGTTATTCGCAAGTTAATGCTCTAGTTATGCAATTGCTATGTAACCATTTATTATACAACGGCTTATTACATCTTCCAGCAAAATAGTTGTTGCTAATGCGAAAATATCAACCAAGTCATGTACTGGCAATAAAATTATTATTGTACATCCACCTTGAAAGCCATATCTATGGATATACAGAATTGAAACCATATATGTTTTAATTTTTGTCATGTTTATATTACTGTTTGAATAATCAAATATGTACTATTTGGCACATACTAACATCCTCCCTCTCTCAAAAGGTTGTTATTCCGTGATGGCATGATGAGGAGCAGGTCAGCAAAACAAAGACTTTGTACGAGAGTCTCACGCAGTAATTTTCATTGTGCACGTAGTGTTTTAGATATTTAATCACGCATGCAGTGTTAAGTCATGAATCGTAATTTTTTTTTATGTAATCGCATGCAGGAGAGCACAGCCGTTCAAGACCAGTGCACTCTATGACGCTCATCCAGGGAGGCTGGACGCTGCATGCAGGAAACGTGTGTTGTGTTCGTGTTTGTGTGTGGGTTGGGGAGATTGCAAGTGTATATTTATCTGTTTCTTGAAGAGATCCAGATTGTAGGAAGGAGGAAACACAGACTCTGGAAGAGCATTCCAAAGCTTAATTAACCGTGTATTGAAGTTCGGCAAGTGTAAGACGAGTTTGTCGGTTGTGGGTGGGTGCAGGAGGAATTAGCTCTCTAATTTTCGAAGAGCAGCGACCGTGGTAATAACGGAAGAAAATACTAAGTGAACCAATCTTACGCCTGTGTTCCATTGATTGCAGGTAGACGTAAGACTGTCATTTTTTATCAAACGAATTGCTCTTTTTCAACTGATTCAATTAAGTTTAGAAGGGCTCATATTTTGGGGCTCCAATCCATAGGTGACTGTCGTATTCAAGGATAGGTCGGATTTGTCATTTATATAGAATAACAAGTTGTTTATCGTTGAAATACCGATGGGATCTGTATAAACGAGACCGACTTTATACTTGCGTAATACAATAATCGTCTTATGTACATTGTTCTACAAAATATAGTACGGACTGAAAAAAAAAATGCGCATTCAAATTGATTCAGTCGTAAACGTTATCGGAAGCGGCGAAAAAAACCTAACCGAGGTGACAGCAATATAATTGTCACCGGGAGCCGGTTCTCGTATTACGCACCATACATTATGCATGCGGCATATAAGTAAATTTATACCTTCGCAATCAATCACGTTTTTTATTATTTTCGCGATCGGTGACGTCACTCTCACGACAAGCGCTCACGGGTCTGAAAGATCAACAGCGGTGGAGCGAGAGAAGGAGAAGGATTCGAAATACAAGTCACTTGACGCGTGGAGGAGACTCACGAGTGGGAAGTGTTGAATCACGTTAAGATGCTATCGATGACGCGTGTGAAATTGTGTTTCGACAATAAATTAGTTATTTCAATTGTTATTTTTTATGAATGCGCTTTTTTGACTATGCGAGGCTCTCGTTTTATCACCATTGTAGTGTTATACGTCTCTGACTGAAAGTGATCTGACAACTAACCATTGTAGGAGGTGATATCAGCTTGATATAACTCTTTTAGGCTAATGCCGTAAAACCTCGAAAAACGATCTTTTGATCTCTTATTTTCGTGCGCTCGCCTGACATGCACATCTATAATGATAGGTTTAATTATATTAAAATTACACGGCGTTTGAATACGCCATTTTATTTGTTACGACAGTTGCTCCATTTAATGTTGGTGCAACTGTCATCTTTAATTTGGTTTTGGCAGTGTTCCGACAGTTGGCAGTTCACCTCTCGTCTGGCCGGCGAAATGCCATACCGGTCAGACGAGGAATTCAAGTCTGAAGGACCAAAACTTACTTTGGGTCATAATTTATTGTTCGCCGCAAATGCGTTGTCTGGTCGAGTCGCCCCTTAGGACTAAATTGTCAAATCCTCTGGAGTGTAGGCTAATCATCAAATCTTTAAAAACAATTCTTCTTTGGCGAAAGTTGGCTAAGTAATACGAGTATATGTAACTATAAAACAATGCACGCTTTTTAGGGTCCACGTTTAACGCTAAGAGGCAAGATGACTGTTATTCTTTACCTGATGTCTTCCATGATCCTCATCTATTCCACGTATTTCGTGGTTAGCAACGTGTTACCAAAAAAGGCAATTCGAGACTTGCTGTAGCATACTAACTTCGTTACATTAGACTGAGGTCTACTTGACATCTCACTGATGCATCTAGAATCACAGGAAGGCCACTCTCTAACAATTAGCTCTTTGCGTGCTTTCAGTAACGGGTCCCCATCTGGGTCTCCAAAAACAGGACAGGACAAGGAGGATTTCACCAAGCGAGTTGTACACTTTACCAAAACTCGTCGTTTAATACATAGCTAAAAAAATATACAACTTCTAATTACAAATTCGCACACTAAAGCATTTTTTTAGTATCAAAATGTATAAAAAGCCTTTCGGTGTAGATAAACTGAAATCAATGGCTGTTGAGATTTTTTTAACCTTATTTTTAACATCTCTAACGACTCCCCCACTGAGCTTATTTATAATATACCAATAGGCTTAATATGCAAAGTTTCCAACAGAAAACAAAGTCGTTAGACTAGGGTCGTTGTATCGTTATTTGGGTTTAATTACATTTTATTACAAAGGTCGCGCCAATATTGAAGACAGACTGTCTATATCTCTGTCTATCTAAAGATATTATTGTGAACCAATAATACGACTCAATATTTGATACATTGATAGATACCATATACACATATTGTACATATTGTGTTTTCTATTTACAATTGAAACAATGTATTGATATCAGCTCGATATAGCCATTGCAGGCGCGACGAGTGTCGGGTTGTGGTCGGCCCGGTGCCTGAAGCATGTAATTCCGCCCGGGCCGGAAGTTTGTCAAGCTTATCCAGAATATATGTGCTTCTTAAAAAATCTGTGTTGTTCATCTGCTCCTCAATCCGTCTCCACGCGATCCGATAAATATCCCTGCGACGTGGTAAAGGAGATGTTAGTATTTAACGAAAGATTGCATTATTTATTGCGCACATTGTAAGCGCGGTTTTCTTAAGATCACCGAAGTTAGAGCAATATCAGACGTAAACCAAAAACTTAAATAGGCTACCGCCTAACGTTAGTTGAGTTGAACTGCCATTAAGGATGAAATGGTTCAAGGCTCATTTAAAAAAAGGAAAAATGTAGAAAAAATATATAGTTGCGCGTGGGTACCCTGCAAGTTACACACAAGTTTAGATTAGATTGTACACAGCAGCGTTGGGCTGATCGTTGATCGCCTAAAATTGTCAACAAATCACGCAAAATTTGCCTCAAATTCTACAGTTTTCGTCTCTTTTCTAACCGATATTTCGACGGCCACGGCAGAGGTAACCTCCCGTTCTGAGCTGGCGATTTTGCTAAATCCTCTACAGGACGACCCCTACAATGACGAACGAAATATAGGTTAACGAAACTCACCATACTCGGCTCAACCTAAAAACAACTTTTGCCCCTTTTTAAATGTTGCACAATCTTGCACTTCGTTTCACTCGTTTATATATAGTAGCCATATATAGTAGGTTATTATATATTATTGTAATATATAGTAATTATTATATATTATTGAAATGCAAACATTCGTATGGTGGTTGTATTGATATCACGTCATGCTCGTGTAATAGGTTTTTTTGCTTGCTCGCGAGATCGCGATCTTATAACCTTGAGTTTATCACGGCTTAGATATATATTTTTAATCAATCAATAATAAAATGCACCATCTGCATCAGAAACACATGCCTTAACAGATTTCCACTCAAAAGGAATATGTGCGACGACAGATAAAACATATAATATTCTTATCAAAGAGTGTTTGAAGTTTCGGCTTCGATTCGAAATTCGCTAAGCAAAATTTTCAATAAATAAAACTGATATCAAATTCAATTTAGTCGCGTGGTGGAAGTATGAGGAGCAGATTAACAAAACACAGACTTTTTCCGAAGCACATTGACATATATTTTCGATAAAGACTTGGTTTCCCCGATCGACCGTAACATGGCGTTACTTTCGCCTCGGTCAACCGGGACTTAACTCACGACTGAGCGTGCTCGTGATGGGCTGTCGATCTACGGAACTAGTCCTCCTAACGGCATTACAAAATGACACATACATGTACGACAAGCGAACAGAAATAAAAGACGGAAATTCGGTACCAGTCAGCAAGGGCTGATATCAGCGTTATAAATTTGTAAAATAAATGCAATGATTTAAATGAACAGTCAGTCATCGACATCATCAGCCTGTGTCCGTCCACTGTTGAACGTAGGCCTCCCGCGTGAGTCTACATCCTCTTCGATCGTCTGCCTTCCGCATCCAGGACGTTCCCGCTAATTTTCTGATGTCGTCAGATCACCTTGCTTTTTGGGTCGGCCAATGCTCCGCTTGCCAGTTCTTGTGTACTCAATGTTAACTTATAATGTAAAATAAACTATAATAATAAGAAATATCTAAAAATAATTAAACGTTTTCAATTTTAAACATGAGTATGAAACTAGAAGCTCACAAAAGATTCAGATGACTCCAAACAAATTGCCTGAGGTGTTTCTTATCTGAATTGGGCTTCCCTTGCATGGAATTTAGTATGTTTACTTTCGAGGCGATGTGGTTGAACATATCGACACCTTTTCAACGGGGATCGTATCTGAAAGCTTCGATATTAATAATATTACAATTTTGGTTTTATTCATATCATTTATAAACGGTTTAAGAATAGTGTTGTTTATAAATGTTAACATAGAAAACTGTATGTGAAAAATGTTTCAGTCTTGCAAAATATCAATTATTTAGGTTTTCTTTTGGGTTATTTGAAACTAATGTCACATTTCAAAATATGTTGTTATCGGATGATCGTAGTCTTTTATTCATCAATATATTTACGGTGATCGGCTTTCAGAGTTTCTCAACCTTCAAGCCGTCCATGCGTAACTGATTAATACAAGCTGACCGCATATAATAATAGTTAACAGTTGAACGATCACCTGACCTTCCGTCTATCCAAGATAAATTAAAATAGCTTTCACTGCCCACCCCCGAAACAACTAAGCGGCGATATAACTAAAACGGGGTATCTCCATAATCTGCTGCGCTGCTTAAAAACAGTAAGAATTACTTGTATGTATTAACATACTCCTATCCTTAAAAAAATGTAGTTATTCAGTCGCGTGGTGGCAGGATGAGGAGCACATTAACAACACAGACTTTTTCTGAAGCACATTTTCGATAACTTTACAAACTTCTGGCCCGGACCTACTCACAGCATTCAGGCCGGGCCAACAACAATGCGATCTCGCCGACGTCGGCACACGACTGAGCGCGCTGGTGATGGGCTGTCGCACAGCGCCGCGGTGGCGATCTACGCAACTAGTCCAAAATGCCAATATGGCGACACATTCTACAATATTTATAGTAATAAATACTCGTATTCAATGCTTTTGTCATGTGGCCTAACAAGGTTTAAAAGTTGCGCTCTGCTGGAGTATAATATATACGATCTACGAAAATATGGTAGTTCTATACGTGGAGCAGCGATAATTTTGTTGCAAAAGAACAAAACGTAGTGGAACCAGAAAGGTCTCCGTCGAGCACGTCATATAGGTCTAATTCTAATGATTATTTGACGGAACTTAAAAAAAATATTGCGTGCAGTGTTGTGTGTGCAAACCGCGGATGCCCTTACCAAAGACGACACTAGGCGAGCGTGGTGTCGCTCTAAAAGGCTCGCGCGTACATCACCATTAGAGGGAGTTAAGTCGGTGAAGGTCGCTCTGTGACGAATGCAATGTCAGCGCGACATGTGGGCCGATCGCTGGCTGGATGGAGCGGCGAGGTTCGGTGCCGCGACACGCAGGTCGAATGAAAACTCTTCACATTGCTTGCGAGAGACGTATTACTACGTTTTTTACTCTCTGGTGGTGGACGTCGGGTAACGTAATAATACGTGTTACGCAATAACGGATTTCGTTGCTAAATCGCATATCTTACTTCAAACTACACACTTCACTCATGAATTTGTATTTATTATGCTTTAGTTTTAATTTATTAATAAATTGTGAAAAGAAAAGTCTAAAAATATACATTTTTTTGTGTGCTCCTTGACGCAGATACCTTTGTCTTGATTTTTTTTTTGACCTTCAATGCGCAATAATTATTTTCAACTTGTATGGAGAATTGAGGTTCTTTCTACCTGACGAAGGGATGAATGGTAGAAATGTTTTGTTCATATTTCTACAAAATATTTGTGTTTATGTGAAGTGTTACTTTAAAGGACGTTTTTTGTGTGTGTGTTTACCATAATTTTATTATTGCTGCACAATAAGGTAAACTGCATTTAAAATTTCACTAAATTGTCGCGAATATTTCAAAAGTTATAGACTTGTAAAAAATTATAAAAAAACTCGCGCGCGAACCCAAAAATAGCCCGCGCCAGGCTGCAATCACCATAAAACAATGCCTGCAAACAATGTGTTAATAACTCTCTCCTATGAAACCTTAGAGAGCCGGGCTAATAATCTGATCTCCTTAAAAAAATCCTTGTTACCAGCTGTAGTAGTAAAAATATGCTTCGAATACTAGCTGTAGTAACTGTATCTTCAAGTTCTCGGACTGTCATGGATGTCAACGGATAACTATATATGTTCCCAAGTTAACCTTCCGATCACGGGTTGAGCCGTGGACAATGGAAACTGACAGAAATGAGTGGTGGCAATTTTTTGGTGATCATATACGTCCCAGATGTGGGATATGACACGCAAGATTCATCTAATTTTTGTATCGTTATTCCACAAACGTAAAATATCTAACTTTGTTTTCTTGTTATGAATATTTTTTTTAAATATAATTATTTTTGCATTATTTTTACAGCGATCACGTTGAGCAACTGTTTGCAACACTTAAATGAAGATAGACTCATCATTTACTCGATACAATACGATCCATGCTAAAACAAGAAGAAAAAATCAATATTTGAAATGGATCTTAAAAGGAATGTTAAAAAATTGAAATATTAGACTGTCTATAGGTAACTATATACTTGTTTACTATTCTTCCTACAACTTCTGTTTACATTTACAATATTAAAGTTAATATAAAATATGTTCAACATCGTGTTGAAATATTATTAGTAACCTCCCGTTATAAATAATACATAAGAGATATTGGTTAAAGTTATATTATGTTAGTTGTTATACAATGTTATGTGTTTGAAACCCCTTGTTATTCCTTCATAAACTGTACAATGTGTTGTACCTCTAACTCCTAGTGTTTGAACTCGCAGCGTTTCCCTCTGGGAGAATAACCCGACTCTGGAAGCTCCTAATTCTCGCAGATGTTGGCAGAACCGCGATCTCTCGGGATTAGAGGTCGCAACCCTGAAGGGGGAAAATCTAGATAAGTTTTGTGACTGTCTTTAATTTTTCATTCAGTCATTTTGTACGCGATTTTTTGGACGACACCGTTACAACAAGTAAATCTCGTAAGTAAAGACTTGAGAGATTTACTCGTTGTTACTCGGTACTATTTTAAGCGATATTCTGATTGTTGGAACCACTTTTTGGAACCTACGTATTAACATTCTCCTCTCTCAAAAAGATGGGCGTTATTACGTCGCGTAGGGCAGGATGAGGAGCAGGACAGCAGTCAAAGACTTTCTTGTAGAGGCACAGATAATATTTTCACGATAAAAATATTACAAGCTTTCGACCCCGCGGGTTGACATGCCCGCGCGGCCGCAACGCGAACTTGCTTTGCCAAAGAGTAGAGACCGACTGCCCTAATGGCCTACCGGCCCAGCGCTCTCGAACTAACACACGTCAGCACGGTGCAGCTAAATGCACAAGAGACCCGAAATAAAGAGACGAAAGATCGTATATCGAGGTTTACGGTAACAGTTAGCAAGGACTACATGATGCTGATGTCAGTATGTATGGCGTAAAAAAAGGATGATCTACCAAAAACGAAGCATCATTTTGGTTTCTTTACTTTAACCTTTAAACGCCCAGTGGTTTCTTTACGGGACCGCAGATTTGCGTCGTTCAATGCCCTACGGTCCCATACAGGAAGTGCTTATGGTTCATTTCACAATCGGATTACATTAATTTGTAATAATAACATTAAAGTAAGTTCATGAAAGAATCTATTGTGCGTCGAAACATAACAAACATTGGCCTGCTAGAGCATTGAACGTCGCAAATTTGCGGTCCCGTATGGGACCACTGGGCGTTTAAAAGTTCATCATTCGAAAGCAGAGTGGCTTTTTAGCTAGTAGTTTACCTTAACCTCCTCCCCGGTGATGTCTATCGACTACACATTGCTTGTAATAACTTAAATATCTCTGTAAATATAATACACACAGGGTTCAGATTTTAGGTATTCCTCCTTAATACATTTACGTATTGAAAAAAAATATATTTATAATAATAGGCACTCATCGGGAGTAGGAAATATTTTTCTAAAATCCGGAATAAATTCACCACTACAATCAAGACGCGTCAACTGTCATGAATCATTGGACCTGCCGGAATCGTGTGCGAAAATAAAATTTAAAAATACCCAGATGAGGCGGCATCTATACTCCTCACTCTCGCTGACGTACTAATATGAGTGAGCGAGACGGGAAACCTCAGTTGGTCGGCTACTTCGAAATGATATCTTTGCGCGTCGGCACATCGATATATCGACAGGCCAAGTAATGTTAGTATCTCTCGGAAGTTCACGCGCCAAGGTGCGTCTGGCCGTTTGAGGTCTTCGTCTGATGTTTTTCATGTTTTTAGCTATTAAATGTCAATTATTACTGCTTATTGACATCAACTATTGTAAAATTAAGCGATATAAGGCTCTGCATAACGGTGTAAAGCGACTGTCCTCTTTCCCCGGGCTCCTTGCCTTGAAGATCTTCAGAAACAAAATAATATGTTTCCAGGCGGATTTATGGCTGTAGAGATGTTGTGTGAATACTCCAAAATATGTATGTGAGGATCTCTGACTTCTTAAATAATTAAATTATATTTGCTAGAATATGGACTTACTAGAATCTGGAATATAAAAGTTAAAATACGTACTTAAAAATCACTGAAATCACTAAAATCACAAAAATCACACAAAAGTATAGGTAGAAGCTATTAGTTATTTAAGGGAAAAATGTGCAACAAAAAAAAAACTTAGAAAATATCACTTATTTAAGTAAATACTCGGGGATTATGCTATATTGTCTTTGAGTATATGCATGATTATGTGCTTCAATTACGGAACTATATATACTCGTGTAGAATCCGAATCGAGGAAATACGCAGAAGAACTCAAGTAGTGGATGCTACCCAACGTATAGGCACACTCAAGTGGCAATGGCAGGACATATCTGTCGAAGAGACGACGGTCGATGGGGAAGAAAAGTATTGGAATGGCGCCCAAGAACTGGCAAACGAAGCATTGGCCGACCCCCTACAAGATGGACTGACGATATAAGAAGAATAGCGGGAGTGACCTGGATGCGGAAGGCGGAGGATCGAAGAGGATGGAGACTCATGCGGGAGGCCTACGTTCAACAGTGGACGGACACAGGCTGATGATGATGATGATATACTCGTCTGTATATATATAATATAAAGTATTGCCTATATATAGTATATATGTCATCTCACACTCTACTATAATAGTTCGCCACGTCTTAAAAAAGGTTGCCAACCTGTCAGCGGTAGTAAACAAGTTCAGCGTGTCTGGTCTACGTTTTGTGCACGTCCCGTATTTATACAATAAAACGTGTATTGACGTAGGTTTTTTTACGCCTTCTTAAAGCGGTTTGAACCTCTGGTAAATAAACCGCCGTCAATAACATCGAAATATCGACTACGAGCGAGCTGGACCATTAGAGGCTGAGATATAGAAGATAGAGTTGTACGAAACGTCAGCAGCCGAGGCTAGAATTAGATTTAGGAGCACGCAAATATTTCGAGAATTCTAATTTTACATTACGCATGTTCAGACTCTTAGATTGGTAATGTTTAGCGGTTCATCTTTAACCGTTCAAGTTAACCAGTTAATTTTGAATGACATTTTCAATTATTAGATCGCTGATAATTCCAAATGTACTGCATCAAAGTTTTAATAAATATATAAAATATTTCATGTCTACTGTAAAAAAATATGTGTTTTTGAAACTTATATTCTTGTTAAAAGAGATGGCCTTGAAATTGAGAGAATCCAACTCTGGAAACAAATCGCATCAGATGATTTCATCACCCCAAAGCAAAGCCTCCCAATTGGCAAGAACCTCGACTGGCAGACCTGTAAATCCCTAAACACACTTAAGAACTACAGTCGGCAGAACATAGGACAACCTCTAACGCTGGGGAAAGCTTCGGCAGGGAGAGTCATTGCTGTGTGATTGTGGAAACCTGCAAACCTCATCACACTTAAGATCCTGCTCCATGTGCCCGACTAGCACAATAAGACCTAATACTGGGCAGCACAGAGGCTATTGATGAACAAATACATCCGATACGATCCGCACCAAACATAACATGGCCGGCGGTCATAGCTCAATGGTAAAGCGTTTGCTTTGAAAGCCAAAGGTCGTGGGTTCGATCCCCGACGGAGATTAAAAAAAAAAATAGATTTTTAATCGATTTCTGAGCTCTAAAATACCCCGGTTGGTGTGAATTTGATCCATCACCCGTAAAATGTCAGTCATAGCCTATTAATTAAAATTGGTGGTAGACGAAAGTCGTCCCGTGAAGACCACTCATTCATAGTAAATTCCTGTAATAATAAAGGATGATGCGTGAATCTCGGGCTGTAGTCTATGACGTTGGCGGATCAACACTCCACATGCAGCGTTTAGCCATATGGACTATGGTAAGCGTCATAGAATTCCACTGATAAGACTTCAGAATTACTATCATCATCTCTCGGTATTCTCCTGTATGTGTTTACATAAAAATAATAATAATAACATATGTCAATTGCATGTGTAGACGAGGCATTCAACGTTAGGCATTTACATCTCTGAATAAGGAACGTGGCGATTGAGATGAGGACAAGTATTGCCAACATAGCGCATGTAGTTGCGCGAGTAAACGTGTGAGCCATAGGAGATTATGACACGTGTAGGAGAAAAATTATGCAGTAACGACCGAGAGCTGGACGCCGAATCATAGACCGACAACCGGCGACATAGGTAGACGATTAGGTTCATACTGTTAGTAAGTATTGTAAGAGAAAGGACCATCGCCAAGAAGATTGGCAAAATATTATGGAAACCTTCACCCAGTAGATGGGTTGTACAAAATCGTGTTTAATAATTTTGATACGACTTTGTAGCTTTTTATTTGATTCTTCTTATTATAACTTCATCGAAGATTCATAATAATTTATGCCTTCTCACTGTATTTAGTGATTTCTAATCACCTTCTGAAAAGATAATATTCAATACGTCAATAAGTCCATCTAGTCTTCAATAATGTGTTTTTAAAAAGCATTACTACTTTTAAAAAAAAAGTGTTGTCCATCGATTCTTCGTAGGAATATTTGCAAGGTTAAATCATTCGACGTTATAAATTATTATTATATTCAATTAATTACTACATTGCCTGTAACACAAAATAATACGTCGTTACCGAAACTGCGAAACCTCGTATGTAACAAAAATGCGAAATCAAATTAATAGTAGAATATTTTTTCTTCTCTCTAAAAATTACCACCACTCATTTTTGTCATTTGCCTAGTCCCGAGACACCTACACTCTAAGCTCCACAACGTTTACGGTTCGTATATGTGCAATCAGGATTTTTAACCCTTTCGCATCGGTTGTCGGCATATGCCGTCAAAGATTCCCCGACAGTTGATATCGGATGACGTGATATATCGTTTTACTACTTTCAGTACTCATTGTGACATCTACGGTAGGAAATTGGAAGTACAGTCATTCCCTTTATCAACCTACATGTATTCTTTACAGGAATCTGTAAAGCATGTAAATAAATATCGTTAGGTTTCGTCACAGGAGCGATTTTTCTGTAAACCACATGTGTCAATGCCACCACATGTATGGAGTTACATAATGAACGTTTGTTTAATATAATAGTCTTTTCATGCATCATCTGATAGCTAAAGGATAGAAGAACCAATATGATAAATGAAGATAGGTCAGATTAATACATTTATGTTTCAAATACTAGTTTTAAGCAAAAAAAATGGTTTGAAAAATTCACGGCGTATTGACAGTATAATTTGTATTCCACCGAGCCGTAACGAAAGGGTTAAGGAGGATTATTTCTACGTTCCCAAGGCGTGGGTCTATTGATTTCTGGTTCACCAAAGACATGAGGTAAGCAATAAGCGCTAACCCATCCATGTTTTGGTTCACGTCTAATATTGTTAAATAATGTTAACTGAATGAGAACCACGCTTAAAATCTGCCATTTTCGTTGGTCTCATATTTTTAAACATGATTACAGTCTATGAATTAGTAAAGCCAGTAAAACCATGTTTTTTTTCAGTATCTACGAAACACATAGGAGTATATAAAGTAGTCTGTGAATTTTATTTCAATTTTATTTTATTTATTTCTTTCAGAAACATTACAAATACAAATATATTTAATACGATCCTGAAATAAGATATAATACAGGAGAAACAATTAGGTATTTACTATTATAAACAACAATTATTAAAAAGTCCTGAAGTTTGCTAAACAGAAGACTCGAAATTACTTTGATAAATAAATTCGTAGAGCTCATGTCGGTAATGTGTTTCTCTCAAGTGGAATATATCAATATTCGAGGCGATATGGTTGAACAGTCTGATCACTCTCCCAAGAGGCATATTCTCTGGCAGGTTAGTATTACTTCTAGGAATAACAAACAATCTGTGCCTTCTTATCCTTAAATAATTGTCAGGGACAAACAATCCGATTTCCAACAAAATAGTATTTCTGAACACGCCGCGCACTAGCCGAAAGAAATGCATACTCAAGCACACATCCCTTCTAGTTTTCGACTCATAGTATTAATTAAAATTCACGAAATAAGCACTAGTTGAAAAAAAAACGTTAGATGGCGGACAAAAGCATGATTTTCAAAGTAATGTCGCAATATTTCCCAGCGTTGTTCAAGCGTATGCACAACCATATTCGTTCAGCGGAAGGATAAAACTAATTATCTTTCAAATCAGACATGAGCTAAGTGTTACCATTCACGAAATAAGCACTAGTTGAAAAAAAAAGTTAGATGGCGGACCCTATAGTTCTCGACTCATTGTATCCTAACATACCCCGTATGAAGTTAGATGGGTACAGCCACGGATAATATCCATACATCCTCATGTAAAGAAACCTTATCGCTTATTGCTGCGTGAAAGCTCACTTGTGGTAATAGTAGAAAGATATCGATGCCTTCACGCTTTCGAAGTTTTAATATATTATTTGGTATCGCTGAGGTCAGATAGTAACATTTCCTAATTTTGCGACCCAAAGTTTATTTTGCATCATTTGCAAAATTATATATTTTTTACCGATAGAATGTTTTCCCGCGGTAACGTCGGCTAGTAGACTGTTTGTTTCGTTGATTTTTTAATGCCGCTTATGCGATCTCGATGAAAAAAAAACCTTCACAGAAGAACTACCAACACATAAAAAAAACAATGATTCAATAGTGCCGGCTGATACAACACTCGCAGTACTTTGACAACATCGTACGGAACTGTATTGTGTTGAAATGTAGAATGAGAATTTTATGAAAAGTATCATATTTAAACAAACAACAAGAACAACGAAAGGTGGAAAATGTATATGGAGAAGACACCGAGGAAAAAAATGAGTAAGCAGACTACGCCATAAATTACAAATAAACATTGACATCAGCATGATATAGCCCTTGCAGACTGGTGCCGAAAACCTCCGATGTACATATATGTCACACCGCCCGCCCACCTCAGCATCTTCATCTCTGCCACATGAATCCTATCCAAGTCACGTTTCAGCGGGATCCAACACTCCGATCCGTATAGCATAGCTAGCCTTACAGCAGTTTTGTAGATTTAACCTTTGATCCTAACTGGAACCTTGACCATCGAGGTTTTCGGCACCAGTCTGCAAGGGCTATATCATGCTGATGTCAATGTTTATTTGTAATTTATGGCGTAGTCTTCTTACTCATTTTTTTCCTCGGTGTCTTCTCCATGTACATTTTTCCACGATCCGTAACCCTCGGCGTGGGCCGCCGCCCAACAACAAGTTCTTTGTTCTTCGACTTTAATTGCCCGTTTTTTTTTTCACTCCTTCACCTCCAGCACTCTGCAAAGTACAGTCGTCCCCCGACATTCAAGAATACGATTTTACGCGTATTCTTAAATAATTTAAAAAATAACTTCAGACATAATAAACACTCTTAAAAATTCGTAATAAATACTGACAGCAGTTTGATATAGCCCTTGCTGACTGGTAAAGAAAACCTCGATATACAATCTTTCGTCTCTTATTTCTGTTCGCTTGTCGTACATGTATGTGTCGCCATATTGGCATTGTGGACAAGCTCGGTCGCGGGTGTGACGTTAGTTATATAGATCGCCACTTGCGGCGCTGGGTGCCACCGACCACGGCGCTCGGTCCCGAGTCAGTCGTTTGCCGACGGCGGCGCGTCATATTGTATTGTGACCCGGCCTGAATGCTGTGGTCCGGGCCAGAAGTTTGTAAAGTTATCGAAATGTATATGTCATTGTGCTTCAGAAAAAGTCTTTGTGTTGTTAATCTGCTCCTCATCCTGCCACCACGCTATTCAATAACGAACTTATAAAGAGGACGATGTTAATACCTTCTTAATACATGTCCTGTCTATTATACTCTAACGATGTTGTAAAATTCGAATCTGCAACGTTTGTTTCTCCGATTATTGGCGGAAGAAATATTTAAAGATGCATTTTTATGGATATGTATATGTGTATTCAACAATGTTGTAATAATTATTCTTCGTGTCAGCGACGTCATATTGATTCAACCGAATATCTGGCAACATCGATAGACAGATAGATAAATAAGGTCTTGCTATGATCATCTAATCGGGCACATGGCTAAGATCTCTGAGACGTGATGCTGTTTGGTCTCCGTAAAATAATGGGGGTACGATGGTTCCAAATGAGGAATGATGTGGTGATGCAGCGCACCTTCTATACTGCAGTCATTCAAGAGGCAAAGGTGGACCTGGTTTGGACATGTACTGAGAATGCCGCAGGAGATAATAAACTATGGCTGCCTTTTTTCAAGCCACTGGTGTCATCATGAAAGGCCGTCGGGAACTATACATATAATGTACTCGGCAGAGCTGCGGGAGGCAGAGATGACATGGGATAAGGCGAAGACTATAGCGGCTGATAGAGCTTAGTGGCGGCAGTTCGTAACACCCATATACATCAGTTTGTCAAGCGTGCATAGCGATGATGCTGATGATAATTACACTATTTGTTCCAAATGTTTGACCCCTCAGAAGCGTCGATCTAATCATCAAATGTCCTTAAATTTTTTTTTAAAAAACACTGAAAATATGCTTAGGATCTGCCGTCTTTTTGATTGATTCACCAAGTCTTTGACCTGGAATTCCTTGACCAAAATGTGTGGCGGAAATTTATGAAACTGATATGAATGATACAGGTATAACGCTGTAGCGCGATTCGACCGAATAACAAACGTCGAGGTGTGACTGTACAAGTGCAGACCAAAGAGATCTCTTCGCAACAATGATGATTCACCCGGTGTCAAAATATTTTTCCGGAACGGGCGACCTAACAAAACCGCAGCTCTCCTTTGTCTCAGGAGTCTAAAGAGAAAAAAAAAGCAACAATAAAATAAAACGTTCGTTTGTTCACTTAGTTGAAGTAAATTCATAATACACCCTGAAACATTTTTCAGGCCATTCATTAAAAAAAAAAACAATTAAACGACGAAGCAAATTTGTATTTGTGTTTTTCATGAATGAACGTATACTTTTGTGAATTGGATTGTTTTTTTTTGTGTTGCGATTTTCATTCATAAAAATTTAAAAAAAAAACTGTTTCTTTTGAATTTCAACTCGGTTTTTATTTATTAATAAGCATTTGTTCTATTTTAATTTCTCATTAAAAAAAAAATACAAATTAAAGGATTACATACTTACATCCCCCGTTCTTCAAAGAAAACGACATCACGTCGCCGGGATAGTTATCAGGACGCGTGGTGAACGGACGAGGAGCAGATGAGCAACAAAAATACTTTTTCAGAAGCACACTGGCATATATTTAAGATGAAGGTCGACAAACTTTCGTTCATTTGCCCGAGGCGGTGCTTGCTTGCTTCGGGTCCCGGACGGATCACAACTGGCGACTGGCCACCAAGCGCCTGTGGTCGGTGACACCTAGCGCCTGTGGTCGGTGACACCTAGCGCCGAAATTCATCCAGTGGCGATCCACTTACACCTGTCAAACAAACAATATGGCGACACATGCGAGTCCGACAAGCAAAGAAAAAATATACGAAATATTGTATATCGAGGCTTTTTGGCACCAGCCTGCATGGGCATTATCAAACTGATATCAATACATTACGATTTTGGCTCAACTGGCAAGGACCTTGACTGGCGGACCTGGAAATTCTTCAACAGATTAAGAACCGGAGTTGGTAGAACAAAGGACAACCTCGAGCGGTGGGTAATGCTTCGGCAAGGAGAGTCACTATAGTGTGACTGGATACCTGCAGACCGCCTCACACCCAAAACGTAATGCTGGGCAACACGCGGGCTGTCGATGTTGTCAGATACTGGGCAGAAATAATTTGACGTCGCTGACACGAAGAAGAAGACTAAACTTTCAATATGATTTGGGAATATTTCGGGTGAAGAAAAAATGCCTTCCAATAATTCGTGCACGCTTTACGAAATATCACGTAGCGCTGTTTCAAAGTTACGTTTCTTAAATTAGTTAAGTTCTCGTTACATAATCATTCACCTAATTATTCACCTAATTATTCACCTTACATAGACTCGTGGACAAAGGAGGAGAGTGATCTGTGAGGCAATAATAATAACTTTCTACATTAATAACGCGGTTTCCAAACTGAGCCGTTTCCAATGAAACCAAACTATCCCGAATCGATTAATAGTGAGAGAGGCCATTAAATTTTGGCTCAGTCGTTAAAGAGATCGTCAAAATTGTTTCGCATGTCGCCAGCCTAGGGTTGCCATATTTTTGAAAAATCCCTCTAGTACTCTAAAGAAGAGCAATTTAAGAATATGGCTGAGAGCCGATTGTTCCGAGCATTCTTCTTCTTCGTAGTATCAATCCGGTGGATTGGTTTGCAGCAACAATATCTTGCATTTCGATCTCCACTGAGAACCTCATTGTTCGGGACGTGGTCTCTCCAGGAAATTCCGAGAATTCTTCTGTATGACCACATCTCACCGGACAGACCAGTAACTGGACGCACCCAAAAAGCTACTTGTTAGAGAGTGGCTGAAGGACTTCCCGTGATTCTAGGTGCATCAGTTAGATGTTAAATAGACCTCAGTCTAAGGCTGCGAAATTAGTATACTACAGCGAGTCTCGAATGGCAGCATACTAACGATTTGCCAGATATTGGGGCGAAAAAATTTGACGTCGTTGACACAAAAAAGTAAAAGACCGCAGACCTCGCATCGGTCACCTCCAACCTGAAGCGATTTCTGCCAGCATTCTATTGTAGTGGCACTCACATTATTATTATAACAACGAAGAGAAAGGCAAGGTTGGGAGAGCCAAAGGGCTTACGGCCCACGCGGAAAAAGGATTATTTCAATTCCCAAAGACATTTGCATAACAACGACAATAAATCCCTACCTTTGTGGTGTTTACAATTGCCCCCGGTTTCAAAGCCCTGACTATAAAAGGTAGCGAAATAAATAAATTAACATTGCTTTATGTGGGACGCCTTTAATATCCCACGCCGGCGAGAGTGATCAACTTTTCCTACTGCCATGTCTGCTCCTTTGGCCGCTACGCTTAACCAAATCGCCTCGGATGTTGGTATATTTCACGTAAGGGAGGCCCAATTCAGACAAGAACTCCAAGAGTTTCTTTGGAGGAATAATTTGTTGTCGTCGTCTGTATGATGAGCATTGGGACCTTCTGTTGCTTGTCTTTATTGCTTTGTTCTTAGTACTTAATCATAAGTACCTATATTTGTATTTATTGTATTTTTTATTTTAGTATTAATTCTTATTGTATTTCAGAAATGAATTGAGTTGTTCAAATTTGTAATGTTTATGTAAGGGTTTTTTTTTTAAATAAATTGAAATACAATGCATTAACTATACAGTGGTACCTCGAGGTACGAGTGCCCTGTCATACGATACATTTGAGATTCAATCTGTTCAGCGAGCGAAATTTTGCTTTGAAATACGAGCAAGTGAGATACTAGTTACTTTTGAGATACAGTATACCGAGGCTTTGGAAGAAATTGGTTTCGACGAGCAGCCACTGATGGATGTTGTTATCTCTATAAGTGAAATGAAGGAGATATTGGGAATGTGGGAGAGAATTTTACAGTTCTTGTAAAAGAACCACCTCAAAGAGGTAGCAACTGGTCGTCCATCGAAACTATTTAAATGACACCTGCCTTACTCATTTCCGCAACATTCTTAAAGAGCGGAAGGAACAAACGTCTACAATTGGGTTACTGGCTTTATTTGACAATATACTCGTTCAACACTTATCATATCAATTGGTTACTATTAAAAAAAATGTCCTGAAAACCTGTCCCTTAGGGCCTAGTGTAACATTAGTATTTTTTTTAAACTAGATAACTTTTAGCTTTAATTTAAGAGTGCATTTATTGATACATGCATTTATTATATAACTTGTATTTTATGTTTCGATATGGATTAAAATAGTAGTGTCTTGCTAAAATGAAGTATGCACAAACCAAAGGAATCTTGCATAATAAAATAGTACGTTGATAGTACAAGTAATCATAACAAATAATGTGTATATTAAGTATTCTGCTGCCATTTGATGTATATTTCTATTAGATACTAATTTTCTATTTTTCTTTCGTTTCAGGTAAGAAAAACATTAATATGTCATCGGTGTAATTATAACAGATCATGTTACTTAATTATGATTTTGGTAAGTTTATTTTGATTGCTTTGATTTGATCAATATCATATTTTGTGTAAACTAGTCCTCCATGGAATACATGGCAGTCAACCGGTACGGCTAGACGCATGTAAGAAGAATATGACTAATCTTCACTGCCTAAAATGAACGAAAATGGTATATTTTATTCTTCAAAACCTATTGTTATTTTTCAAAAAATTAATTATCTAATACTATTTATGACTTACGTTATCCAAAAATAATATTTTCACTCTGAATATATTTATTTAGATTAGGTAGATAAATGAATCACACTGTTCTGCTTAGAGTGTTATGAACATGTATACTGTCTGCGGTTCGCATCCAGTACCGGCTTTAGACCCTACGGCGCCCTTAGGCATTTTTTTCTGGCGCCCCATATTGTTTATTTAAAAAAAAAAATTAAGCAAGATTGGTTGCCCTCGGCGACCCTGGCTTATTCGACGCCCTGGGGCAGCGACCTACTTCGCCAACGCCTAAAATGGGCACTGTTCGCATCTCACGTCTATCGTTTATTTTTATCTGATTAAATTGACGAAATAAATGTCTATAATATTATATTTTCTATACAATTGACCAATTTTTATTTCATTAAAAATTATTTTTTTAACTGGTTGTAAAGAAGAAACCATGCATTGTTTGGTTTACTAAAGTCATTAAATTTTAACACTGGACTTATAAATTTTAACACCTGCCTTAGAACATTAAATTTCCAGGTTAATTATTAAAATGGAATTTGGTTGTAAAATATTTATGGGTTGAGGAATATCGGGGACAATCGTCCATTGAAGGGGCGATTTCAACTTTATTAATAAAAATGTATTTTATACAAAATAATTTGTTTTTACTTTTTCTCGCAATTGATGTTTTTAGCTTTCTTTTGAACGTATTTTTACGGTGTAATTACATTTAAGTAAGCGCATAATGTAAAACAGTGCCTTTCAAATGTAATCACGTTTTTTTAAAAGCTCCCTATTTAAAAAAAAAACGACTTCACGTCGTCGGGATCATTATCAGGATGAGTGGTGGATAAATCAGGAGCAGATGAACAACGCAAAGACTTTTCCAGAAGCACACTGACACATATTTAAGTTAAAAATTGACAAACATCGGTCCGAGGAGGCGGAGAGCTTGCTTGCTTCAGGCCCCGGCTGGATCACAACTACCGTTCGTCGCGGTCGTAGCTCAACTGGCCACTAAGCGCTCGTAGTGGGAGACAGCACAGCGCCGCAAGTGGTGATCTAACGAACTAGTACTTTCAACGGCAGAGTCGAAAGATAGTAGTTCTGTCCCGTCCTGTTTTCGGAGACGCAGATGGGGACCCGTTACTGGACGCTCGTCAAAAGCTACTTGTTGGAGATTGGCTGAAGGCCTTCCCGTGATTCTAGGTGCATCAGTTATATGTCAAATAGACCTCAGTTTAAGGCTGCGAAATTAGTATACTACAGCGAGTCTCGAATTCCCTTCTTTGGTAACACGTTGCTAACCACGAAATACTTGGGAAAGTTCATAGATCTATGTTAGATTCAGATTTCAAAATATTTTAAGACTCTTTTTGGGGGTTCGCGACCCGCCGATGTGCGGCCACTTTAGTAATTTTCACACCGGGAGAATGTTAGTCGCAGGACGGAAAGTTTGCAAATTAAGTTTTACGCCCAACTCTCAAAATTAAGCAAATGTTTTAACTCAATAAATGAAAGCGTAACGTAAATTCTCAAGTTTTTGAATCCACGTTAATTCGGTTCCTTCTTTATTTAAATATATAATCATCATATTGTGTGAGGCCATCATAAACATTCTAGCGTTTTGAAAACTTCATTTTTGACTTATTATTTCCGTGTAAAAAATACATTTTTGAATCTGTATTGTAAATCTTAAAATGTATATTTGTTTATTTTTACAAGTAATCTAATAAGTTCTGTGTTTTAAGATTAAAAATTCGCGGATTCAAATTTCTTAACCCTTTCGATGCGGCGTGCCTATATGTCGCCATGACATTTTATATCGCTAGAGAACGGCGCGTCGATATATAGCCAAGGCCATAGAAAATTGCGCGCGGTATATAACGATACAAAACTTGGTAAAATTAAAGCGTTTGCTTGGCAAGCCAAAGATCGTGGTCTCGATCCCTATCGCAGATTTAAAAAAGATTTTTAATCGATTTCTAAGCTCTCTATATAGTAAACAACCCCGATCGGTGTGAATTAGACCTCACCCGCAAAATGACAGTCATAGCCTATTAATCAAAATTGGTGGTAGACGAAAGTCGTCCCGTGAAGCCGGGCTGTAGTCTATGATGTTGGCGGATCAACACTCCACACGCACCGCGTAGCCATACGTAGCATGTTAAGCGTCATAGAATCCACAGATGAGACTTCAGCATCACCATCACCGTCTGTAAGTATTCTCATGTATTTGTTCTTCTTCTTATAAAAAAAAAACCTTTTGTAAAGAAAATAAGTTGGAGAAACATAATATCCTGATTATACTTGATGCCCTGGTTATGTTTTGTCTTCACGGTGTCGAGTGAATAACCCTGCGCTTGTAAACACCTGTTAAAAAAAAACTATTTTCGATTCATCATCATCATCATCAGCCCGTGTCCGTCCACTGTTGAACGTAGGCCTCCCGCATGTGTCTCCATGTTTTTCGATCCTCCGCCTTCCTCATCCAGGCCACTCTTGCTATTTTTCTGATGTCGTCGGTCCATCTTGCAAATTTTTCATATTTTTGATTATTAAATATTACTGAAATCGCTTAAAAACTATCGTACTGTACGAGATACTTTAACAATGCATGGCAAACGACGTCTATTGATTTGATAGCGAAAACCATTTTTGGCTCTCGGGGCGCCACTCCCACGCCACAAGTCTCAACTCGCTGTTACTAAGAGGCGCTTGAGAGATGAAATTAATCATAAAATCTAAGTTAATCAATACGTTTAATATGTTGTTCTTAGAATCTATTAAGTTGTTCGGAAATTAAATATACTTTTTTCCTATCAGAGGTTTTTGTTTCCTAACAGACATGATTGTATTTTTTTTTCATCACAACTTGAACACTTAAACCGCATATATAGCACCATCATTATATATTTTGACAGCTCTTATATGTTTATTACCTCTTGTATAATGTGTTATTTTGAACTCTATTTATAATGTTTTGATATCAGCTTGATATAGCTCTTTTAGGCTGATGCCGAAAAGCCTCGAAAAACGATATTTTGTCTCTTTATTTTTCTTTACTCGCCGACATGCACATTTAGTAATGTTAGTTTTTGATTATATAAAATTACACGGCGTTTGAATACGCCATTTTAATTGTTATGACAGTTGCTCCGTTTCATGTTGGTGCAACTGTCATCTTTAATTTGCTTTTTTTGCCGCGATTGTTGGCGGCGCTGGATGTCACAATGTTCCGGCAGTTGTCAGTTAACTTTTCGGTCGGACGAAAAATAAAATCATTGATAAAAATAAATACGAATTGTGCTTCAAAAACAAATTCTGTGTGTTGTTGATCTGCTCCTGCATCCTTCCTCCACGTGGCCACATGATGAACCCGCGTCTTGTCCTATTTTTAAAGACGGGGAATGTCGATTTATTTCTTTTGATAAAATGTATTTTTCTATTTCTTTAAGGTATTTATATTTTTTAATGTTTCTCGAAAGAAACGTACTTTTGCTATTGCCTGATTAATTATCCATCGCTGAAACAGCTGTAATTTATTAGCATAGCGAGTGCTCTAAACAAAGTGACATAAATCAAGATTTCGCTTGACATCAGGTAACACTAGAGGGGACGGGGGAAACTTTGTTATTAGTTTTACCCCGGCGTAATCTTTAACCCCCATTCACCCTTCACATTGTACGACACAAGCATTCTCAAACCACACTCGTTTTGATTTGGGTTTTTATTTAAATTTATAAACTTGGCAGTTTTACTTTATAAATAAAATTGTTCAAGTGAGACACGATAAATAAATAACAACGCTCTAATAGTCTAATGAATTATACCTTGACATCAGCATGATATAGCCCTTGCTGACTGGTACCGAAAACCTCGATTTAAAATCTTTCGTCTCTTATTTCTGTTCGCTTGTCGTAAATGTGTCGCCATATTGGAATTTTGGACAAGTCCGGTCACGGGTGTGGCGTTAGTTATATAGATTGCCACATGCGGCGCTGGGCGACAGCCCTTCACGAGCGCGCTGAGTCGTGAGCCGACGGCGGCATCGCTTTGTATTGTGGCCCGGCCTGAATGCTGTGGTCCGGGCCAGACGTTTGTAAAGTTATCGAAATATATATGTCAATGTGCTTCAGAAAAAGTCTTTGCGTTGTTAATCTTCTCCTCATCCTGCCACCACGTGACTGAATAACAACCTTAAATTAGAGAGGAGGAATTTAACCTGTAAATAAATAAAACCATGTAAACATAATATATATATATTGATATCAGCTTGATATAGCTCCTTAAGGCCGATGCCGTAAAGCCTCGACAAACGATCTTTTGTCTATTATTTTTATTCGCTTGCCTGTTAGTTTAATTATATAATGTTAAACGGTGTTTGCATACGCCAAAAATAATTGTTATGACAGTTGGCCCATTGTCAATTGGTACAACTGTCATCTTGGCGGTTGGTACTGCCGAAATGTGGGAGCGGGCAAGTAGTCGCAACTCGCCCGTCCTCGTGGTAGGACCGTCCCTAAGGGCGGCCCTTTAACGGGCGACGTTATTGACAAATAAACATGTATCGTGAAACAGAAACAAGTTGTTTATAATGTGAACCTGATCCTGCATCCTTCATCCAGTAAATCGATGTCCAAAAAATGGAAGAGGAGGATATCAATATATAAGACTAAAATGTATGCTCCTTCCGAAATCTACCTCAGACTCTTAGGGTCTCTTAATCAAGCAAACCAAGCGAGGAACTGACTGTTCGAACTTTAGATGTTGTGTAAATCTCGGGATTCCGTTTTGTTTCGTGTAATACACGTTTTGATTGGCATTGTAGAGTAAAGGTGGTTCGCAAATTCGTAATTGTCCTGCGGTTATCACTGTGACTAAATCTCGTAAACCTGTGCGGAGTTGATATGAAGGGGCGGGAAGGGCGCGGCTAATACAGGATTCAATAAACATGGCGACAGCAAACACGGCAGATTGAAGCAAACAGATCGCCCGATTTGGCACTAGGATTAGATCACTACACTCATTTGTGTTTCTTTGATACTTAAAAAAAAAACAATTAGAGTAAGGGACTTTTGTCTGGCCGTTATGTTCTCGATACATATCAAATGAAAGTACAGAAAAACCTCGATGTAACGGACATATTTTTAACGAAATTTAGATATAGCGGACAAAATACCCTCCTGTTGCCGCATGCCAACAATTTTTAGTGGTAATGACAATCACGTCATTACTAGCACTATATAGTCGTGTCGGAAACAACAGGGTCAGATCCTGTATGCCCAGAAGTGGGCGACGTCGATGGCGTTTCTCTGGGCCATCATCAGGTCTTCCTGGGTGCAGCTACTCGGAGGACACAACGCACACTCCAGAAGGTGTGACAGGGTCTGCTCCGCACCGCAGTCACATTTAGTCGGTCCGCTGTAAAACTGCCAGGCTTTCAATTGTGTCCTCGTCTTGCATACTCCGGTCCACCCCTGCGTGCGTCCAGGGTCTAGGTCCTCTTTCGGGGCAATCCAAGCATTCCCCTCAGTTGCGCCTCTAGCACTATAAATTTAAGACATAATGCCTTCATGCTCGTAGACTGCAACTAGGGAGAAGCGATACTACATGTACTTGTATTAGGGGATTCCTTGATATAAAAACGCGTAGGTTTCGATGATGCACACTGTTGTTTGGCACAATGGCCGAAGATTGACGAAATTGTCAAAATATCGGGTTGCTGTTCCAATCAATAGAACAATTCAGAGACAACATAAATGAATTATAACACAAAATTAAACAATAACTTTGAATTATTACACATAACTTATAATGCTTTCTCTAATGTAGTGATAATAAAAAAATACGATTTCTTAAAATTGTATTAAGGCAATGACGTCGCGTTTGTTAGAAGTATGTACAAGTAGGCTTTGTTGGTTGAAGGTCTGCAGTGCACTCCGGGTCCAGTATAACAACGCCTTCCGAATGTTGTTGGGACTGCCGCGATACTGCAGTGCCTCAGGCATGTTGACGGAGGCGCGAGTGGATGCCTTCCATGCCATAATAAGGAAGCGTTAAGCTTCTCTGTGGGCGCGCGTTCGCGCTAGTCCCAACGCAATGGTCGCTGTGTGAGCGGATAGGTAGGACTCACGGTTAGAGGGGCACTGGATGCGCCTTCACGTGGCTATACATAGGGGATCCGGTGCTCCACTCACTGAGTAGTCTTCTTCGTAGTATCAATCCGTTGGATTGGTTTGCAGCAACAAAATCTTGCATTTCGATCTCCACTCCTCATTCATTTTTGCTGATACATGGGATGTCTTTTAGACCTTTAATGTGGTATTCTCCCCTTTATTTCCACATCCTAATGCCGTTGACCATAAAGGTTCATCCGCCCTTGGACATTTACTATCTCCGGGACAGTAGAGTGAGTGCCCTAACCAGCTTGACCTGATGAGGTTAGCTGGGTGTTAGCTTTTTCCGGCCAACATTCGGTCCCTGTCTATATTGGCCGACTGATGTTGTCGCTCACCCCCCATCATGAGAAGGAGATAGATCAGGATTTTCCTTTCATTGAACCTGTGACTATAAGGCATTTCGCAGAGTCCTCTAGTACTGTTAGGGGGGCAAATCTTTAAATACCTCAAAAGCAAAGAATTATGAATTATGCCACTTTCATAATTATTAGCACATATGCTAGGTGAATTACACAATGCATTTGGTGCAACTGAAACGCATCTCTATGATACTGAGTAGTACAATAATAATAATGTGGTGTATGTGTACACGTAGATTTATATTTTCTTTCTCTTCTGTTTTATTTAAATTTAGATTTTTTTATGTATTTGCTTGGAATTATTGTAAAATGTAAAAAATTTATTATGGCACCAGTGGCTGAATAAATCAATTTTATTATTATTATTATTTGTTATATTTCTCAAGTTGAATACATTGTTTATGGCATCCCATTTGAAATTAAAATATCACAAGTGTTCGGGTGTATAAGGTTCCTGGAAGGGAATGTCCCCCAATCTCCCTCTATGTATAAATAATAAATCTCTCTCCCCTGTGAGCATTTCCGGAAATTTAATTATATTTCATCCCGATTCTAGGTAAAGTAATTATCAAGGAGCGTTTCTTTCGAATGCGTAATTTCATATTAAACGAACTCACTTAGCGCAAGAGATTTTTTCGGCATTATCACACTCAAAGGAAAAATACTTGAAAACAAAATTACAAACAAATATATTATTTTATGATATTTTGTACATTTAAGCAGATTTATTAAATATTTTTTTTACTTATTTTACGTTAATTGTTTGAATTTACTTTGAAATATATTGTGATTTTTAAGTATTCATCTTTGAGAGAACATTTATATTACGAGGGTTATCTGTAAAGTAAGGTTCCCAAAAACGGACGAAATTTGGATGGGGTATTGTGAAACACCCACCCTACAGCCCAGACTTAGCCCCAAGTGACTATCATCTCTTCCCTGACATGAAAAAACACCTGGGTGGAACGCATTTCGGCGATAGAGAAGAGCTGGAAGAAGCGGTTCTTAGGTATCTGCGTGGCTTGCGGCAGATTTTTTTGACTCGCGTATTCAATAGCTCGTATACCGCATGCAAAAATCCATTGACCTCAGTGGCGAATATGTAGAAAAATAGGTAAATATCTGAACTTTCCAAAAATGTATGCATTCATGGAATTAAACATGTTGTACACTGTGAAAAATCGACGGGAAACTTATTTTACGGATAACCCTCGTACAAAACAAGTCGCTTTCTACTTTAGGATAGCTGCATCATCTTTTACTCTTAATTCTATGCGCAATTTTTGGGTTTCGCAGCTATACACTTAGTACTATTTACGCCATTTATTCGTTGTGACTTGGTGTAAAAAAGAATATATCTCGATCGATTCGATCAAAACAAAGACCCGACTTATAGCCCCTCTATCGTCCCTATCCTTGTACTTACTGCAAATCTTGACATCTCACCAAAAGTCAATGTTTCCCAAAGTGTTGCCCGCAACTGCGTTCCACTATACACCAAAGTCTGTACCCAAATGTCGAAGGTTGGAGAAGATTCTTACTCGATCGGTGGTTCCACGACGCTCAGTGTAATAACCGACACTACTGAAATTACAGTTTTCCTAATTTGAAATGTTTTTAACGACGCCGTAAAACTCAGATGTGTTAAACTATTTCGAGACCGGGGCACAATAAAAATGTTCATTTTGAGGCGGAGTGTACGTTAACGTAATATATGAGTGAACTTAATTACGTCTAAAGGCAATGAAATGTGTCAGAGTGGGTTAAACATATTACAAAAAAAAACTCTAAAAAAAATACTTAGATAATAAATTTTATTTTATTAAAGATTATTTTACACATCTCCTGAACTCCTTATTAACTTCTCCGAGCTTCATACTTTTCTGCAATTCTTCAATTGAATTTTATATTTTAGTTGTAGGCACAGTACCGGCTTTAGGCACTGCGGCGCCCTAGGACATTTTTTCTGGCGCCCCATATTGCTTAAATTAAAAAAATCTAAGCAACATTGGTTGCCCTCGGCGCCTCTAGCTTATCCGACGCCCTGGGCCACCGTCCCACTTCGCCACGCTCTAAAACCGGCACTGTGTAGGCATATCAGTACGCTTTTGCAAGCAAAGAACTGAAAGAGTGTATATTGAGTGCAAAACTCATTCTTCCAATATCCGTTTCAAATTAAAATCCCGTTTACTCGAGAAAAAGTGACTTCACGTCGCCGGTATCGTTATTAGAACGCGTGGTGGAGTAATGATGATCAGATGAGAAACAAAGACTTTTTTAGAAGCACATTGACATACATTCAAGTTAAAAATTGATAAGCTTTCGGTCCGGGGCGGAGTCACATGCATTCAGGCAAAGACCGATCACAACTGGCGACTGGGCACTCAGCGCCCATGGTCGGTGACACCCAGCGCCTAAATTCATCCAGTGGCGTTCCACAGAACTACACCTGTCAAACAAACAATATGGAGACACATGAGTGTCCGGCGAGCGAGCAAAAATAAGAGACGAAAGATTGTATATCGAGGCATTTCGGCACCAGCCTGCAAGAGCTATATCGAGCTGATCAATATCTATAACATATGGTTATCATAAATTATCGCCACTCGCTTTTTCCCAAGACATCTCTGTACCGATTGTACACCTAGAGCATATTATGTATGGTTTCCGATAACCTCCAAAGCAGGAGCTCGTTTACTTGATTAATAGATGACACCTCGGATAGAACCGAGGAATATGATAGGTAGATTAACCCGACGATTCCGAGACTCAACATGCAAGAAAGCAACAAGATTCCCAACCCATCCAAGTTTCAGTCTGTGTCCAATGCTGTTTAACTCCGATAACCTAACGATAACCGCGCTTACAGTGTAATATTGTCGTTGGTGCGAAGCGTCAGATGCGTTAAACTGTTTCGAGAGCGGGACCGCACAGTAAAAATGATTATTTTCAGGCGTCTCAGCAGGAGGAAAGTTAATTATGTCCAAAAGTCAATTAAAAGTGAGTGATTATGTGTTATTTATGCTCTCGGAAATGGTCCAATGCCGGACCAGCGCGGCTCTTAACGTCATAGTAAACTGTTCGATTAATCACCTGGGATGGCGCTATTAAACTAACCCTTCAAATCGGCTGCTCTATTAGGTTGGTCGGAAATAATCTAGTCCCCAACAAAGGACTTAATTGTATTTATGTAATTTCCTATGCTTAAACGACCAGATTTGGAATAACGGCTTTTGAAATATCGGAATTTCAATTCAATATTTCGAACGGCATTGCAGGGGTGTTATTCAGGGTTGACGAACGCATTCGTCAACCTTATTGTATTTTTTTATCTTACACGTAATCTTAAATATTAACATCCCTCATCTTTAAAAAGGAGCGATAACAAGTCGCGGGTCGTCATTGGGCCGCGTGGAAGAAGTACGCAGGAGCAGGTAGCAAAGCAAAGAACTTGTTTCGAAGCACAATTCGCGTTTATTTCCAATATAAGACTTCGATTTACCCGCCCGACCGTAACATGTTGTATCGTGGGCTTCGGTTGGACGGGGACTGTGAGCGGGCACGAGCTGCCAGACGGGCACAGTGACATGTAGCGCCCCAAAAATTGTCGCGGTTAAATAATAAACTAAAGTTGACAGTTGAACCAACATGAAATCGATTAACTATCAAAACAATTAAGGTGGCGTATACAAAACGCTGTGTATTTTTATATAAAATTAAGACTAACATTATTACATGTGCATGTCAGGCGAGCGAACAAAAATAATATACAAAAGATCGTCTATCGAGGCTTCTCAGCATCAGCCTGAAAGAGCTATATCAAGCTGATATCAATAAAATTGGTATAATTCAAAACATCGATCAAGTTAATCGCATTGATAGTAAATGGCAATTTATTATTAATAACATTTTTAACATAACAATCGGTAAATCATTATTATACGCTAACATCGTGACGGACATGTCAGTGATAAACCCTATATAATGAAAACCCCATGGCTATTAGTCTACAATTAATCGGAATCTAATATAGTTTATATCTAAATGGGCAGACTAAATACATTCCAGAAGAATCTCTTTTCATTTTTAATTAACGTAATATTTTTTGTTTATTTCACGTATAAATAATATAATAGATTAAAGATACTTAAAATGTTAATGAATTATTATTATTATATTACGGCAGGTATTAAATTATGAATTCCAGTAATATTTACACAAATATTTCCAGGTACACGAGATTTACTTGGAATTGCTTATTTTGTTTTCGAAATTGCTAGCTTTAAACAGTAGGTACCTAACAGATTTAAAAATTAATAAAAATGTGCCGTTGGTTACCATGACAACAATAACATTGAAAGAATATTATTTATTATTACATTTATTTATTTATTTATTTATTTCACAGAACTGGAGTTCTAAGGTACAAAATAATAAGAAACAGAGCATACATAAATATACAATACATACAAAAGATAATAAAAAAGGAAAATAACATAGAAGAAGAAGAAGATGACACGTGTCAAAGATCACAGAGATCTAGAAGAACAATATCATCGACAAAAGAGGAAAATGATGTAAGAAATGGATCGAGGTGTGCTGGTAGGCCATTTAGGAGCGCCATTGCCGTTGTACTAAATTAAATGCTCGAAGCTCCACAAGTATCTACTGGGTTCAAAAACAATGGATGGCTACGAGCACAGGTGTACTTATCTGGAACATTTAATCAAAAATTTAAATTATCAACCACTATTTGTAATTATAACACCGGCGTAATTGCGACTTGGTAACTTTTGGTTTGAGTCGTGTGTAGCGAATTTCTTCTACTATCCGATATTTCGCCACACAAGGATCACCTGAAAATCCACAAATGTGCCGTGAAACCTTCAACAATATTTTACTGCGACCTGTTTAAAAGAATACCTCTGTTACTACCAATACCTAACCTGCAATCAATGAAACACAGGCGTAAGATTGGTTCGCTTAGTCTTTTCTACCGTTATTACCACGGTTCCTCCTGCACCCACCCACAACCGACAAACTCGTTTTACACTTGCCGAACATCCATACACGGTAAATGTTTGTTGACCAAAAACTGGCGGTTTCCAAACCGTCATGGAGGGCACTGGTCTTGACCGGATGTGCTCTCCTACATGCGATTACATAAAAAAATGCCATAGCCGATATTTCATAGAGTAAAAATCATAAAAATGCATTGTTGACGTCTGCGTGCAAAATTTCAGCTATATATATAATCGTGTCGGAAACATCAGGGTCAGATATTGATCCTGCCCATCCAGTTAATCGATGTCCATAAATGGAAGAGGAGGATATCGAAACATCAGGGTCAGATATTGTCTGCCCAGAAGTGGGCGACGTCGATAGCATTACACCCGGCCATCATCAGGTCCTCCCGGGTGCAGCTGCTCGGACGCAGCGCACACTCCAGAAGGTGGGACAGGGTCTGTTCCACGCCGCAGTCAAATTCAGTCGGCTGTTATCGCTCTATTAAACGACGAGAAATGGTTTAATTCACACTAGCGAGATTCGACATGCTGAATCAAGACTCAAGACCGGTCTAAATTATTTTTAATTAATTCAATTATTTCAATTATTAGTGCAGTAACCACGTAGTCAAAGGTTAACGAGTCTAGAAATGCTCCGTAATAGTTAGTATCGATCTTCGGCGCTGCTCGGGCACTTCAGACACAGTGTAGTGGTCTTATTTACAAACCACCAATAAGAAAACGACACTAAATTTATGACCATTTTTGGCGTGAAAACTTTATGGTCTCCCCGTTTTGTGACGATCGTTTTTTTTTTAAGTCATCATCCAACCCTCCTATAACGAACGCTTTTTTGTTTTTCGAGATTATTTTTCATACAACAGTTCCTTTTTGTTATTTTTGGTTGAACCGCCTCTTTAGACTAAGATCATTTCTCTCATCTGGTTTATCATCTGATCTTATTAAAACGTTATAGGAGGGCTTACTATATGTATATAATATCTAAGACTTTTGGATGGAGTAAACAACATAATTCCCTTTAATCTAACTGGAGCATATGGCATTCACGAACCGTTGCCATAAAGTTGTCAGCCATCATAGTCTTGGATCTGCCTCCCGTACATTCCACATCTAGATTCGTACGTCCTTCCTGTGTGACTAGAGCCCGGGGGCTTGAAGACATGGCAGCTGTCATTTATGCTCTCCTGAGGCATCCTTAATTAATGTCCCAATTAGGTCCATCTTCGCCTTAACCGACTGTAGTATAGAATGCTGCCTTGTCCTCTCTCTCACCTCATCATTCCTCACAAAAAAGATCCATCGTACCACCAGTATTATACGCAGTCATCTGCTCTCGTAACTCATTATACGGCTGCATTGACTCTTGGTGAGAGGCCAAGATTCACAACAGCAATGAAGAATGGGGATGGTACATGAGCACCTTATTTTGATTTAGCAAAACAGCACGCTTCAGATATTGGGAATAGAATTTCCGCTGGCGTTGGCATCTATTATTTTTAATGGGAGTTACAATGGATGGTGCTAACGGGACTCCAACACCGATAAAAACTGTAAAAACGTATTTCCCAAGTCCTAACTATGAATTATTTCCTGCAGAGAACACGTCACAAACAATGAGGTTCTCAGCATAATCAAAGAGGATAGGCACATAGTATGAACCATCTCAGAGAGGCGATCGGTCACATCATGCGCCACGATGGTCTTCTTCACGACATTGTGGAAGGGATGGTTGAGGGTAGAAACTGTAGAGGGCGCCCTAGACGATAGTATTTGCAGCAAGTGTTGTAAGGACATGAGTTGTAGCTCTTATACTGAGCTGAATAGGGTTGCGGAGGACCGAGAGGAATGGATATCGAGATGCAAGATTCTGTTGCTGCAAACCAATGCACCGGATTGATACTACAAAGAAGAACTATGAATCTAATATTGCAACGAATACATTCCAATGTGGGGGAATCTTTGACCTCAGGGTTCAGATCGATAATATTTTGGCTCAGTCTCAAAACACACACTGCGAAGTGCATTCGCTCCGGATAATAATATTTACGCGAACGCAACTCGAACGCAAACACGCTAAATAATGAGAGAAAAACAGCGCGCCATGCCAAACTGCACGAGTTCAATTTCGGAAAATTCGCAAAACAAATGGTCGCTTAGCGGGCGGAACGGATAAACTTTCGGTACCGGGCCAGAGGCGCCCGAACTGTGAATCGCAGCGTGCTTTTGAATTGAGTTACTTCATTTTATAATTTTAACTAATTAAAAAATATTAAATCAAAAATATTTAGTTTTGATTCACATTTATTTTAACTGATTACATGTTTCGGCCTCCCTGGAGACCATCTTCAATGATTTTTTTGTTGTTCTCATCCATTCAGTCTATAGTTCGGTTCGCGACCCGAGTGGTACTTACTAAAATAAATAGACTGTCGGAAAGTAATAATATTAAGCTTGTGAATAAATACATTCTGATTGAATAATAAAAAATAAAAATACACATACTTTGAATATATACTATAGCGACATCTATCATACGATGATAACTTATATAGAAGTTCCAAGCGAGTCAGCTCAGGCGGAAGAAATTGGCCACGGTGGCCGAGCGGTATAATTACCTGGGCAAAAATGGTTGGTTCCAAAGGTCCGCGGTTCGCATCCCGCTCCTGCCGATATTTTTTCTGAATGAATTGACTCGTTTAAAGAATTTTATATATATATAGTATATGTATATGGTAAATTCGTATGTCAATATTTTTCTATTTAATTTCACTCTTTGTTCTCTTCCGAATAGTATACAAGATATGGTTGTGTAGCGCCAGTGTAATGTATTTTTTTGTATTCAAGTATTGAATCATATTTACCGTTGGTTCAAATTGTATCGCGTTGATGTGAACTGTTAATCTCCGAAACAAAATCGCGGTCTCGCATACAAGTTCCAATTTAATTATTTGAAAATATCTCAAAGGTTTGGTGATCTCTGCGCTTGTGCCGGAGAAGTGGGTCGCCCATATACGAGAACTATGGTAATGGCCAATGTGCATTAACTATGTGGGCAATTCGAGATAAAAGTGTGGAGGAGGTTACCCGTAAATCTGGCGAATGTGGGGCAAACCTCGCCAGGCTATAGCGGCGTACAAGTTATCATACACCTCACAAGTTCCCTCTAATCCTATTTAAAAGAGTAATCGTAAACCTTAATTTTTGAGAAATTTTCGTCTCTTCTCTTTGACGCTACTTCCCTTCATTTTCTATGAATGTACTCATATCATACTCGTAGCTCTGCCCAATTGCATTACAATGCGGCCAATTTTAGATAAAATTGGACGAGGTTCTCTATATAGCTGATAGCGAATTTGGGGCAAAGCTATCAACTATAACAGGGTCGGAAAACTTGGTGTGTGACAAACACTTTTTATTCCCATATCCATTCTATGTGTCACACGTTCCGGCAGTTGTCAGTTAACTTGAACCGGTATGACGTTCGCCAAACCGGTAGGATAAAAACTCAAGTCTTTATTAAAAATAAACGCGAATTGTGAACCAAAAAAGAGTTCTTTTGCTTGGTAATTGCTCCTGCATCCTCCACGCAGCCACGCGACGAACCCGCGACTTGTCGTCTTTTTAAAGACGGGGGTGTCAGTATGTTAAAATTAAACTACCACCATCTTGTCAGCCAGTCGAATCTTCATTTGTGACTACATTATGTGTTTCAAGTTCATGCATTTTAGAGTTATTAGATCTGGTGATTTAAGCGAGTATTACAATTCTGCTTCAAGAAGAATGTATTACAATATATTTAATTTCAAATTATATAGCCGTATTACTAATATGTGACTTTTTTTTAACTGTCGTTGATTATTTTACACAACATGTACCTGACGTTTTTCTTTCCTTTTTTTCAGGTAAGAAAAACGTTATTATTACGCAGAGATATATCATTACGGACACCTCGGATTGATTGGTGAGTTTTAAATTAATTTAAATAATCATATGAATGTCTTAATCCTCCTGTAGGTTTGATGATAACGTTAATGAGCAAGTCAAACGTCTAACCAGGTATATTCAATCAGTATTAATAGTATATTTTTATGTCAACATCCCTTTACTCAGAGGAAAGCGACTTCACGTTGCCGGGATCGTTATTAGAACGCGTGGTGGAGGAGCAGATGAGCAACACAGAGACATTTTCAGAAGCACATTGACTTATATTTTCGATGAACTTGACAAACTTTCGGTCCGGGGTGGAGCGTATGCTTTCAGACCCCGGCCGGATCCCAACACTCTACTCGTCGCGGTCGGAACTCAATTGCCTACTGGCCACCGGGCGCCCGTGCTCGGTGACACCCATCGCCGAATTCATCCAGTGGCGATCAACAGAACTACACTTGTTAAATAGAAATATAGCGACACACGTATGTCCGACGAGCGAACAAAAATAAGAGACGAACTATTGTATATCGAGGCTTTTCGGCAAGGGCTATATAGATTCCTATCCGTACTGATATTCTTTTTTTACATTAAGTCTCGACAGTCTACAAGGTTTTGAATTACACGGTATTTTAAGGAAACCTATTCACGGTATAAATCTAGGATTAATATCAGTCTTTATCGTCTGTTTTCTTCTGTGGTAAATTCACAATTATAATTATTTCGTTGTAATTTACGAAATAATGCATTTAGAAATTAAATTGATGTAGAATTTTGCACAGCTAAGTAATGCAATTGCCTTATACCCAGTATGAGCTTGTAAGGTATTAGCTTCTAATAGCCCTAATGGATATTAATGCTGATCACCACCGTGTTTATGGAAAGGCAGTAATGGGGATTCATGGGGTTTAGTGGGGTCATCGAGCCAGGGTTATTGTAGCGCGCTTGCTTCTGAAAGGGAGTCAACTATATGTTTTCATATTCAAAGAGTAATATTTCCGGAATCTAATATTTATGTAATATTGACTGTCATTTGATTTTTCCACAAACTGTACCTCTTATATGAAGACATTATCTAATGATTAAAATATCTAATATATAGCATTCATATCATCCATAATATATATATATTTCTTCACATCAAGAAACTCGCTGTTTTTCAATGGTATTCACGTGTAGTGCAATATTTATATCCTATATGATGTATATTTTTACGTGTGATTAGTCTCACACCTACCAAGAGTATTAATTTAAATCAAACAAAATAATTCTTTTTATGAATTGATTAATTTTTTTTTTAATACTCAATGCATTGAGGTATGACGGAGTATTCTTTTGAAGGCGAAATGCTAGAGAGCGAGCGATTTTTCATGTAGAAGACTAAATCTGAGTCCACTTTCGGAGTATAGAAAGAATCGCGCCTTGCGAATCGGGAAGATCTATCGAAACACGGTGATGGATGCTCTGATGTATCCAGAGCCAAATTTCAGAGTAAGTATGGAAGCAAAATTAAACTAAATACAAAATAATAGTTTTTTAAAAATATTTTTAGCATTCACTTTGAGATTTATTTCAATATTAAATAGATAATTATTTCGTACTTTGTTTTAACATGGATCATACTGAGTACTGTTTAATCACTTGCTGAAAGACCACGATTAAACAGTCCTCTGTGTGATCATGTTAAAAGAAGGTATGAAATATTTGTCTTTTTCAAAAAATAATGAACCGTTTGAAATAAATATTTATGAATATCGAAAAAAAATCTTAAAACGTTAAACAAATACTTTTACATAATCCCATGTCCTTATGCAGCGTTCTACCTTTTTACCGAATGGCTGGGAGATTGTACTTTCCTGCATGCTTCTACAAAATGTCCTCTTGCTTACCTTGATGTAACAACGTATGTAGATATTATCATTCTGCTTGATATTCCACCGGCAGCCGAGATTTCCTCCTTTAGCCCTCTTTCCACAACCTCCGTTCCACCACCTTCATTTCGCTACCTCCGTCTCACCTCACTTTTGATTCTGGATCATTTATCACGGGTGTTTTATTTTTGAAACATATTTTTTTTGACGCGTGATATTTTTGCGTGAATTCGGCTTAATCAATCGCAATAAAATTATCTAAGTTGCATGCACGAAAAAAGTAAAAAAAATCACAAAGAAAGAAATGCACATTTTAACTGTTTCTTGAAGCTAAACAATTGAACATCCTTTTATAGATCATTGACTATATTACAATATTATTATTACTTAAATATACATATACTAAACATAAAATTCTTTTTTCAACGCGTCAATCCAAGCACAAAAATAACGGCAGAAGCGGGATGCGAACCGCGGACTTTGGAAACCAACAATGCCCAGGTATTCATACCGCTCGGCGAATCGCGCCATTGCTATGCCTAGACCGACCCGCGATGAAACTAGTATTTATATCATTGTTATTATCGTACGACAGATGTCGCCATAGTATATATTCAAAGTATGTTTCCGTAAATGTTGTAAATGATTGGTTATAAAGTCCGAGTCGGAACTATAAGTAGTCGTTTCACATCCATTCGGTCTATAGTTTGGTTCGAGACCCGAGTGGTACTTACTAAAATAAATAGACTGCCGGAAAGTAATAATATTAAGCTTGTGAATAAATGAATACTGATAGAATAATAATAAAAATATACATACTTTGAATATATACTATGGCGACATCTGTCGTACGATAATAACAATGATATAAATACTAGTTTCATCGCGGGTCGGTCTAGGCATAGCAATGGCGCGATTCGCCGAGCGGTATGAATACCTGGGCATTGTTGGTTTCCAAAGTCCGCGGTTCGCATCCCGCTTCTGCCGTTATTTTTGTGCTTGGATTGACGCGTTGAAAAAAGAATTTTATGTTTAGTATATGTATATTTAAGTAATAATTGAACATCCGGCTGGGGCCTGAAAGCATAAGCTCCGCCTCTTGAATCAATTACATTGCTCAAAAAAATATAATGCAAAAATATAACATAAGAGTGTAAACCTATTAACTAATAATGTACTTCGTACCTGTATTCTTATAACCAGGATAATAAATTCACACTTATGTCACCTGGATATAACCTTTGCAGGCTAGTGCCGAAATGCCTCGATATACAATCTTTCGTCTCTATATTTTATTCGCTCGTCGGACACGCATGTGTCGCAAAATTGATTGTTTGACAGGTCTAGTTCTGTAGATCGCCACTGTATTAATTGCGTCGCTGAGCTGTCTTCCACCACGGGCGCTCAGTGGCCTTTCGTCAGTTGTGATCTGTCCGGGGCCTGAAGCAGTAAGCTCCGTCCCAAACAGATGACCGAAAGTTTGTCAATCTTTATCTTAAAAATATATCAAAATATGCTTCTTAACCTTTTAAATGCCAGTAGGTAGTAGTGTAGTGAAGTGTAGCTGTGCACAGCAGGCCGTGAATTTTTAATCAAAATAAATCATTTTTAAATCTTATTTTTATAAATTAAAAACATTACACCTTGAAAGGATATTTAAATGACTTACCAAATTTACTCAATGTCTCTGTGTGTTCTATATTTTAAATTAACCAAAAAAACGGGACATATGATGACACAGAGGCTCAAACCAGAGCGAGAATACTCGCTCTTTTTCTATAGCCGGCCTGCTGGGCACGGCCAAGAATGCGAGTAATCTCGCTCTTGGCACAGAAGCGGTTAATCTGTTCACCGCGTATGACCGCTATGTGTGTTTAAAAGAACATGCCACCAGCGCGTATGACACACATAGCGGTCATGGAAGTTTCAAGCCCTATATAAGAGCTATCTAGTGAGTTATAATTGTAAAACTTGGCTGAAAATATTACTGAATGTATATTTTACCAAATGAAATAGATGGCATTCGTCAAAAAAAATTCAATATAGGCTAAAATAATGTATTTCTAGAACATGCATCAAGCGGCGCGAACATCGCACAGTTGCCAGCACTCGTACGAGGTTCACGCTAGTCTCTTACGTCAGAAACGTGCGCCGACAACAAAATGATAATATAATGATATGTTTATATTTTGCATATATCATTATATTATTTTTTTGTTATTGAAAATCTAATTCAAAGAATTAGGATAATTTATCAGTAGTTGGATTCGTCATCAGGAGTATCAGGTATAAATAAAAGAGTTTTTATAATTTATCCTACAATATATTTGTAGACGACATGTTTCGACCACGTCGAATGGCCGAAACAGCAATACTGACGAAGAGAAGCAACTATCTCCTCGTAGAAAATAAAATAAAGCTTGTTTGTCAATATACATACTTTATTTGAACTGTCAATGTGCGCAATCGTGTTACTAATGATAATAATCAATTAATAATTTGGGATAATGTAAATAAGCCACCGAGTGCGGGTGAAATTGAAAAGGTGTCGAGAATTTAATATTATAAGCATTGCATGGTGTTGGCGCAGCTTTCTCGCTTTAGCGTGACTTATTTAGCAAAATGGCGACTTCACGTCAGTTGTATGAAGAATTATTATTGTTAAATTAAACCGAAAACACAATTAATATATTGTATTTTATTATTGAACAAATTACTTTGGGTGCCAATTAACATATTTGATTAGTTAAAAAAATATCACAACCTATATTTATAGTTGAAAACGCGACAACAAAATCCCCGAAAAAGCTGCCGCGTACAGGGCATGTTCGCTACATTTGTTGCCGCGGGCAAAAGGTTAAAAAGTTCTTTGTGTTGCTCATCTGCTCCTCATTCTTCTACCACGCGTTCTGATAATTCGGCAACGTGAAGTCGTTTCTTAAAGTAACGGAGATGTTAACACTTAAATACTGAGGAAAAAATGTATTCTTCTTTTGGCTTAGCAGTGTCGGCTCCGTCGTGTGCTTAGCGCATTATTATGACTGATAACGTAATACAATTTACCTACGCGCTTTATTTATTCGCTGGTGGACGTGGGAATCGTAACTCTGCAAGTAAAATTAACTCGGTGTATAAATATTATTAATATATTGAAGTTCATTGACCTTGATGATCCAAAAATATTCACTGTGTCAAGGCGAAACAAAATCAAAATAATTATTATTACCATTTACCTAATAGGTTTTTTTTCCTCTTAAATTTATGGCTATTTCGTAAGAGCCGTCGGCATAATTTAGATATTTCTTCATCTGAAGATCGTATCAAATAAATTGTTTTTTTTTTTATATATATATAAGAGTATTATTATATTTTTTATCATTATAAAAACATCTTAATTTATATTATAATAGTAATTTATATTCATTGAAATAAATTATGTTTTTATAATGGAATGTGATGATTTTTATTTTTATTTTCACTTCAATATGTTTTTATGGCCAGATTTGGTATTGTCGCTTTTGGGTTTAGCCGTGTTTGGCGAATTATTTCGTACCAATATTTCGACTGCCATTGCAGGGGTCTTCTTCAGGGTTGACGACTTTGTGATGAGATGGTGTCTTGAGGTAGTTTAGACGTTAGTCTAATGCATCTCCGCGAGGTCATGTCGGACAGTCGTGTACGGTGGGTATGTTTTAAAGAGTCATGCTATGGGTACTTGATGCTTTTTAAAGCGATATTTTGATTGTTGGAACTGAGGCGAATACTTGGATTGCCCCGGAAGAGGACCTAGCCCCTAGACTCGACCAGGGATGGAATATATGGAGGTCCAAGAGTATGCAAGACAAGGACAAAAATAAAAGCCTGGCCAATTTTACAGCGGGCCGACTGAATGTGACTGCGGCGTGGAGCTGACTCTATCCCACCTTCTGGAGTGTGCGTTGTGGGCAAATAGCTGCACCCAGGAGAACTTGACGATAGCCGGGAGTAATGACATCGAAGTTGCCCACTTCTGGGCAGACAGCATCTGACCCTGATGATTCCGACACGATTAAATATATGTATTGATGTAACTTTGGAAAAAAATATCCTTTAATTATAAGAAATTTATGTTTTTTTTACGCACTACTTTCTGGAATCAATGTATCGTGTTAAAAAAGATAAATTATAAGTACACTAACATCCTCCTCTCTTTAAAAGGTTGTTATTCAGTAGCGTGGTGGCAAGATGAGGAGCAGATTAATAACACAAATACTTTTGCTGAAGCACATTGACATATATATTTCGATAACTTCCGGCCCAGGCGGAATGACATGCTGAGCCGGCCATAATGAGACCTTCTCGGCCGTCGGCACTGAGGCTGTCGCCCAGCGCCCAAGTGGCGATCTATGTAACTAGTCCAAAATGCCAATTTGGCGACACATACATGTACGACAAGCGAACAGAAATAAGAGACGAAATATTGTATAACTAGGTTTTCGGTACCAGTCAGCAAGGGCTCTGTCATGCTGATGTCATTACTAAATATAGTGTATCGTTTTCTGTGAATTATTAACCCGTTATCAGCCGTAAATTATTAGTATTAAATATTCCTTACAATAAATATAGCTTTAAAAAATGTATTGAGATATAATGCAATTTTATTTTTATCGAAACCATTAACCCGCTTATGCTTTGTATAAAAAAATCATTTCCTTCAGATAACGAAATCACTTAACACAGAAGCACATTCTTTTATACCGGCCAAGCATGAAAAAAACTTCTTACGTAAGTGTATCTGCCAATATCTCCTTAGATTTACTTTGGGGGTTCTCCTTATCTATTTCCAGGGCACACAACAGCAGTTATTAGCAACCTTTTGCAATACAAACATTATTCTTCTTCCCATTGCTTTTAACACGTTCAAGAAGACTGCTATGAATCCAATATCTTTCAACGGTTGTTCTCTTCCAAAAGCGAGCTCCATCAACATCCTTGTAGCATAGTTACGATATTACGAGTCAAGTAAGTATGATTTGCATTAATGCGCAAACATTCACTGCTATGCCAACGACAGCACGCACTGTCCATGAGAGAATAATCTTCCATAAATCTCCGAAACATTCGGAACTATCTGCTGCTAGGAAATCTCTGGTGGAGAAGATGAACATTTCTTTTGAAAGGGTTTCAAGATGGGGTGACATCGACCTCGTCAGTTTCAACATTTCCAAAACCCAATCACGTACTTTCTCCAACAAAAAAAAATGCTACGGATCTTGTATCTTTCAACGGTTGTTCTCTTCCAAAAGCAAGCTCCATCAACATTCTTGGATTATCAATCTCGAATAATGTCAAATATTACGAGTCAATTAAGTTTAAAGCCGGGTCTCTTCCAAAAAACTAGGTGTATTATATATATCACGTCGGTATTTCAATGATAAACAACTTATTCTTCTATATAAAGGACAAATCCGACATATCCTTGAATAAGGCAGTCGCCTTTGGATTGGTGCCCCAAAAATACCTTCCAAATATGATTGACTCAATTCAAAGAAGAGCAATTCCTTCCCTAGCGAGCTGCCTGCTGAGCTCAGCCTTGGCTTGGTAGCTGTACGTGATGAATCTCCCCATCGCTTCGCCCGCCAGGTGTGAGCAATCCGTATCCTGTCTGCAAAAAACATTGCGCCGGTAGAAATCCATTCCCAGCAATGCGAAATCTATGGAGACAAGTGTATGAGCGTACACACCCTCGTAACTAGGACAGTATTCAAGAAAAACTTCTTAAAATATTTTATTATGTTGTGTATATATATAGTATATATGATTATGTATATAACCTACATAAAAAGACCTCGAATATTCGATCACTTTTCATCATTTTTTCTCCTGGAAAAAAATATCTCAAAAAAGGTTGAAAAACAGCCTCCTTAAGTGGTTGTGCCCCTCTTAAATTAATTATAATTTGAACGATATTAAATACGATTAAGCATACAACTATTTCTTTTTTTTAATGACTTTCTTACGTTTAATCCTGAGCAACGTCGGGTACACTTAGCTAGTAAAAAAAATGACACCATTTGCATTCATATGCGATGCAGTGTTGATATACACGGAGCAGAGGACAAAAATATTTAGTCGATTCTCTACTCGCAGGCCGCAGTTTGCTACCGCCCCACCACTCTCGCATTTCTCTCTCTCCTCGTAGCTATCGCTTTTTTTCTTATCCCAACAAATTCTTTCCTCACCAGGGACCCTTTGTTTGTCCAGGACTCAACCCATCAGCCCTCGTTATCTCTTGTGTCCTCCTCTTCGGTTCGACCGGTATTTACTTAATCAGAACGCGAGTAGTATACGTTTAGATTTTTTTATTGCGTATGGTCACCACTGCTATTGACCACGCCTTGTCTAAAGATTCTTCTGTACCCGGACGTCCACCTGGGAGGAAAAAACCTGATCACTGACCTAACCAGCTAACGACTGGGCACGGCGCTAATAACGACAGATTAACCCTCCAGAGACGAATTTCTTTTTTGATAAAAACTAAAGTTTTAAGCTATACTTTATCAGCATGTAGTCTTCTTCAACAAGCAAAAATAATTTTAAAAAAATACACGATGCTTTCTTGTAGAAAAGCTTTGTGACCGTATGGTCACGCTAGTCCTTAACAATTGACAACTTATTTTGTATGAAACATTATTCAGTACATATTTTGTATTTTGTATGGATTCTAACCTTGGCTAGCCTTTGGGGTTGAAATACAGCTACACCGAAAATATAAAAAAATATTTATGATATTACCTTCATAGATCAACATATTGTTATACGAAATGGATTATTAAAAATTACGTAAATCATTTTTAAAAATATTGAAGATTGTATTTACTCTTTGGAAGTATGCATTTTGTAGAAAAACAATTCAACCCGAAATAAAATAACTAACAAGGGTACTTGGTAACTGTTTCCGTTGCCGCGGCTGCAGAATAACTGTGGTGGAGACACTTCTTAACCGAAACTGAGCGAAATATACAATGTTCAGAAGTTAGAAAAGGGACCGGAATAGGGATTAATGGACAATAGTGTTCACTGTTACCATACGGTCACGCTCGTATCTGAAGGGTTAAACGAATGTAATATTATAAATATTTATTTATTTATTTACCTTGTTTTCACATGGATCACGTAACAAAAGTTCTCTATTAGGAGACTGCAGTTTCGACTAACTCGTAGTCTTTCTCAATCCTTCTCTAGTTAAGAGATAACTGAGCTGCGTTGTACTTATAAGTGGTGTAACCCATTTTTGTAGGGGAGGGGGTGGGGGTGTGTCTATCAGGAAAGGAGAGGGAGATAGGTAGTGTTGCAAGGATGAAGGAAGAGATAAATACATAAAAGTGGTTTAGGTATAAATTTATTTTTATTTTTTATGGGGAATTTAATATTGTTTTGAACCCTAGTGGACTCTTCCAGACCTCAGAGCACATTTTCTGAAACTGTCAGTTCCTTTTGTTCGAATGAAGGTTCATTTCGATGGAAGTCGAGTAAGTAAGTACCTTGGTATTATCGGGCATTCCGATTTTGTAACCGCAAAAAAAACACGCTTTTACCATTTTCTCGCTCGTATTTTCGGCGAAAGAATCTTTCCTTACAATTTACTTATGTATTAACATACTCCTCTCTCTCCTAATGATACACAGACTTTTTCAGAAGCACATACATATTCACGATAAAGACTCGGTTTCCCTGATCGATCGTAACATGGCGTAACTTTCGCCTCGATCGATCGGGACTTGAACAATGCGATCTCGCCGACGTCGGCACACGACTTACTGCCGTGCGGCGCCGTGCTCTGTCACACAGCGCTGCAGTGGCGATCTGCGTAACTAGCCCAAAATGCCAACATGGCGACACATACATGTACAACAAGCGAACGAAAATAAGAGACGAAAGATTTTATATCGAGGTTTTCGGTACAAGTCAGCAAGGGCTATATCATGCTGATGTCAGTATATACTTATGTAATACCAGTATTTTGCTTATTCCAAACATCTGTATTACAAAGATGCAATAATTATCGAGAATCCAGTTGCGATACTGCGATCCCTGCCAGCGATGCTCTGATTAAAAAGCGAATGTTGTAAAACGAGCAAATCCATATATCTCCGTCGCAAAAAAAACTGCATTTCCAGACGCGGAAAGTGGCCCGAGAGTGCTTCCATCCTAGGACATATCTGGGGACGAAGAAAGCTGATTGCATTTAGGTCGAGGGTGGGACCGTCGCTTGCAACTGCTCCCCCCTCCCCACAAGCACCCAAGCTGACCTCGCATTTTATTATTTCATTATTTCATTATTCGGTTAGAAAGCGAGGAATTCTGCAGAGCGAGCTAATTTATATCACGTCCAGAGATGAATGGAACGGAACGAGTTTAGAATTTGATAAAGAAAATCATCTCAAAACCAACGCTTAATCAATTTTAATTATACGAATACAGTGACAAAGTTTCAAATAAAAGACAGTATCCGGAGGGTCGAAATGTTGAGAGATGGATGAGTAATTACAAAGACTCACCCAGGTCCATACCACATGTTTAGGAGCGGGAGGACGAACGTCCAAGGTCGATAGAGCAGATAACGAGTAAAGTGTCTCCGGTCGGCTGTCGTATGTAACGGACTAATTGGGGGAGTGGGTGTTCGTTAAAGCCATAAATCCTTTATTTAATATAAATATATTTAATCAAATTTACACTAAATACGTCCATTAATTTCAAGTGAATAAGTTGAACTGCTGTACAGTTGCGCGAATTCCCGGCCGGCGTGGCAAACACCAGTGTGCTGCATTGAAACCTACGCGTTATTACGACTATATCAGGAAATCCCATAACATATATATGATTTGTTTTCAGCTAGCAGGACGACATTATGACTTATTATATTGCCTGTAAATAACGACATGTAGACTACATTTCAATTGAAGGTCGGTCCGTTGTCCGTTATATCCGAAGTTTGCTATTGAAGGTCCGTTATATCGAGGTTTTCCTGTACTCGGAATAAGAAAAGTAATGAATTAATCAATAAAAATATTAATAAATAAAAACATATAAGGTTGTACGAAAAATATTTCGTTTCTACCTGGGTGTTTCAATCCGCCAAAAAAATGTTATTTTAATCACATTACAATATTGTACACAAGAAGTAATATTTTCAAAGCAAAATATTATGAATATAAATAAATTTAGAACACAAATTATTACACAAAAAAAAAACATTCATCTAAAAGTGGAGAAAGAAAACAAAGCGACAAAGAAACAAATAATTGAAGAGAACAAACAAAAGGTAATTGTGTTATTGTTTTTTCAAATTTATACTAGACCTGAAAATTATTTCAAAGTTTCAATTAAGGATTTGGCACGTCGGCTTGACTTCAATGGAAACATTGACCATGTTCTATTTATGCAGCGTACGTCTTAGATTTGTTGAAATTACGTTTTCCAGAAAACCTCTGTATTGCCATATTCATGCAAATTAATTCAACGTCCAGTACAGAGTAGTGCATACTGAGTACATCAGATAGTAACCATAACAACCGCGTCATACTCGTATGTACATCATGGTGGTGATCGTCGAAAGAGGGTGGTTTGATATTTTATATATTGTGCATTTAAAACTAAATATGCATTAGTTTCAGCATTTTTTTTGGTACTCGTCTTCTTCGTAGTATCAATCCGGCGGATTGGTTTGCAGCAACAAAATCTTGCATCTCGATCTCCACTCTTCTCGATCCTCTGCAATCCTCTTTAGCTCAGCATAAGAGCTACAACTCATGTCCTCGAACACTTGCTGCAAATATTCCCGTCTAGGGCGCGCCCTCTACAGTTTCTACCCTCATCCATCCCTTCCACAATGTCGTGAAGAAGACCATCGTGGCGGACGATGTGAGCGATCTATCAGGCTCGCCTCTGATGAGATGGTTCTTACTCGTATATTTAACTATTCAACAGTAGTGTCTTTTCAGTTCAAATAAATGATTCAGACCTCGATAGCATCGAGTAATCATTCGATCCCTTGAATGACGATTGTCATACTTAAATATCCTTCGAACACTACAGCTCCTGTCTACTCAAGTCCCCGGGCTCTCGTCCCGAATGCTGTCGTTAACCGCATATATGTTCTCAGTTGTACCTCTGAGTGCAATATTTTGGCGAAACATGAACAATTTCAGTTGACAAAACGGTGTGGTATCCAGATGCCCTAAGTATGCAACGGATATGAGGTAACATCCTCCTCTCTTTCAAAATGTTGTTATTCAGCCGCGTGAGAGCATTATGAGGAGCAGGTCAGCAAAACAAAGACTTTCAGAAGCACATTGACATATATTTACGATAAACTTTACAGTCTTATGGCTCGACCTAGTCACAGAATCAAGGCCGAGCCACAATACAAAATGCTCTCGCCGACTGGCGGCACACGACTGACGCGCGCTCGTGATTGGCAGTCGCACCGCGCCCCAAGTGGCGATCCACGTAACTAGTCCCAATATGGCGACACATGCATGTTGACAAGCGAACGGAAATACGAGACGAAATATTGTACATCGAGGTTTTCGGTACCAGTCAGCGAGGGCTACATCATGCTGATGTCAGTACATACTATGGTTGACCGAGCTGGATACATTCTCTTCTCTTCGATACAATTCAAATATAATGTTATTTTCTTCTATGCGCGATTGAATAACTATGCGGACTTTTGATGGGAGAGTAGAAAGGTTTATTTATATATAATACATGCCGTGCTAGCTTGTAGAGATGTGCTTTCAAACTTTTCATCGAGGGTAGAGAATCTAGCCTGTCCCAGATACCGGCAAGTACGTACGGCTCCGGGCTAGAAGGAACCAATGGACCGCGGGCCGGAAAGCTCTTTGTGGTAAAACCTCGATGTAACGGACTAATTTGGAGGAGGGGGTGTCCGTTAAACCCGAAATTTCGTTGTATAAAAACTACATCAAATCGGTCCGCTCATTTCGAGTTAACAAGCTAAACTGCTGTAAAGTTGCGTGAATCTCCGGCCGGTATGGCAAACAGCAGTGTGCTGCATCGAAACCTACTCGTTATTACCAGGAAATTCTCTAATAAAGGGTCCGCCATCTAACGTTTTTTTTTCAAATAGTGCTTATTTCGTGAATGGTAACACTTAGCTCATGTCTGATTTGACAGATAATTAGTTTTATCCTTCCGCTGAACGAATATGGTTGTGTATACGCTTGAACAACGCTGGGAAATATTGCGACATTACTTTAAAAATCATGCTATCGTCCTCCATCTAAGGTTTTTTTTCAACTAGTGCTTATTTCGGGAATGGTAACACTTAGCTCATGTCTGATTTGACAGATAATTAGTTTTATCCTTCCGCTGAACGAATATGGTTGTGTATACGCTTGAACAACGCTGGGAAATATTGCGACATTACTTTGAAAATCAGGCCATTTTTTCTTCGAAAATGAGCAAGGAGTGGCCGTTACAGTCAATGGCGATCGTATCGGGCCATTTTTGTTCACAAAAATTGAAGAGGAGGATATTGGCAACATTTGGTTTCAACAGGACGGCGCTACGTGCCACACAGCCGAAGCTACACTCGATGTTTTGCGCCCCATTTTCAAAAATAAAGTTATTTGGCGGACCCTTTATATGAATTATCGCTCTTGTTACGCGCATTTAACGAGCAGGACGGCTTAAATTCTAGTGCAAGACGTATGGCATGATTATTATAGCTGTTCAAAATTGTTGACATGATGCGACACTTTAATTTAAGCATGCATGATACATATCGTTATTAAAATTAATAATTAAGTTTTTTTTTTCAAAAAAAAAAATACTTTGTGTAACCCAAAAATTCTTAGGTTTTCATATGTTTAACCATTTCATTACGGCTCGGTTTGAATACAAATTATACTGTCGATTATAAAACTAGTATTCATAAATGTACTCATCTGGTCTATTTTAATATATTACATTGGTTCTTGTATCCTTTAGCTATCAGATGATGCATAAAAAACTATTATATTTAAGTATCAAAACGATATATCACGTTAACCGATGTCAACAGTCGTGGAATCTTATGACGGCATATGCCGACAACCGATGCGAAAGGGTTAAGCTTTAAGCGTAAAGAGATGGAGATCACCATCTGTCGGTATTCTTCTGTATGTGTTTACATAAAAAAAATAAAAGCAATACAAATATCACACGTTATGTCAGAATTTTCAAATCACGCATCAGCCGGAAGAAATACATACACAAATACAAATTCTTGCATGCAAATCTTACTAACAATTCTTCACATACTCTTAACCGTGGCATGCAGCATCTCTTGTTTATTTGTATGCTAGATAATATAATCGTTGGAGAGATTTCTTCGTTCCATTAGACTGGCTTTGTTCTGGAATCTGGGTTGTGAACACCACTGACGTGGCGCTTATAGACGCCAGCAATGGCAGGCGTCCAAGGGGCGGTCTGTAGTACGAGGTCCCGCTAATGCCTGACTTGCATTTACGTGCAATTTAGCTATTGTATATATAACGCTATTGCTATGCGCCCGCGAATGCAATACATAAAAATTTAAATAAGATACTACGATAATAAATAAAATTTTGCGCTGAAGGTTTGACTTCTCTCAACCACCTTGACTTACTTACCACCCCAGTGGTTATGTGTGGTGGAATTATAGCAATACTTTTTTTTATGCAGGGATTTTTTATGTATTTATTTAAAGAATCTATTCTTAAAGTGTGAATAATATTGAATGTAATATACGTTAATGTGAACGAAGTTGTAAATTTTTAGCTGTATCTTACGAATCGAATCCAATATAATATGTATTCAGCTAATTTTAAACATAAAAAAACATTATAGATGAGCATAATTGTAATTTTAAATTAATTTTAATTAAAAAAATAACAAATTAAAAATATTTTGATTCACATTTATTTTTAACGATTACATGTTTCACCCTCCTTGGAAACCATCAAGAATCAACGTGACAATCAATGAAATGGGCAGACCAATGATCGGAATGAATGTATTTAGCAATGAGTCAAATTATGGAAAAAATAGGAAAAATTTTGCACGAGGGTTGTCCGTAAAATAAGGTTCCCATGGCGCTACAGTCCCGAAAAGCGCTGTTATGGTGGATCCCGCGATTCCAGTACCTTGGTTCCCCCACTCCAAATCCCTTCCCTAGCGAACTGCCTACGGAGCTCAGTCTTGGCTTGGCAGCCGTACGTGATGGATCTCCTCCTTGCTTCGCCCGCCAGGTGTGAGCTGCGCTCGGTGATCCGTTTCCTGTACATTTGTTGGAAGATGTTCAACGCTATTGCTATGCGCCCGCGAATGCAATACATAAAAATTTAAATAAGATACTACGATAATAAATAAAATTTCAGGGGTTTTGATTCGCCAGTTTTTCTTACTAAATTGATCGTCAGTTGACTACCTCTGTTGGAAATTTATGCTTGCAACGATTTGCGACTGTAGGGGCGAGCCAAAAGATTAATTCTGACTAGCTTTCCACGCCACTTAAAGGTAGATCTTGTGTGTGGCGTGGGATTCATCTTTGATTTAAGTGTTGCATATATACATTTTTTAGAATATAAAATAATATCATTATCATAATACTTCTCTTCTTTATCCTAGCCATTTCCCATCATGTGGGGTCGGCTCTCCTTGTGCACATTCGCCATGTCTGTCTGTCCTGCGCTGTATTCTCCGACAAGCTCAGAGTTTTCAAATACTTGTCCACAGTTGCAGTCCAGGTTGCCTGTGGTATTCCAGGTCTTCTCCTCAGCAACCCTGGGTATATTGAGGGTTTTCTTCATCGTGTGGTCCTCATCTCTCCGTGTCACATGCCCATACCATCTTAGGCGGTTTTCCCTTACCTTTTCAGGTATGGGGGCTACCCGAAATGAACCCCGAATATGCTCATTTCGAACTCTGTCCACTCTAGTCACACCGCCCGTCCACCTCAGCATCTTCATCTCTGCCGCACGAATCCTATCCAAGTCACGTTTCAATGGGGTCCAACACTTATATCCTCCAGGGCGAGAGCCTGCGGACTTGCATAGACTGCGGTTGTTGTAACAGAGAAATATTTGGGTCTTCAATGATCAGGGTTTTAAAGGAGATCAGATGATCAGCACGACGCTCCCGAGATCTGGAAAATTTTGTTTTGTCCATAAGGGGTGACTCAACCCTGCCGGGGGCATGTTAAGAGCTTAGATTTAATTAAATCCATTTTAAAAAATCGTGCTTGGTTGGGATGCGAACCGACGGTGTCTGAATGAAAAGCAAACGTTTTTTGTGGTTAAAGCATTAATCATGGGAATACACAGTGATAATGGCAGCTGAGAGAACCATATGACGGCAAATTGTAGTGACTTTGTGTGGAAAAAATGGCTCGATGCGGGATTACAATGCGGATGAAACCATTATTTTTTCATTTCATTAAAAACATAATTTCAACATTATTTGAAAGCTCGTAGTATATTTTTTGCAAACTATGATGCTTCGTATAATCAGCGCGTCTGCGCGTCCGTCTGCAAGAGCGCAGACGCAAGTAATGACTCCTAACTGATGTCTGCTATCTGCTGAATCCATTTCCCAACCTCACCATTTCCTTATCCATTCCCACGTATTTTGTGGTTAGCATCGTGTTACCAAAGAAGGCAATTCGAGACTCGCTGTAGTATACTAACTTCGCAGCCTTAGACTGAGGTCTATTTGACATCTAACTGATGCACCTAGAATCACGGGAAGGCCTTCAGCCACTCTCTAACATGTAGTTTTTTGCGTGCGTCCAGTAACGGGTCCCCATCTGGGTCTCTAAAAACAGGACGGGACAGGGAGGGTTTTTACCAAGCATCGTATAATCAATATTCTACATCACTGATCCCTTTGCTTTATTAATTGTCGGTAAATAAATAATAACTAAGTTGTATTATTTGTAATACGAGATCTCTGAATGAATCCTAGAAACATTATATTTCAATACCTGGAATTCAAAACAGATGTAATATAATGTTTTACGCCCTTGATATTTCGGAAAATAGGCCATTATCAAGTGTTTTTTATGGCTTAGTAACTGTTTGATAAACAATGATATTTATCTCCGTAGTGTATCCTTGTATCAACAACGTAAAATATAAAAAAAAGTCGTCTCGGTTTCCGCCTCTCGCGATAATTTATTTAAAAAATAATACAGTATAAATTCTGAAACCAATAACACAGAATATTTGATATTCTTTTATCTGCTCTCTGTCAATATTTACATTGTTCCGGTTTGCTGTCTTTTTCAGGCAATGCTTACACGAATAACTGAAGAAAATCCTTTAACCCTCGCCTTACTATGTTAAAAACTTCCGCGCGTTCCGATGGTGTCTACTCGTTACACATTCTGATTTAAAGTGAATAAAATGAGTAGAAATTCGAAAAAATGAAAATATTCAAAGATATCGCTTAATTTTACAATATTTGATGTCAATAAGCAGTAATAATTGACATTTAATAGCTAAAAACATGAAAAACATCAGACGAAGACCTCAAACGGCCAGACGCACCTTGGCGCGTGAGCTTCCGAGAGCTACTAACATTACTTAGCCTGTCGACATATCGTGAGCCGACCAACTGAGGTTTCCCGTCTCGCTCACTCATATTAGTACGTCACCGAGAGTGAGGAGTATAGATGCCGATGTATCTGGGTATTTTTTATTTTATTTTTGCACACGCTTTTATATGACTTCCGACAGGTCGAATGAATACAGGACAGTTGACGCGTCTTGAGTGTAGTGGTGAATTTATTCCGGATTTTAGAAAAACATTTCCTGCTCCCGATGAGTGCCTATTATTATAAATATATATATTTTTTTCAATACGTAAATGTATTAAGGAGGAATACCTAAAATCTGAACCCTGTGTGTATTATATTTACAGAGATATTTAAGTTATTACAAGCAATGTTTAGTCGATAGACATCACCGGGGAGGAGAGGTTAATCAGTTATTTACCAAATTCAACGAAACGAGTATGAACGATGCATGCAGAGTCGTCACAGGCTGCCTCAAACCAACACCCATTTCTAAACTATACCCCTTGGCTGGTATCGCACCACCAAACATAAGACGCAAAGTCATATGCGCCGAAGAAATGCGTAAGGCAATCAACCAACCGTCCCACTGCTTGTATAATCAGATACCCCCAACACCCAGACCGAAGTCGCGAAGCAGCTTTCTGAGATACACACAACCTCTCACATGAGAGACTCCAGTTCTGGCAACAAGTCGCATCAGAGGTAATTTCATTACTTCAAAAGAAGGCCTCCTAACTGGCAATAACCTTGACTGGCGGACATTGAAATCTCTCAACAGATTAAGAACCGGAGTTGGTAGAAAAGAGGACAACCTCGAGCGGTGGGGAATGCTTCGGCAGATAGAGTCATTATTGTGCACTAAGTCGAACTTTGTATGAGACGAGACCACTGTGTTTTGAAAACTCAGTTTTCTCATACAAAGTTTTACTTGTTTTATTCTTCAACGAAATGCATCCGACAACATCAACCAACGGCAGCGAAATATATCCGAGATTTGAATTATTTAAGCCTTGTGATTTTTCTATTCAATTGGACTACTTTTTTGAGTCAAGCTGTTATGGTTATGCCTTATATACCTTTATATACCTGGAAAAAAAGTTGTGATACGTTTGACTACCTTTTTGGGTTTATCTTTATGGTTATGGCTTCTCGCGTATGAGAAAAAAAAAGTTATGCTACTTTTGATAATGCCTCTGTACATAGATGAAACGCTTGCATACTTTTATTTATTTAAATGTTTTTACAAATGTAAATGAGAGGCTTTCACTGACGAGTGCAATTATTGCTTTGCATTGAAACTTTTCTTGGGTACCTGTCACTGGCAGGCCTCCCCTCCCTCTTCTTCTCTTTCAACATAAATTCACGTTTTTTTCTTCATTCTTATCGCAGTAATTTTTGTCGGATAGATTTATACCAGATGTATGTATTGTGTTATTTCACTCCGCGTTATTGCCAAAAATACGCTCCATTTGTAACGGTTTCGCGTTAGAATCAAATGCGTATCTACTATATAACATTTCAGCCATCTATAATGTGATATATGTAATTGAAAATCGTAGTTTTTCCAGCCACCATCTTAGTAGAAATTTATTGACTTCTCCGAAATCTTTAAATTTATTTTTGAAAAGTAACGTTTGAAAATTCCGGTGGAAAATAACTATTACACACTATACACTGTCATATCAGCATGAGTTGATATCAGCTGGATATTGCAAGCTGATGCCGAAAACCTCGATACGCGATCTCTCTTTGTTCGCTCGTCGGACATGTATGTGTCACCATAATGATTTTTTGACAAGTCCGGTCACGGGTGTGTCATTAGTATTGGCGCCTCATTAGTTCTCTAAATCGCCACTGGATGAATTTCGGCTCTGGGTGCACCGACCACGGGCGCCCGGTGCCGGCGGTAATCAGTTTTGCGCCGACCGTGACGAGGAGTAGCGTGTTGTGCATTTATTTTATTTTCTTACGGGATTAAAAAAAAAGGTCCCAAAAATGACCGTCTTCGTCTTGTCATCTACTATTGGATAAAAGTTGTAAGCTCTTAAAAAATAAAAGAAAAAGCAACGCAAGTAATTGTTGCAAATTAAGAACTGATATGACTTTATCATGCCACGCCCTAAAACTAAATGATTCGAGCTTTATGCGCGTCGGGGTTGTCAATCGATCTGAAAATTGCGATTAAAACTAATTTTAATTAATACTATGAGTCGAAAACTAGAAGAGATGTGTGCTTGAGTATGCATTTCATTCGGCAAGTGCGCAGCGTGTTCAGAAATCCTGATATTTTGTTGGAAATTGGTTTGTTAGTCCTTGACAATTATTTATGGATAAGGAGGCACAGATTGTTGGTGTCCGCCATCTAACGTTTTTTTCCAACTGGTGCTTATTTCGTGAATGGTAACACTTAGCTCATGTCTGATTTGACAGATAATTAGTTTTATCCTTCCGCTGAACGAATATGGTTGTGTATACGCTTGAACAACGCTGGGAAATATTGCGACATTACTTTGACAATCATGGTAATGTTGCAGAATGTGTGCGAAAATTGCGTACGGATTTTGGAAGAAGAGAATCACCGTCAGCTCCGTATGTTCGTTATCTTGTGAAAAAAGTGAAAGAAACTGGCATCCTCATCGATAAACCAAAGCGTGAAAAGCCAAAAACAGTGCGTACACCCGAGAATATTGCTGCTGTGGCAGAAAGTGTGCGTGAAGCGCCATCAATGGCGCTTCCATGCGGCGCGGCCATGTTGAACGAATTTCTGTTTACAAAAATTGAAGAGGAGGATATTGGCAACATTTGGTTTCAACAGGACGGCGCTACGTGCCACACAGCCGAAGCTACACTCGATGTTTTGCGCCCTGTTTTAAAAAAAAAAGTTTTTTGGCGGCTCTTTGTATATATATATATATAAATTGTTTCTATTATATCTTATTTCAGGATCGCATTAAATATTTGTAATGTTTCTGGAAGAAATAAATAAATTGAATTGAATTGAATTGAAAAATCAGAGGCTACTATAATTACTGTATGTAATAATATTTTCGCGGATTTGGCGTGTTCAGAAATACAGATATTTTGTTAGAAATCAATTTGTTTGTCCCTTAAAATTATTTAAGGATAAGGAGGCACAGATTTTTTGTTCTTCCTAGAGGTAATAGAGACTATGCCTCTTAGGAGTGTGATCAGACTGTTCAACCATATCGCCTCGAATATTGATAAATTCCACTTGAGAGAAGCCCAGTTTCGACATGAGCTCCACGAATTTATCTATCAAAGTAATTTCGTGGAGTCTGCTGTTTAGCGAGCTTCGGGGCTTTTTAATAATTATTGTAGTATAAGTAAATACCTAATTGCTTATCTTGTATTATATCTTATTTCAGGATCGTATTAAATATATTTGTATGTATTTGTAATGTTTTTGAAAGAAATAAAATAAAATTGAATTTGAAATGAAATTAACAAATCATTTCAAAATATGACTCGAATACTACAGCTGCCTTCCCATTAAGTTTCTTGGCCCTTGAGGTCGTCGGGAACTATAATATATATGTTCCCAGATGAACCGTTGGGTTCGCAACGATTGACATAACTTAGTAACGGCATTTGCGGTGATCATATATTACATATACGGAATGGATACGCGAAGAAAAAAAATCTAAACATCAGCTTTTTATTGTAAATAATAAATTCCGCTTTCCAATTTTTTCCAGTTGTCAAACATTTTCATCTCTCTCGAGTGCGTATCGATCCCCGGCGGATCACATGTCGTCATAAATATCATGTCGCATCATATCGCGTATTCGTGCTTCAAAAAAAAAAGGAATCCTTTGTTGGAGGGGGAAAAATGGTTCCGCAGGTCGCCGAGTTGGGAAATACCTCTGCTCATAATAATTCTCATCCATTACCTCCGTCGCTTTGTCGACTCTACCGCCCTCTTTCCTCCTCCCTAGCTCGGCGCAGCGTGGAACATAAATATTCCCAACAACAAACTGCTGCGGAGGCAAAAACAGCCGAGCAAGGGGTGACCTCTCATCCCGCGGTTATCTGGGAATTACATATTATAAACTGTACAACATAGGCATCCCATCCTCAACAGAGATAGAGATCCATGCAGATTGTTGGATTAGCAACGTTGTGTCGGATACGCCAAACATCATGCAAACTATCGCAGTATGCCGCTTCTAAATGTGCTCCCAGAACACCTAAATATGTCTTGTCGATGTACAACCACTTTACAAGCCAGTTCCTGGCGGAAAAGGCAACTCTAGCGCTATATTATACAACATAGGCATCCTGTCCATCTCCTTGGCTCAGTGTCCATGCGGTGACGGTTCCCAGCTGTGTACGCCCCACGTCCTGAGTGACTTCTCGCTACACCACTCCTCTCGGGTTGCGCTTCTTGAATCTGTCCGTCAGGGAATAGATCCAATCGAATATGACGATTTTGTTGCCACCAAACCCAACTACTTATCTTTAGAACGCTTCGGCGCATCCCTGGATAGACATCCTATTCATCTCCTCGGCACAGTGTCCATGCGGTGCTGGTTCCTAGCTGTATACACCCTACGTCCTGTAAGACTGCTCGCTGCAACACTCCTCTCGGGCTACGCTTATTGAAGCTGTCCGTCAGGGTATAGATCCAGTCGAATATGTCGATTTTCTTTCCACCAAACCCAACTACTTATCTTTAGAACGCTGCTGCGCATCCCTTGGTTAATTCGCACCAGTGGCAATAAATCTCCAAGAAAGGCAACTCGAAGCACGCTTGTAGTGTACAAACATCAAAGAAATTAATCTGGGTCAGTTTTTTGTTGCGGAAAGGATTTCAGCCACTTTCAAAAAAAAAAAAAAATTTAGCAAACGTCCTTTGTGGTGTGTACCATCCAGACTCAATATGAGACGGGAAAGAGGTGGGCAAAGCGTGTATCTTGGAATTATCTTTCCCAACACCTCTGTAAAATGAATAGCCGTAGTAGACTTCCATGCTACAGTCGATTCAAGACAAAAAATCGACAATGCTGTAACATGTTATCTGGATGTCGCAGAAGAGCATTAACTTTAACCGCCTTTTCATCAGGCCATCCTGAGCACTCGTTATTTTGGAAGGCCGTCGGAAACTATACGTAGAATGTTCTAGGAACAGCTACGGTAGGCAGAGCTGTCATTGGATCTTATGACGACTGTTTAGATTTCAAACTGTGCAATTGTCTGAACATATCCGTTTTTTACATTTTAGGAATAGTTATTTTTCAGGTCACCCTACATTTTACAATACATAGTGTGCCGACGTACCGACTACCGAGACAACTTTGAATAGACCGCCAGGGGTCGAGGGTTTTTCAGCATGGAGTCTTGGCCCGAACTAAACCACACCGTAGTGAAGATTTCCTCGAGGGTAGTTAGCCGATATCGGAATCAATTTTTTGCCCTCCCTTGTCGGTGTATTTACAAAACACAGAGGTCAAGAGGACACTTGGATGAAAATCTTCTACTTGCGCATCATTTTTTTATTACATGATATATTAACGCTTTCGCATCGGTTGTCGGCATATGCCGTCATAAGATTCCCCGACCGTTGACATCGGTTGACGTGATATATCGTTTTGCTACTTTCTTAGAATAGTTTTTTATGCATCATCTGACAGCTAAAGGATACAAGAACCAATGTAATATATGAAAATAGACCAGATAAGTTTATTTATGCTTTAAATACTGGTTTTATAATTGACAGTATAATTTGTATTCAAACCGAGCCTATATTTATAAAGGTAATTCAATCAATTATATATTTACAATAGAGCTACGTCATATTATTTATAATACCGAGAAATGGATCATTTTAAAGAAAAAACGTCGAGTATTCGATATCCATTACAGTGTGGTTAAAAATTGTGAACAATTTGGTGAAATAAAACATTATTTTTGATTTTTAGATATAGTCATTAGTAATATTTTACGATATTGAAATGCACGAAATATAAATATATATAAGGTTTTTTTTTCATATTTCGTGCATCTCAATATCGTTTTTCTCATTTTCATATTGTATATTGCTATTATACCTGTAAAATATTATTAAATTGATATCAGCTTGATATAGCTCTTTTAGGCTGAAAAGCCTCGATAAACGATCATTTGTCTCTCATTTTCGATCGCTCGCCTCACATGCACATCTAATAATGTTAGTCTTAATTTTACATACAGTACACGGCGTCTGCGTACGCCATTTCATTTATTTTGACAGTTGCTCCATATCATGTTTGTTCAACAGTCAACTTTAGTTTCTGACTTGCCCGCGATTATCTTTGGGGCGATACATGTTACAGTGCCTGTCTGTTAGCTCGTGCCCGCGCGACAGTCCCCGTCCGACCGAGGCCCACGATACATCATGTTACGGTCGGGCGGGGAAACAGAAGTCTTATATTTTAAATAAACGCGAATTGTGCTTCGAAACAAGTTCTTTGCTTTGCGACCAGCTACTGCATCCTTCTTCCACGCAGATTTTAAAGCTTGGGGGATGTTACTCGTAATATGTATATGTCTTTATGCTTTCAGTACACGAGTACTTTCCTAACGTGTATTTTTTCACACCAATTCGAATTACTATTTATGTTTGTTGAGTGAAAAATATAAACTAAGCCATGTTTTCGAAATCAATAAAGTTATTTATTTCTTTTCAACATGCACATTTAATTATAAAGCCATTCTAACGTCTGTATACATATTTGTAATCGGTTAGCGCTCGTAAAACGTTACTCAATTTTTTACCGATGCAATTTTTCTCATGCAATGCGTCCCCATAAATCTCAAGATACCTGTACATATTATCTATATTCACAACCCAATGGCGGCTAATTGCTGCAGAGGTGTCGCTCCATTTATCGCAGCCAATTAACCGAGAGTGGGACAAATGGACAGTGTTAATGGTTATGCTTTAAATTTTGACAGATTTATGCCACTATAGCATGTGTTTTTATCGAAGTGTGCAAAGAATATTTGAACTATTTTTTTTATGGGATATAGGCTATTTATTACCGTTATTAGATATTATGAAAATCAACCAATTAAAAATCTATTTCATTAACGTTTTTAACCTTTAACCTATTTAAACTTTTTAACTATAAGTCAAGAAATGCGATCATATTTTATCAAAAAAAAACTTTTTAAATGGGCAAAGGTGCAAAACGCCAAACCTGGGTATAGTATGGAATAAAGATCATGGGGAGAGCCCCTTGTCAAATCTAAGTATTAATAACGTGTTATACTTGTAAGAAAGTGGCAGTGTTGTGATCTACGGATTGCTGAGAAGGATTGTTATGCGTGTTAGGAAAAGATCACTGGAAATACACAGACATTCCGAACAAGAGAGAAATTTAATAATTACACGGTATAATGTCACGGAGAATTTAATGTCATTAAGTTAGCTTAATATTCAACAGTTCTAAAGGTTGAAAAGTTACAGAATATTTACATTAGATTTGAGTTGAATGATAAATGAGATTCTATTTGTTAGCAAGTTTAAAAAGTGGTTTTTAGAATAATGAAAGGTTACTAGTTGGAAGTTGTAATTGGTCGGTTCGTAGAGCGGGCGCGTAACACAGTGGTTTCTCTGGCGGCGGCGGAACATAGAAGATATCTGGTTCGTATTATCATCAGATTATATGGAGCCAGCTCAACTCGCACCATGATTAGTGCAATAGTATTTGAAACGACCTTTGGTGACGGCGATAGATCTAACGACATATATGGGACATACAAGGCAAACATTAATAGACATGATATAGATACCAAAATTGGGACAATTGTTAAAACAGAAGTTCTCCACTTACTGTTTGTAAATCTTGAGAAAATAATTCATAAAATTGAATTTACTTTCTTAGTCTAATTTTGTCTTCTAATAAATGTAGAGAAAATTCCTCATAAAATTGAATTATCTATTTGTTTGTCTTATCTATTTATTGTATATCCCTTCAGTTCTCGACCCCTGTCCTAGAGCCATCCCTTGGGAAAATATATTATTAAATTAGTATGAAAAAAAAACTTTTTAATCGAATGGGCATGTAATCTAAACTTTCCTTCAGTACATACATACTGGTAATGGATTTTTTCTTCTAAACATTGTGAGCGGTAGTATATAATATATATTTTTAATACATTTTCTTTTTTCGTTTTATCCACACTCTAAATATCGTTAAATTTGTTTTCGGAGCGTCCAAGAAAACAGGTTATCTTTTAAATAACTTTTAATGGAGAGTTTTTACCGTTTTTTTTTGCTAAACTTCAAAGAAAATACAAATTACAAAAAAAAAATCTTACATTGTGTACTTTGTGAAACATTTTATTTTATATAAAGATGATTTTTCTGTGATATATTATTTTGTTATTCTTTTAGTATGTACATCGTATAACAATATCACACCGTTAAACCCTTTCGTTACGGTTCGGTGTACAATACAAATTATACTGTCAATACGGCGTGAATTTTTCAAACCATTTTTTTTGTTGCTTAAAACTAGTATTCGAAGCACAAATGTACTTATCTGACGTATTTTCATATATCACATTGGTTATTCTATCCTTTAGATATTAGATGATGCATAAAAAACTGTTATATTGAACAAACGTTCATTATGTAACTCCAAACATGTGGTCGCATTGACACATGTGGCTTACAGAATAATCGCTACTGTGACGAAACCTTACGATATTTATTTACATGCTTTACATATTCCTGTAAAGAATACATGTACTCTAATTGAAATACTAGTTTAATAGTAAATTGGAAATTTAATTACATTCTATAGATTTTACACTAAAGATTAGACACTATACATTTTCCGATACTCATGATATCAAAGTATGAATAATAATTCGCTACTAAAGTAGTCACGTATTTTTTTACTTGTGTTTTTTTTTATCCTTTTAATTGGAACATTTCTTCCGTTAAAAATCGAATACATAAAAATACTAGGAACATATTAAAATATATATCCTTTGGCGATAAAAATACTTTTTCTTCGGCAATATATTTCTAATTAAGTCTCATCCCCGAAGCATTAACGTCAGTCCTTGTACACGTCATAACTTCCCAGGATATATCGTCCTAATAGGTTTTGGCCCCCGGCGATCGTCGTCGTCCTGGATGACATAATTTTGAGGATTATCTTACCTCTAGGGTCCTCCCACTTCCTTTCATGAACGACATAACTCATCGATTAAAAGCGAAAATGTGAGCTTCGAAGAGAAATTACGTACATGCAACGTACAAGTATGACAAGGGTGAAAACGAAATACGTACATTTTTTAATATTATTTCTCTATATATTTTACTTTCTTACATATTAGCAGGGAATTGATGGATAGATATATACTCTTAACATCCTCCTCTCTTTAAAAGTTTGTTATTCAGTCGCGTGGTGGCAGGATGAGGAGTAGATTAAAAGCACAAAGACTTTTTCAGAAGCACATATATATTCCGATAACTTTACAAACTTAAACCGCCCCGAGCGTACATGCCGGGCCGGCCATAATGCGACCTTCTAAGCCGTTGACACACAACTGAACGCCCTCGTGATGGGCTGTCGCCCAGCGTCCAAGTGGCAATATATATAACTAACGTCACACCCGTGACCGGATTTGAACGACAAGCGAACAGAAAATAAGAGACGAAAGATTGTAGATTGAGGTTTTCGGTACCATAGGGTTATATCATGCTGATTTCAACTCGTATTTTTTACTGTAGGGTGATTTTCCAATTGAAACTAAGTGATTTGATCGATACTAATCCGAAAATGCCAGTCATAGGCTATTAATCAAAATTGGTGGTAGATGAAAGTCGTCCCGTGAAGACCACCAATTCATAGTAAATTACTGTAATAATGAAGTTGATGCGTGAATGCCGGGCTGTAATCTATGACGTTGGCGGGTGTCCGCATGCATATCTAACATTGTAACCGTCATATAATCCACAGATGAGACTTCAGCATCACTATCACCGTCTGTCGGTTTTTCTCCTGTATGTGTTTACATAAAAACAAATGTATGTTCCCAGATGGATCTTAGAGTACAGCTGTCTTGGAACAAGGCGTGGATAATGGCAATTGACATAACTGAGTTACAGATATGTGAAAAAAAAAACATTATTTATTGTGTTCTGTTTTTATATTCGCTTTGTCTATAAATGCGACCCTACATAATTGTCCTTGTATTTCTTTGCGATCGCGAAAAATGATGGGCACTTATCGTCGGTATTTATGTGCCGATTCTTTAGAAATTCCTGCGATACAAATCGGAGCGATAATGCGACCGAGTGCTGCACATTCTTTATGCCGTACGAGGCGGGGATTTGAAGAAAAGAAAAGAAAAGAGAGCAGGGGAATGCTTTCAAGGAGACTGAATACGACCGGGGAATCTGCATCAATTTGCCTTGTTTTTGAATCTCTTCTCTATCACTGTTTTAACTGCCTGCTCACCATTAGATGGAATATCGCTTCAAACATTTTTAATGGATATATTTATTCTCTTATTTGATAAAGGTAACATACGTCTCGTTTAATAAAGTGTTACAATATAACACGGTTTCTTCTTCGTAGTATCAATCCGGTGGATTGGTTTGCAGCATCAAAATCTTGCATCTTGATCTCCGCTCCTCTCGATACTCTGCAACCCTCTTTAGCTCAGCATAAGAGCTACAACTCATGTCCTCGAACACTTGCTGCAAATACTCTCGTCTTGGGCGCCCCCTGCAGTTTCTACCCTCAACCATCCCTTCCATAATGTCGTGAAGAAGACCATCGTGGCACATGATGGTTTATGCGTAAGAAAATGTTCATCGTAATTATTTTTATCTATGAATCTTCGTAGTATCAATCCGGCGGATTTGATAGCAGCAACAAAATCTTGCATCTCGATCTTCTGCAATCCTCTTTAGCTCAACATAAGAGCTGCAGCTGATGTCCTCAAAAACTTGCCACAACTACTCCTATCTAGGGCGCTCTCTACAGTTTCTACCCTTTACCAACCCTTCCACAATGTCGTGAAGTAGACCATCGTGGCGCATAATATGACCGATCCATCGGGCTTGCCTTTCTGACATGGTTCATATTAGTTGCCTATCTTCCTTGATTATGCTGAAAATCTTATTGTTGGCGACGCAGTCTCTCCAGGAAATTCCGAGAATTCTTCTGTAAGATCACATCTCAAAGGCCTCTAGTCTTTTTTTTATCACTTTCAAAAATGCACCATGTCTCACATCCATAAATCAAGATGCTCCTTACAAATGTTTTGGCAAGTTGCTTGCGGAGTTTTAAATTCATATTTTTCGACTCAAAAATTCGTTTTTATTAAAAAAAAAAAAAATTATTAAAATTTGTATCTGAAGAATGTTCAGTACATTGCAATATAAAAATCGTTATTAAACATGTGGTTCTATCAACCTTTAAAAATGAATCATATTTTTTTAGAGAAAAAACCGTTGAATGAATATTCACAAAAAAACGTGTGGCGTAAAAAATTTAATGCACTTAACATGTAAATTTTCAAATAAAAAAATGGATTAAACAATCCTTTGTAAAGTCGGCTGATTCGCATTAAAATTTCATGCACCATAATTGTTTTCACATTTCGTTCCGCGCGGAAAGATTTTTTTTCAAATCGAAAAAAAAAAACGAGTGAAAAAACAAATACAATTATTGTTCTTTCAGTCATTTTCAATTTCAAAATAACAAACGAGAGAAGTGTCATGAAAGATACGTTCAGGCGAATAGCTGAAAGATAAAAATAATTCTTGCTTCTGAAAGATCAAAAGAATTGCTTTTCGATTCCGGGAAATACGCGATTTGAATGTTACTAAACGATTACAAAAAAATATATGAGTATTTTATTTTGTACAGCCTCTCCATCCACACAGTAATCATTTTTTTTAATGATAACTGTCTTTAAACTACCACTTGGATAGTACTCATGTGGCAGAGATGAAGATGCTGAGGTGCGGTTTGACTAGAGTGGACACAGTTCGAAATGAGCATATTAGGGGTTCATTTCGGGTGGCCCCCATACATGGAAAGATAAGGGAAAACCGCCTAAGACGGTATGGGCATATGACACTCTTCGGCACATATGACTTTGCGTCTTATGTTTGGTGGTACGATACCAGCCAAGGGGTATAGTTTTGAAATGAGTGTTGGTTTCAGGCAGGCTGTGACGACTCTGCATGCATCATTCAGGGCAGTATCAACTTGATTACAATGGGCTGATCGACTTGTGCCGCATATTCTCCGGCTGAGAAACAAAGTGTTAAATCTGAGGTACGAAGAAGGGGTGGTTGGGCTCTCCAGTGAGTATTGGTCAGTTTGCGGAAGAGGTTGTGCGGATGAGAACAAGGTATGGACAGTTGAAACGGATTGTGACAGTATGATCCTGATATTGAGCGGATATGGAAAGTAAAAATATTTTTAAAAATTGTGTTACACATTTTCGTTCGGCATTTTTTGATGAATATATGTAGGAAGCCAATTCAGATATTAATCGTAACATATAAATTGTATTAAATGAATAAAAAGATGCACACTTGAATTATCAGTTTGTTGGTAGATGCCCTATCTCCTACAACAATAAACACCTCCCCGCATCTCTGCCGCCATTGTGTGGGGCACCTTGAATGGCGATGATTTATCGCCACACCGCCCTCTGTTTGTGTTTCGCGAAAGGAGATGTTTTAGTGAAATAACAAAAATCACTTTACTTTTCATATGGGAGGGTGCATCGACGTTCTCACGATCTTCTTTCATACATTTTTTTTGTTTTAGTAACGTTTAAACTTGGTGAAACACATGGTTACTATCGGCCACCATTGTGAGAACTTAGGACTTAAAAAGACGGCAGCTTTAGAAGTAATAAATATTTTTTAGGAGATCGGATTATAAGCTCGATGTTCCCTAGATCTGGATCATTTTGTCATAAGCATCTCAACCTATATCAAAGACTGCATCATCATACATGCTTATATTTTAAGACAGTAAATTGAAATGCATTAAAATTTAACTGAAATACGTAAGGTACTACTTAGTCCTAAAGGGGCGACTTAACCTAGACAAGATTCTTAAATCATACTTTTATTTTTAACAACTGTTAAAGTTGATCAAACGTTTGCAATATTATATCATAGTTGACTAACGTAAATGCGGTTCTCGTCAGATCACCATCCTTCGGCAACATTGAATGTGGATCAAAAAATTCATGGGTTGCTTATTGCTTCCCGCGTGTCGTTGCTTGTGTTATATAATCAACAAATATGCTTTGGATACTACGCACAGTGCCCGTCTCTTCAAAATCCCTGGGCATCCCGATGTTTCCAAGTGGACGTTCGGTGCAGATGTATGTTGGAACAAGGAATGGACAATGACATGCTACAGAACCGAGTGGCGGCGATTCGGTATGACAAGTTTTTTTTTATGTAATCGATTGCAGAAGAGAACAGCCGATCAAGACCAGTGCACTCTATGACGCTCAGCCAGGGAGGCTGGACGCTGCATGCAGGAAACGTGTGTGTTGTGTTCGTGTTTGTGTGTGTGTTGTGTTCGTGTTTGTGTGTGGGTTGGGGAGATTGCATGTGTATATTTATCTGTTTCTTGAAGAGATCCAGATTATAGGAAAGAGGAAACAGACGCTGGAAGAGCATTCCAAAGCTAACCGGTGTCATTAAGGAAGGAACATTGGAAACTGCCAGTTCTTGGTCGACACACATTAACCGTGTAAGGATGTTCGGCAAGTGTAAGACGAGTTTGTCGGTTGTGGGTGGGTGCAGGAGGAATTAGTTCTTTAAGATTCGAAGAGCAGCGACAATCTTACGCCTGTATTCCATTGATTGCAGGTTTGACGTAAGAGTGTCATTGTTTAAAATATGGAACAAATATTAAAATAATTAACTATCAACTGCAATAAGTAAAATAAAATCTGCATTTCAAAAAATAATCTGAAAATCGTAAAATTCTTTCGTGTTCAGAGAGTGGGATTCCGTGTCAACTGACGTCCACTCGTGCTAGAGTAGTGTAAGTTGTAGTGCTATTGTGCTATTGTGCTACAGACCTGGAGCTGACCCCTGGGGGGTTTTCATTCTATTGAAAGGCGACGGCGCAGATTGAAAATATTGCCTCTCCTTGTTAGGGGCGCATTCCGGGAATCCCGGGAGAGGGCGGGAGTAAGCTCCACACCACCCGCCCACACACCTTAGGATTTTTCATTTAATTCCGCGCAGAGTAAGGTCGGCCAATGCGTATGTATGCCAAGTTACCGGATTGGTTAGGCGCTTTCATTTTTGTCACTTCATTTCCTCTATAAGTCTGAAAGTGACAGCGATATAATAAATACTAAAGGAAATATGGATGTTGTTTCCCAAAATTCATGGAGGCCTTGAGTGTAGTTTTTTATAATAATAAAAGTCTAACGTTTTCTGGTTGAGCTGCTTCGACCAAGTAATCCAGTCCTCGAGAACGTTAGTCTAATCAACCGATCTCCTTAAAAATCCCCAATCAACAAATCACAAAAAATGTGTTTTGTATACTACAGTTGCCGGTTGAGAAGTTTAACGTTTTCGGGCTTAGCCGCTCCTTAGGACCAAATAGTTCACGCCTAGGGAGCGTCGGGCTAATCATAGGCTTTCATTTAAAAATCTTCTCTTTCAAGTCCTTGGGATCCTGCCTTTAAGAGGTCTTTGGGAATCATATGTTACAAAATGAACCTTTGGGTACAGAGATGTCTGGGACGAGGCACAGTGGTAGCTGGTATTACTTAATGGTGGCAATTTGTGGTGACCGTGTGTTTCAGATATAGAAAGGAAGTAAAATGAACGTTTTCTTACGCATAAACCATTGACATCCTCCTCTCTAACTTCGTTATTGAATTGCGTGGTGGCAGGATGAGGAGCAGATTAACAACACACAGACTTTTTCAGAAGCACATATATATTCACTATAAACTTTACAAACTTCAAAGCCCTAGCGGAATAACATGTTGGGCAGGCCATAATACGACCTTTTGGACACCGGGCGCCGTGGTCGGTGACACCCAGCGCCGTGGCGATTTATATAACTAGTCCTTCTTACAGCATTACAAAATGACAACACATGCGTGTCCGATGAGCGAACGAAAATAAGAGACAAATATTGTATATCGAGGTTTTCGGTACCAGTCAGCAATAGGGCTATATCATGCTGATGTCACTATTAATCTGACGATGAACTATATCAAACAATTATTCACGATTATTAAATTGATAAATACTTTTCACATTGTTTAAATGTGAATTGAGTAATGTTTATTCACATATTTGAAGACTGCGGTTGAGAGCTTCTTTAACCCTTCACAAGCTTAAAACTATTCAGCGGTTCACGTAACAGTATTTAAAAAAATATATAATTGTTTAATTAAAAAAAAAACTTGTTTTTATATAAACACGTCAATGCTCAATGTCTACGTAATTTTATTAAGCCGTAGAATTTAAAAAATGCATAGCTTTACGTATTAACGTATATTGTGTATTGGTATTATTTGCCGTGAATGTATACCTGTATTTAACTTTTCGGTATTCTTCTCGTGTTTACTCAATTATCTCATTTGAAAAATAAACACAGGTAGTATTTAAATTTGGGAATCAATTATTTACACTGAGCTCCTAATTACCTCTGCTAATAATGTGACTACGCTAATACGAAAATCTGTTTAAGTCATTCAAAAATAGCGACATTGTGAACATGACATTTAAAACACATTTATATTTCATTAAGTATAAATATATATTGATATCAGCTTGATTTAGCTCTTTTGGACTGGAATTGTTTTTTCTCATTTTTTTTATTGTAAGTAATATAAACATTTCAACAGAAAACGAGTTTTTTTTATTTACGAAGGTTATCCGTAATATAAGATTCCCATGGCGCTACAGTCCTCAAAAGCGCTGTTATGGTGGATCCCCCGATTCTGTAGTGCACCACTCCAAATCCCTTCCGTACCGAGCTGCCTGCAGAGCTCAGTCTTAGCTTGCCAGCCGTACGTGATGTATCTCTTCCTCGCTTCGCCCGCCAGGTGTGAGCTGCGCTCGGTGATCCGTTTTCTGTCTGCAAAAAACATTGCGCCTGTAGAAATCTATTTCCAGCTATGCGAAATCTATGGAGACAAGTGTATGAGCGTACAACACGTGCGCAAATGGTGCAGAGAGTTCAAGAACAGGCGTACTAACGTCTATGATGAGGAGCTAACGAAAGAATTGCAAAAGTGGAGGCAGCGATGCTCTCAGATCGAAGATTGACGGTTCGTAAGCTCTCCTAAATGATCCCTGATGTCAACAAAACATCAAATGCCTCAAAACCCAAAACTCAACGCATTCCGGTATCGGTGTATGTTTTCATCCGCGGAAGGTTTTCTCAAACGGTCTTAAATATGCTTTCGTTGTATTTGAGGCTTGTGTTTCTGGTAAATGTCGGCTGGCTGGTACTTATTTATGTCGTCTGCATAATAAATGTCGCGAAAATGATTGTCTCCGAAGGAAATTAAACAGTCTTGAATAAATCAGCGCTCCTCTCCCGCTGGAGGTGAATTATTCACTCGCGAAACCCGAGGAGAGACGGCCAGATTAATTATATATATAATGAGATAATCCGCACGTGCGCAACAGTTTCCCGAAAACATCGCCAATTGAAGACTTTTCCGCGAAACAATCATTTTCGCAGCGATATTTTGCTCACGAAAAAGGGCCGACCCGCCGCAACTCGACACTCGTCACGGTCGGGGGACAACTGACTGGTCACTCGCTCGTAGTGGGCGACATCCCAGCGCCTCAAGTGTCGATCTACAGAATTAATGGCGCACCAATGACAGGCAGCCATGTACATAACTTACGTCACACCCGTGACCGGACTTGTCAAAATACCAATATGGCGACACGTGCATGTCCGACGATCGAACAAAAATAAAAGACGAAAGATTGTATATCGTTGTTTTCGGCACCAGCCTGCAATGGCTATATCGAGCTGATATATGTCTTTAATTATACGAAGGCAGCTTTAATAAGTCAGTGTCTTTTTTAATTTCCGCGCAGTATCTTTAAATTCAGCACTGCTCCCATCAAGTGCCATCTATTAATAATCTACTGTACAAGTTTGAGCAAGCTGCGCCGTTTTTATATCAACTTTTTATTTACTATGCAATGTTACTAGATATTTTATAACTTTCAGTAACTGCCAATCACAAAAATGACGTGGTTTTGGATACAACGTATCCTGATTCATTTAGTCAAACACTTGTAAACAATCACCGATAAGTAAAACTATAAAAATGATGGATAAATATTATTTCGCAAGGATTTGGAGGGAAGTGCAGAGCTTATGGTTGCATTCAAGAGGTTATATTTTGCTTAATATCATAGTTAAAAAACAAACCTTTATTCATATAATTGAAACATTTTTTATATCGATAATTTTAAAAGGTGGTAGGTTTGATTATTTATTTGATTTGATTTATTATGTACAGCTTTGAAAACGTTAAGGTTATCCAACTGACGGTGAAACTGCATACTTAAAAAATTAAAAATATTAAGCGTTGATTTCACATTTATTTTTAAGTGATTACATGTTTCGGGCTCCCTGTAGTCGATTTTCAATAATTATTGATGATGAACTCGAGATTTGTTATTTTTTAATTAAAATTAATATAAAATTATAATGTATAGAGCTTTCCGAATTTCACGATATGAGTATTGTAAACAGTGTAGTTAGTTACATATTTTTTTTATTACATTCTATCTAAACTATGCATAATTCTAATAAATACTATTTCTTTTGTTTCAGGTAAGAGACTGCTTTGTGCTATACATTTAACGTAAGTGCAAAATTATTAATGGGTAAATTTTTATCTTAGGATTATTTATATCCTAGAACACCGTCAATTAGTTTCGAACTTCTATGCAATTACGGTAATCAAGTTAGGCTACAGGACGTCGCAAATGACGTACAAGCTTAAGTGACTTTTTAAGTGCCGAACGGGATAGTGAGAGTACGAATCCGCTTCCCAAAGAGATTCGAATTGATCAAATTGATAGAAGTATACTCTGGTACTGAGTGTAGTAGTACATCACACCTTATTTTTTTTAAATTTATTTCGTAATATAAATTCTGGGCACCAAAAGGGAAGGGGGCAAAAAGGGACAAAATTAACATAATAGTAAGTAATGTATTTGCAATTTTATGCTCACTTGTAGGAAACTAGGTTATTGTGTGTGTGTGTGGCTAGGGAAAATCACTATCATTTTAGTTAATTATAATTATAAAATAATTATAGGATATGCCATTTGAATTTAAACGTCTGCAGTTTCCAGTGCGAGTCGCCTTTGCAATGACCATCAATAAGGCACAAGGACAGTCGTTACAAGTGTGTGGACTAAATTTAGAAAACCCATGCTTTTCACATGGACAACTGTATGTGGCCTGCTCACGAGTTGGAAAACCTTCTGATTTATTTGTGTACGCACCAGATAGAATAACAAAAATGATTGTGTATCCAAAAGCACTCTAATAAATAAAAACACATACGGCCGCCACTGTCAAGTTTAGTTAAGAAAAACAGAAGCTAAGCTTATCGCTTCAAATTGGCTCCGGCCTCAACTTAAGTCCGACTTATCCAATCGGAAGGCGAGAGGCTCCCGACGAGACGCTTCCATAAACTCGCAGCTTATTTTTTTTAATGGCATTGCACCGCATGCCGGGTACACGCTAGTAATTATATAAAACTATATAATTGACAAGATATAGCAGAATTATACAAGACTAACGGCGAAACAAAACATATTAATTTATTTTAGAGGTTTTCGTATTATCACAGGATTCCATTTAATTGATATAATTCAATCTATTACGCACGATTTCTACAATATAATTTCTTGTCATGTAACATCCTCTTACTTAAAAAATACGACTTCACGTCGCCGGGATCGTTATCAGGATCGCGTGGCGGAGGAATGAGGAGCAGATGAGCTACACAAATACTTTTTCTGAAGCACATTGACATATATTTTCGATGATCTTGACAAACTTTCGGTCTGGGGCGGAGCGTATGCTTTCAGACCCCAGCCGGATCCCGACACGCTACTCGTCGCGGTCGGGACTCAACTGATTACTGGCCACCGGGCGCCCGTGGTCAGTAACGTATGTATATATTGTATCTTAAATATGTGTACTTGGTGTTGTTTGATATGAATCAATACATACGTGTATGTGCTTTTTAGTGTCTTTTTGGCACCCGTGCCGCTGGTGCACCTCCGGCAAGATGATGTGATCCCTCTTGTGATTGACGTCATCGCCAATATGGCGCGAATATTTGGGGGTCATTTGCATAATGATCCGCGCGCTCTGCCGGAAGTGATCGCCGCTGACCCGACCTGCTGTTGTTGTTGTCTGAGAACCTGCTCTAAACGCCAACATATCACCATCAGGTCATCCACCACGTCGTCACCTTTAGAATACGGCTGCCACTTTTGATCAAGTATTTTTCCGTGCCCGCTTTCTAACCGGACCATTGTCGCTGTAAATTTGCATCGATCATTTGTGAGCTTTCTTGATTCTCGCTTCGTTACACCTGAAGCTCTGCCAAGCACATACCATAAAAATTTCGCAAAGCAGATGCCTGTGTAGAATACTGGGGCTTTAATGCCTTTGTGAGGAATAACTACGTGAGAGGCCGAACAAGACCCATATTATTCCATACTAAAGTCAGTCAAGTGGCCAAGGTGGAGTTAGTTGGGATATATACCAAGTATACCGCAGGAGAGCATTAACTTCAGCAGTCTTTTCTTCAAGCGCCCGAGCTCTCACCGTTCACATACAGGAAAATACCGACAGATGATGATAGTAATTCTGAAGTCTCATCTGTGGAATTCTATGACGCTTACCATGGTGCATATGGCTAAGCGCTTCATGTGGAATTTTGATCCGCCAACGCCATAGACTACAGCCCGAGATTCACGCATCATCCTTTATTATTACAGGAATTTTCTATGAATGGGTGGTCTTCACGGGACGACTTTCGTCTACCGCCAATTTTAATTAATAGGCTATGACTGCCATTTACGGGTGAGGGATCAAATTCACACCAACCGGAGTATTTTAGTGCTCAGAAACCGATTAAAGATCCATTTTTTATATCTCCGTCGGGGATCGAACCTACGACCTTTGGCTTGCAAAAAAAACGCTTTGACCATTGAGCAGATGTGATTATAAATGCCTTTAACCGCATTTGGGGGAGTTTCCAAAATACATCGTCAATTTTGCTGTACATTTGAAGAACATTTCGCCTTGCAAACCGCGTGATCCATAAGTAATTTTGCTTAATAAATCCTGAAACGTTATCACTGCCACCGCTTCTCAATGACTTTTTCAAACTTCTCCGGGACCTCCATGATTGCCTGCGTCATTTGGTCTGGTGACAAACCATCATTGTGTATAAGCAACATGGTGACCGCTGATATCCTCTCGTCGAGTATTTTCCGACTTTGGTTCCACACCGCAAATAATCTATAATAATGCACAAGGCAATGATTTTTTTCTTTAGTTTCTCGTGGTTTTTTTTGCCGTGCATTTCACTATCTGCGATTCACATGACTTCCAGATTAGGTGGTATGCCGGATTCAACAATTTGAAATAAATCATTTGGTTATTTTTATATGCCGGCGGATATAGCTCAATGGTCAAAGCGTTTGCTTGATTCGATCCCGGACAGATTTTTTTTAATCGATTTCAGAGCTCTTAAATACCCTCGGTTGGTGTGAATTTGATCCCTCACCCGTAAAATGCCAGTCATAGCCTATTAATTAAAATTGGCGGTAGTAAAAATATCAGCCGTGAAACCTATAACTGATGAGTGACATGGATAAATACACGCTAGTAATTATATAGGTTTTTTAGGTTTTGGCCATCCAGCGGACTATGGCATTCAGCTAGACTCAAACAAAACATGTACAAGTATTCACTTTCATGACATGTAAAACCTTAATTTTCTTTACATTTGTTGGGGTCACCTGAAGTTTTCTCAATGCCAACTGAACACCTGCGAATGTTTCCCAAAAATGTTTAGGAAAATCTCCACTGTTGACTAATCAAACATGCGGTTTGCGTAATATGTGACCAGCTATGCGCATAAAGCAGCGCCTTCCAAATATTCCAATCACACACATTCGAAGTAGTTTTTTTCTTGATAAACCACGTAGAAACTTCTGATTGTCATACGATCGTATTGTCAATAGTAACATCCTTCTGTCTCTCAAAAAGGTGTTATTCCGTTACATGATGGCAGGATAAAGAGCAGATTGTTAACACACACTTTTTCTGAAACACATTGATATATAATAGGTTGGTGCAAAAGTTTTGACCGTTTTTTACATATACAATTAAACTTTTTTTTTAGATTTATATTATTTATTTAACCAATTGTGTAATTTCCGTAGGTTTTTATAACCTTCTCCCATCTTTATATCAACTTATAAATACCATTAGTGTAAAATTCCGTGGATTTTGATGCGAAAAATGTAGTAAGGGATGTTTTTACCTGCAATATTGTATCAAAAATTTTATCATTATTTTTTGTTTGCGGTGATCGAAATAAATGAAAATCGGAAGGAGTAAGATCTGGACAATACGGTAGATGCTTGATAACATCCCAATTCAACTCGGTTACCTTGTGTTGAGTCACCATGCCACATGTGGTTGCGCGTTGTCGTGATGATGACCCAACACAAGCTAAATGAGTTGAATTGGGATGTTATCAAGCATCTTCCGTATTCTCCAGATCTTGTTCCTTCCGATTTTCATTTATTCCGATCACTGCAAAAAAAAATTAATGATAATTTTTTTGATACAATAGAGCAGGTATTAACGTCCCTTACTACATTTTTCGCATCAAAATCCACGGAATTTTACACTTATGGTATTAATAAGTTGATAGAAAGATAGGAGAAGGTTATAAGAACTGACGAAAATTACATAATTGGTAAACTAAATAATTCAAATCTTAAAAAAAATGTTTAATTGCATATTTAAAAAACGGTCAAAACTTTTGCACCAACCTAATATATATCGATAACTCCACAAACTTATTTACACAGCATTTAGGCCCGGCCACAACACAATATGATCTCGCCGACGACGGCACACGACTCGCGAGCTCGTGATGGGCTGTCGCACAGCGCCCAAGTCGCGATCTACCCAACTAGTCCAAAATGATATAATGGCGACACATGCATGTACGACAAGCGAACAGAAATAAGAGACGAAAGATTGTATATCGATGTTTTCGGTACCAGTTAGTTAGCAAGGGCTATATCATGTTGATGTCAATAGATATTTCGACAAATAGACAGTTTTAAATAACTTCTTAGGTTTTCACGGCCAGATTTGATATTGTGGCTTTTGTGTTTAGCCGTGTGGCAAATTTCTTCTTTCTAATATTCTGACCGCCATTGCAGGGGTCTTCTACAGGGATATTTGAAATTCTGTATCAACATTTAACAAATACTTATAAAAAATAAAAATTACAGCAAACATCACCTTATAAGACATTTCTTTCGCGTCCAAACTATTTTTCACAGATTTGTCGATGACAGAAGAAATATCATATAAGATTATAAGACTACCTGTGCTGTAAATTTGTACGTATCAATTTACATTGATATTTGCGATACCCCCGTTGCTCACAGTTTGGCAGGCACCGAGTCACAGCGACCGTGTTGTTCGTGCGTGTTTCTATGACGTAGGCGCGTGCGGCTGCGTGAGGTGTTCGCAGCCTGCCCCGTAAATCATTCCGCAATTATGCAACCATTAAATGTTTTATCGCCACCTCGTGTGTGTCCATACACTCTTCACATGCTTAGTGTTTGTATTTCAGGCTGCCTTTGCGGCCGCCGAAATACTGAATTCTCTATCTACCAGATCTAACTCCCGATTTTTCAACACATTTTATACGAGTATGCTATACGGTGTCTTTCTCTTTTTCTTTCTTTTTGCCATTCTGCAGAATCCATTACCCAACTTTACCATTTCCTTATCTAATACTACGTATTTGTTTCGCGGTTAGCAACGTTTTACCAATGATAATATACTACAGAAAATATACCTCTGCAAATATACTACAGCAAAATATTTTTTTTTTTTTTATTTAATCAAATATAATAGGATACATTTAAGATTTTATTGACAGTATTACATTCATTTTTTTTTATTGTTTATTTTTTTGGAATTTCGCTTTCCACGCCACTTAAAGGTAGATCTTGTGTGTGGCGTGGGATTCATCTTTGATTTAAGTGTTGCATATATACATTTTTTAGAATATAAAATAATATCATTATCATAATACTTCTCTTCTTTATCCTAGCCATTTCCCATCATCTGGGGTCGGCTATCTTTGTGCACATTCGTCATGTCTGTTTGTCCTGCGCTGCATTCTCGGTCAAGCACATAGTTTTCAGATCCTTGTCTACAGTTGCAGTCCAGGTTGCTTGTGGTCTTCCAGGTCTTCTTCTCGGCGTGGGTATGTTGAGGGCCTTCTTCACCATGTGGTCCTCATCTCTCCGTGTCACATGCCTATACCATCTTAGGCGGTTTTCCCTTACCTTTTCAGGTATGGGGGCCACCCGAAATGAACCCCGAATATGCTCATTTCGAACTGTCCACTCTAGTCACACCGCCTAAGTTTGTCATACAGTGTGTTTCTTCTAAATTCACTCCCTCGAATAGTTTTTTATGCATCATCTGATAGCTAAAGGATACAAGAACCAATGTGATTTATGAAAATATACCAGATAAGTACATTTCTGCTTCAAATACTAGTTTTATAATTGACAGTATAATTTGTATTCAAACCGAGCCGTGATGAAAGGAAGACGCGCTCCCGAGGTATGGATCATTTTGTCCAAATGGGCGAATGAACCCGAAAATTTGTACACTTACCATGAAACAGTTTCACCTAAAACAAGCGTCGGACTGATCATCCGATTTTATTATAAATCTTTACCAACACCCAAATGTTGCTCTCGATGCAAACGAGAAACATCTATGTTCCCCGATGTATCTTCTGTTGATGTCTTGAGACAAGGCATGTACAATAAACAGCTGACAAGTGTATTATAGTAATATTATTTATTGTATGTGGCGATACTCTAAATACGGAACTTATATCAGAAAAATGAGCGTCCGTTATTCAGAATTCTCAAGGAGACCTACAACTCCCAAACGGTAGCACAGACCACGTTTCATATTCATTCACAGGCCAGGCGGAATGACATGCCGCCGGCCGTAATGCGACCTTCTCGGCCGTCCGTACACGACTGACCCGTGCGGCCCGTGGTCGGTCACCAGCGCCGTAAGCGGTGGTCTATATATAACTAGTTCCAATATGGCGGACACAAATGTGTGGCAAGCGAACAGAAATAAAGAGACGAAAGATTGTATATCGAGGTTTTCGGTACCGGTCAGCAAGGGCTACATCATGCTGATATCAGCACTCTATCATACAATGTCTTCTGTTGTTTTGAAGTACCACATAGACAGAGTGTATCTATAAGAGAGGGCAAACCGCTTGTGAACATGCTATGGTCTCTGATCAAAGCACTTCGAAGTTTAAAAATAGTTTTAATGGTCTTCTGTGCGGATAGGCCATCAGCCAGCTAGTCCCCCTGATGCCTGAAGAGGCGCCTTGCATACAGATGGGTAGGGGTTTTGTTCACCAGCTCGTATGAGTATGCCAGCCGCATAGCATCCTTCATCTATTGTTCCTCGGAATAGGCTTACCAGGCACCTGCCTACTTGTGTCGCGATATCTCGCTTACACCGTCAACCGTAGAGAGCAGCTATGTTGTAATATGCAATGAAAAATTATCACTTGCCATATAAATATGATGATAGAAGTAGACAGATACAAACCAGCCATTCGACATTCGATACGCGATGCAACTATTTAAATTATGGAATATATTTTCATGATATTGTATCATTATTATACGCTATGCTCTTGGCAGGTTTGCTAGTTACACCTTTAAAAAATATTTTTGTGTGAATGCTAGTTAAAAATTCGTGTTTTAACCCTTTCGAATCGGATTCCCCGACCGTTGACATCGTTTGACGCGATATATTGTTTTGCTACTTTCTTAGAATAGTTTTTTTATGCACCATCTGATTTTCTGCATCATTTTTTATGCATCATCTGTTTAAAAAAGTCATGCTTGAGAATGGCTTCTCGACGAAGCCAAAACACAGAAATATATTCGTTGATTTAAACCAAAAAAAATCTTAAATTTACAACATTCAAATAATTCTATCAAAAGTTATTGATCGAACAATACAAATAAATTATTAAATATATATTTTAATATTAAATACAACCTTTTAACAAATATATTTATTGTATGAGATTTTCGGCGTTAATCCATAACAATCAATATTTATTTTTAACAAGACTAATATATAAATATTAATTTATTTACTTTGTTTTTGCATGGATCACGTAAGATAAGTTGTCTGTATAGAGGACTGCAGTTTCGACTAACACGTAGCCTTTCTCAATCCATCACTTGTTGAGAGACAACTTTAGTGATGGATTGAGAAGGGCCACGAGTTAGTCGAAACTGCATTTATAATGGATCTCAAAGTGAATGCTGGAAACATTAAAAAATTAACAAGACTAGCTTAGCATATAGCAGCAGTCAAAAAAACGAATAAGCCCGCAATTTTTAGTACACATACAAGGTAATTTAATACTAAAAGGGCGGCTCAATCTTACCAGCGACATACAGTGTAGTTAGGCGGTCACCATCCAACATGTTGTAGTCGCTGCTTCTATGTAATAATACGAGTATATGTAAATATAAAGTTACATAACCTTCTAAAGGCACGACCCGTTTTTATTTTCTTACAAGGAATTGTTCGTTTCGCTACAAGCATCCAAGATGATACGTCCCGGATGCTAATAAAGTATTTTTTTATGGAAAGAAAAAAAATAACAATATTCCTTGTCTACGTAAGGAAAGGGGGGAGGTTTCCAGTAAAGAGCTCCCTTCGTCCCCCTTCATCCCCCCTTAGGGAGACCCCCTTCACCCTCTTTTGTACATATTTTATTACACTTTTTACATATCGCCATCTTGACAAAATATAGGCCAACAATAATCCGCCGTATAAAAGGGTACTAGACATTTTCTACCGCCTCGGTGTATGCCCCAAAAATGTTGAGGGTGTGTGTTTTTTTTATTTCTGACCCACAACGGATTCTGAAACATTTCATTTTTTTTATGTAAACACATACGGGAGAATACAGACAGATAGTGATAGTAATTCTGAAGTCTCATCTGTGGAATTCTATGACGCTTATCATGGTGTATATGGCTAAACGCTGCATGTGGAGTGTTGATCCGCCAACGTCATAGACTACAGCCCGAGATTCACGCATCAACCTTCATTATTTCAGGAATTTACTATGAATGGGTGGTCTTCACGGGACGACTTTCGTTTACCACCAATTTTTAATTAATAGGTTATGACTGTCGTTTTACAGGTGATGGATAAAATTCACACTAACCGGGGGTATTTTAGAGCTCAGAAATCGATTAAAAATACTTTTTTTTTAATCTCTGTCGGAGATCGAACCCACGACCTTTGGCTTGCAAAGCAAACGCTTTGACCATTGAGCTATGACCGCCGGCGAATGTCTTCTTCGTAGTATCAATCCGGTGGATTGGATTGCAGCAACAAAATCTTGCATCTCGATCTCCACTCCTCTCGATCCTCTACAGTCCTCTTCAGTTCAGCATAAGAGCTACAACTTATGTCCTCGAACACTTGCTGCAAATACTTCCGTCTAGGTCGCCCTCTGCAGTTTCTAGCCTTAACCATCTCTTCCACAATGTCGTGAAGAATATCATCGTGCCGTATGATGTGACCGATCCATCGGGCTCGCCTCTCTGAGATGGTGTTACATTTCATGTAAAGCAAACATTATTATTTCGAAACGCTTTAACCATTGAGCTATACCCGCCGGCTTAATTACTCATAAATCAGTGTTTCCAATCAATGTCGTGGGTTCGTTCACCGACGGAGATTAAAAATAAAATAAAAAGATTTTTAATCGATTGCTTAGCTCTATAAATACCCCCCCAGCTGCTTTGAATTCGTTCCTATTAATTAAAATTAGTGGTACTTAGATGATGTCCCGTGAACTGAACTTAACCCATTCACAGTGAATTCTGTAATACGAAATGTCGAGCTGTAAGTAGTTTATGACTTTGGCGTATCGATGCTCCACATGCCGCGCTCAGCCATATATGGCAAGCGTTATAGAATCGTCAATTTTTTCGCATCACTATATATATCACGTGTGTGTACAATCGTCTTCTTCTTCTTCGTGTCAGCGACGTCAAATTATTTTTGCCCAGTAACTGGCAACATCGTTAGCCCGTGTGTTGCCCAGCATTAGGTCGTGAGGTGTGCAGCTTGTTGGGCACATGGAGCAGGATCTTAGGTGTGAGGCGGTCTGCAGGTCTCCATAATCGCACAATAGTGACACTCCGTGCCGAAGCATTCCCCACCGCTCGAGGTTGTCCTTTGTTCTACCAAATCCGGTTTTTCAGAGCTGGAATCTCTCATTTTCAGGCCTGGATGTGACAGGTTGTGTACACCAGAATGCATTGAGTGTGAGCATCTAAGATTTAAATGTTATAGAGGTTTAGATTCAAATTGTAAAATCACAGTTTTCAGGGGGTATACGGTCAGCTATCTAGGTGTGAGGCGGTCTGCAAGTGTCCACATTAAAGAAAAAACGATTTCTTGTCTCTAAAAACACGAATAACAAACAAACATTCAATTATTAGCGTCTCTGAATTGTTGTCTTAATTGCTCTCTATTCTATACTATTGCCGTACAACTGCGTATGTACATAAAATAACAATCTATAATCTCATGCGTAGTGACTACTTGACTTCGTGAAGCTCGTGAATCGCACCCTCTTACGTCCTTGGCGAGCTTAGAGTATTCCGGCCCGCAGAGATGTACTGTAAGTCTATAATACAAGTCCATCACTTAACGTGACCCCGAAAGGGTTCAAGGGTCCGCTTTACGGCCGGGCGTTTGCTCCAACAATAACAGGAAGCATTCCGCTTGCTTTCATTTGGAGATTGCCGCCCAGCCCGGCAGCAGCTGGTGCCGGGAGAAATTCCTTATTGGATCAACAACTGCAGCGATGCATATGATGAGCCTGTGAAGAAAAACAGAAACCAGAGATCGAAAACGCTATCTTGTTAATTTTTATGCCAATTGAGGTTGCGATCGTGACATGATTTTTAATAATCTATTTAAGAAGATTGAGTGGCTATCCCGTTGCTCCCGAGGCCTACCCCATTCAGTAGTCCTAGCCTGTGAAGAAGAGCAGGTATCAGAGATCGAAAACGCTGTTTTGTTGTTAATTTTTGTGCCAATGGAGGTCCCGATCGTGACTATTTTTTAATCATTTATTTAAGCAGATCTAATGATTATCCCGATGCTCGCGAGGCGTAGACTATTCAGTAGTTCTAGTTTGTGGCGAAGAGCAGATACCAGAGACTAAAAACGCTCTTATGTTGTTATTTTTTGTGCAAAGCGAAGCCTTTATTGTGATTGTTTTTAATCATTTATTTATGAATATCGAGTGATTAGTAACTCTAAAGCGCGTTTCACCCAGTTGATTTTTGTAGCAGACTTTAACTTAGATTATATCAATTATACGTATAACACCCTCGTCATCTCCTTAAGCCTAAGACGTTACCATCCATTGCTCTATGGCAGACCATTTTTTAAAATCTGTTATATCAAAAGTGCGTTAAATAGGGGTCCGTTATATGGAGGTTTTTCTGTATTAAAACACGGCCACAAGCATTCAAGTCAAAACCATACATTTATGTATTCGTATTTCTATCATTGTTTGATTCATCGTTTCTTTCATCATTGAACGCACTAAGTGTTATTTTTCTTCCGTCTGTTAAAATGTTCGCTGTTCACTATTCCGATGGTTTGAGCGTCGACGCAGTAAGTAGTCGGCAGGGTGATGAACCCAGTGATTGACACTCTCCAATAGCCATGTGTTTTACGACAGAGAGACGGAACAGAATGCCACTTGATAACGCCGCGTGATGTCATCCGCGGCGCACAACGTTGCCCGGGCGAGATCAATAATATGTATTTATAATTCATTCAACGAGCATATTACTTCAAATCAAATGGAGTGTCAAAAAAATCAGTGACGACTTCGACCACGACCGCTAGGCGGCGCGACCATAGAATGCAACTTCATGACTGAGTCAATGTATAATGTTCTCGTGCTTAGTAAGACAAACTTAAGTTAGGTTGGTTAGTGAAGTATTTTATTTAGTTATTATTACTTCTCTTCAACAATTGACATCAGCATGATATAGCCCTTGCTGACTGGTACCGAAAACCTCGATATACAATTTTTCGTCTCTATTTCTGTTCGCTTGTCAAACAGGGATGTGTCCGCCATATTGGCATCAGTTATTGACACCGCCGCTCGCGGCGCGGGCGAGAGCCCATACCGAGTGCGGAGATCAGTCGCCTACCGCCCTTCGGCGAGAGCATATTTACTGTGGCTCGGCCTACTGCTGCGCCTAAGTCCGGGCCACAAGCTTGTAAAGTTTTATCGTAAATATAATCAATGTGCTTCTAAAATAAAGTCTTATTTTGATGCCCTGCTCCTCATCCTGCCTCACGCGACGGAGTAGAGAACACCTTTTTTGGAGAGAGGAAGATGTTATAATATATTATTAATCCCTACGCCAGTGTTTTGCCTAATTTGCGACCTTTTCTTACAGACAACTCAAATGATCGAAATGTCTCGTCCAGTAACAAACCATCGTTATTAAGAGGATGCGACCCTTTACAATTAACCATTTATCAGTACGCATCAGCAGTCCGTGGAAGTTGTACGATCACAATCAACCCTTATAATATACCAATTATACTATTGTAATATACCCCGTCTCGGCCGGTCCAGTCCTCTGTAACTTCGTAATCGCTAAAGTTTTCGTGCTAATTACTCTAATAATTAACTAGGCTATTTTCTAAGCGTCTCTCTATCTCTCTGTGTCTCTGTACATTCGCAATCGCTGTAACAAAAAAATACATTTTCTCTTTTAAAATGGATATTACTCTAATTTGTATTTCTTGGGAAAGCTGATGGGTATTCCGCTGTGGTACTGCAACCGACTGCCATGCGAGTAGTCTCGATTTCAAACCCTTTAATGTCGTCATCTATTAGGTGTGGAGCTTAAGCTGGTATAAGCATAAGATGGTATATCATAGGTACAGTATGGGTTGTATTGGCATCCCGCGAGTATCATCCATCAGGAGGGACTCGCTGTGAATGAATGGTATTCAAGGGACTACTTTCATCTAACATCAGTTGTTGATCGATAGCCTATGACTGCCTTTTATAAATATATATTTTTAAATATAAACACAATACAATACAATTGTGAGTCTCAGAAACCCTGCATAAATAATAAGTACAATAGTTTCCAACAGGCAGGCAACCGCTGTAGTGAAATTTCTGTTAACCCCTTGCTGTTTGTGTAACCTCTTCCGTTCGTGTTCCTCGCCAATGAGTCGTATGCTAATTTTTATTTCGCATCAGCGATCCCCCCATTTAGGAATGTTATCATCTTGTTATGCGAAATGTAACCAAAGAACGCGATCGCGGAGAAAATAATTTCTTCGTAAAGTACACCGTAGCATAATTACAATCAAATAAAAACTCTTCATTTCGTGTTAATGCTTTAACGAAAATTATTTTTTCCGCAATAACAAGAAGCATTCGTGATTCGAATCATGCATATCATAATTTATTTTAAAAAAAATGTACTTAGAATACTGTTTATACGATGGTTTGACTTTTGTCAATAATGAGGAGGCAAAATATCAGACGCGGTATCCTTCATGCTACTGTTATTGGTCAAGAGACCTGGCTGGAACATGTTCTTTGAATGCCACAGAAGAGCATAAAGTATAGCTGAATTTTCAATTTCATTGGTAATACAAATTAAAATTACAAATTGAATTTACAAATTGAATTAATTTTTCTGAAGCTAATTTATTTTGCTTTAATTTAACCAATGCGACACGCAGTGTTCCCAGACGGTTACCTATATATGTACTAAGAACAATCCACTTCCAATGCTGGTTCACGTCGTGTCAGAAGATTATCGCAACATTTCAACATAGTGCATGTAGGTCCCTTAACAGACTTCGGACCGGAGTATGCAAGACACAAATGAAAGCCTGGCAGTCTTAAATTGGGCCGACTGAATGTGATAGCGGCGTGGAGCAGACTCTGTCCCACCTTCTGGAGTGTGCGCTGTGTCCGAGTAGCTGCACCCAGGAGGACCTGATGATGGCCGGGAGTAATTCCGTCGACGTCGCCCACATTTGAGCAGACAGAATCTGACTCTGATGTTTCCGACACGATTATATATAACGTAGGAAAGTCGTTGGTGAATACATTGTGTAAAATTCACGTTAACGGTTTCGTTGATCTAATTATTATAAGCAGAGAATAATAATTCTTACCTGCAATAACAGTGATAATGATAAGTAATTACGGTTACGGTTACACGGGGAGAGACAGATTTGCGCGACAACTTCGGCTTCTGGCAAAATTAATTATGAACACACTGTATTAACCCAGTGGTTCTCAACCGCTGCTCCGCGAGCATACATCATGTGCTCCGCGAAGCGTTGGCTGAAATAAATTTTAATTTATTTAAATTTAATTAATGAAGTATAATGTATAAATATTTAGCGACTTTGTATTTATTTATTTCACAGAATCGAAATTCCAATGTACAAATATTAAGAAACATAGAGTATACATAAATATACAATACATAGAGAAGATAATAAAAAATAAAAATAACACAAAAGAATAAGAAGATGACACGTGTCAAAGATCACAGAGATCTAGGAGAACAATACCATCGACAAAAGAGGAAAAGTATGTAAGAAAAGGATCGAGGTGTGCTGGTAGGCCATTTAGGAGCGACATTGCCGTTGTACCAAATTGAGTGCTTGAAGCTCCACAAGCATCGACTGGGATCAAAAACAATGGATGGCTACGAGCACGGGTGTACCTATCTGGAACATAGAAGTTAAAACATTCAAGAATCCCAGGGTTGTGAATTGAACCGCGAAGAAGAAGGAATCAATGTTTGAGTGCAGCAATTTTCCTCCGGGACTAGCGAATGGAAAGAAAGCATCCCTAGAAGAAAAATAGTTGCGTAATGTTCGGAATTAAATAAATTGAATGGATAACTATCCATTCAATACCTTAAATATAAAAATAGAGACGTCGGAGAATTTTTTTATAAATTTTGGAGAATTTTGGAGTATTATCCCCTTTACTTAAGGAAGAACGACTTTACGTCGCCGAGATAGTTATCGGATCGCGTGGTGGCAGAATGAAGAGCAGATAAAAAACACACAGACATTTTCAGAAGCACATATATTTAATTAAACTTGACAAACTTCCGGCCCAGGCGGAATTACATGCTTCAGGCACCAGGCCGACCACAATTCGACACTCGTCGCGGTCGGGGGACAACTACCGGCCACTAAGCGCTCGTAGTGGGCGTAAGCCCAGCACCGCAAGTGGCGATCTACAGAATTAAGGGCGCAACAATATCAGGCAGACATGTACATAACTAACGACACACTCGTGACCGGACTTGTCAAAATGCCAATATGGCGACACGTGCATGTCCGACGAGCGAACGAAAATAAGAGACGAAAGATTGTATATCGAGGTTTTCGGCACCAGCCTGTAATGGCTATATCGAGCTGATATCAATAGAAACGATGACTGTTCTTTTGCCAGTATTTAATTTCATAAAAAATTATACCGCCTATCATAAATGTTAGTAGAACAAAGGACAACCTCGAGCGGTGGGGAATTCTTAGACAGGGAGAGTCACTGTTGTGCGCCTGTGGAGACCTGCAGACCGCCTCACACCTAAGATCCTGCCACATCATCATCGCCTCATTGAAAAGCGGAACCAATGAAGCCGTTCTTGTAACAACAATGATAATAATAAGCAATTACCATCATGTGATCCAGGCGCCAAGACAGCTTTTGTCAAAATTAATTACGAGACGTCACTGGGGGAGAAGGAGGAAGAGAAGAAAAGATGATAGTAGCGAGAAAACTTGAGTCGTTACTCTTCTCCCTCCAAGAATAAGAGTAACAGCCGGGGGAGGATGCCGCCCAGATATGGTGCCAAATAAATATTGCGCAATATCTTACTATGTGTAAGTAATCCCTATTGTTCTGTTGGAAAAAGTTTTTGAAATACAAAAAAAAAAAACAACACTACAATGTGAGAATGTTATGTAGTCGAAATTCTCATGCATTAATATCCCACAATTTGCCGGCGTGTATAGCTCAGTGGTCAAAGCGTTTGCTTTGCAAGCCAAAGGTCGTGGGTTCGATCCCCGACGGAGATTGAAAAAAAAAATTTTAATCGATTTCTCAGCTCTAAAATACGCCCCGGTTGGTGTGAATTTGATCCCTCGCCCGTAAAATGCCAGTCATAGCATATTAATTAAAATTGGTGGAGACCCGTGAAGACCACCCAATCATAGTAAATTTATGTAATAATAAGAATGATGCGTGAATCTCGGGCTGTAGGCTATGACATTGGCGGATCAACACTCCACATGCAGCTCTTAGCCATATGCACCATGTCAAGCGTCATAGAATTCCACAGATGAGACTTAAAAATTACTATCACCATCTGTCGTTATTCTCCTGCAAGGGATCAAGCTGATATCACTACACGTGGTATTCTTAGATCAACCATCTAAGTACTCTCCTGGCTCAATATTTCTTTACTTCAGTAATTGTCCAGGCTTGTCAGCTGAAGGTCGTTGAACCTTCTAGATGGGCGTAACCGACTTTTGGTATTCTCTATCACGAAAACGTTGAACATTATAACATAGGTGGCATTCTTTCCATATGTGAAACATATGATAACCAAAAATTCATCCAGGGCTTGGAGTCTTCATGAGACATTAGCAACAGACGGTAAGGCATCCAAGTCTTAATCAGCGTCAAATCAGGAGGATTATCAGCAGACGGACGCTGTCAACTTCTTTCAAAGTCGGGGTCATCGCGACTTCGCTAGAGTCTCTCATGCAGCCTGAAGTGTGGCCTGAAAAGACCATCGTTCAACCCTGGATACGCGTAAGACGAAAGAATCGCAATGAACAGTTGTTGAAACCAACTCGAGTCAAGATATTGACATATTTAGTGTTATATTGCTTCAGATTCAGTGCTAGTGTTGACGAAGGCGAAATTTTGGAAGTTTGATGTTGTGACAACAATGCCATGTTATTTGTGGGTCATCCATGATTTACTTATAACATGGTTTTTTGTTGTTACAAGTCAACTATTTGCATTGAGTCTCCTAACGCTTGTTCTGGGTGTGAGGTCATTGAAACTAAATTTGTCAATAAATTTACAGGGCCACACTTTTATGTAAATACTTCAATAATGAATTAAGATGTAAAAACATTTTGTAATGTTATTGAAGGAAATAAATAAATAATTGTCTAAAAATATTTCTGAATATCGGCGATCCAACGAGAACCGCGCTCAGTGTGTTTTTGTCGTAAGTATTCTTCTGCGTATTTTTATGTTTTTATTTACTTTTAAAAAATCCTCTTCGCGCTGCGAAAGATTTACTATCAAACGTCGGCTTCTGTCAAAATTAATTATGGGAGCCTCGTTTGGAAGGAAAATTTGCAAAGTTGGATCGTAACTCCCACAGCGACCGAAATAAACACGGCCCTGGAGGGATGGGGAAGGGAGGAACGTTAGCAAGTCTGATGTTAGCTAGATAAATACAACATGTACATTATAATATTACGAGATATTGCGTTGAAGATAATCCTCTCTCGTTTAATAAGTAAATCAAAGCCTCAATCTGCCAAGAACACTAAATATGGATGATTATGTACAGTAGATTAACATCCTCCTCTATAAAAAGACGTTATTCAATCTCTTGGTGGCAGGATGAGGAGAAGATTAACAACATAAAGACTTTTTCTGGAGCACATTGACATATACCTTTATATTTCGATAACTTTACAAACTTCTGGCCCGGACCTAGTCACAGCATTCAGGCCGGGCCAACCTTAATCGGACACTCTTAACGGTCGGGGAACAACTGCTGACTGCGCGCGATGGTCGTTGACACCCAGCCCCGCAAATGGTTATCTATATTGCTAACGTCACACCCATGACCGGACTTGTCCAAAATGACAAAATGGCGACACATACATGTCCGGCAAGCGAACAGAAATAAGAGACGAATGATTGTATAGCGAGGTTCTCTGTACCAGCAAAAGCTTTATCATCCTGATGTCAGCATATTACTCTTCTAATTGTATATGAAGATACCAAACCCCCCTTATTATTTCATTCTTTACGTATTGCATTTAAATTCTTCTTCGTATTATCAATCTGGTGGGTTGGTTTGCAGCAATAAAATCTTGCATCTCGATCACCACTCTTCTCGATCTTCTGCAACCGTCTTTAATTTAGCATAAGAGCTGCGACTCATGGCCTCGAACACTTGCTGCAAATACTCCCTCTGCAGTTTCTACCCCTCAAACATCCCTTCCACAATGTAAAGAAAACTATCGTGGTGCATGATGTGACCTTATTTTTAATAATTAATTATTTTTACGTTGTTTGTTATTGTCTTCGTGATTGTCTTTAGACAAATTTATGTATTTTCAGAAGTGAAAAATATCATCCATGAAACTTCTTTTCAAAAAAAGAAATCACATAAAGTATCAATCCGGTGGATTGGTTTGCAGCAACAGTATCTTGCATCTCGATCTCAACTCCTTTTGGTCCTCCGCAACCCTCTTCAGCTCAGCATAAGAGCTACAATTCATGTCCTCGAACGCTTGCTGCAAATACTCCCGTCTAGGGCGCCCTCTACAGTTTCTACCCTCAACCATTCCCTCCGCAATGTCGTGAAGAAGACCATCGTGGCGAATGATGTGACCGATCCATCGGGCTCGCCTCTCTGAGATGGTTCTTACTAGGTGCCCATCTTCCTTGATTATGCTGAGAACTATTGTTCGTGACGTAGTGTCTACAGGAAATTCCGATATTTCTTCTGTAAAACCACATCTCAAAGACCTCTAGTCTTTTCATATCACTTTTACATTAATTACATTATTAATATTTGATTTTGTTCATAGCGGCCTTTTCACGTATATATTTGGCACCTAGAATCAGAATTACGACCAGTTTCATAAACTATTTAGTTATTGTTTTTTTGGCAAACTTCTTTAAAAAAGTGTTTTTAATCAGGTGTTTCTTCGACCATAAAATAACAGTTATACTTTGTCAACCAAAATAGGTGGTAAACGAAAGTCTTCCCTTGAAGACATACCACAACCATTTAACAGTAGGAAGTCTTTGTTAAAATGGACGATGCGTGATTTTAATAACGTTTTCGAATCCACACTCCACATGCAGCTTTTAACTATCTATAAAAATGACATGAGTCTTATAATAATTATAACGTTTTGTTTATCAGTAAATTTGATTTACACTTCAGTACGTATGTGTACAATGGAACTGATGAAGGTTTCATAGATTGCGAAACTGCAGTCTTTCGTCATGCGAAACTGTGCTCAGTATGATTCATATTAATACAAGGTATAATAAAATTTTTATCCATCAAACTATATATTTTTCTATTTTAGAAGTGAGGTAAGGCATTATTTATTATAATGGACATTTTTACACTTACCTTATGTTATTTACTGTTATGTATAAAGTGTATATACTTGATGTTCCTTGACTGGGCGTCTTCATGGAGTCTTGCATCCACTTCCGTCCTTCCTTTCGGGAACTTTGTAATTAGTTCCCTCCCCCATTCTTGGAGACAGCGCCTCTCAAACTTTAGCAATCACAAACCACTTACGGGGCCACTTCAGACCATTTGGTAATTCCAAGCGTGTGATTCAACTTTACCGTGAACTTGACATATGTATAAGTGACAGTTTAATGTAGAGCATTTTATTTATACCGTACTTTGTGGACAATCTGTGAATGCCCGGATTTAGTCTAATGACGTCGGCGTGTCTATACTTCAAGTACGGCGATTCTGCATACACACGATTAAGCAACGTGGCACGCATGATCGCGTACAAACGTTCGAATGTAATTTTTAATTATTGTAGTAGCTTAAAATCCTATATATGATGTGTATTTGATGACATATGGCTAAACAAACGTAAAAGAATAATAAAAATTAGGCCTCACTGGGAACAACGTGAAAATCTATCTTATCTTTACCATTATAAATGACCTCTTTTAATACATTAATTCGCAAGGAAAAGAATCAATGTTATATTTAAAAGTATTTATTAATTGTTATGTACCATAATGTGGATGTACTCGTATCTTATATATTTAAAATAAATTGAGATTATATGAAGACTCACCCCCTCATTTTATGTGAATGATGTCCAAAAAATTGTAAAAAAAGTTTCACGTCATTAAAACCACGGGAAGAGATAGCGACTTGCATCGGAACATGTCAATACTAGAATTCTAGGGCGCGCGAAAGCTGACCTAGGTTGGGCTCTTTAATACTGGCTTGTTTTATCAGGATACGCATTGTTTTCATCCAGTCAACATTTATGTGTAGTAAGTAACACAGTTTAAAAGGCGAATATTTCAATAGCCTGGGACATCCTAATATATATATATATGATGGGCATATATGATAAGCAGGTATGATAGGTGTATAATAATGATTTTAAATCATTGTTTACTTTTGTCGCAGTGGAAATATTAATGGTATTCTAGATTTACGTGATTTACATGCTTACGTGTTCATATAATATATATCCGTGTTCATATAATATCTTCAATCGTTATATTTAGGATTCCAATTCCAAATTCCAGATCGAAAATGAAATATCATCAACATAATGGAACACCACTGTGTGGACTTACCTTACTCTCCTCTGCTTGGAATATAATTTGCTGAAACCAAGGAACTTGGCTAGCTGGAGTCAATGCTTTAGTTACAATCACCTAATTTTACACAGAAACAGTCACTTATTCACATATTTCACATACAATTTATTATTGGTGAAAATCAAAAGATTTTTTCCCGTTTATTTAGTATTTATATTAATTAGCATTATATGTTTTATTTATACTGACATCAGCTCGATTATAGTCCGTGCAGACTGGTGCCAAAAACGCATCGATATACGATATTTGGTCTTATTTTTGTTCGCTTTTTGGACATGCATATATACAAAAATGTTAGTAATATAAGAAAAGGCGATGGAACGCCATTTTGCTTGTTGTGAGATAATACGTCATCAAAGGGCTGACAGGTGATAGGAGGGCGCTGCAGTGTTTCGGAGTGCTTCGATTCACTTTCGGCTCGAATCTCGACGGAGGTGGATCGTTCATTGTTTGTGGCCTGAGCCAAATACGCGTATCAAATACAATATTTTCTTATAAGTTCTTCATAGCCAGTTTTAATTATACTGTATTTTTCAGGGCTTTTCGTTCGCCGTAAGTATTGAGTGTTTCGATGCCAACGTCACACACGTGGCATTTGATATCAATTTGTAAATCAAAACAATATTGACCATTACTTTCAAATCTATCATCTTCGATACGAATCCACTTTATAAAGTATTATAGTAAATTATGGGCATTTGATCTGTTGATTTTCATGGCGATAACAATTCACCAATTTTCTTCTGCGGTTCTTGGGATCCATATCCTAGTATTAAGGGAGGGGGGTAACCATGATGATTAGAAAGTTCAATTTTTTTATTACATAAATCGTCGGTAAATATATTATATACTTGTATTTATAAGAATATTCTTAACAAAATTGAGGTGGTATCCGAAGTCCTTCATACATTACAAATGTGAATACGGACGCGACTGTTGAAAAACCGTAAGAAAAGAGAAAATTTAGAAAAGAGGAGTTTTTAAAAATCAACCAATCTTATAAGGAACAAGAAAGCAAACTCTATGAAGTGGGAATTGCTATTAAAATTGAAGTGCGATATTATACTTAATTAATAATTTAAATTTTTTATATTCGATACATATATTTTAAATGTGTTTTTCTCGAAACGACTTTTTCCCAGTTGGCGTGTAGAGTTACGCAATAACTAATCATTCGATCATTGGCAATTTTTGTATCACGTTATAAATTAAATTACCTATAAGTCGAACATTTTTTTTATAGAAATCTACATTTTGAAAATTTACCGTTTGCTTAATTAACGTTAATAAAACATCCGCAAGCAACTTGCCAAAACATCTGTTTGGAGCATCATGATGTACGGCTGTGAGACATGGTGCTTATCTGAAAGTGATAAAAAAAGACTAGAGGCCTTTGAGATGTGGTCGTACAGAAGAATTCTCGGAATTTCCTGGAGAGACCACGTCACGAACAATGAGGTTCTCAGGATAATCAAGGAAGATAGGCACCTAATAAGAACCATCTCAGAGAGGCGAGCTCGATGCATTGGTCACATCATGCGCCACGATGGTCTTCTTCACGATATTGTGGAGGGGATGGTTGAGGGTAGAAACTGTACAGGGCGCCCTAGACGGGAGTATTTGCAGCAAGTATTCGAGGACATGAATTGTAGCGCTTATGCTGAGCTGAAAAGGGTTGCGGAGGACCGAGAGGAATGGAGATCGAGATGCAAGATTCTGTTGCTGCAAAGCAATCCACCGGATTGATACTACGAAGAAGAAGTTTTTATAGAAAAATATATTTTGAAAAATTAGCGTTTGTTAATTAACGTTAATAAAACATGGCGATACCAGTAGAGGTGTTTGTATCTCCAAAGGACTCTATTCAATCGGCTGTACGCTGCATTGGAGTACAATATTTAGTGTACGTGTACTTGTACGTGTACGTGTGCGTGTGTAGGTATTGATGATAATGCAATAGTTTTTTACTAAGTTTCGTGAATATATTCAGATATTTTATGAAAGAAAACCAGTTTAAACATATCATTGTAACAAAACGCAAATAACTAACGAATGCATATGTTTTTTTTTGTTTACTCGATAAATCAATTTCTATGTAAAATACGCGTGTTCCACAAATCTATGTTTTAGGATCGCTGCTCTAATGGGGTTCCCGGGAAAAGAGAGCCTCTCTGTATTTTTATTCATGCAAATGGGGAAATTTCCCCGGAACGGCGGGAAACGCGAAAGGAAACGAAGCGCGGCTCGGGTTTTATTATAATTAATGTAATACAATACATTAATCCTAATGACATTGCTCTTAGGTGTATCTTAAAACATTACCTCCCCCCCCCCGTGTTGTGTAAAAATACGACTCTCTTGTGTGCCGAAGGAAATATATATGATTTACTTTACATACGAAATATAAGTATCGTAAAAATAAATTATCATTATTTCTTTGTGCAATTTTCTTGACGAATCGCAATTGTCTTTGTTCCTTTATAATATAATAATGAAAATTTTATCTATGCAGCTACCAGAGCCATAAAAATTATAGTTTCATACATATATAAAGAAAATATAAGGTGATAAATAATATTTAACAATTTTAACAACTACTACTCGGTGAGTGGAGCACCGGATCCCCGCTTGATGGTCACGTGATGGCGCATCCAGTGCCCCTCCAACCGGGAGTCCCACCTGAAGGATGTACAAAACGTTTTGTGGATTTTAAAACGAATCATATTCGATAAATTATTTTATTAAAAAAAATTAAATGTTGATAATTTCGTTATAATTTCAATCTTATTTTTTCTACTTTTATCTGTAAATAATAAAAAAAATTTATGCATAATTAATTGAATCTGTTTAATGCGAACCTGTTATTCTCCGAAATGATAATCGTGGAGGTACGTTAGGCCGACGGCTAAACTCCCTCCAGACACCAACTCATCAATCAATCTAAGTTCCTGAAGAAGAGCCCTACAGTGGCGGTCGAAATATTAGAAATTAGTAATTCGCCACACACGGCTAAACTCAAAACCCATAATATGATAATTATATATTTTATGAAGTGTTTGGCATGGTGTCACGACCTATCGTCCCCAGACTATTCATTCAACGAATCATTGGTAACGACGTGGGGTGAACTAGACGTCTGGTGCACGGGACATTTGGCGCAAGGGACAACTGGTGCACTGGCTGTTTCGCTAACCTTAAGTAAGGATTTGTCCAGTGCGCCAGTTGTCCCGTGCACCAAATTCAAATTATTATTTTTTGTGTGGTAATGTCCCGTGCACCAGACTTCCAGTGCGCCCCACGTCGTTACCAATGAGTCGTTGACCGAATTGTTTGGGGACGAAATGCAGAACCGTTTGGCTCACTGTCTTAATAGTCGGAAGTGTATATATTATATAATATTGCAATGAAATGATGAAAATGGAGATCCTATGTTATCCCTAAGATATATCGGGTCAATTTCCTGATGATGTTGAAATTTCAACTCTGTGGGGTGATTTTCTTAAAGAAAAGAAGTGATTTGATCAAACATAACCTAACCAGAATTGATATACTCGATTAAATTAAAATGTATCGAAAAATTGGTTCTCTTTTTAAATACTGTAATATTTATAAGTAATCATTAGTCTGTTCACTGAAGTTGCTTTCGATACGAGTCTCTTGCTAGTCCTCCGCTTTGAGTTACAAACTACAAAATGGCCACATAAAAGCGAAATCCGGACGACCTAATTCTGATGAAATACTCTAAAAGCGTCTATTCTTCATAGACTTTAGATTTTACTCATAATTTATACGCTATCATGTATGTACCGTTATACGAGGGCTTTCTGATAAGTTTCTGGATTTATCGACATAAAATAATTAAAGAATATGTAATGAAATGTTTGCCCGATAGATAAACTATTATGTACCATACTGGTGAGTCTGAAAACATTCCAGTCAATCTGATCGTTATTTTTTTTGGAGTCTTGGTACGTGCTTTTGGTAGATAGTAAACAAACGTGGCAGCCTGCGGGCGGATCAATTTCTCGTTCCAAATAATGATATAATATACTCTTGTCTCACATGTAACCAATATTATTCACAATCTTCCACCCATTTAATGTACTATTTCGACCACTTTATGATCACGCTACCTAGACTGAAGTCACGAAGCATTTTTCTGATCCACACAACCTCTCACATCTGGCTCTGAAACTGAGAGATTCCAGCTTTGGCAGCAAATCGCATCAGAAGATTTCATTAACCCAAAAGTAAGCCTTCAAGCTGGAAAGAACCTTGTCTGGCGGACCTAAACAGACTAAGAATCGGAGTCGGTAAAACAAAGGATAACGTCGAGCGGTGGGGAGTCCTTCGGAAGGGAGAGTAACTGTTGTATGACTGTGTAGACCTGCAGACCGTCTCACATCCCAAGACCTAATGCTGGGCAACACACGGGCCATTGATGTTGCCAGATATTCGTCCGAAACAATTAGACATTGCTGACACGAAGAAGAAAATCGGTTGTAAAACGTTCTTCGTTAAAAATGTTCATATGGCCACGTTTATACTCGGCCACCTAATTTTTAATGTTGTAAACGAAAGAAATGCTTCACCGCTTACAGATAAACTACCTTTTGACATCAGCATGATGTGGCCCTTGCTGACTGGTACCGAAAACCTCGATATACAATCTTTCGTCTCTTATTTCTGTTCGATTGTCATACATTTATGTGTCCGCCATTTTTGGGACTAGTTATATAGACAGCCGCTATTAGCGCTGGGCGAGAGCCATCACGAGCGCGGCAGTCGGTCCCCTCCCTTTGGCGAGAGACGCTGTATTGTGGCTCGGCCGAATGCTAGGTCGAGCCATAATTTTGTAAAATTTTATCGTAAATATAAGTCAATGTGCTTCTGAATAAGTCTTTATCTTGCTGACCTGCTCCCCATCATGCCCTCACGCGACGGAATAACACCTTTTGAGAGAGAGGAGGATGTTACTTTATTCTTTTCATGTCTTTATCATTAGTCCAGTGCGGATTTTTCAATTTCCTTCATCATTTACAAACAGTGTCATCCTAAAACTTTGAAAGACTATCATAGACAAAGTAATCATCTAAATTATGTCAAATTAGTTTACATGTGTCAGGCCATGTATCGAACAGCTATTTTTTATTCTACAATTACTTAATGGGGATAAGGCCAGAAACTTTTCTAATAGTCCTCGTACACTACGCCTAATACGTTTTCGAATTCGGGTACGGATTACAATATCGGGTTCTTGAACACACACAGAGTATTGGGGGTATTTTCTTTTGCGTCTGCTGAAATTTTAATAAGCGTTGCGCCCTTATTCTTTTGAGGCCCGCCTTTACGGCCCTTTTATGATCCTCCCGCGGGGCGGTGCGGGAAGGTCTCATCCGCCAATTATTGCGATTTCCTTTTTGTCGAGGATTTTACGACCTTCCACTGGCTTGGCAACCGTTTCTGAACCAACTATAAAAAGTGCTTCTAAACCGATTTTTTTTATCATATCCGGAGCATATGGTCGGCACAAGTAATCAACACAAATATATGTCAACTGACAATGGCCAATGTCTTGTTCTAAAACATCTCTACACCCTGTAGTCTAGTGATTTTTAGAATTTCACTCCACATAACAGCGCTTAGCAATGTGCACCGCGGTAAGCATCATAGAATTCCACAGATGAGACTCTTGAATTACTTTCACGTATTCTCCTGTATGTGTTGACATAAAAAAGTGATCTTATTAAAAATCTATTGTTTTGAATTAAAATACTCGTACATGAAATGCATCCATCAATACATATTTTCGCACCAGGATATGAGCAAAAAATCATCACAATGTTAAAGATTCCCAATCAACGCTGGTAGGAGTGACGATATCATATACGCTGATTGTATATTGATTCAAGTTGAACAAGCAGTCGTATCCTGATTATCATCACATTGCCATTATCTATGTTTCAATAAAAATAAACGATCACTGCGAACGAAATCTGTATATTTAATATAAACAACAGCCGTAAGCAAGCGCAACAATTCCATAATAATTTCAGTCAAAAAATGCCTTTTATAGTAGATGTTACAATTAATCTAAAAATTGTTTATTCAGCGAAATTACGGAGTGCATTAAAATGTTATGTGGCGGCTTCTGTTTTATCAATTGTACCAATTTCGCTATCTATGCTGTCACCAGAGGTCGCTTCAAGTACTATTGCGCCTATCAAGGTGGGAGTCGAGCTGGCTCTATATAAGCAGATGATCATACGGACCAGAACTCTTCTCTCTTCTATCTCGACGCCTTCGTAAACTGATCAATCACTCGCCGTCTACCGAAAGATGCCACTGTGTTACGTGCCCGCTAAAGTTACAGTATTTTGAAGGTTAATATCTACTAGTAACCTTCAAAATACTGGTATCAGTGTACGGATACATGCGTGCCAGCTTTCGTCAAACGGTCTATACTGCTCATCTCTCGCGAGACTCCTCGATAGTATACTGGTAGTATCGGGTGCACGTGCGTCACACGACTCTTATGCTTGTGAAGAAAGTTCAAGGCCGGCATTCCACGAGGAAGAACATCAGCTGAAGTGACAAAACAAAGCCTGACGTACAACTGGCACGCGCGTAACATTCTTCTTAGTAAACTATATATATCATAAACGTATCACTATTCGTCTTTTGTAGTAAAGAAAGTCATTCAACTTGATTTTATATCCCAATTAGAAAAAATATATTTTTAAATTCTTAAACGCCACACTTGAGTTAAATTACATTAATATCTACTTTTTCTTTGTTTTAATGTGGAACACATTTAACACTAGTAATTAAATATAAACATACAATTATACATCAAATTTTATACGCATCAATTCAATCAGAAAAAATATCGGCAGACGCGGGATTCGAACCACGAGCCTTGCAACCTTTGCTCCGTTCTACACACCGCGCTGTCCACTCGACTATTTCTCTACCTGAATTAGAGTTTCAGATAGAGTTTCAAGTAGAGTTTAATATATAATCTGAATAAACCAACTCAAAACTAAATAAATTATTAATCTTGAAGAAGACCCCTGCAATGGCGGTCGACATATTGGTTGAAAAAAGTTCACCACACACGGCTCAACCCAAAAGCCACAACAACATTTAACACTGCTTACTTACGGATCTGAAAATTGCTGTTTCGTTTTAATGTTTTTTCATCAGTTTTTCATGCAATAATAGCATAGATAGTTAAAAAGTAATTTTTTTAGTAAATGTTAATTTATAAAAAATATATTGCTGACGTAATGGGATGTGTTATGGTAATATAGTTATTAAATTTTATTGTATATCTGATGTCTTGGCAGCTTTAAATCTCTTTTATAACTTAAATTCACACTAATACTCACCTTTAACATTTAATTTTTTAGCGTTTTTATCATTGTCTTTTTGAAACGTATGGTCTAATTTAAAACTAATTCGTAATGCGAAATATACGGAGACAAGTATGAGCGTACAACACGTGCGCAAATGGTGCAGAGAGTTCGAGAACGGGCGTACTGACGTCCATAATGAGGAGCGTTCCGGACGGCCATCTGTTTCTGACGAAACAATCGCAAAAGTGGAGGCAGCGATGCTCTCAGATCGAAGAGTGACGGTTCGTAAGCTCTCCGAAATGATCCCTGATGTCAGCAAAACCTCTATTGACAAAATAAATAAAGGTTTGCGCGAGGTGGGTGCCAAGAATATTGACCGTACGATAACTTTGGATAGGGTATGGTCAAACACCCTCCCTACAGCCCGGACTTAGCCCCAAGTGACTACCATCTCTTCCACGAGAAACTTATTTTACGGATAACCCTCATAATAAGAAATTTAACTCTTAGAACATTCATATATGTTTGTGCAATTTATATATATTTCTAATATTTCGGCGATCTTCGTGAAACTAGAAAGTTAATAGCTAATGAAATAAAATATGTCTGACCATAAAATATATATTGTATTGTATATACAATGGTATATAATGTATATATGTTGATACCGGTATCCTATTTTTGCTCAGATTGGTTTTGGATGACCTGCCAATTTTGTTGTGACGTCAGCCAAAGATCTTTGCCCCCTTGGCAGTAAAAAGGTAATTCTTTCATGTTAAATAAACTCGTAAAAATACAATAAAGCAGTTCCCAAGCGCCATAGAAAAGTGTGGTGCTATTAAATTTGCTCGACGTATGTGTTTATTTGCGGCAACTGCTCGCCGTTTGGAGCATGTGGCTAAAAATAAACAAAAAAATTAGAAATTAAATAATAAATTATATTTTGTTACGTTTAACACGTTAACGCCAACGTAATGTTTTTAATGAATTCGACTCCATATAGGTCACATTCAGTGTTAAAATTCCATTGAAATGTAACCACTGGCGTACAGGGACTGTTTGTTTGAAGAAAAAAAACGTAGGTCACCGGTAACCCACAGGGCGCCCTTTTCACCAACAGCGTACGTCACCTACGTGGCGTGGAACGTTTTAAATGGTGATATAAAAACGCCATTTGAAAAGTTAATATTCGTTTCATAGATGGAACTTATGTTCGCCACAATTTGCCGTCAAACAGTTATGTCCGCTGCCACTCTATCGGATATCTCTGCACCTAAGACGGCAGCTATGTAGTCACTTGTTAATCAGAATTTTCAATGAGATTGATTCATTGATTGCTAATTCACTATCAAAGTATCAATGTGTTAAAAACAGTTCAGCCGCATTTCGTTCCAAGACAATTCGTTCAACGACTTATCGGTAACGATGTAGGGCGCAATGGACGTCTGTGACTATGGATCTCTGGACTTGACGATCACTGGAAAAATCCTTAAGTTAAGTTAGGTTAGCGGGACATCCAGTACACCAGTTGTACCGTGCGCCAAATGTCCCGTGCACTAGACGTCCAGTCGTGACACCGTTAAAAACACTAAATAAAATATGATGTATTTATAATTAAAGCATAATAATTGTAGGCGATTCGATTGTGAAAATGTGAGGTTTTTAAATTTATTTACTAGGGTTTTACTCTCTATTTTTGATACTTTGATACTATGACCATGTAGTAGCTGCCATCAGCCCGGCACTCCCAAGGCCCTGAAACATTTGGTTCCAAAGGGTGGTTCAACCCAAAATGTACACCATTGAAGGGATATTTGTGGAAAAGCGCTTCAAACGCCAAAGCAACTAAATATTCGTAGTATTTTCAACATGCATTTACAAAAAAAAAAAAAAAACGTAAATGCATGGAATGGAGGGAATAATTTTTCCTATTTTTAGCTAACAACAAACTAACCTTTGCGGTTTAAAAAAACGAATTAAATTGAATAATTTACATTTATAGTTTGTTATTATTCACGCTGTATGGGCTTATGTATTTTAATTAGCGCAATTTCTTATCTAACCGCGAATCTCATTTTATATAAAAAAATATACGTAATGGTGGTCCATACATAATAATAAAGAATGAAAACACTAACAAATTATCATGTGTTTATAAATATTGCGTTCAGCTGGCCATAGGACCAAATAGTTCTGGCCTCTGGAGCGCGTCTGACTAATCATTCGTTGATAAAAATATCATATGTTAACAATATAAGTTACGAGTATTTTAAATGTGCATAATATATACTCGTATGAGTATTATTATGTATTAATTTTTCAACTCACAACCGACAAATCGTCATGCACTTGCACGTTTATTGTGTATCGACCAAGAACTGGCAGTTTCCAAAGTTCCTTCCTTAATGACACCAGTAAGCTGTTTCCTCCTTCCTACAATCTGGATCTCTTTACGAAACAGATAAATATGCACTTGCAATCTCCCTAACCCGCACACGAACACAACACACGGTTTCCGCGTGCAGCGTCCAGCCTCCCTTGCTGAACGTCATAGAGTGCACTGGTCTTGAAAAAAAAACAAATCTTATGTATTGATATCAGCTCGATATAGCCATTGCAGGCTGGTGCCGACAACCTCGATATACAATCTTTCGTCTCTTATTTTCGTTCGCTCATCGGACCCGCATGTGTTGTCATTTTGTAATGACCTTAGGAGGACTTGTTATGTAGATCGCCGCTTGCGTGGATGTCAGCGACCACGGCGCCCGGTGCCCAGTCAGTTGTGTGCCAACCGCGGTGAGGTTGTATTATGGCCGGGCCGGCATGTTATTCCGCTAGGGCCGGAAGCTTGTAAAGTTTGTCGTGAAAGTATATGTGCTTCTGGAAAAGTCTGTGTGTTGTTCTTCTGCTCCTCACCCTGCCACCACGCAATTCAATAACTAACTTGGAGAGGAGGATGTTACATTGTTATCAAATTAATGATTCAATTAGTTTGTTTTTAATTAACATAAATACGTGTATTTCAGCGGTTCTTTAATATGTTTGCTGATATATTTTATTTCTCTGTTCACAGGAGGATCTGATAGTAACAAAGGGAAGAGCAAAAAATGGAGGAAGATATTACAATTTCCGCACATATCACAATGCATAGACCTGAAAAACAAAATAGGTAAGTCCAAAAAATTCAATTATTTATATATTATTTATATGTGTATATATAAATTTAAATTTGTTATTTTGTTAGGTCGCACAATTTGTAGATGTTCGAGTATATGCAACAATGATATCAGAATAGTGGCAACAATGAAAACTGGTCTATTTGGCAGCTACGAGGGTTATCCTTAATATAAGATTCCCATGGCACTACAGTCCGGAAAAGCGCTGTTGTGGTGGATCCCGCAATTATGTAGTGCACCTTGGTACCCCCACTTCAAATCCCTTCCGTAGCGAGGTGCCTGCGGAGCTCAGTCTTGGCTTAGCAGCCGTACGTGATGGATCTCCCCGTCGCTTCGCCCGCTAGGTCATCAGTTTCCTCTCGGCGACTCTGGGTGCTACCATTCTTTAGACTGTTATTTGGTTTCGAGTGTGAGATAGTGCACCCAAGTCTCGTCTCCAGTGACGATGGAATCGAGATATTCCTCTCCATGAGTTCCGTGGTCTTGAAGAAGTTCTTGGGCCGCTTCAACGCGTTTATGTTTTTGGTCTTTGGTCAAGGTGTGAGCTGTGCTCGGTGATCCGTCTCCTGATGGCAAAAAACATTGCCGACCCCCTGCAAAATGGACTGACGACATTAGAAGAATAGCGGGAGTGACCTGGATGCGTAAGGCGGAGGATCGAAGAGGATGGCGACTCGTGCAGGAGGCTTACGTTTAACAGTGGACGGATTCAGGCTGATGATGATGAATGCTTCTCATTTTTGCAATTTCACACGTACTCGCGTGGAGAGCAATAACAGAAGATAGTGTTTTTTGTATTTGTCATTTTGTGTTCATTTTACTCTTACTGCGTATGTAAAGCGATATTGTTCTACCGAGGGATAAATAGAATTTGTTGAAAGCATCCAAGGCCGGTGCCTATGCGGGTTCTTTATGGTGTACTAAGAGCCGGGTGTCTCATAAACAAGGATTATACCGCGGTCGGGCACGCATCCATGTGGTGGACGACTTTAGGAATAAATCCAACACACTAGAATCTCTGTTCAAATATACCTACATACCTACCTGTAGGTAAAACATATAGTCGTTGGACATTTAACCTTTATCAACATATGTGTACCTTAGGGTGTCCCAGGCTATGTATAGGAAAATTATTTTTTTCGAAATGAAATCGGCTCACCCTCTATTTTTATGTGGTTTGGTCCTAGTAACTCACATAATAAATTTCATTGCTATCGGAGAATGTTTTCTGATAGCGACTTGATGTTGAAGTTTTAATATAAATTTTTGTATGAAGGCCAAAAGGAGCTTTTGAAAACTTATTGTTTATTCAGCAAATAAAACGCTATTTTATCTCTTTCTTACAAATATTAAGTAAATATTATGTAAATATTATTATCTATTACAGAAAATTAAAAAAAAATATTGCTTTTTATAATCAGGGCTTAGCTTTCGCGCGCCTTAGAATTCTAGTATTGACATGTTCCGATGCGAGTCGCTATCTTTTCCTGTGGTTTTGATGACGTGAAATTCACACAAAACTAGGGGGTGAGCCTTGAAAAAAAAACGAAAAAAAAAGTTTTGGGACACCCTAGTGTACGTATAGCTCAATGGTCAAAGCGTTTGCTTGACAAGCCGAAGGTCGTGGGTTCGTTCCCCAACGAAGATTAAAAAATAAAAGTTTATAAAAAACCACGCATCATCCTTATTACTACAGGAATTTACTATGAATGGGTGGTCTTCGCGGGACGACTTTCGTCTACCACCAATTTTAATTAATAGACTATGTCTGTCATTTTACCGGTGAGGGATCAAATTCACAGCAACCGGGGGTATTTTAGAGCTCAGAAATCGATTAATTTTTTTTTTAAATCTCCGTCGGGGATCGAACCCACGACCTTTGGCTTGCAAAGCAAACGCCTTGACCATTGAGCTATTCCCGCTGGCATAATATATATAAGAATAATAACTGTCGTGTTAACCCTGGATTAAACATATACATATTATAATCTATTTTTTACATTGAGATGGATTCACGCCGTGTCAAAAATATTTAAAAATATGACACGGAGTAGGGATATAGTACTCGTAGCTTTTATGGCGTAACTCCATGAATAATATTTTAAATTTATTTTTATGTGAACATGTTTATGTTCGTTCGCTGACACTTGACACTCCACCAAGAGCCCATGCAGCCGGCTATTAGGATTGATGGGCTGATATGGAAAGCGTGCCCCTTTCAAATATTTGTGTGTCGTGATATTACACGACATCACTTGCAATGATAAGGTTTTAGCGTAAATATCAACAGTCTATGAAGACGTTAAAGTGAATTTCATGGAACTAATCGTGATAATATGCTATGCTCACAAAGAGTTTGCCAGATATTTTAAGGTGTGAATTTGAGTTACAAATTGGAGTTTAAATGTAAAAAAAATAGATAGTTTTGCGGGGTTCCCTGCAAGTTACACACGGGTCGTCAACCTGGTCCGTACCGCCAACTAGTGGGCGATATGGACTTCCGTGGTGGACGGTGGGCGATTTTTGTAGATTTTCAAATCTCCTTAATTCCTTCTAAAATTTCTTCCACCCATATACTATTGAAATATCGGGAGGTTAGTGGGCGGTAGGGAAATTTTACCATGAAAAATAGGCAAAACTGGGCGCTAGGCATAAAAAGGTTGACGACCACTGGGTTAGATCATGCGTCTGGCGAACAGTTGAAGAACGTAGGAGCCTATTCCATGTCAGCTTTGTTAACCGCGCGCATAGCCCTGACGATTCCATTGATGAAGTTTAACAGCAAGGCACCGTCAGACCTAAGCAGCAGTTCAGGAAAATCCTCCCAAGAAATGGCAGAGACTCCCAGGCGACAACACAGAACGCGTCTCCTATTCTCTGGAGAATGTCTTTCTGGCTGCTGTATGCCTGAATCACATGGACATGCGTCGCAAGAAGAGAGGCCAAATCTTTTACGTAATTCTCTAAAAAATTCCGTGTCCGGTAAACGCCTGAAATGAAAGGCTACAGAGTTCATCTTTTTCCAAGTCAATAATAAGTATTATTAATTAAATATACATATACTATACATAAAATTCTTTTTTCAACGCGTCAATCCAAGCACAAAAATAACGGCAGAAGCGGGATGCGAACCGCGGACCTTGGAAACCAACTATGCCCAGGTATTCATACCTCTCAGCCATACTCAATAATAAGTATTCGATGGATAGAAAGAAAGACTTGGTTATTCCACCGGAAGTTGATGGAGTGACGATGAAAAAGGCTTCCATCTTAGATATATTATCTTTTATTAATTATCATCTTTTAACCCTTTCGCATCGGTTGTCGATATATGCCGTCCAAGATTCTCCTACCGTTGTCATCGGAAGCCGTGATATATCGTTTTGCTACTTTCAGTACTCATTGTGACATCTACGGTAGAAACTTGGAACTGCAGTCATGTGTCAATGCCACCACATGTATTGATTTACATAATGAACATTTGTTAAATATAATAGTTTTTTATGCATCATCTGATAGTAAGGATAAAAAACCAATGTAACATATGAAAATAGGCCAAATAAGTACATTTATGCTTCAAATACTAGTTTTAAGCAAAAAAAATAGTTTGAAAAATTCACGCCGTATTGACAGTATAATTTGTATTCCACCGAGCCGTAACGAAAGGGTTAAAGACAAAAAACAAACATACATTAAAAGTAGTTGAATCCGCAGATCAAATCACTTCATCGCCTTTTAGCGGTATTCTCATTTTTTTATGCAATTCAAAAAAAAACATATTTCGTAGTAAATTTAATAGTTATTTTTATTGTCCATACAAGTACCAGTAGAAGCGGGAACTTTTATCATCTTTCTATCTCTCTCTTCCGTTTTGTTGGATCTTCTCAACAGTTAGGCTAACAAGTTTGTAACATCGAGATTCGATTTATTTAGAAGGCGTTCGTTTGTAATTCTAGCCGTCTTCACTACAAGTTGAAACTCTATCGTTCTGTAGTTGGAATTCTACTCGCGCCAACTTTTATCTATATTGCGCACCAGTGTGCCTCAATTCAATTTACTCTAAGGCTCTTTATTTTATATTCCGCGAAACGCTCCGGAGAAAAAATGTTCTCATATTTATTTAAGAAACGCGTAACATTGAGATATAAGCACTAACATCCTCCTCTCTTTTATAAGGTTGTTATTCGGTTGCGTGGTGGCAGGATGGGGAGCAGATTAATAACACAAAGAACTTGTTTTTGAAACACTGACATATTTATTTCGATAACTTTACAAACTAATGGCCCGACCTATGCACAGCATTCAGGCCGGGCCACAATACAATATGATCTCGCCGACGTCGGCACACGACTGACCCGTGCGGCGCCGTGATCGGTCACCAGCGCCGCAAGTGGCAATCTATATAACCAACGTCACACCCGTGACCGGACTTGTCCAAAATGCCTACATGGCGACACATACATGTACGACAAGCGAACAGAAATAAGAGACGGAAGATTTTATATCGAGGTTTTCGGTACCAGTCAGCAAGGGCTATATCATGCTGATGTCAGAACTAGCTTTACGTTTGTATACCAAGGATTAAATATTAAACAAAAGTGCTGAAAGTGCATCATTCAGAGGCAGAATCAAGAACCACATTTTGCCTAGGGAGGCAAAGAAGCGCATTTGGAATGACCATTTGGCAATAAAAAAAACGCTCTACAAATGCTACAATCATATTAATAAGTGCATTATAATTTAATAGTCGCATTTCCCTTCATATATCCATCTCAATCAAATCATAAAGTCTTACATACACTACGTTTAAGCTATTAACTTAATTGGCTTTCAAATGAATTCGCGTCTTTGAATTTAATTATCTACTACGGTGGTAGATGTCCCAGTACATATTAACGTCTGAATTGCAGATAAATATACGTTTTATCACGCTAGACGTGCAGTAAAGGTGACCCCTAGCCGTAACAACCGTTTAACCACGCCCAGTCGGACCCCACCGACAATGTTTTCAGTTCCACCTTTTCAAATTAGATCCACCGATTTGCCGACATTGCATCGTGTGAGGTTGGCGAATTTAAGTAGGAACGACGTCATTCCAACCGCATTCGAATGCACAAAAGATAGTCGAATAAAACGAGATTCAAATGGAATAATAACATGGTGGTCGCGCTGTGCATGGCTTGAATGAAATGCACTGCTTCAGAGGCATTTCACTGCTATTTTTTTTTTTTAAATCAGATATATAATGGTAAAAGCTGAAAATGTATAAAGAGCCTTTACAAGGTCATTTTACGATCAAGAAGAGCGGTTCTGAAAAGAACGCTCTATTTCGACCACTTTCGAGAAAAGAGTCGCAGACTTATTATTATTCTTCGAGGCCAGAGTTTCTTACTCGTGTACAGTCGATAGGAAAACGGAGAGCGCATCTTGCATATCAGTTTCGCGCAATGTTTTCCTTATAACCTTTGTGGAATCGTTGTTAATCTACATTAAGTTGCCTAACTTGTCTTGAATCGTGGTAACTGATCGCGATTCTGTGTGTAACGACCGGCAATCAAAGAGTTTCCGATGAGATTCTTAAGTTATTTTTCTCAACGGGCGGACTGTAAAACCTGCCTAAAACTTTACGCCAAAAATAATTATGGTCTTAATGACTTGAGTGAAGCAATAATGAGCTATGATTTAAATTTGTTCATTTTTATCCATCGATAATTCTTGGCGGAATTTCATAATTGCAAAGCTTCAAATAAAGATTTAAAAAAATAATTAGTTCCAAAATTTTATGTGTTTCTGCCCTGGAGGTCTTCGATAACTATTATATACGTACTCCTATGTTTTTTTTAAATGTAAACACGTACAGGAGAATACCGATACACGGTGTTAGTGAATCTAAAGTCTCACCTGTGGAATTCTATGACGCTTACCACGCTGCATATGGCTAAGCGCTGCATGTGGAGTGTTGATCCGCCAACGTCATAGACTACAGCCCGACATTCACGTATCATTCATTTACAAGTATTACAGGAACTCTTTATGAATGCGTGGGTGTTGATCACGGGACAAATTTCGAAAGACTTTTTCTGAAGCACATTTCTGAAGCATATTTCGATAACTTTACAAACTTCTGGCCTGGACCACAGCATTCAGCCTGGGCCACAATACAATGCGATCTCGCCGCCGTCGGCTCACGACTGAGCGCGCTCGTGACGGGCTGTCGCCCAGCGCCGCACGTGGCGATCTATATAACTAACGTCACACGCGTGACCGGACTTGTTCAAAATGCCAATATGGCGACACATACATGTATGACAAGCGAACCGAAATACGAGACGAAAGACTGTATATCTTGGTTTTTGGTACTAGTCAGCAAGGGCTATTATAATTCTGATGTGAAAGACTGAAGAAAAATACCTTGTATGCAAAACCGAGGCTTTATTTCTGAGATGAACAGTTTCTAATCGTTATCCATGTTAAAAACAAATTGGAATATAATTCTGCCGTTATTTTTGTGCTTGGATTGACGCGTTGAAAAAAGAATTTTATGTATAGTATATGTATATTTAAGTAATAATAATATTGTAATATAGTCAATGATCTATAAAAGTAGATTAGAATATTGAAATAATAAAATAATATTCTAATAAAAATTTAAAAATTCATGGAATATAATTCATCAATTTTGAATTCGTATATAAGATTGCACAATGGGAATCCAGGGCATTGTTGTATCAGTGTGTTATTATGCGAGTATTTTAGTGTTTTTTCTCGTGTTTCGATTGTTACGATTCTCTTTTAGCGAATATTCGATGTGAAGGTCTCGTCATAAACAATAATATTGTCATGTTTTCTTGATTGCTATTCGCCTCGAATGACACTTTTTTATTGATCGTAAATCGCTAACTGTGTTTTCCTCGATTACGTTTCCTAGACATTCTTAAAAACGAAAAAAAAATCCAAAACATTTTTCGCATCTCACTGTTGTAGTGATTGACAAGATAAATCAAATTAACAAAGCATGCTTAATATCCAGTCCGCGGAACAGTGACGTTCAGTCGGTTCACTCAGTCATTTATCGCTACTATTGTGGAAACTGCTCTTCTGAATTTTCTTAATTTATCCCTACCGTACTTTATCATCATCATCAGAAATGCGGATCCCTTTCGAAAGCCATACTTATATATATTAACATCCTCATCTCTTTCAAAAAAGTGTTTACTCCGTCGCGTGGTGGAATGATGAGCAGGTTAGCAAAACAAAGACTTTTTCTGAAGCACATTGACATATATTTACGATAAACTTTACAAGCTTCCGGTCCAGGCGGAATGACATGCCGGCTGGCCGTACTGCGACCTTCTCGGTCGTCAGCACACAATCTACTTTAATGACGCATTGAAATGTTACCTATTTTGTAATGTCATTTAAGGAAAATAAAATAAACTGTCAAAACAACTGCCGCGCCGGTGATGAACTATCGCACAGCGACACCAGTGACGATATATGTAACTAGTCCAAAAATGCCAATATGGCGGTCACATGCATGTCGACAAGCGAACAGAAATAAGAGACGAAATATTGTTTATCGAGGTTTTCGGTACTAGTCAGCAAGGGATATAACATGCTTATGTCAATATATAAGTTACACCGAACACATCGTATAAAATAAAATTTTGCTTTGTTTTGTGTGATCGAAGGGAGACCTGGCTGAGACATATATTAAGAATACCGCAGGAGAACATAAATTATAACTGCCTTTTTTAAGCCCTTGGACTCGTAATGTACTTGGCGGAGCTGCGGGAGGCGGAGCTGACTTGATGTGAGGCGAATAATATGGTGGCTGACAGATTTGTGGCTGCAGTTCGCGGATGCCATATGCTCCAGTTAGGAGAGTGGACATGGTATGATGATGACGGTGTGTTTTCATGTGGCAACCGTTCCCTGTTTGATAGATAAGACATTCTTACCTTTTTGATGCAAAAAATGGCGAAAATGCTGGTTTTCACTTTTATAGAAAGGCTACCAAACAAAAACTATAAAACTAGAATCAATAGGACTATTTCATAAACAAGTTGTGCTGTATCAGCTGTCAAAATATATAATTATAATGCGAATAAGTCATCAGTTTTGTAAAATCACTTTCCGAGTAACCTACGAGTTACAACATATTTTTCTTATTTAGCCTCGCCATTTCCCACCATCTGGGGTCGGCTCTCCTTGTGCACATTTTCCATGTCTGTCTGTCCTGCGTTGCATTCTCGGTCAAGCCCAGAGTTTTAAGATCCTTGTCTACAGTTGCAGTACAGGTTGCCTGTGGTCTTCCAGGTCTTCTTTTCAGCGTGGGTATGTTGAGGGCTTTCTTCACCATGTAGTCCTCATCTCTACGAGTTAAAACATATATATCGTAATATTTAAAAAAAATGTATATTTATGTCTTGATGAGCAAATTCAATAAAAAAGCCAAAATTCTTGAGTCAAAGAATATTTCTTTAGGACTCCGCAAGCAACTTGCCAAAACACTTGTTTGGAGCATCTTAATTTACGGCTGTGAGACATGGTGCTTATCTGAAAGTGATAAAAAAAGACTAGAGGCCTTTGAGATGTGGTCGTACAGAAGAATTCTCGGAATTTCCTGGAGAGACCACGTCACGAACAATGAGGTTCTCAGAATAATCAAGGAAGATAGGCAACTAATAAGAACCTTCTCAGAGAGGCGAGCCCGATGGATTGGTCACATCATACGCCACGGTGGTCTTCTTCACGATATTGTGGAGGGGATGGTTGAGGGTAGAAACTGTAGAGGGCGCCCTAGACGGGAGTATTTGCAGCAAGTATTCGAGGACATTAACTGTAGCGCTTATGCTGAGCTGAAAAGGGTTGCGGAGGACCGAGAGGAATGAAGATCGAGATGCAAGATTCTGTTGCTGCAAACCAATCCACCGGATTGATACTACTACGAAGAAGAGCAAATTATCACACAGCTTTTTGGCTAAACATTGTGGTAGCCATATGGTCCAAAATGAGAAGCATATGGTACAGAGACCAATAAACAATAATATCGTTATGTTTCTTGATTGGTATTCGTCCCGCGGCTCTCATTTTATTGATCGTAAATCTGAGATTTCTTCCTCCTCTCTCCTCTAACTCTATTGCTCTTACTGCTGCTGAGAAAATGTCGTCGGGCCAACAAACTATAATGTATACCGTGTGATCGTTATTTTTTATCGCAATAACATAAACTGGAAACTATAAAAATATTTTTATGGCCGATTTTTTGATTTTTCTGAAAATATAAAAATTCTGCTTTGACAATTTATTTTGTAGGTAATGCTTTTTTTAAAATCAAAAATAGATGTATACGAGTATATTTGTATACGTACATCAATATAAAGAAAAATGAATGTGTGTATGTTTGTTTGTTACTTATGTGTGCCTTTACTGCTTATCCAATCACGATGAAATTTTGTATATATGTCAACTGTGCATCCGGGAAGATTTCTGTATCATTAAAATCACATTTTACAACTCGATCGAACTTAGTACTGGATTTTTGAGTAGGGTATATCTTCAAGTAGGGTTACCTACTCGATGATGACAAATTCAGTACCGAGAGTCTAAAATCTGTCGTTTGTTGATTTTAGTCGCCTTAGGCAAGCATTTCATAGAATAATACTCACTGTAAATACTTAGTCTAGTAGTCTAGTCGTTTGAGGCGTCGATCTTTTGTTTTGATCAATTTTAATTTATAAAATTAATGAAAATAAATATATAAATAAATATGATAGGAAAAATGTGATTCTTATTCTTCTTCAAGACCTCAACGCTTAGGTTCGTGACTCCTAGACGAATTTCTGATTTTTCATTTTCTACCTTTTGTACATTGTTAGCAATATTCATTGCGAATTGAATAATGTATGTAGTTGTGGTCATGTGACACTTTTAACTTATCCGTCCATCTGATATAATAATATTCCTCTGCATCGTACATTTTCAATGTTACCAATTATCAATACTCTCCATATTGCTATTATCTGGCTAAATGCGTGAATACCGTCTATATATACTCTATGACTTTGGCGGATCAACAATCCATATGCAGTGCTTAGCCATAATTAAAAAATGGCAAGCGTCATTGAATTCACATATGAGATTTCTCCATTACCGTATGTTGGTATTCTACATCAGCCTAAAAGAGCTGTATCAATAGCTTACTGGTGGCGTTTAAAATGTTTTTTTTTTTAAGTTGTCACGCTCCTGTTCAATACAATTATTGATGGATCGCTTTGCTCTCCTTGTTTCAGACGTCCAGTACGGCTACGTGGTGGACCAGCAGCCCATCGGCCGGTTACTCTTCAGACAGTTTTGCGAGAAGAAGCGACCGCAGTACCACCGATACATCAACTTCCTCGACGAGGTGACTATCAATCTTACTATCAACAATTATCATCTGGTGATCCGTTAGCCGCTGACGCAGTAATTGATGATCTTTTAATTACCTGACAATGTAGTGTCCTAAGGCTGGTCCTATTCTCAAATCACCGGAAGAACAACAAAATCCAAAAACTTTTATTAAATCTACTCTTATTATTGTAATATTATATTATTCATCATATTTAACCTTTCTTTTAAGGTCCTAAAATAAAAACGCCCGCTCCGGTGTTGGGTAGACAGTACACCATCAAAAATCAGCGTTTTTAAATCGTAAAAATAAAAACATTCATAGCTAATCCCCTTTGTTAATTATAATTGAAGTCAAAAGTTAAAATAATTATAATATATCGGTTGAAAACATTAAAAAACCATCTGGTTTCAAGTACGATAGCTACTACCGCTAGTCGTAGTTGCCGGAATGGCTCACTCCCACTCACTTCCCTCCTTTTTCTTTCATACTTCCTTCACAGTGAAGTATGAAAGAGTGACATCTGAATATAGTGTCGCACTTCCCGTACATCGTCGAGACCCAAGGTCGAGGCACTCACAACGCGAATTTGTTTCCTAATTTTCCTTTTGTTTGTGATTTTTTTTCACTGCATGATAGTTTGATGGACGTTTTGTTATTCGTTATGATGGTCACGCCTGTGTTATTTATTGTTATCCAGGTGGAAAGGTACGAGCTGGAGTCGGACGAGACTCGCGTGGAATCGGCCAACGATGTGATGGAGAAGTTCCTGCGGCAGATCGGGGCAGAGTCCAGGGATGAGGTGGACCTCACCACGGTCATCGATGTGCTGGACAAGGACCTCATAGTCAACTTCAAAGAAAAATGCGTCGGTGAGTAAAAAAAACATCTTTTGCTTTCCCTACAACTGTTACTACTATCATGGTCCTGCGACACGCATGCCAACCTGTTGCTCTATCTTTTATGTGGTTTCCCAGTGGTATCTCTTCAGCTGCTATGTTAATCACTGTTTCAGTACACATTCTTTTATCCCTTTCGCATCGGTATCCAATTTATGCCGTCTAAGATTTCCCTACCGTTGACATCGGTAGCCGTGATATATCGTTTTGCTACTTTCAGTACTCATTGTGACGTCTACGGTAGGAACTTTGATCAACTTACATGTATTCTTTACAGGAATCTGTAAAGCATGTAAATAAATATCGTTAGGTTCCGTCACAGGAGCGATTTTTCTGTAAACGACATGTGTCAATGCCACCACATGTATGGAGTTATATAATGAACGTTTGTTAAATATAATAGTTTTGTATGCATCATCTGATAGCTAAGGGATAGAAGAATCAATGTGATATATGAAAATAGGTCAGATAAGTACATTTATGCTTCAAATACTAGTTTTAAGCAAAAAAAATGGTTTGAAAAATTCACGCCGTATTGACAGTATAATTTGTATTCCACCGAGCCATAACGAAAGGGTTAAACGATTTTATTTTGGGAACCGATTCATTGAATTATATGAAAGGTGTGTTCTTTACGTGCCACTTTCTGAAACTAATACGTATCGCGTAAAAAAAGGATGGGGCTTAAATACTATTTTATAATAGATGCACGTCATATTTATTAACGAAAGTACGTTATACTGAATAACTTTTAAAAAATAGCGCGATAATACACAAGTACACATATGTTTTTGTTATCACAGAACCCAGTTTAGCTGTGTGAAAAAAGATTTACATGTACCCACTTTTACCTTAACCTTCAGGGACGCTAATTATAACGGTGGCCGTGAAAGCCTACGCACTTGTAACACATTTGAAAAACAATTATCGTTCTCTCGGAGTCGATAATGTTGTTTTTCAAGTCAATTAGACACACAATCAATTAATTTTACTTCGGCTATTTACGCACTGTCTGACGCTGAAAGGCGATGGCGAGTCTTTTTCAAAAGAGTTAAAAAATCATACTCCATATTTACTAACGTTATTGTTTTTTTTTACATGTATTATTAATTAACTCTCCAGAGACGAGCGTGACCGTATGGTCACAGTGAAAACTATTGTCTATTTATCCCTACTCCGGTCCCTTTTCTACCTCATACCTTTATCTTTCGCTCAGTTTCGGTTAAGAAGTGTCTCCACCACAGTTATTCTGCAGCCGCGGCAGCGGAAACAGTTACCAAGTACCCTTGTGAGATATTTTATTTCGGGTTGAATTTTTTTTCTACAAAATGCATACTTCAAAAGAGTAAATACAATTTTCAATATTTTTAAAAATGATTTACGTAATTTTTACTAATCCATTTCGTATAACAATATGTCGATCTATGAAGGTAATATCATAAATATTTTCGGTGTAGCTGTATTTCAACCCCAAAGGCTAGCCAAGGTTTGAATCCATACAACAAACAAAATAAAGAATAATGTTTCATACAAAATAAATTGTCAATGATAAGGACTAGCGTGACCATACGGTCACATAGCTTTTCTACAAGAAAGCATCGTGTATTTTTATTTTTTTTGCTAGATGAAGAAGACTACATGCTGCTAAAATATAGCTTAAAACTATAGTTCTTATCATAAAAAATCTCTCTTCTCTGGAGGGTTAAAACGCTTAATTAATTTACTATATTATATGTTAGGCGTATTTACGCCGTAAAATTTTATTGTAAAAATACATTTGAGTGAAAAATACCCCGCAGGTGTTTTTTTTATTTTCTTTTTTACAGTATTGTTGTTATATTGCAGGTTAATATTTTCCCCTCACGACAGGTTATTTTACCAGTGGTAGAACCTTTAAATTTAATATATTTACGGCTGATATATATATTTTTTTGATTTGAGTAAAAGATAATCGTAATGTTTAAAAAAAACTATTATTGTATAATCTAACACCCCCTTACTAAGGAAAAAATATTACTTTACGTCGCCGGGATCGTTATTAGGACACGTGGTGGACAGATGTGGAGCAGATGAGCAACACGCAGACTTTTTCAGAAACACACATTTTCGATACACTTGACAAACTTTCAGCACGGGCGGAGGAGTTACATGCTTTCAGTCACCGGGCCGATCACGACACGCTACTGGTCGCGGTCGGGGGACAACTGGCTACTGGCCACCGGGCGCCCGCGGTCGGTGACACCAAGCGCCGCAGGTGGCGATCAACAGAACTAGTCCTGCCGACGGTCTGTCAAATAATTACAAAATGGCGACACAGCACCATCTAGACTGAGACTTACACCTTTTACGTATGCGAGTAAGACGAGCGAACAAAAATAAGAGACAAAAGATCATATATTGAGGTTTTTAGCACCAGCCTGCAAGGGCTTTATCAAGCTGACAATAATTTATATAGGTTTAATAACTTATATACACACATTATATATATTTTGTACATATACCTATCCCCCTTTCTAGTCTTTGGTCAAACACAAAAATATATTTACGGGTCAGTACGCTTTAACGTGTTGGAACTGATGAAACCTCCATTGAGGGCGAAACTGCAGTCTTGCATTTTTCTTTTTACATAATTAAGTTTTTTGGCACCAGCCTGCAAGGGCTATATCGAGCTGATATCAAATCTTATTTGGTTTACAAATATATAACGCTCAATATATAAATTTTTGGTACTGTGAAAAATAATTACAGTATATATTAAATCTGGTAAAAAAAAAAAACGCTTTTGGCACGTGTGCCTTGACGTTACGGTCACTGTCTTTTAGCCACATTGTGTTATTTTCGATAGTGACCTATTGAATGTTTTTGACCTTATATCTTGTTGCCTTAAGCATTTTTTTGTATTAATGAATGAATATTGACATTTTGTCAAGTCGGCGTGTTTGTAAACAATAATATAAATACAATAAAAAATGTATATATTATCTGAAAACGGAATTAATTTATAATACCAATTATCGGTCACTTGACAGCTTATCAACATTTTTTAAATACAAATAAGGATTTTTTTGAAATTAAAACGGATAAACACTTACGAGTATTTTATTCTGATATGTTAATACATTCATCTCAAGAAAACCATCAATAGGCAGATAATAGTAGTGTGGAGTGCGCGGTGTAGAATAAAGCAAAGGTTGCAAGGCTCGTGGTTCGAATCCCGCGTCTGCTGATATTTTTACTGAATGAATTGATGCGTATATATTTTTTTATGTATAATTGTATGTGTGTATTTAATTACTAAAACCATCAAGTTTAACCATTCCAATACGTTAAGCTCATGACAGTTTTGCCAATGCTAAACTAAAATTAAATATCGAAATTTATACCGGCGGGTATAGCTTACAAAGTCAAAGCGTTTACTTTCCAAACCGAAGGTCGTGCGTTCGATCCCCGACAGAGATTAAAAAATATTTTTTTAATCATTAATCTATTTCTAAGCTCTAAAGTACCTTGGTCTTTGTGATTTAGATCCTGTACCCGTAAAATGCCAGTCATAGCCTAGTAATCAAAATTTGTTGTAGACGAAAGTCGTCCCGTGAACACCACCCATTCATAGTATAGTAATAATAAAAAGATGCGTAAATGTCAATCTAGGTGTATCAGCTCGAATTACTACTATTAGTAGACTATTTACTGTCGAATTAAACACCTTTATTTATTTTTAAATTAGCATATTTAAAAAGTATAAAACAACCGTCAATAACGTGTTCACAATGAGTCAATGTTCTCATTAAAAAAATAATCTTTTTTTTACTCAGGATCAAATATTTATTTTGGTCTTTGCCCAGTGCAATGCAGCGGCCGCCAATCATTGAACCATATTTAATTTTCAGTGGCTCCCATTTTTTTTTATTTGACATTTCTTGAACGCTACTCCAATACTTTTCTTTCCCAACAACCGTCGTCTTTTCGACATTTATGTCCTGCCCATTGCCACTTGAGTGTGTCTATTCGTTCGTTGGCCTCCACTATTTGAGTTCTTCTTCGTATATCCTCGTTTCGGATTATATATTTTAGAGACACTCCAAGCATTGATCACTCCGTGGCATTTTGGGTGACCTTTCTTTTATGGTTAAAACCTGATGTAAGAATCCACGTCTCTGCAAGAAAAGTCAATACAGGGAGGATTCATTATCCCATGTGGTTATTGATTTATTTTATATATTTCATAACTCTTAAATACTTCCGGCTGGTGTGAATTTGATCCCCCACTCGTAAAATGCCACTCCTAGTATATTAATCAAAATTAGTGGCAGACGAAAGTCTTCCCGTAAAGACCACCCATTCATAGTGAATACCTGTAATGATAAGGATGATGCGTGAATGTCGGGTTTTAGTTAATGACATTGGAGAATTTACAGTCCACATGCAGCTCTTAGCCAAATGCAGCATGGTAAGCGTTATAGAATTCCACAGATGGCAATTCAGAATCACTATCTGTTGGTATTTTCCTGTATGTGTTGATATCAGCTTGATATAGCTCTTTTAGGCTGATGCCGAAAAGCCTCAAAAATCGTTATTTTGTCCCCTATTTTTGTTCGTTCGCCTGACATGCACATCTAATAATGCTAGTTTTAATTTTATATGAAAAAAATATACGGCGTTTGCATACGCCATTTTATTTGTTTTGACAGTTGCTCCATTTCATGTTGGTTCAACTGTCTACTTTAGTTTCTGAGTTAGCCGCGATTATCTTTGGGGTGCTTTCTGTTACAGTCGCGTGCCCGTGTCCGGAGTTGTCGCCCGACCGAGGCAGACGTTGCAACATGTTACGGTCGAGCGGGGAAACCGAAATCTTGTGTTGAAAATAAACCGCGAATTGTGCTTCTGAAAAAGTTATTTGCTTTGCGAACTGCTCCTGCATACTTCCTCCGCGTGTCTCGACGACGACCCCGCGACTTGTCCCCTTAATAAAGATGGGGGATGTTAGTGTTTATATAAAAAAAAAAAACTTTTTTTTCCTGGAAACCGCCGAACGTTGGAAATATTAAGATATTTTTTCATCGAAATATTTTTTCATTTTAATTTCAAGTTTGCCAATCCGTTCCGACTTTAACCTGTTCGCATCGGTACCCGATATACGCCGTGTAAGATTCCCCTACCGTCGACATCGGTAGACGTGATATATCGTTTTGCTACTTTCTTAAAATAGTTTTTTATGCACCATCTGATAATATAGTATGAAAATAGACCAGATAAGTACATCTATGCTTCAAATACTAGTTTTATAATTGACAGCTTAATTTTTATTCCACCGAGCCGTAATGAAAGGGTTAAAAAACGTTAAGTGATCTCTCATGCATTCGAGATTTTTTAATTTTTTTTATGTATTTATATCGATTCTCTGTCTCTGCCCAGCGCTTATCCAAAGAGCGTGCGAATAAATAAATAAATAAATAAATATTTATGTGTCTGGTGAACCTTGTCCTTGGGGTCTGGATCTCAGAGAAACAAGATAATAGCCAAATTATTTGTTGAACTTACAATCGCTAGACAAATTTAATGATTGGACCACAAATAAGCAACATCAGACTTATGTTGTCTTACCAATATATTTCATGCTGGACTGGACTTTACCCGCCTCACACGCGCATCACACCGGAGGACAGTTGAGTCTCCTTGATGATGCGCTCATTCAGATTATGATCAGTTAGCACTGATAAGTCCAGTGGGAGTCCCCTCTGAAGTGCTGAAAAGATTGAACCCGTGAAAGATATTAGAATCGTATTCACGGGTTGTAAAGAGATGGAAGATAGATTCTGTCACCAAAAATACGAGGGAAGATTGTAAATGCGTGGAATATTTTTTTAGTGGCCACAATGCCTGCATGCCCGATAGGGCCTAGGCGATTCCCTCGAACTGCATCGATAACGACTCCTCTTTCTTACAAGAGGAACTGAAGTTCCCAGAGAATGTGCTCTGAGGTCTGGAAAAGGGCAACTAGGGTTTCAAACTAAATTAAATGAGTATCATCTGTCATTAAAAGCGCCGTGCCCAGTCATTAGTTGGGTAGAACAGTGATCAGGGCTTATCCGTTTAGCAGTTAGTCTGAATTAAATGTCTGTGAAGAACAGAAAGATAGTTCTACATCTGGTTGAAGATGACCAACGTTTTTACTATGCATCAGCAATTTATATTTCATGCTGTTCAAGCGTATGCTTCATGATTTTAACTCCATGCGCAAAAGCCTCGATATACGATTTTTCGTCTCTTATTTTTGTTAGCTATATATATAGTACACGCATAAATAAAAATGTTTATAATTGCCATTTTGCATCTTGTGACAGTAGAGATGGTTCGTCAAAGGGCCGATAGGCGGTCATAGGGCGCTTCATGTGTTACAGCAGGGGTCGTCAACCTTTGTATGCCTAGCGCCCACTTTTGTCTATTTTTCACCGCCCACCAACCTCGCTATATTTCAATTCAGTATATGAGTGGAAAAAATTCTAGAAGGATTGTAGGAGATTGTAGAGAGACAAAAATCGCCCACCGCCCACCACGGAAGCCCGTATCGTCCACTAGTGGGCGGTACGGACCAGGTTGACGACCCGTGTGTTACAGCGTGCGCCCGAGTCACTTCGGCTCAGGTCTCGACGGAGGAAGATCGTTCATTGTTCGTGGCCCGAGCCGAATACCGGAGTTGTCAAGCTTGTGTCTTAAATAACGGGTCCGCCAAATAACTTTTTTTTTTAATTGGGGCGCAAAACATCGAGTGTAGCTTCGGCTGTGTGGCACGTAGCGCCGTCTTGTTGAAACCAAATGTTGCCAATATTCTCCTCTTCAATTTTTGTTAGCAAAAATGGCCCGATAACGATCGCCATTGACTGTAACGGCCACTCCTTGCTCATTTTCGAAGAAAAATGGCCTGATTTTCAAAGTAATGTCGCAATATTTCCCAGCGTTGTTCAAGCGTATACACAACCATATTCGTTTAGCGGAAGGATAAAACTAATTATCTGTAAAATCAGACATGAGTTAAATGTTACCATTCACGAAATAAGCACTAGTTGAAAAAAAAATGTTAGATGGCGGACCCTATATTTTAGAATGTTCTTCTAAAAGACTTTTTTTTTGTTTGTGACTTGCTCCGCATCCCTCCCCACGCATCCCGATAACTATCCCGGCGACGTGAAGTCGTTTCCTTTAGTTAAATGGGTTGTTAAGTAGCATCAGAACAAAATTATTGAACGATACCTACGTCACATCATTGAACATCTCTTAATTAGTCGTTAATATTGATTGAATCGAATATCGAAGTCAAAGGTTACATCGTCATTTAATATGAGTAGTTCCCATCGTAATTCAAGGTTCGATTGTTTTAGAATGGAACCTTATGAATTATTTATTATTTTCTCGAATGACTCTTTGCCCCCTGTGTGCAGGGGTCATTGGAGATATCATTTATGATAAGGAAGAATGTGTATTGCAACTCAACATAACACAAAATAACACATCATCACTGATGTTATTAAATATACGGGTATTTTTTATTAGTCATGGAGACCGCACGCATATTTTGATACGTAATAATTTTGTTTTTTTATGTAAACACATACAGGAGAATACCGACAAATGTTAATAGAATTTCGGAAGTATCATCTGTGGAATTATATGACGCTTACCATGGTGTATATGACTAAGCCCTGCATGTAGAGTGTTGATCCGCCGACGTCATAGACTACAGCCCGAGATTCACGCATCATCCTTTATTACTACAGGAATTTACTATGAATGGGTCTTCACGAATGACTTTTGTCTACCACCAATTTTGATTAATATGCTACGACTGGCATTTTACGGGCGAGGGATCAAATTCATCATTGCATCAATCACACCAACCGGTAGTAATTTTAGAGCTCAGAAATCGATTAAATTTTTTTTTCATCTCCGTTGGTGATTGAACTCACGACCTTTGGCTTGCAAATCAAACGCTTTGACCATTGAACTATACAGCAGTCCCTGACCGATTGAAGCCCACGATACACATGTTACGGTCGGGCGGAGAAACCGAAGTATTACATTGAAAATAAACGCGAATTGTGCTTCAGAAAAAGATATTTTCTTTGCGATCTGCTCCTGCATCTTTCCTCCACACGGCCCGACAACGACCTCGCGATCTGTTGTCGCCTTTTTAAAGATGGGGGACGTCAAACCGTACACCTATAATACCGTAAATCTTCATCGTAACGATTATCATCAATCAGTTAGTGTTCTCCTTCACGTAAACCCAATTATAATATTCGCGTCCCTCAACTTACAGAATGCTTACTTTTAATCACCGAAAAGTTAATCACAACCTAATTAAAATTAAATATATTTTAATTGAATGTTAACATTACATTTTAATTATGAAGTACGGAGTATATCCCGTCGGTATCTCGGCCGCTAGAGATTGGACGTCTCATTTATATTTTGCCGTCGAATAATATTTTAGTAAACACCTCAACAGCCATACAACCAATAATATACCTATTTAAAGAAATATTTTCGAAATTTTAATAATTAAAAAATTAAATATACGATATATATACAGCAGAATATTCAACGACAATAGCATATTAGATACGGTGTTCTTCTTTCAGTCACTGAAATTAGAAACATAGTAAGAGGATTTTAACACGGATGCTTCACCGCCTGTTTCTTACGTCTTTTAGCTGGTTAGATTTAGCCGCCCCATAGGACTAAATGTTCCACGCCTCTGAAGCGTAGGTGCAATCATTCCAGTATCCCTTAAAGTTATGATTAATCACCCAAAATTACGCCTCGCAGATATATTTTTTTTATGTAAACGCATGCAGGAGAGCACACCCGGTCAAGACAAGTGCACTCTATGGCGCTCAGCCAGGGAGGCTGGTCGCTGCATGCGGGAAACGTGTGTTGTGTTCGTGTTTGTGTGTGGGTTGAGGAGATTGCAAGTGTATATTTATCTGTTTCTTGAAGAGATCCATATTGTAGGAAGGAGGAAACACAGACGCTGGAAGAGCATTCTACAGCTTACCGGTGGCATTAAGGATACGCTCTTACTACAGATACCGTCTCTTCGAGTCCGCGGGTGCTTTGGAGGTTGTTGGGATCCATATTTGTTACAGGAGCGTCAGTCTAATCATGCGATCTCATTTAAAAAATGCGATTAACAAATTAGTCGAAAATTATGCCTCGTTTACTACAGTTGCCGACTCTACAAGTTCTCATCAAAGCTCTGCTTTGAGGTTTCTGGAAACCGTATTATGTTCCCAAGTGGACCTTAAAGAGCAGATATGTCCTATGAGATGTCATACTGCTTAATACCGCCAGACGGTAATGAAGAATGACTAAGAAGTGCATTTGTAAGGTTGCATTTAGACCAAATGAGCATTCGCAAGTTAGTCGATTTAATCGTTAGGATGTCTCACACCTACCAGTATAAAAATGTGGAAATTCATTATTATCATTTTCCAACCTTTCCTTATCTGGAGGTTATCATCATCAGCTTGTGTCCATCCACTGTTTAACGTAGGCCTCCCGCATGAATCTACATCCTCGTCGATCCTCCGCTTTCCGCATTCAGGCTACTCCCACTATTGTTATGATGTCGTCAGTCCATCTTGCAATGGCTCGGCCACGTTTCGGATTATATCTTTTAGAAACACTCCGAGCATGGATCTCTCTATGGCACGTTAGATAGTTATGTTCGTCACTAATTGCAGCCATAAAATTCTGTCAGCTTGCCTCCCAGAGTTCCGCCTATATGTTTAGTTTCCGACGGCATACAAAAGCCCGTAGGCCTTAAGATAAATAAACCTGTTTTTTTTTTTTCAAATTTTCCGAACCAGGTCAATCTTCGTATTTTGATAAAATATGTGGAGTTTCGATGGTCGCTAAAGTGTTAACTACACGATCTCTATGGGCCTTAGTCTTTTGTGCCCACTCAAAGAGGGAATAATTCAGATTAACAAATAATAAGTCTTCTTAATTAATGAATTATAATCCTCAGATAATGCGCCCTCTATTGTACATCCAACGATTCTCCTAAACTTCTCAACTGATTTCGCTGTAGCTGGCGGCCGAATATTCGAGAACCAAAATTTACATTCAAATGTTTAAAATTGTTTTGTTCTATCGAATCATCGTTGTTTATTTTTTCATTTAAAATACGCGATAGTCGACTAAAATGGATTTAAGCTACATAGATTAATTTTTAAATATAATGGAATGTTTTATGATTTGAAATATTCGAATGTCATTTGTTATGTGCATTTATTTCGTTCGATATTGTAAATTAACGATTCATATTTAAAAAAGGTGTTTTTTGGTTTAAAGTAATCTAATTTTGATGATTTAAAAATAACAATTTAATCTTCCCATGTCCGTCTCATTTATTCGAGAAACAAAATTTACATTCAATATTTAAATATTTTTTTGATCTTATCAAATCGTCGTTGTTTATTTTTCATTTAAAATACTGAACTGGAATACGGAACTGGAGATACCTGAGGCCACCCTGCGGCTGAACATGTGGAGAAGCGCAACTGAGGGGAATACTTGGATTGCCCCGAAAGAGGACCTAGCCCCTGGACATGACCAAGGGTGGAATATATGGAGGTCCCTTAACAGACTTCGGACCGGAGTATGCAAGACGAGGACACAAATGAGGGCCTGGCAGTTTTACAGCGGACCGACTGAATGTGACTGCGGCGTGGAGCAGACCCTGTCACACCTTCTGGAGTGTGCGCTGTGCCCGAGTGGCTGCACCCAGGAAGACCTGATGATGGCCAGAAGTAACGCCATCGACGTCGCCCACTTCTGGGCAGACAGGATCTGACCCTGTTGTTTCCGACACGATTATATATATATTTAAAATACGCGATAGTCGACTAAAATTGATTTAAGCTACCTCGATTAATTTTTAAATATAATGGAACGTTTTTTTATTTGAAATATTCGAATGTAATGACATTATGAGCGTAACAAATGTGTTACGCTCATTTTTTTCGTTAAATGGCGCAAATTAAGTATTCAAATCAAAGAAGGTGTTTAATGGCTTAAATTATCTACTTTGTATGTTTTAAAAATAACAATTTAATCTTCCCATATCCGCCTTATTTATTCAAGAAACAAAATTTACATTCAATACATATTTAAATATTGTTTTGATCTATCATATCATCTTTGTTTATTTTTCATTTAAAATGCGCGATAGTCGACGAAAATCGATTCAAGCTACCTAGATTATTATAAAATGTAATGGAACGTTTTATTATTTGAAATGTTCGAATGCCATTTTTTTCGCGTATTTTTTTCTTTGGATGTCGCAAATTAACGAATAATATTTTTAAAATGTGTTTTGTGGCTTATAACAATCTAATTTCGATATTTTAAAAATAACAATTTAATCTTTCCATATCCGTCTCATATATAGACCATATAATCACCACAAATATCCACCATTTAGTTCTGTCAGCTGCACAGGAAGGTCCACTTGAGAACATATATGATTTACGACAACCTCCAAAGTGAAATTTCGAGTGCTTGAAGAGGGGTATCCGAGGTGGTGTCACGATCTATCGTTACCAGACAATTCGTTCAACTCCTCATCGGTAACAGTGTGAAGCGCACTAGATGTCTGTTGCACGGGACATTTGGTGAACGGGACAACTGGTGCACTGGATGTCTGGCTAACCTAACCTAAACTAAGGATTCGATCTATCGTTCCCAGACAATTCGTTCAACGACTCAAGGGGCTGCGATTTTTTTTTTTTGTATTTAGGGAGACGCGACATAAAAGTGATTGGGAAGCACTGGTATAGGCAGGACTTTGTTTTGATTGAGTATAGCACCGAGTCCCAGATATTGCGCAAAATCTGCACTAAAATCGAGAGTAAATCTATCTAAAAATCATATACATGATTGCCGATAGAAGATAATAATTCCGTGTGATACTTTTTGCATTTATGGCATTGCCTAAAAACACACAAAAAACGATTTTGACAGATATATTTACTAAATAGGTTAATGAATGTTCATTAACATAGTCCGCTAACAATGTTCAACATTACTCAGGTCAAAAGTTAATTAAATCGTAAATTCACAGATGTCGTAAACATTTGAAAAACATGTTTAAAAACTCGTAAAAGCACACATATAATGGGAATCGTTAATTATTTTTAACGGTTTGTTATCCATCGGAAAAAGCCATTTCATTCCTTGTGTTAGGTTATGTGTGCTGTATTTTAAATCAACAAAGTCAGTTTAAGTTGAGAGTTGTTTCATGTTAAGTAAGTGAAAAATTGTTCGGGTTGCGCCGCCCTTTTGCGGGCAAAATGATCCATGACTCGGGAGCATTGGGCCAGTCATCAGATTTCTTATAAAAATGATCTACAAACCATACAACAATATTTTTTGGATGATTCCGCCACATTGTGTTCCCAGACAATTCAGCCAACGACTCATCGGTAACGACGTGGGACGCACTGGACGTCTGGTGCACGGGACATTTGGTGAATGGGACAACTGTTACACTGGATGTCTCGCTAACCTAACTTATTTCGTTAAAGTGACCTATGAATCTCTGGACTCTACGATCACTGGACAAATGTGTCTTGCCTGAAATAAGTTAACTAAGAATGTATTTCTTTTATTTTTCAGATGCCCATAAGGATATGTTTGGAGAGTGTGCTCGAACTGTTAAGGCGTTCCTCGCCCGGACTCCATTTGATGAGTTCCAGACTTCCATGTACTTCCACCGTTACTTGCAATGGAAGTGGCTCGAGGCTCAGCCCGTCACCTACAAGACCTTCCGCATGTACCGCGTACTCGGCAAGGGAGGCTTCGGAGAAGTCTGCGCATGTCAGGTATGTACTGATATCCTCCTCTCTAAGTTGTGTATCGAATTACTGAGTGACAGGATGCAGGAGCAGATTCTTTTTCTTTGTGTCAGCGACGTGAAATTATTTCTGCCCAGTATCTGGCAACATCGATAGCCCGTGTGTTGCCTAGCATTACTTCTTGAGGTGTACAGCTTGCTGGGCACCTGGAGCAGGATCTCAGGTGTGAGGCGGTCTGAAGGTCTCCGCAGTCGCACAATAGTGGCTCTCCCTGTCGAAGAATTCCCCACCGCTCGAGGTTGTCCTTTGTTCTACCAACTCCGTTTCTTAATCTGTTCAGGGATTTCCAGGTCCACCAGTCAAGGTTCTTGCCGTTTGGGAGGCTTTGCTTTGTGGTAATGAAATCTTCTGATGCGACTTCTTGCCAGAGCTATCTCTAATTTTAATTATTATAATTATATTCCTGTGCTTCCAGGTTAGAGCGACAGGCAAAATGTACGCTTGCAAGAAGCTGGAGAAGAAGAGGATAAAGAAGAGGAAGGGCGAGCCCATGGTGCTGATAGAGAAGCAAATCCTGCAGAAGATAAACTCACGCTTTGTGGTTAGCCTCGCCTATGCTTACGAGACCAAGGATGCCCTCTGTTTGGTGCTCACCATCATGAACGGTATGTTTTAGAATTTTTTACAATAATATAAATATCTTTTCGTGTTACTTATAATGCTCTACCGCCTAGACCAGTGTTCCCTAACTAAAAAACTATACCCTAGGCCGCAAGCCTTTGCAAATTCGTTGACATCTACGGTAGGAAATTGGAAGTGCAGTCATTTCCTTTATCAACCTACATGTATTCTTTACAGAAATCTGTAAAGCATGTAAATAAATATCGTTAGGTTTCGTCACAGGAGCGATTTTACTGTAAACCACATGTGTAGACGACCAGTCAGCCTCGACTGTTCGAACCGCTCTACGGGCGGTGGGTGCGGGTCCTTGTCTTCTCGGCTCAGGTCCCGGACAGCTGGTTGTAAGGCAGCTGATGTTCCGCTCTGCTGGCCGGCACGAAGTCTGCTACCTCAAAGCAGGTTATCTGTCCAGCGCTGAGAGCCGGAAGCGTCGAGAAGTCCGGAGGTCCAGGGAAGGAGAGAGTAAAACTCGAAAGTATTTTCAGCTCTGTTTATTTTGGTTTTCTATACGTATATTTATACCATAACCCACACGGGGAGGCTCGCCCCGGTTAGGAACGCGGACCAATCAGCGCACTCCCATTTGGCGCCTCGCCGGCCGCCTTTTGCCTGGGTCTACGCGTCGAGGCTCGGGAGCTCTCACATGCACGTCTCGCAACTTCGAGAGCGCAATTTGTATTGTGTACATATACCCAATTTATCAAGTTTACCTATATCCTATTTCGGTGCCTGCGCGGTACGGCGGTCGTCGAGCCTTAACCATGAATGTTTCTTTATTCAGGCTCGACAGACCGCCTAACAGTACCGGGCGCCTAGAAGCTAAATAATTAAATAATCAATTTAAATTCTACTTATTTCTACATAGTCGGACGTCCGTAACAACATGTGTCAATGTCACCACATGTATGGAGTTACATAATGAACGTTTGTTAAACATGATAGTTTTGTATGCATCATCTGACAGCTAAAAGATAGAAGAACCAATGTGATATATGAAAATAGTTCAGATAAGTACATTTATGCTTCAAATACTAGTTTTAAGCAAAAAAATTGGTTTGAAAAATTCACGCTGTATTGGCAGTATATTTTGTATTCCACCGATTTACACAAAATAATATTATGTTCATAATCAATACTGTGGCAACACCACGCTGACGGAGCACGCCAACACAGCGCCACTAATGGAAGGGAGTCTCGGTCCAGCTCTCGAGACTAAAAGTTCTTCATGAACTGCTCACAAACTACGACATTATAATCACCTCGATTAACAATTAGTTTCTTCTCATTCCGATAAAATTCATTCTCCCATATTAACGTATCCATTGTTATTTGCAGGTGGTGATCTGAAGTTCCACATTTACAACATGGGCGGCCCCTCCCCCGGCCTGGAGCTGAACCGAGCCAGGTTCTATGCAGCGGAGGTTGTTTGCGGACTGGAGCACTTGCACCTGCAGGGGATAGTTTATCGGTATGATGTCACTTACATACAAAATTGGCATACAGGGTCGCACTAGTATCTTACTTTTTGCCTTAACCACCAAGGACGAGCGTGACGGTACACTATGATCACTACTGTGGTCCTTACCCCTACTTTGATCCTTTTTCTACTTGAACATCAAACAAGCTATCACTCAATTTCTTGTTTTGATTTAGAAGGATCTCTCTCACCACACAGTTATCCTGCAGCAAAGGAAATAATTACCAAATATCCTTAAAGTTCATTTAATTTTATCTTAAAATATTTTCATCGAAATGGATACTTCACTTATTTTTTTGTCATCTAATTTTATTATATTCGGCTCTGTAAGTACGAACGTGACCAAACAATAACATAGACATTTTTTATAAAAAAAAAAATATTGATTTATCAGACTACATGTAGATTACCTGTTATTTTACTTTTGAGTTCTCTATTATGTCATATATGTATATAATATTATAATGTCTGTACTCTTCTCTGTAAAATTTGAACATGTGTTCTGTCAAATAAATAAAATATAGCTGCTAACTTTTTTTAAAAAGAAAATCCATCTGGAGGGTTAACTACTTAATTAATTTATTAAAAATTTAATTCTACTTAAACTAGTGAATTTAATAAAATATAAAATAGTAATCTATATCAGTACTCAAAGCAGCTGGTTTGGTGCTGTCTGCCTCACTTCAAGAGTGGAGATCTACTGAACTCCAACACTCACTGCTGTGTGGAAAAATAGTCATACTAATAAAACTACATAGTTTCGACAAGCGGAGTCTTGTGTGTATTTCATACAATCGATTCATTCAATAAATATATAATTAGAGTACGAATTCAATATTTTTAATACAACTGGTCCACATCTATTGAAAATTTACACAATATGTTTCACAAATAATTATTATTCTCATTTAACAATTGAAATTATTCAATATATATATAATCGTGTCGGAAACAACAGGGTCAGATCCTGTCTGCCCAGAAGTGGGCGACGTTGATGGCGTTACTTCTGGCCATCATCAGGTCTTCCTGGGTGCAGCTATTCGGGCACAGCGCACACTCCAGAAGGTGTGACAGGGTCTGCTCCACGCCGCAGTCACATTCAGTCGGTCCGCTGTAAAACTGCCAGGCCTTCATTTGTGTCCTCGTCTTGCATACTCCGGTCCGAAGTCTGTAACAATTCAATAATAATGTTATTTTAATTTTTCAGAGATTGTAAACCTGAGAATATCCTTCTGGATGACGCCGGCCATGTTCGCATCAGTGACCTTGGACTCGCTGTGGACATTCCTGAAGGAGAGACGGTCAGGGGTCGAGTCGGCACTGTCGGATATATGGGTAATTCTGAACTTATCAAATATCTCAATTATTCAACACTGAAATATGTAAAAATTAAAAATGCAAGACTGCAGTTTCGCCATCAACAAAGGTTTTATCATTTCCAACGTGTAAAAGCGCACTGACGTGTATTTTTTTAAAGAATTTGACCAAAGAGTAGAAAGGGGGATAGGTATATGTAAAAATATATACTATGTTTTTATACAATTTTCAAATAAGTTGTTAAATCCATATAAAATGATAACAGCCCTTGCAGGCTGGTTCTGAAAACCTCGATATACAATCTTTCGTCTCTTATTTATGTTCGCTCGTCGGACACGCATGCTGATATCAGTTTGCTTGACAGATGTCGTTCTGTAGATTCACCACTATATTAATGTCGGCGATGCGCTGTCATCGACTACGAACGCTAAGTGGTCAGTCGTACACCGACAGTGACTAGTAGCCAGTTATGATCGGTCCAGGGCCTAAAGCATTTAGCTCCGCCCCGGTGACCGAAAGTTTATCAGTTTTTAACTTAAATATATGTCAATGTGCTTCTGAAAAAGTCTTTTTATTGCTCATCTACTCCTCATCGCTCGTCCATGCGTCCTGATAACTATCCCGGCGACGTGAAGTCGTTTTAATAATTATTAATCATGAATCCATGTTTATCTTTTAGCGCCTGAGGTTATCGACAACGAGAAGTACGCCTTCTCGCCGGATTGGTTCTCCTTCGGCTGCTTGTTGTATGAGATGATTGAAGGCCAGGCTCCATTCCGGGCAAGGAAAGAGAAGGTCAAAAGAGAAGAGGTTGACAGGAGAGTAAAGGTATAATATCAGATAATAATATCAAACAATCAAGTTGTGAGCTTATATTTCAATCGATATCTGGCTGTGAGATTTCCATGTAAAATTAATTGTATTGGAACCGAAATAATTAAAGAAGCTTCTAAATAACAGCAATATTAATGTACTGATATCAGCACGATATAGCCCTTGCAGGCTGGTGCCGAAAACCTCAATATGCGATCTCTCGTCTCTTATTTTTGTTCGCTCGTCGAACACACATGTGTTGTCAGGCCATTTTGTAATTATTTGACAGGCCGTTAGGATGACTAGTTCTATAGATCGCCACATGCGGCGCTGGGTGTCTCTGACCACGGGCGCCTGGTGTCCAGCTCAGTGATGTGCCGACTGCGATGAGTGTCGGGTTGTGGTCGGCCCGATGCCTGAAAGCATGTAACTCGGAAAAATATATGTGCTTCCGAAAAAGTCTGTGTGTTATTCATCTGCTCCTCATTCCGCCACCACGCATTAAAATAACGATCCCGGCGACGTGAAGTCGTTCTTCCTTAAGTAAAGGGGATGTTACTACGTACTCGACGGTAGACAAGCACAATCTGATTTAAAAAAGCGTCCTAGTACCGCAATTACTTTTTGCTTTACCTAATATATCATATTCTTTATTATCAAATCAAATAATGTACAATGCATACAAGATACTAGTGGAAGGAAATATATTTAAAATTACTTACAAGGTCATCTTGTCGGCAACGTTTTTTTCGCCACTGTTTTCACCAAAAATCTGACAACATTGACGGCCTGTGTGTTGCCCAGCATTATGTCTCGGAATGTGCAACTAGTTGGGCACATGGGGCAGGATCATAGGTGTGAGGCAGTCTACAGGTCTCCACATTCATCCAGCTGTGACTTTCCTTGCCAAAGCATTCCCCACCGCTCGAGGTTGTCCGTGTTCTACCAACTTCGGTTCTTAATAATTTTCCAGTGATGTAACAGTTTTGTACATTGTAATGTGCTGGTTGTTATTCTGTTGTTCATAATTTATTTTATCGTTTGTCCAGGACGAGCAAGAGAAGTACTCCAACAAGTTCTGTGAGTCAGGCAAGTCCCTCTGCCAGCAGCTGCTTGTTAAGAGATGGCAGCAGCGTCTCGGTTGCCGGGCGGACCGCCGGGGGGCGGCACATGTCAAGAAGCACTCGTTCTTCAGGTATTGCAACAATTACACTTACTTGATAACAGATCGTCTGAGTTCTAAGCTAAATGGACACTTATAGGCGACTATGTTTCTTGTTGCCAATTTCCCTTCCATGTTTATTGTTTTCTGGTTCATTCTATAAATATCTATGTATCTATCTAGATAAAAAAAAAAACAACTTCGCTCTAAAATACCTCTGGTTGGTGTGAATTTGATACCTCATCTGTAAAATGCCAGTCATAGCCTATTAATCAAAATTAGTGGTAGATGAAGGTCATCCCGTGAAGACCACTCATTCATAGTGAATTCCTATAATAAGGATGATGTGTGAAAGTAGTGTTGTAGTCTATGACGTTGGCAGATCAACACTGCATCCATAGGTTTGGTTAGTGAGACATCCAGTGCACCAGTTGTCCCATGCACCAAATCTCCCACGCACCAGACGCCCAGTGCGCCCCACGTTGTAACCGATGAGTCGTTGAACGAATTGTCTGGGAAAGAAATGCGGCGGAACCACATTTATCAATTGTTTAACGATTGAACTAACTGTGTTTCCTTATATTTGAATCTTTATAAATACTTTCTAAATATTTTTGTTAATAATCTTACTATTTGTCATTTCAGATCTGTTAATTGGAGGAGACTAGAGGCGGGGATGATAGAGGCACCCTTTATACCTGATGTAAGTCCAACGCTCCAAAAATCACTTTTCTAAACATTGAGTAATTTTATTATAAAAAATAATCATAACATTTTTTTTTCTTTTTAGCCGCACGCCGTTTACGCCAAAGACGTCCTGGACATTGAGCAATTCAGCACGGTGAAGGGCGTCAACCTGGACGCGACCGATGACAGCTTCTACTCCAAGTTTAACACGGGCTCCGTGTCCATCCCCTGGCAGAGCGAGATGATTGAGACTCAATGTTTTGTGGAACTAAACTCCTTCGCCGACGGAGACACTCCCACTCCTGACCTGCTGGTCGGTGTGGAGCCCGTGCCAGAGACAGAGGGATGCTTCCCTTTCAGAAGAAAGGTACATTTTTTTCAAATTCACTGCGTGGACTTTAAATTCGAGAAATAAAATTGAAAAAATATGGTTAGAAAGAAGGGATAGATGGACATTCATGTTAACCTTATGATTACGCTAGTCCTTGAAAGGTTCCTTATTTATTTTTATTTATTTATTGACAGAATCAAGCTCCAAGTAACACATACATAGAGACTAGATAACTAACGAATAAAAGAATGTAAGTTCATTATATGCATTTTAATATCAATTGGTCCGTAGCATACTCGAGAGCCGGTCTATCATTTGGGTACCCCGTGAGTTGAAATATAGCCTCATGTTGGAGAGGGTACGGAAGAATTTTCTGAGGTCTCTACACAAGGGTGTATGGATACTATCCATGGCTGTATCCAACTAACTTCATACAGGATGTGTTGGGGTGCATTGAGTTGAGGACAGGAGGGGATGTGTGCTTGGGTATGCATTTCTTCCTGCTGTTAAAGTGTTCAAGAATCCTGAAATTTTGTTGAAAGTCCGTTTATTTATTTATTTATTTATACACAGAATCGAAATTCCAATTTTTTATTGTTTATATGTCCCCGATAAATGTCTGAGAATAAGGAGGCACAGATTGTTCGATCTTCCAAAGAGTAACACTAACCTGCCAGAGACTATTCTTCTTGGGAGAGGGATCAGACTGTTCAACCAAATCGCCTCAGATGTTGATATATTTCACGTAAGGGAGGCCCAATTCAGACATGAACTCCACGAGTTTCTTTGGAGGAATAATTTGTTGGCGTCGTCTGTTTGATGAGCATTGGGACTTTCTGTTGCTTGTCTCTATTGCTTTGTTCTTAGTACTTTATCATAAGTACCTATATTTGTATATTTTTTTATGGAATTATTAATTCTGAATGTACTTCAGTAAGGAATGAAATTTTTAATGTTATTGTAGGAAAAAATAATTAAAGGGAAAATTGAAATGATTTATTAATTATGTATTTATTATAAAATAAATAACTTCTTAGGTTTTCACGGCCAGATGTCATATTGTGGTTTTTGGGTTTAGCCGTGTGTGGCGAATTAATTCGTCGCTGGTCTTTCGACTAGTGCGGACGTGTTTGTCATCCTACCTACAGGATGGCTCCCCGTTGCTCATGCGACATTTCGCAGATACATCGCCGCTTGGATGAGCACCGATTGCTGCTGGAGCGGCTCATAAAGGCTATTGGATGCGGGAAGGAAGATACACCGGCGTCCGTTGGTGTGGACTCTCCACCCAACCCAACAAGTCTGCAGTCTTCCCGCAGAAGGCGCTTGCCTAAGAAGTGCAAAGAAATTCCGGTTACCTTCGCGGAAATTGTTAACGGTCATCGCCAAGTTTCGCCATTGCTCAAATGTGACAGCAGAGACTCCGAACCGTCCGTCAGTGAAGTTACTTCAAATGAGGCTTCCGAAGAAGAAGAATCCTCGGAATGTGCTATGCAAGGAGCCCCTGCTGTTCTGAGTAAGGCTCCCAAGAAGGTCCTGCAGCTCATAGTTCGAGGAACTGGAGGCCCCGAATGCTCTCTCCGTGGATGCTCTCTCTCTCCCACGAGCAATCTTTCCGGGGAAGTTTACCACTCGGATATGAGTCGTGCCTCTTCTGATGGGGAAAAGCGTTTAGCACGTCGGGTGATCCGCGGTTCTGCAGCTCCTTCGAAGAAGGTTACCGGAGTGAAGATGGCGTATCTTCACGCCATGGGGTCTTCACCCGGATACACAGCTGATGACTTGCAGAGCTTCTTGGCAGCGACCGCTGCATTCAATCCCTCTTGGATGACCATCAGGAGGATTATCAGCAGACGGACGCTGTCAACTTCTTTCAAAGTCGGGGTCATCGCGACTTCGCTAGAGTCTCTCATGGAGCCTGAAGTGTGGCCTGAAAAGACCATCGTTCAACCCTGGATACGTGTAAGACGAAAGAATCGCAGTGAACAGTGGTTGAAACCAACTTAAGTGAAGATATTGACATATTTAGTGCTATATTGCTTCAGATTCAGTGCTAGTGTTGATGAAGGCGAAATTTTGGAAGTTTGATATTGTGACAATAATGCCATGTTATTTGTGGGTCATCCACGATTTACTTATGACATGGTTTTTGTTGTTACAAGTCAACTATTTGCATTGAGTCTCCTAACGCTTGTTCTGGGTGTGAGGTCATTGACACTAAATGTGTCAATAAATTTACAGGGCAACACTTTTATGTAAATACTTCAATAATGAATTAAGATGCAAAAATATTTTGTAATGTTATTGAAGGAAATAAATAAATAATTGTAATTAATTACTTCATTTTAATCAAAAGACATCCCATCAACATCATCAGGGATGACGGTTTGATTCTTAAAACGGCATGGCTTCCACCTCTAGCACATACTCAAAAACCTGCACAGACAAGCAAGGACGACCACAGTCCGACATGACCTTCGAGAAGGTATAGTAGTGTCTTAGAACATACTCATTATGACGCTCGTGGAGGTACGCTTCTTATAACATACCCACCATATACAATCCTCCGACATGACGCTTGTGGAGGTACGTTAGGCTGACGGCTAAACTACCTCCAGACACCAACTCTTCACTAAGTCATCAACCCGGAAGAAGACCCCTGCAATGGAAGTCGAAATATTAGAAATACACACGGTTAATCACAAAAACCACAGTATTTTAATTTATTTTATTATTACAATCTGTCATGCAAAGCTTTAAGTAAGTGCTCTGTCAAATTGCCTCTTCAGTCCGTATTTAAAGTTTCTTTTTCTTCCAGAAAAAGCAATCGGCTCGCATGCGGCAGGTCCCGTTCCCCGAGCATCTTCTGACGTCAGCGCACCGCGCCGCCGCTGACCCGCCCAGCTGACACTCCGGGGACCCGCCCAGCGTCACTGGCACCGCAACCGACCAGCCCCAGCAGCGGCCCCCCACCGCGCCGCGCAACCAGAGCTTATAGGACACAGGACACAGTCAATAAAGAAGTACCAGAGCAGAGCTCATAGAAAACTCTAACTCTTGTGACCGAGTCGGCTTTACGGTCACCGAAATTTTAAAACAACGTCAGTAGTCACACAAGCAGAACTTCAAGAAAAACTGTCCATTTTGCTCCGTGCATCAAAACAATCTCAAAGAACGCGACAGTCGCAATAGAGATCATTACATCGATTAAGACTATACTATCGGTAACTCATGAAGACTACAGTACTAGCATCCTCCTCTCTTTCAAAAAGGTGTTTATTCAGTCGCGTGAGGGCATGATTCCGAGCAGATCAATAATGCACAACGGAATGTCCCGATGCTCATCTAACAGTTGACTCCAACCAATTATTTCTCCAAGCACATTCGTGGAGCTCGTGTCTGAACTGAGACTCCCTCGCGTGGAATATAATAACATCCTCCTCTCTCTCAAAATGTTGTTATTCAGTCACGTGAGTGCATGACGAGGAGCAGATTAATAACACACAGACTTTTTCAGAAGCACATTGACATATATTTACGATAAACTTCACAAACTTATGGCTCGACCTAGTCGAAGAATTCAGGCCGAGCCACAATACAATATGCTCTTTTTCACACGACTGGTGCGCCCGTGATGGACTGTCGCGCCGATGACATAAACTAATATTACTAGTCCAAAAATGCCAATATGGCGGACACATTCGTGTCTGACAAGCGAACATAAATAAGAGAAAAGAAAGATTGTGTATCGAGGCTTTCGATACCAGTCAGCAAGGGCTATATCATGCTGATGTCAGTACTAATGTGAGAGAAACGTAAAGTAATTTTGGATTTTGGAAAAAGACTTACGTGTCATTCAAATGCAACAAGCAAAAGATATAAATTATTGAAGAATAGCACTGTTACAAATAAGTGACATAATGTCCAAGTGAAGCGATATTAAGGACTCGATGTTTATAATATTTCAATCATCAGAATGTTAAAACGATTACGATCACATATAATCAAGATAATCAGAAGTGAAGCTTGACTTGCTGTATATATAATCCTGTCTGTCCAGAAGTGGGCGACATCGATGGCGTTACTCCTGGCCATCATCAGGTCTTCCTGGGTGCAGCTACTCGGACACAGCGCACACTCCAGCAAGTGTGACAGGGTCTGCTCCGCGCCGCAGTCACATTCTGTCGGTGCGCTGTAAAACTGTCAGGCTTTCATTTGTGTCCTCGTCTTGCATACTCCGGTCCGAAGTCTGTTAAGGGACTTGCTGTAATAATAGTCTGGTAACGCTGCTTGGAAGTGACGTGTCATGCGCTGGAATGTAATTAAGGATGTGACCATCACTAACTAATCTGTCAGATCACTCGGCTCGTAATTTCACTAAATCTAAAAGATTTGTGATCATCACCATGGCGACCTCAAAACAAGATGAAAGAAGTGGGGGCTGTAACGTAACAAAATAATTCTATCGGGAAACCTTTTTTTTAGAGGTTTTGTAAGTCATTATGATTTTAAATGTAAAAAATATAAAAACCCTCGTAAATGTTGTAAATTAAAGTAATTATATGTTTCAGTGCAGTTATTCGATTACATAAAAAATGACATCAATATTTGAGTTTATCAAAAAAATTGTGAAACATTGAAATATTTTAATTTTGACCTCCTTAATCCGTCACTGTCAAGAGACAACTAATGCAAAAAAATATGAAGTAAAAAAGTTGATATCGTTTGTGAATATAGTGGCAGTGTTACGCACAAGATAAGTTTATAAAACAAAAGTTTTTTTTTCCTGATAAGTTCTATACAAGAAAAGGTTTTTTTAAATTTAATGGTTTATGTGTCTTAATTATTAGAAAATTTTTGGTGTTACAATATATATGCTGCTGATTCAAATCCCATCTTTGTCTTACGCACAATTTTGTTATTACAATGATCACTTTTTTACTGAGAAATATACACTTTATGATTATCAAATAATCGATATTGAAAAAAAAGACCCATTTACATAAACCAAAAAAAAAAAACATTTTTTTTTAGAAAAATAATATTTATATGCTTCAAAGTAAACCAAAATGAAAATAGTTTTTTTTTGGAACATTTTTTCTGGGGAGGTGGTCAATTTGAATTTGTAACTTTTGATAGTAATTTATTTAATTGATGATAAGAACATTCCACAAAGTTTTTTTTTTATTTGTTTCTTTTTCACTTGGTCCTTTTGAACTTTCGCATATATTTTTTTTTTGTCTCGTAAGTAAATTATGTTTTTTTTTATTCAACTCAAAATATATTTTCACATTGGTGTGTCATGCAAGGACATAAGTATACTCATCCGTAGCTCAAACTTAGTGTTTTATTAAATATAAACAAACAATGCTCAAACCTTAGTGATAATCAAGTGTGTGTTGATTCGATTTACTTGCTTGCTGATCGCAATTATCATGTATTTGGTCATTCAACAACACATTCACCTCAATTTACCGAGTACCTAACCTCAATGTCTATATCGCACAAAGTTTTAATGAATAAAACAATGGCTATCAACATAATATATATATTTAAAGCTGAAAGATAAACTCCTAATCCTAAATCCAATTGTTTTGCTATCTTCTTCATAGTATTTGGATTGGAGCCACAAAATACCTTTTAAACTTAATTGACTCAACTCAAAGTAGAGCAATTCGTTTGATAAACAATAACACTCTTACGTCTAACCTGAAATCAATGGAACACAGGCGTAAGATTGGTTCACTTAGTCTTTTCTACCGTTATTTCCACGGTCGCTGCTCTTCGGAACTTAAAGTAATAATTCCTGCTGCACACACCCACAACCGACAAACTCGTCTTGCACTTGCCGAACATCCATACACGGTTAATGTGTGTTAACCAACTTCTAAACAAGGACGCCAAACGGGTGACAGACTACGCATTATTGCATGTCAGCAGTACCCTGTACCTGCCAATACAATCAATTTGGGACCGAACAAAAATGCAGGAAAATGCCTGCTTTCAAAGTGTAAATAAAAGTAACATTGGATATATTAACTGAATTTGTTTATTAATTTCATATATAATGAATTAATTTAATTTTAGTGAATAACAATTTATAAATGAATCTGAAATCATATTTTAACAATTGTAAATATTTATTGAATTTGTCTCTGTTTATCTTTTTATTATAATTGTTTTGTCAATATGTGTTGCCATAATTAAAGTTGTAAATAGTCAGTTACATTAACAATTGTGTATGTTATTTAAAAAAAAAAATGTAAACAATTTTTAAGGATATTGAATGTATATTCGTAATGCCTCCCCCCTCACAATAGTTTAATAATTTAAAAGCTTATTACACATACTTTTAAACAAAGTATTTTAATATTACCCATCCTTTTACTATTTTTAACAATTTTGAACCCTTCACACCAACTATGACTATTGCTTTTTTTAAATCTATGGATTATTCTAATAAATTCTCCAACTCTTGTGATTTATTTTTTAAACATAATTTTTAATGAATTTTAATTAAGAAATTAACAAATTAAAAAGATTTAATTTTGATTACATGTTTCGGCCTTCATTATTGAAGATGGTCTCCAGGGAGGCCGAACCATGTAATAAAAAAAAATGTGAATCAAAACTAAATATTTTTAATTTGTTAATTTTCTGATTAAATTAATTTAAATAGTTATCTTGTTTCACCCAGTATTGTCAGTTTATAACCTTAATGTTACTTTTTCACTGTCAGGAATAAAATTCTTGAGAATTTACATTAATATTAATTTCATTATCATTGTCTATGGTTAAAAATTAATTAAGTAATATTCTTATATATTTTTACATACTTTTGTAGCATTTCTGTGTTGTGAACAAATTTTCAGTAAAATAGCTTAAAAACATGTGTTATAATCTATCTAGTCGAGCCGAGAGACGGCTTGATGATTATTGTTTTACTTTGTGACTATATTCATACTGAAAACAATGTAATTTTAATGCCTACAAAACACAAGCAATAATTAAACAATATCTGTACATTCTAATCTAGCTCATTATCATTTTAATGACTTCCATATGAAATTTTCATTGTATCTTATTTTATTTTGTTAGATATACAGTGGTACCTCGACATACGAGTTTAATTTGTTCCGCATCCTTGCTCGTATTTCAAATTACTCGTATCTCAAAGCAAAATTCTCAATTGAAAGTAATTGAACTGCCGTTAATCCATTTCAGCCCCCAAAATGTCACCCCAGTTGTTTGTTCTTAACACTGAACTTTCCACCAACTTTCTTCAGATGCATGATTATGAAAGTAAATGAAGTACAACTGCAAATGTACAAAAGTCACAAAACTCGAGCACAACTTATCAAAGATGCTTTGACAGCGAGAGCACACTGATAACTGATTCTCTGACCGTGGCCGGGGGATTCACGCGGGAAAGAGTGACACGCGGTTCGTGTGCAACCGGCCGACCCGCTAAGCCGATTGCTTCTATCCTAAATTTTGCTCGCATTTCAAAGCAAAAAATCGCCCGCTAGACGGGGCTTGTATCTAAAAAACTCGTATGTCAAGGTACCACTGTAATATTAACCTTTAAACGCCCAGTGGTCCCATACGGGACCGCAAATTTGCATCACAGAATTCGCGTCCGCAAACAGGCCAATGTTTGTAATGTTTTGTCGCACAATAGATTCTTCCACGAACTTACTTTAATACTATTATTACAAATTAATGTAATCCGATTGTGAAATGAACCATAAGCACTCCTGTATGGGACCGTAGGGCATTGAACGACGCAAATATGCGGTCCCGTAAGGAAAACACTGTGCGTTTAAAGATTAAATATTACAAAACTGACTTAACGCATTATTACAAAAATTCACTTTTTTCGTTGATATTTAGATGATTTTGTACTATTTTTGTGTTACATAAATAAAAATAGGTGCCAAAGATGAGTAATGTGAAATCACTGCTAATTGTAAGTTTACGGCATTTTCTAAAAGATATATAGTTTTTTCACATGGATGTATAAAAATAATTATTATATTGAAATTACATACACAAATTATTTTTAAAGAACTTTCTTATATGACTTACCAATGGAGGATTGGCTTAATTGCGTTACTCTTTTGAAAACAATAAATAAATATCAAGTATTCTAGTAGCAGTTGCTACAAGTAATATATTAATAAACAAAGAGCATAGACTATTGCTTTTAATATTCAAATTTTCGACCAACAATATTAATACTGTCTTTGGTAAAATTGAAAAATTTGTACATGATTTGGAACATATTCTTGATGCTGATTTGAAGCCACCATGTGTTCCATTTTGAGAACACATTTGGCGTAGATATGTCCTTTGCGATTCACTGCCAAATGAAATGTTAGCTAGGCATACCTTATGAATAAACAAAATCTGTAGCGATAATTGTTTTTTTTTTCTTAATATCAAAAATCTTTGTTAAAAATTATGTAGGATACATCCAATACCTCAATGCAGTGATATATAGCCATCTTGTGTTTTTTATTCGGTCACATTTTTATTTGTGCCTAAATTCATAGTCATCAAAAAATATATTTCATAATATATATATTTTATAAAGTTTTTATCTCTGGATCTGGAGGTACAGCTTCGTGCTGATTTATATCACCTTCGCCGTGGTCGTGCATCTAAGATCGGAGACATCAAAGCTTTGTGCTGATGCCCTTACGGCCGCATGGCAAAAACGTTGGTCATCTTCCACCAAAGGTAAAACTACCTTTATGTTCTTTGCAAACAGTTACTTCAGACTAACTGCTAAATGGATAAGCCCTGATCACTGGTCTACCCAACTAATCACTGAGAACATCGCTTTTAATGACAGATTATACTCATTTAATTTAGTTTCAAACCCTAGTTGCCCCCTTCCAGACCTCAGAGCACATTCTCTGGGACTGTCAGTTCCTTTTGTTAAAAAGAGGTGTCCTTTTCGATCCAGTTCGAGGTAATCGCCTCGGCCTTATCGGGCATGCAGACTTTGTTGTCACTAAAAAAAATTCCACGCATTTACCATCTTCCATCTCTTTACAACCCTTGAATGCGATTCTAATCTCTTTCATGGGTTCTTTCTTCAGTGGCCACAATTGTTCAAAGAGGACTCCCACTGCACTTATCAGTTGCTAACTGATCATAATCTGAATGAACGCATCGTCAAGAAGATTTAACTTTCCTCCAGGGGGGTGTGAGGCGGGTAAAGTCCAGTTCATTAAAATCAATATTAGTTTATTATAATCTAAAATAATAACCATATAATTTTGCATCTCTGGCAAAAAGTCATAACTGCAAATATTCATTTTTTATTGATTATTACTAATTATTATTAAAATCTTTTATATATTGATGTAAAACAATTAGGATGTAAATAATTTTGTAAAAAAAAATTTTTTTTGGAACTTGTATAAAAAAATTATGCTCTTTGATAAATTATGGTTTTTAAAGACTGGCATGATGCAGGTATATTTAAAAAATTTAAATATTTATTTTTAATTTTAATATAAAAAAAATGTGTCAAAACTGTATAATATTTAATGTCCTTATTAACGGATTGAAGGTGTCGATGGTAAAGTTTATTAAAACTATAGTAATGTATTTTTTCTTGAGTGGAAAATGTTGCGAAAACTCATAGATTTTGTAACGGAAGGTGGTTATTTGTGTGGTCAATTTTGTAATGCATTGCTTACATTTGTCTACTTCTATTGTGATAATTTACGCAATGGAAAACATACAAAATCTCCATTGACCGAATAATCAGTGTCTTTAAATTTGCTAGACATTTTTAGCAATTTTTGGTGGTTATTTGTGATTATCACATCCGTGTTGATGTCATAAAAGAGTGTCACGACCTATTGTCCCCAGACTATTCGTCTAAAGACTCATCGGTAACGACGTGGAGCGCACTGGATGTCTGGTGTATGGAACATTTGGTGTACGGGACAACTAGTGCCTTGGATGTCTCGTTAACGTAACCTTACCTAACCCAAGGATTTGAATCTAACCTAACGCAAGGATTTGTACAATGATCATAGAGTCCAAAGATAGGTCTCGTTAACGAAATAACTTAGGTTAAGTTAGGTTAATAAGACATTCAATGCATCAGTTGTACCGTGCACCAAATATCCCGTGCAGCAGATATCCAGTGCGCCCCACGCCGTTACAGATGAGTCGTTGAACGAATTGTCTGGGGACGAAATGCAGCGGAACCGTCATATAAGATAAACACTAATGAATATAGCTTTCAGATACATCATAGTAATATCACTACATAAGTAGACAGGTGAAGGCTGCAACAGATTGCACCACAGGTATCATGTAGATAGATTACAATTTTGATGTGCTTAATTTTCTTTTTTCGGCGGATTTAATATGCTGTAGTAGGAACATAGAACTTAGGTAAACTATAGCCACACTTGTAGCCATAAGAAATACTTGTAGTCTGTCTATTTATTGAATTTAATTTTTAATGTTTTCGAATGCAATAAATGTAAAAAATACCTTACGAAAATCCTATTAGAATCTTAATACTATATTACTAGCATCACATTTAGATCTAACATCAAATATTAATTATAAAATACACCATTATATGTATATTTTGTCATGTTAACCCTATTAGAACTGTGTTATAAATGAACATGAATAAACACTTCATCTTTTTTACATTGGATGTTATTTTTTGTAAAATGATCTTTAGGTAGTAATTACGGTAATTCTTAAACGGTTTCTTCATAAAAAGACTGCCCGATTATGTATATCCTAAGTCTACAATTTTTTTTAATGGCGGATTAGTATAGATAATGGTTTTAAATATAAGGACAAAGGCATGTTTATTTGTAAAAATATACATTAAAAATTATAATATTTATTTGCACATTATACACTAGAGACTTGAAATTTCTGAAATATTTACATATACAAGTATTGCCATTTAAAAAAAGTTAAAATTATCTATACTGGCAAGCCATTTTTAATCTCCTTGTTTTTTAATCAATTAAAAATATTTTTCTCTAAAATATGGAATTGATATTGGTTTCCATTTTTATATGGTTGGCTCCATACCACTCTTCAATGTAATTAATGATATTCTGGTCTCTCCAATCACTTACTATAATTTTTGTCGACTTAAACGTCTAATGTTGGTAGCATTTTATTTAAAAATTTACTGTCCTCATTACCAAAAAAAAACTATGAATATTTTTCGCTTTGAAGCGAAATAAATCTTATGACGATCAATGATCTTAGAAGTATGTATTTATAATTTTATAATAGAATATATCTATTAGATAGATAATAATAGAATACACTGTAAACTACAATTAGAAACAAACACACAATCAGTTTTTTAGTTAAAGTTGAACATTAAAACTGTCCAATTATGTTTTTTCAAATATATATATATTTTATTTGTATCTTGTTGAGTTTAAATTTTAATATGCCTAAGAATAACCTGCGTCATTCAATAATTATTTCAACAATAATATTATGAGCATGCATTGAAAATGATTGTTTTTTATAAAAATCAACAGCTTATTTCGAAAAGACTATCAGACTCAGATCATTCAATATACTGTCCATCGGCAGCTCCGACCTTCACCCATCTTTCAGGCAGCATGCGGATTCCACCCTGGAAAAAGTCTTGGTCTTTTGAGGTAATCCAGTCATCGACCCATTTTTTTACTGCTCATTAGTTTTTTACAACATGGGGTCGTCCCTTTTTTATGTTGAAGAATAACCTTGTCATGTCTTTCGGCGTATTGCGGCCTTTTATCCTTCAATTCTTGACTCAGTTTGATCAATTGTCATCAGGTAAAATATATTTTAGCCCGCTCGAATATACACCTGTCAAATTATGAGTCTCAATACAAAATGCTCATATTCAATGCATGCTCCATCCTTAAAGATTGTAAAATGTAATGTATATATGAATTTGATCTGATTATTGATAAAAAAATCATTTTATCATAGACGTAGTTGATTCTTGTCACAAGTGATGTGACAAACATCACAGTAAACGAGGCACTGGGCTCAATACTCGGAAATATTTCAAATTGAAAATTATTATTTCAGGTAGGTTCCCAGGGTTTTAAAAAACTACATTAACATGTATTTTAATAGACGATTTGTACTTTTGATTTACGCATTTCAATGATCAGTATTTATTCTTATGAAAAATTTATTTGGAACTAAATTATAATAATTTCGAAAAAAAAAATGTATCGATGGTAACAAATCAAATGAAGTTGACATTTTATCTAATGATTCCAAATTTTATAAAAAAATTGAAATGTAAAACATTTTTTATTTAAAATATTAAATGTGTAAAACTGTAAAACTTTTTAATTTTGTATGACGTATTAATTTTCCATTTTTCGATGATTTTATAATTTATTTGAAAAGCATATCTTTCAATACCTACCAAGATACTTTTAATTTTGCCTTTTCTTCCAGGTTTTTGAAGGTTAACTGCTTCTAAAGGAGGTTGTTACTCTTTTAGATTAATAGCTTTTAGCATTAAACATTTTTAAATGTATTAAATTGTTACTTTAGAAAAGTATTTTTACAGTTTTTTTCCCCCTCTACAAATGTCCGAAATCCCATTTTAATAGTAACTTATTTAAGACTACATTACTATACACTTTATATAAATGTAATTGTTTTATAATTAGTTTTTAAGTAGCTGAAATTATCATCAAAGCCAGTCATAGAGTCATTATGAATGTCTCACATGAACATTATAATCTATGGTCTGTATATCCTCTACGGGAATAATAAATGATTCTGTAAAATATGTTGTAAAAATGTCGTTTTTAAAATTGTAACTAAAAATATGAAGCATTTAATAAAATGTGAATGTAATATATATATAATTTAATGTAATCAATGTGTCAGTATAATCACTGAAAATTTTAAAACTCTCGTAATAATATGATCAGTTGTTTTTTGTAACGATTCGTAATTTATTTTCATTCTGTATGTTTGTATTGATCAGATCCATTGTATGCATGACCGTGTTTTGATCCATTTTTATGAATATCACACACCAATCAAAATATTGTATAAAATTGTTTAAATTTAAATTTGCTGAGATGCGTTGTGTTGTACTATTTTAATTATTATCAACAAAAAAAAAAACAATGGAATTAAAATTATATACATATATGTAAACATAAAAATGTAGTTTAATTTCTCAGCACTTACCCAATATTCATAGATTCCTCAATGTTTAATTATCCTAGCCTTTATCTGCTGCTCTGTCATAAAATTGGCGACAAATGTACCTCATCGCTTCCCCAACTTACTTAATTGCCAGCATTGAGCTCCGAACTGTTCGAAGCACAGTGTCTTTCTAACCTACCATCCCAAAAGAATTTTTGCTGGACTAAAGCAGAACTGTTGGATCCACTCTTTTTAGTGTCCAAAATGGAAAAAAATTATGCTTTCATATGTACCTCGGAAAAATGAAATCTATAATTATTCTGTCAACATTACATGAAGATGACTAAATGGATCCTGACACCAGAAAGCCTCGGTTTATATTGGACTACAACGAAACTAAAGGCAAATATTCATTCTGATTAACAGGTCGATAAAATATATTTTTTTGAAGTATTTAGAGTGTTGTTTCGTTTTTTGTTTAAGAAAGTCAATTTTTGTTTTTTAAAATACTGTCATTCACATTTTTCACAGCGTAACAGCAATTCCTATACATTTTATATAAAGAAAACATCATTTACATGGAGAAATTTTGATGACTTAAAAATTAAGACAAGCTCAAGGGAAACTAGTCAGCGCGCCTGCTTTAAGGTTAATGAGAATCATTAAAGATATATATCAGCATGAAATCATATTTTTATGTAGAATTATATTTAAATTATAATTACTATATAACTTGTGAGATTTAGATCTGCTTGATGATTTATTTTTCTTTTTCTTATTAAAATCTGAAAAGTAAAACGATTTGTAATTTTAAAAATCATAACTTCAAATTAAAAAAATATATTATTTTAGAATAATTTATTATACCAATAGCATATTATCAAAACTGAATATTGTTATTAGAACAAGCATTTGTCTCACGTACAGAAATAATGAATAAAAAATAGTTTTTGAGAAAAAGCATCTAAACATTCATATAATAAGTATAGAAGCAAAATACGGTAAGTTTCACACTATTCTATAATCTAGTGTATAAAACATTGATATAAATCGAGTAGAACTAGACACTTATAAAAGATATTATACTTAAACTTAACAATGACATTATAGGTATATTATAATTATTGAATATTCTTATTTTTAGTAAATGCATTAAACTGAAGTTAAAAGTTATACATATTATAATAATTAAGAAAATAAAAATCTTAACGTTACATTATTTCAGCGAATAGGGACCGGTGTCACGACCTATCATTCCCAGACAATTCGTTCAAAGACTCATAGGTAACGACGTGGGGCGCACTCGACGCCTGGTGCATGGGAAATTTGGCGCACGGCACAACTGATGCACTGGATGTTTCGTTAACCTAACCTAACCTTAAAATTTGTCCAGTGATCATAGAGTCTAGAGATTCATAGGTCTTGTTAAAGAAATAACTTTAGGTTAGGTTAGCGAAACATCCAGTGCACCAGTTGTCTCGTGCACTTAAAGTCCCGTGCACCAAACATTCAGTGCGCCCCACGTCGTTACCAATGAGTCGTTGAACGAATTGTCTGGAATAGTAATGCGGCAGAATCATAGGGACCACAAACTTCACAATTGAAACGCTGTCAAATGCCAATGCCTGCTCCAAATCAATTATCCTGAAGTTACGTTAAATACATTATGTATATTGCAGTTAACAGTGTTCCAGGATAATTGCCTGAGGGTTTAGCTAAAATTGCAACAATGGTTTATATCAACTACTAGAATTTAGTGTCACGGGCTATATGATGGAAACAACATCAATATTTTTAAGGAATTTAAGTGTTCTAAGTCTAACAAATGCTTCATCTAAAATACACGGATTAAATTAGTACCTACAAGTACAAGAGATATGTTTTGGTCTGATAGGATGAAAATGACATAACATTTTTGTGCCAAAAGCTTTTACAAAATATCTTATAACACCAACATTACACATTTTTTACACTTAGCACTCTCAGACTTTTCAAAATCAGTATCCATCTTTGCTTATCTTAATTTCAATATAATATTAACATTAGTTCGAGCATTAGTTCAAGAAAACATTATTCAACATTTCGATAACATTAATAATAATTCATATAAAAATAAAATATAAATTGCTAAATATAGGAGAATAATTAAATTATTTCACGATAATACATTGAAATGTAAACAAAAATAACAAATTCGTACCAAAAATAATGCCGAAGACGTTTGTTATTATAATAATACCATAATTAAGTGGACTTCATGTCAAGGAAACATACAGCGAGAAGTCATCACCAAGAAGAAGCTCTCGAAAGTAAACCACGACACACTCCACACTATGTTTGGATTGTCTGAAAAACAGTTTCAAATCGTTCATGGTGAACACACTGTGCAGCACCGCGGTGCCTTCCCTCAAAACCTAAGACAATAAGTCAATTATCTATATTCTATATAACGGCTATCTATATCTATCTATAACGGCTCAAATCAAGAAGACGACCTACAGTCAACAATGGAACTGGTGATACCTGAGGTCACCCTGCGGCTGAACATGTGGAGATGCGCAACTGAGGGGAATACTTGGATTGACCCGAAAGAAGACCTAGCCCCGGGAAACGACCAGGGGTGGAATATATGGAGGTCCCTTAACAGACTTATGATCGGAGTATGCAAGACGAGGGCACAAATGAAAGCCTTGCAGTTTTACAGCGGACTGACTGAATGTGACTGCGGCGCGGAGCAGAGCTTGTCACACTGTGCACTGTGTCCGAGTGTGCACTGTGTCCGAGTAGCTGCGCCCAGGAGGACCTGATGATGACCAGGAGTAATGCTATCGATGACATCCATTTCTGGACAGACAGGATCTGACCCTGATGTTTCCGACACGATTATAGATATGTCAAGGAAGAATTCCACCGTGACGAAGTCAATAAATTTAATACAATAAGAGTTTTATATTTTATAAGAGCTACAATTAAAAGGTATGTTTTGTGTTAAATTTATAGCTTGCAAATTCATATTACTTTGGTTGATGTTGTGGCAATACTACTCTAACGAACCATCCCAATGCAGAATGACTAACAGAGAACAATCGCGACCCAGCTCTCAAGGCGCAATGGCCTTACGATTTATATATAAAACAGTCATAATTTTATTGAATATTAAAAAAAATTCATCAACATAGAATATTTTTCACTATTCCTAGAAACGTGATATATCGGCATTAGGCAATTAAAAGCATTAAAACAACAGACACACAACTATAAAAAAAAGCTAATAGACTCACTCATAAATTTAAAAAAAGGTTAATAAATAACCATTATTATTTAACTTATTAAACATAATTCAATTAACATTACAAAATACATACTACGTGGTTAGGCTGTCCTTAAATGTCAATTACATTACATTTTAGGTATAACGCTCATACTTTATATAGAAGACTTCAATTCATTTCCAAGCATTTTTTTTAAATACCAAACTTAAGTATTAGTAATGCTTATAAGGTCACTAGTAATATTCAATTAATTCAAAAATGTTCTCTCATTCAATCTTATTTTTGGTTCAATCTCACGCGGTTAAAATTAATTATATAATGTATAAAAACATAAAGAGAACATAAGAAAAGTAGAATATTATATTTTTTTTAAACCATTGAAGAAAATGAACATTCAAAAATTAATTTACACTGCAAACTTTAGACAAATGTTAAATACAACACCATATATTGAATTTTTATGCTGTCAACAATCTATGGAATTTTTTAACTCCTTTTACAGTACCTCGTAGGTAATCAGTTTAATTAAGTACATAAGAAGCAATTTCAATTAAAAATACATGTAATTATATAGAATATATAATAATACAGGGAGCGGCAAAAAGATTTGACGGTTTTTAACATTTTAAATATTTTTTTTCGTTTTTTTTTCATCATTATATTGGGTATAAAAGATCAAACTACCAAAAATACTTAAAAATCTACAAATTATATAACTTTGTAGGTTTTCACTGCCAGATTTGCTATTGTGGATTTTGGGTTTTGCCGTGCATGTGTGGCAATTTTTCTAGCACCAATATTTCGACCGCCATTGCAGGGGCATTCTTCTTCGGGATGATCTTCCAACTTCAAAATGTCAACCCTGAAGAAGAAAACCCCTGCAATGCGGTTGAAATATCGGTGCTAGAAAATTTGCCACACACAGCTAAACGCAAAAGCCACAACACCGTCTACGAATTATATTAACGGGGGTTCATATTTCTTCTTCACATAAATTTTAAAAATATTATTATCTGACAACATCGACAGTCTGTTTATTCAGCAGCGGCTGGTCAGATTATATTACTTAAAGATACGATTCACTTAAAAATCACAATCGGATTAAAAATAAAGTTCAAAATGTATTTTGCCGATGTATACAAGTCGTTGACGATACTCTTATAGAACGTAGACATTCTGGCCTTGCTGACTCTTCCGGTGGAAGGAAGTCTGACATCCTTCAGGTCGTAGTTTTGACATCCGATACAGCTGAGTTCGGAGACCTTGACGAGCGGCTGCGGGTAGCCGGGGCAGCGCGACGTGAAGCTCCGGGCCAGCAACGTTCCCTGGAAGCGAATCTTGTCATTTGCTTTGATCCTGCGGCTGAAGTTGGTGAAGTGATGCTCGGCTCTCAAGGTTATCTCGGCGCCTTTTTTAAGCAGCAAACCAGACTCCATGCGGATTGTTATTTCATGCTCGTAGCTGTAAGAATATATATTTATGATAATACTAATTACGATCTATCATTTGTATCCATAGTATTACGAGGTATATTTTTGATATTACAAAAAAGATTTTTACACAGTTTTTTTACATGAAGTTAACATCCTCCTCCCTCTCAAAAGGTTGTTTATTCAGTCGCGTGATGGCAGGATTGGGAGCAGATTGGTAACACAGACTTTTTCAGAAACACATTGACTTATATTTGCGTTAAGACTTGGTTTCCCGATCGATCGTAATATGACGTTACTTTTGCCGCGACCAATCGGGACTTAATAATCCGGTCTCGCTGACAGGCGGTACTCACTGGCTCCGCGCTCGGGATGGACTCTCGCCAGCGCCACGAGCGGCGGTGTATATAACTAACACAGCTGTGAGCGGACTTGTCCAAAAATGCCAATATGGCGACACATAAATGTATAACAAGCGAACATAAATAAGAGACGAAAGATTGTATATCGAGGTTTTCGGTACCAGCCAGCAAGTTCACAAGGCTACATCATGCTGATGTCAAAGTGTTAACAACCATAGTGTTATTTTTCGAAAAGGAAGTTACACAATGGTATGTATTTGGTATGTTTTTTAATCGGATTTTTGGCAAATAATATTACCTATAATATATTTTCTAGTAAACAAATATATCAGATATTGCTTATAGTTTTAACTGGAATCTAATATATTTCATATTCACTTATAAGGTAAGTTAATTATGAACATTACAACAGTAAAATAAAGCTACAAATTCCACGTAAAGTTCACGACCGCTGTAGACGTCATACACAGTAAATGGATTAAATAGATTACTAACCGATAATGGGTTTAAAAAATGAAAATATTATATTTACGTGTCAAAGTTGTTGAGGTGGCATTTCTTATCCTCCTTCTCCACGATATGCTCCAGGAACCTGCACTCCTTGAGAGCGTCTCCTCTCTCCTTGTCACAGTCAAACACGTATCTTTCCCCGTAGTAACATTTGAAATGCTCGCTCAAGAAGTCGGGAAGCTTATCAGCAAAGTAACTCCAGCTGTTGATCACATTGGTTAACCTAAAAAACAATTATAATATTAGTAAATAGGAATGAGAGCGCAGAGACGTGGAATGTAATAGCAAGTCTTACCCATAAAATAAAGGTCACCCAACGTGCTATGGAGAGATCCATGCTCGGAGTGTCGCTAAAAGATAGAATTCGAAACGAGGAAATACGCAGAAGAATTCAAGTAGTGGATGCTACCCAACAAATAGACACACTCAAGTGGCAATGGGCAGGACATATCTGTCGAAGAGGCGACGGTCGATGGGGATGAAAATTATTGGAGTGACGCCCCCAAACTGCAAACGAAGCATTGGCCGACCCCCTGCAAGATGGACTGACGACATAAGAAGAATAGCGTGAGTGACCTGGACGTGGAAGGCGGAGGATCAGAGGATGGAGACTCATGCTGGAGGCTTACGTTCAACAGTGGACGGATACAGGCTGATGATGAGGAATGAGAGAATTCAGGAATTAGAATATGCATTAACATCCTCCTCTCTCAAAAAAGAGGGGAGTTATTACGTCGCTTGAGGCAGAATGAGGAGCAGGGCAGCAGACAAAGACTTTCTTTTAGAAGCACAGATTATATTTACGTTAAAAACGTTACAAGTTTGTGACCACGCGGTATGACATGCCCGCGTGGCTGCAATGCGACCTTGCCAAGCCAAAGGGTGGTGACCGACTGCCGGCCGTCCGCACTTCTGCGGCCCGTGCTCGGTCATCAGCGCCACCTGTGGCAAAACTATGTAACTAGCCCCAATGTGGCCACATACCTAAAGGTATGGCAAGCGACAAAAAGACGATAGATTTTTTATCGAGGTTTTCGGTACCAGTTAGCAAGGGCTACATCGTGCTGATGTCAACATGATTAATTTTAATTAATTACCTGACATCTACAACGTATCCATGCCAATTAACTTTGACACCGTCCAGCAGCCCGCACTTGATCTGCGTGGCGGCCATGTTGGTCTTTTCCCACGCGGCCGAGTGACAGAAGGTCTGATACTCGTCCCACAGCAGATGGAAGTCCTCCGCCTGACTGTCGCCGCCAAAGTTCCTCGTGTACTTGAGGAACCTCTCGGGAACCTCAGACTTGTCGTCCCCCATGAGGTCCAGGCCCGGCTTGTCAGACATGTTGCTGTAATGGAAGCGCTGCAGGTGGTGCGACGTCAAGTACAGGAGAGTGAGAACTGCAGTCAGAATCTGAAATAATTAAATACTTTCTTACTAACTTAACTGCAATGGTTCTTCTTAAACTTTAAATGCCCAGTGGTACACGTTATTTTCGTTTTGTATGTTTGTATTGATCAGATCCATTGTATGCATGACCATGTTTTGATCCATTTTTATGAATATTATACACCAATAAAAATATTGTATCAAATTGTTTAAATTTGCTGAGATGCATTGTGTTGTTGTACTATTTTAATTATTATCGACAATAAAAAACAATTATATACATACATATATGTAAACATAAAAATGTGTTTAATTTCTCAACACTTACCCAATATTCATAGATAACTCTACGTACCTTAAATTTTAAAGAATATTATTCAATTTCCTCAATGTTTAACCTTTAAACGTCCAGTGGTTTCCTTATGGGACCGCAGATTTGCATCATTCAATGCCCTTTTTTATTGGTTTTATGGTTTATTTCACAATCGGATTACATTAATTTGTAATAATAGTATTAAAGTAAGTTAATGGAAGAATCTATTTTGCGACGAAACATTACAAACATTGGCCTGCTAGGGCATTGAACGACGCAAATTTGCGGTTCGGTATGGGACCACTAGGCGTTTAAAGGTTCATGGGCTACCAGCACATACCTACTTATCATACCTTCCTATCACACTTACATAGCAACCTACCTATCATATCTACTGGCATTGCACACAAACCAATAAGCAAGGAAACAAAAATAATTTCTTTATTTTTCAATGTTTTCAGCATTCACTTTGAGATCCATTAAAAATTATAAATATTTATTTATTTACTATAAAATAAATAAAAAATTAATTAATTCAAATAATACCTAAATATATTTTTTCTTCATCCTTGCAAACCAATAAGCAAGGAAACAAAAATAATTTCTTTATTTTTCAATGTTTTCAGCATTCACTTTGAGATCCATTAAAAATTATAAATATTTATTTATTTACTATAAAATAAATAAAAAAATAATTAATTCAAATAATACCTAAATATATTTTTTCTTCATCCTTGCAACCCTCCCTATCTGTCTCCCTCTCTTATTATTCCCTGATAGACACACCCCTACCCCCTCTCCAACATAAAATGGGTTTGAACACTTATAAAGTACTATCGCAGCTCAGTTATCTCTTAACAAATGATTGACAAAGGCTACGAGATAGTCGAAACTGCAGTCTCCTAATAGAGAACTTATCTTACGTGATCCGTGTAAAAACTATGTAAATAAATAAATATTTATAAAATCTATTTCCGTTTTATTTATACGATACAATTTGCGGATTTATGAGAGAGAGTAATTTTTGGATACCTAAGACACTAGACGAGGTAGGTCAACATCCATTTATGATATTCCTGAATGTTCATACCTGAAGTGGTGTGACGTATTTCTTGGTGGACTCCTTCCTGGCCAGCAGGCAGGTGAGCAGCAGAGCAACTAAGGCTCCGCCCCCCACGCTGACCAGCATCAGGTTGTCGGGGAGAGTCACCTGTCGCAGCACGGCCAGGATCGGCAGCAGAAGTGTTGCTATGCCAAGAAGAGGAAGGAACAGAACCATCCCCACCAAGGCCAGTGTCCCACGCATCAGACCATACATTGTAGCCCCTAGAATGTTTTTAAATAATTAATTTAATAATAGAGTGTAAATTCAGGTAGATATTGTGATAAATTTAATGATGATTTTGGTTTAATGTGTGTCTACCAAGAACTGGCAGTTTCCAAAGTTCCTTCCTGAATGCCACTCGTAAGCTCATTCAGCATCTGTGTTTTTGCCTTTCATACTTTACAATCAGGCTTCAGATTGGTTCACTTATTGTTTTCTACCGTTATTACCACGGTCGCTGCTCTTCGGAACTTAAAGAACTAATTCCTCCTGCACCCACCGACAAGCAAAGTCGTCTTACACTTGCCAAACATCCATACACGGTTAATGTGTATCGACCAAGAACTGGCAGTTTCCAAAGTTCCTCCCTTAATGTCACCGGTAAGCTTTGGAATGCTCTTCCAGCGTCTGTATTTCCTCCTTTATACTATCAGCATCTTAATCACTGAGCCAATATCTCTACCTCATTGAGTCAATATATATTATACACTTTACATGGTAATTGTTACAAATTAAATTCAGAATTTTCGAAAGCTAAGTTAATTCATTCATCCATTGTACTTTCTTTGACACCCCTAAATTATAAACTGTAAAGAAACAACTTTTTGCCAGTCTAACTGGGATAGCTTCTATGTTGCACCGAATAATTATTTGTAAAATTTGATGATTGTTTACCTTGAGAGTTGATAATGAATATCTGTAGCCAACTGAGCACCACACAGTGAGGAATGGCGTACTTGTAGCTGCCGTGCCACTTCTCTCTTCGTGCCATCGCCAGAAGGATGGCAGGGATCATGAAGTAAAACAGGACTCGGGAGTTCAAGCAAAATTCAACGCTATTACCGATGATATACGAGGGAAACGTTTGAATTTGAAGGTCCAGAAACCTCCAACCTTGGTTAACAACTGTATCGGCTTCATAAGGATATTTAGCTAAGACGTTAATGCCAAACGATACCAAAGACAACCAGTCAGGAAAGCGGCTGTAAGAATTGTTTGTCGAGAACGTCAATAAGGTGAAAAATGTCAAAGAGAATGCGATTACTGTGAATTCGGATAAAGGAATCCAGTGATCAGCCACAATCGGATAGAAAGAAAGATGCATTAAAAGCGCGATGAAGAAATGAATAAACGGTCGCAAATTGTTTTTAACGAATTGCTGTTCGGATTCTTCTGAATCCAGATTGCCTTCGCTGTAACGTAAAAACAATCCGGACCATTTTCTAAAATCGATGAATTCTCTTTTGGCGTGCAGCATCTTGAACGTGCAGACGATCATGTAGACAAAGCTGGCGTAGTAGAATATCAAAGGGAAGAATAAGACAATGTTTTCCATGCCGAACGCGGAATGAGCTATGAAGAGTAGGAGGACTTGTAAATGTGAGAGATTGTAGGAGAGGGACGAGACGTACGATAGAAGTTTAATGTATATGATCTGGAGGAAGATTATGGGATGTAGGAATGCCCGGTGCATGTAAGGAACCCTGTCGAGAGCCGTGGGGCTGGGTTCGGTGAGGGTCAGGTCTCGGCTCACGAGGGGAAGCTGTCCGTGGCAGTAGTTGACGGCCGCAGAGACGAGGTTATCTTCTGTTATGTTGTGGATGCGTTCGTCTTCAACCGAAGGCCGGTATTCTGAAAAAGTAAAATGTTTAATGTTTTTAAATTAATGTTGGTAAAATGGAGTTGGTAGAACAAAGGACAACCTCGTGCGGTGGGGAATGCTTCGGCAGGGAGAGTCACTATTGTGCGACTGTGGAGACCTGCAGACCGCCTCACACCTAAGATCCTGCCACATCATCATCACCTCATTGAAAAGCGGAACCTATGAGGCCGTTCTTGTAACAACAATGATAATAATAAATAATTACCATCATGTGATCCAGGCGCCAAGACAGCTTTTGTCAAAATTAATTACAAGACGACACCGGGGGAGAAGGAGGAAGAGAAGAAAAGATGAGTGTCATCATGATCACCTCACACTTAAGATCCTGCTCCATGTGCCCAACAAGCTGCACATCTCAGGACCCAATGCTGGGCAGCACACGGGCTATCGATTTAGCCAGATACTGGGCAGAAATAATTTGACGTCGCTGACACGATAAAGAAGAATCATAAAAATTTTGCATAAGTATAAGATATATTGAACATACGTATAGCTCAATGGTCAAAGCGTTTGCTTTGCAAGTCAAGGTCGTGGGTTCGATCCCTGACGGAGATTAAAAAAAAGAGTTTTTTAAAGGATTTCTGAACTCTAAAATATAGGTTGGTGTGAATTTGATCCCTCACCCGTAGAATGAAAAATGTCAGTCATAACCAATTAATTAAAATTGGTGGTAGACGAAAGTCGTCCCGTGAAGAACACCCATTTGTAGTAAATTCCTGTAATAAGAGAGATGGTGCGTGAATCTCGGACTGTAGTCTATGAAGCGGATCAACACTTCACATGCAGCGCTTAGCCATATGAACCATGGTAAGTGTCATAGAATTTTACAGATGAGACTTTAGAAATACTATCATCATCTGTCGGTATTCTCCTTTATGATTTTGCATAAAAAATATATATATAAATAGATTAACTGGATAAAAACCTATGTATTAGCTGATGTGTAACTTTATTGTTTCTGAAGGATAACACTAAAAATCAATTAAAAAATTTTTTGAGGAAAACAACTAAATTCTTCATACAGACAAATAAATTCTTCATAACCAAAGTAAAGAATGGTGTGCAAACATGATGAAATATATATACATATAGTTAAGGAGTATTATTACCTTCTTGCAGCTGATCTCCCGCCCCAGCCGCTAATCCATTGTTGTAGTCTCCGGGGCACAGATGATTGGAAGGTTCCAGCGCACTGGCCGGGTCCTCCAGCCCCGGGTTCTCCTGCTGCTCCTCCTCCTCCTCCTCTTCTTCAGCTCCCTCAACACTTGTGGTCGCCACTTCATCAGCCTGTGCTTGTTGCCAAATCTCTCGCATCCGCTTCTCCAGCTGAGCCGATGTGATGAACTCTTCACCATTTGAAAGACTGAAAATTGCAACAGTTTTCAGTTAATTTTTTAGATTTTTTCAATCAATAATTTTTGGTGGAATTCCATAATATCAAAATATATATTTTATAAATATTTAGAAAATTCTCCACAATTTTAGGCATGGAAGGACTGCCTAAATAAGCTCCTCCTCGTTCAATTGTTAACCAGTGTACGACTGATTGAGAGTACAATGTGCACGAAACTGTAGTCTCATTTCTATGATAACCTATTAACATCCTCCTCTTTTTCAAAAGGTTATTATTCAGTCGCGTGAGGGCATGATGAGGAGCAAAATAATAATACAGAGACTTTTTCTGAAGCACATTGACATATATTTACGATAAACTTTACAAACTTCCGGCCCAGGTGGAATAACATGCCGGGCCGGCCATAATGCGCCCTTGACGGTCGACGCGCAACCGCCGCGCTCGTGATGGGCTGTCGCCCAGCGCCACAAGCGGCTATATAACTAGTCTCAAAATGCCAATACGGCGACACATGCATGTCGACAAGCGAACAGAAATAAGAGACGAAAGATTGTATATCGAGGTTTTCGGCACCAGTCAGCAAGGGCTTTATCATGCTGATGTCACTATAACTCAATATTATTGTATGTAATAAAAAAAAAATACCTTGCAAACAAATCTCTAGCAGCTTTTCTGGCCACGGTCTCTTGCTGGCTGGCTGCTAGACAAGACTTGGCTCGAACCATAACCGATGTCTGCATGGCCAACACTCCACTCTGGACACATCTACATGAAAAAATATTTATTATTTTAAAAATAACAAAATGACATCTCCTCTCTAATAAAAGCAAACACCATATCGCCGGGATCGTGATCGAGACACGTGGTGGATGGATGAGGAGCAGGTCGCTAAGCAGAGAACTCGTCGAGACGCACATATGATATCTATTTTACGTAAAAGTAGACTGACAAAGTTCGGTCCTCTGCAATTTTCTATTTCCTTCACAACATCCAGGCAGAGATTGAAATGGTGGTAGTGAGTCACTGCGCCGAACACTCATGGTGGCTGACTGGCGAACTATGCCGCACCACATGACAGGTTGTCAAAACTTGTCAAAACAAACAAATTGGCGCATGCAAGCGCCGCGTCTTATAACTATTTAAATCTAAAACTTAGACTAACATTTTTAAATATGCGTGTCACACGAGTGAACAAAAATAACAGACAAAAGATCGCATATTGAGACTTTTCGGCATTAGCCTGAAAGAGACATATTGATTTGTTATTGATCGTGTCTTGGGAAAGTACTAAAAAAAACATTTTTCACCTATAACTCAGAATGAAAGGAAATGGAAAATGATGTTTTTGTTCTAACACGCCTACATTTTTTTGCTGCGATCATTGACATTAGGATTAGGTATTTCAAGCTCTCACCTCCCCAGCATGGATCTTGCCTCCTTGTGTCCTTGTTCAGTGGCGCAGATGAGCCACTCCATGGCCTGCTGGAAATTGGAAAGACGATCTGCTTCCAGCTCTAAAACATACACAAGAAACAATCTTAAGCCTATTTATCTACAAGAAAGTAAAAGCCTTTAATTTTCAAATGAAGTAGAGTTTATTATTATTATTAGTAACACTCAATTAGAGATACATTTCGAAAGTTTGATTCAAGTTCATTTTCAAATAGATGATCCATAAACAATACATAACAAACATCGTCATACTGGACAGTTGTTCTTACTCTGAATTAAACAGAGAAATAGAAAACGACAGCAAGAGTAGGATTCGAACTCAAGAATATGCACACAAAAGTCATATGGGATTGACGTTACGATCACCGCCCCTAAGTAATATTATCCAATGAACAACAATTTGACATCTTAGATAGCACTACTCCAGACCGAGAGCAAATCTCTGTAATGGTTAAATCGAGGATTTATTCAGATATTGTATTTTTTTTGTTCTAGTCTCAACCAAACTACAAACATGAAGGAAATATATCTTAACAGTTTATTAATTAAAAAAATTAAGAACCCTCTCTTAGCACCTGGCACCTGATGCCTATTTATGAAGGTATACTACTGCTTAGAATGCTTTGTGTTAACTCCACGTGGAATTAAAAGTGAAAAAATATTGTTAAATTGATCAAATTCTAAGAACTTTGGTATGTGTAAGGTGAGAAAAGGTTGCAAAGCAATGCCTCTAAAAGATTAATGTAATGGACAAACTGTACTGCAATATATAAATATGCATGGGTTGCTTGTGTTTATCATATAAATTATTTACAAAATATAAATGAGTAGAATTTCATTGTAATACATTATATGCTATGACATATTTAATTATATAAATTTAATGTAAATTGAATAATATCAAGAAAGAAGATAATTCATGTTATTGTTTAAAATCATAATTTTAGATCAAGACGTGTATTTTTAAAAATATTTTTTTCATTATTATTCATGAAAGAATATTAAAGATGGCTCATGTAATTTAAAAAAAAAAACAAAATCGGTCTAGTATTAATACTTATTGACTTATTAAGACTAACAATATACTATATGAGTATATTGTTAGTCATAATAAGTCAATAAGTATTTTTGGATATAAAAATGTCTGTGCTAACATTATTATGTATGCTGACAAAAAATCGAGGAATATGAAACATAAATAAATTAATTATTTCCAAGGTATCAATATAATTAATACTAAAAATATTCCAGTTCTGAGAAAGCAATGCTTGTTATTCCAAACAATTTCACAAAAAGTGTTCAATAATAATAATTATAATGAACAGGTGCAATTTTGATGAGTTGGAATCTATCGTTTAAATAAATCAACCATGACTAAAGTGCATGAAAATAAATTCCAACACTGGATAATTACATTATTGAAATAAAATATAATAAGCACAACAAACTGGGGTGGGTCTTGGCTTATTAGAAAAGATGCTCCCATTGGTTTCAGTTTTTATATATATATTATTTTTTTAATGAAACCTAACAACCCAAGTAAGAGGATTAATTTTGGATTTGAAAAACATGTTTTTTAATGAAATGTAGTAGTAATCATCAGTAGAAAGTCTTTGATATTGTTATCAAAGCATGAAAAATTGTATATTTAATGGGAAAAATAGAATATAGATAATCAGCAACGCTGCCAAGAAATACTATGTGTAATTTATAAAACAATCTTTATTTTATTGGGCTATATACAGTGCAGTGAAGTGCTACCCAAGAAAGCGGTTATATACATGCCGAAATTAGAAAAGTAACCTATGCTTGGTTTTAGTTTTTGTTTAAATTCAAGTTTCAGTTGGTTTCTAATTTATAATTACTAAAAAATAGTAAATATTAAATATATTACTTACCGCATCTTTCTTCCAAAAGCTGCTTGGCCAGCTGCACCTGAGATTCCACGCATCCATCTTCAGCCAACTGATTCCTCAAGCGCCGCAACGAACCGCGAGGACCATCTGAACAAAAATACAACACAAAACATAACAAACAAGAGAGATATATATTTTTTATTTTATTATAGTACAGGTGGGTTATTAAATGTTTACTTACCATGAAGATTCCATCGTTTTCTGCCCGAAGGCCGCCTCGGTATCATTTTAAACGCGAAATACTGTAATGTCTGGGTTTAGCGTATTTACCGCGCTGACAGTGACATAAGAATACTTAACTGTCAAAGTCAACGATAGACAAATAAAAGTGTTGCGAATAATAAGAGTAGCCGGAAAATTGCAATAGAAATAAACCGTTTTTCAAATAAGTAGGTATTGTATAAATTGTGCAAAGATGAATTTGATTCACTTCCTCGTTAGTATGGAAGTCTGGAATTGTTTTTTGTTGAGCTATTTATGTAATAATTACGCGCTTGGGTAATAACTAATTATAGATCTCTCCCCTCGAGGTTATTATTACTCGCATCGACGCATCCCTTATGTGATGATCTCAGTAGACACGAAGTTTTACTTAATTTTATATTGAAATAAATTACAGATTCTGAAATTTAAATTTTTATAAGCGTGGTGCATTTAGTAAAGTGAAGTAATAGAATTTTGAAATGATATAGTATTTACAATATTTATGTTCAAAAACTCTTTCCATTATTAGGTAAATCTTGTCTTGCAAAATTTTACAGAAAAGTTATCAATTCGAGAAACTATGAAAAGGTTTATAAAATTATTTGAGTATCCATTTCCTGAAACCGTATTATTTTTATCTAAAGCGAATTTACTATACCATTGTTGAAAGTATAAATAGAAGAGTTTTCGCGTAGTTGGGTCAATATTCACCAATATCAAATGCGACAAAGCTTAAGTAAATGTCTTTGGTCTCAGTTGGAAATGTCTTTCCAACTGAGCATACCATTTTCAACGGTATGCTCAGTTGTTATAACTGCCTAACAAATTAAAATAGCAAACAATCGCGATTCTCTGTTGCCGAACTCGAAATAATCACTTAAGCTACTATTGTTACTTAAAATATAATCAAGATATGTTTTAACACACAAAAAATGTGACCGGAGTAAAAAAGTTTAGTAAGATTTAATTGCTGACACTGACTTTTGCTTGTTTTCATAGCACGCACGTCGTGGTAGGTCTCATAAAATCAAACTAATTATAAGAGAAGACAGAATATATAATCATGGATAAGGAGTGCAATATTGTATGATTTTTTTTGTTTAACCCAATTAGTCGCACCAAGAACAATTACCCAACTGCTCGCATAGGGTCACAGGTGACCACAAATTGTATTATTTTTTATTATTATTTATGAAATATATAAGTAAATAAAACTTGTTTATTATTAAAGTGCTTTAATAATTCTATTATATTTAAAAGAAAAAACACTAACTTAATATCTAATTAAACAAATACAAGCTAAATTAAAAGAATTTCGGGAAGCGGAAAGTGCTTAATTTTTGAATTCGAACTTTTTTTGACCCGATGCGACTAATTAAGGGTTAAATATTTAAAACAAAATATTCATTTTAAAATTTGAATGTTTGATTTTTTTTGTGAAAATTGGTTATTAAATAAAATTATTTATTTACAAAATATGCAATCTAAGTAAATAATATTTTTCATAACAATTCACTGTTTTTTCATTTTCTTCAGGCAATATTTGTAATTATTTTTGTATAATACCTATCATAAATTTCGCTGTACTGAAGGCAGTGTAGCCGAATATATTTTAAGAAGTATACACCGCTGACATTCGAGCTGTAGAAATGTTGAGGTTATTTTGTAATGGTAATTATATTAAATATATCCTATTATTACCTCTAAATTATGTAAAAGTCATCATCAAAATAATAAAATTAATTATATAAAATAATTTTTTGAAAATCACAGTCGATATTATGTTTTTTTCATTAAGAATTGTACAAAATACCAATATGATATTCCTAGTATAGAATTGACGATTCTATTATATTTTACATTCATTCGTACGGTTAAACGTATAGAACCTACTAATAAATGAAAATATCATCATAGACCTCACATAAATTGCTATAATCACATATTTAAATTTATTCTTACTATAACCTCCAAACTATTTCTATAAATTAAGTTGTCCCACGAAATCAGGATGAACTGTTGCTCCGGCTCCTTTTATTACACTAATCCTTTTCTTGAAAACACAAGCAATCCCTACAACCATAGCACATCATTTATTTGACCTGATTGAGAGTCATAGAGTCCACTTATTAGCTCAAATCTTTTACTAGTGCTTGATTGTTTGTGTGTACATAATTTTTTTAACAGTTTTTGTTATATTATAGCCTTGCGGCATCCGGCAGTGTCGTCACTCACCAATAAAGCTCCAAGAGTCTTATCAAGCCCCATAATAAGAAACTCACCTTTCAGCACCATAACCTCAAACTACAACAGACCAAAAGACATCACTTCAATTGTTTCCAGAATAAACTGCGGAACATTTTCAAACGGAAGTCTTCTCTTGAATAAAAAAATCAATGAAATATCTTCTTCCATACAAGCGGTTCCTTCAAGGAGTCTGACAAAATTTTCCATGAATAAAGGCAAAAGGAAAGCGGTGAAGCCGGTCATTAAAAGATTTTTCAGATTACACTGGGGAGGATGGATTCGAACCAGATGCGGTCGGCACAAGAAAATCTTCAAGAAGTCTCCGCCGCTGCAGAGGCGACTGCGTCAGCACATTTTTGTCAATGGAACTCAGGCGTGGTTACTGGATTCCATGGTCACAAAGTTTTGGAGGAAGCCAAGACACTATGTGGACGATCCTTACGCACCTTACCATACTAGAGAAGAGTTCCACTCAACCAGGAGGAAGCCTTGGGAACGCGAATGATAATGTTGCATTTCACTTCATTGTTCATTGATTTAGTTCACGTTAGTGAATAATGAAGTAATTCAGTGTTTTATGATTCAGTGAATAAAACTCACCATATAAATGTTTATCAATGTTTTCATATATTGTATTCATTATTCTTCATGATTATACTATAGATATTAGTTGTGCATTATGTAGTTCATATGTGAAATGATTAAATCTACCTTTTCTTTGATGGGTTTTTGATATATCTGAATAATAATGTACTACAAACAATTGATAATGTTTTGGAAACGTTATTTTTATTTATGATAATAAAAATGTAGCCTTACTAAATTTGTTTTATTTATTTATTAATGAAGGACTTGATAGCATTAGGGGGATGCGGTAAGGAAATTAATCATTCTTATCGTTTTTTTTTTTTTTTAAAACCTATGGTTTTGTATGCCTTTTCATCATTAGCCTGTGTCCGTCCACTCCAGTCTCCATCCTCTTCGATCCTCCGCCTTCCGCATCCAGCCTTTTATGGTAAAAATATTATTGCCATATATGTGAACGAACCCAGACCACAAAATCATAAAGACCTTCAAGTGAGACTTTAGAGTCAAGTTTAGACTCTTAAATTTAGAGCAGTGTTTCTTACTCGGGACGGTAGTTTTGGGGGTGCTGGAGAAGCTCCTAACAATGAAATGTTTAAATATCATTTATTAAATTTTAGATAGTAGAATATTTGAAAACTATAGTAATCCCAAAAATGCGATAGTCAGATCGCGTAATTTTTTTTTTTATTGTAGTGCGTTATTGGGGAATTAAAGCTTTCACGAAAATTAAAGTTATGAGGTTTTTGTTACAAAATAAAAATATGCCAAAACTAGGGGTGCAGAAAACAAATTCAGAGGGGTGCTTACTTTCAAGGTTATAAAACACTAATTTAGAGAATCTTTGCTCACTTGACTGTCAGGAATTGTAACAAAAAATGTTTGTAAAAATGGAACTAAAAACATCACAGTTATTGTTAACTTCCGCTTTCATATGGGTGCAGTTACACTACAATTCAACTTAACCCTTTATTTACTGACGAGACTTATTAGTCCCGTACCATAAAATCCAATATTGATGATCGTGCATTTAGCTGCAGTTATGCCTTGAGTATAAGTCGGATATATAAAACTATGAAATAAATGCTTATTTTAGAATAGAAAAAATGTTTCTTCTTAATTTTTCTCTATATCTTATCAACACTTATTCGTATAAAAAGAATCAGTAAAGTAAATACGTTATTTAATAATTTAGTAAATATAGTGGTAATGAAAAACCGACAAAAACCATAAATTAATAATATGTACTTAATATTAAGTTCTTCATTTCTCATATGACATTTGCGATGTAATTTAATGAGTGACGATTACGTTTACATAGCAACACTATCCTTTTAAAGTAAAGCTATCTAGCAATTTATATCGCTCGTGTGAGTAGCTCTTAGGGAAGTTAAAATATTTGTATTAAGTAATTGCGGCATACATAGTGTCATATAGAGTCATGGCGGTTTTGATTTAGGTGTGCAATTAATTTCCTGATATAGTTTTTAATTATTTATAAGGCTAGCGCGATGCGGTCATTTTCCGCGATGAACGTGACCCTGGCCACGCGCCGCTCCACCGACCGATATTTTAATGAATTAAACAGCCGCGACGAGCACTGGGTGATTGGGAAAATAAAATTTCATAAATCGTTTATTTTTTATGTAAATGAATATTGAAAACTTATCTTTGGGTACATACTCTGTGAAATCATCCCTAACCATTAATTACACTAAGTTACCATTATTAACAAGCCACGTATTTATGAGTATATATTACAATTAATTAAGTTTTTTTAACAATTGCTTTTATAAAAATGCATCACAAAAGTAGTTTTAAAATAAAAGTTAGCTTAAATGCCGACATGGATTTTTTCGACTTCCGCGCATTTTAACCCTTTCGCATCGGTTATCGGCATATGCCGTCATAAGATTCCCCGACCGTTGACATCGGTTGAAGTGATATATTGTTTTGCTAATTTCATAGAATAGTTTTTTATGCATTATCTGATAGCTAAAGGATACAAGAACCAATGTGATATATGAAAATAGACCAGATAAGTAAATTTATGCTTCAAATACTAGTTTTATAATTGACAATATAATTTGTATTGGAACTGAGCCGTAATGAAAGGGTTAAGCCTACAGACTATATAGGTATAACCTAAATTGTTAAGTAATTATATTTATCGTTGGATAGGATATTTTTGGTACATATTCGTAATTAGTATTTGTGTGTTTTTATTGAATAGTGTGAAAATTAAGATCACTGAAAATTAATTCCGTGTCCTATGTAAAGGGATTTTGTAAACAATTATTCATACACCATTAATTGATTATTAGAATAGATTTGATGAGATGAATAGATTCTAGCATGGAACTTCAAAATTTACCCCCACAGAAAAATTCTACATCGATTGGAAGCAACTGACCTAATTTTTTTTCCTATATTCGCAGTTATTGTTAAATATAAATTAAAATAAACATTGCACGTCTACAAGCACACCAGATAATTAACGACTTTTTATTATGTGACAACATTATCATTTTAAATCGTATTATGCATTTAAATATCAAAAATAATTACTTTTTAGTATTACAATGTATAAATTACACGTTTTTTGTAAAATCATACTATACGTGTAATGGAATACTACAAAGTTTGTATATTTAAATGTTTGTTGACTTTTACGAGACATTTTATGCAGAAGCTTCGTTCGAGCATTTTAGTTTGTTGTTTTTTATTTAAGTTGTAATTAGAAATGGTTTAATTTACACAATTTAACAAAACACTCTCAATCTACCAGTAAAATTTGAGCGGGCGTGACACTAGTATTTAATAATTGTAACTTCCAAAATGATAAATTAAATTTATCAAATTTTGCCACTGCCGCCACATATTGAAATAAAAGCTTATCATCCACAATAGATGTCACATTAAAGCCTTACGGGAGAGCAAGATAAACTCCCTAATACACCCGGAAGAGCATCTAGCCATTTTCAGTTATTACTTTGTAAATAAAATAACCGGGATCGCTGAAACCGAGAGAAACAATAATCCGATTACACTGCTTGTGGGTTTAACTAATCTTTTGACAGCGGAGTTAAAACATTTTGTATTCATTACCCACGTACTCTTCGGCAGCTCCTTTATCGTTCATTAAAGCCCATTTGACTTAACTAAATGCTTTCTCATTTATTTTAATTTGATACTACACTTCCCATTATACGCGTCGTGCTGGCGCAACTGTCAGAGGCACTGAGTAATATAATGCCCTTTTATAGATTATTCTTGCTAATAAAAATACACCATTATGCTTACGTAGGGTTACCCTGATTTATTATAGATATACAAGAAACTCCATCAACCAAAATCATTGATAAATAATGAGAAATATTCAATCTTGCATATATGTACCTACTTTTGGTTCTTCTAAATGGAATAATCGGGAATACAATCACTTATTTATGTTGACTGTTCAATTTCAGGATGAAAAAAATATAATGCAATTTTTCAATTTAATTTATATTTACATTGAATTCGTGATGTTGGTTATATCACTTACTATTGTATTTTTTAATTGAATAAAAAATATTTTTGTAAGCTATGATATATGTATGAAACTAAAAATTCACAAATTAAATTATGTTGACAATATAGGATGTAATATTTTAATAATATTACTGAAAAATCTTATTATGTACTTCCATTTTTCAAAAAAAAAATCTCAGAATTTAATTTACCTACCACAAGTCATTTAAGCGATTGTAGTTCAGCCTTATAATGATGGGATAATATAAAAAAGTGATACCCTAGTGTCCTTTTCGCATCTTATCGTTACGAGTACATGCAAACGACTTCTTACATATGTATTTGAAAAATATATGTATGTACGAGCATAAATAAAATATCACTACACTTGAAGACAATAAATGTTTTGGTTGTAGAAAAATCAATGTATTATTTTAATTTTAGAGTTATATATGTAGTTTTTTTTATAAATCAAAACGTTCCATCATCACTTTATGATCATACGTGAATCAAACCTTTTCTATCTACTACAGAAGATGGGTCTCATCTTGGCTTTTTTAATTTTCTCGGTCTTTATTTTTTTCCGCCCACATAGTCTCTTCTTAAAAATTGACGTTAAACAACCATAAACTATTGTATAAATTAAACCTAACCAAATTAAATTTATTCCAAATACGAAAAATTTAAATTTATACCTACCTAGAAATGGAAAAAACAACGAAATGTTGAACGATTTTTTTAAACAGCGTCATTTTATTTATAATAATTTCAGAATATATTATTTGTGAAAGTGAGCCACGTTCAAGGAAATGGTGATGCATAGTAACCCTATTTTGCAGAGGAAATTGAAGCATCAGACGACGTTTTGAAATTACTATTTTAGAACCAAGCTTGGGACAAAAATTGCTTTAAATTCTCGTAACCGTCATGGAATTTTCAATTCTTTAAACTGATTGCTTTTCTGAGTTTTTAAAAGTCTACAACTTTTACGTAAATATAATATCATCACTTTTAAAAAAAATATGTAAAATGCTTTGATTATGTGACATAATTCTCAAATAAAGGTTATCCTAAAACATTTTATTAAGTATTGTTTTAACATCCTCCTCTCTCTTTAAAGGGTGTTATTCCGTCACGTGAGGGCATGATGAGGAGCAGATTGATAACACAGACTTTTCAGAAGCAAATTAAATTAATAAAAAACTTTATAAGCTTCCGGCCAGGCGGAATGACATGCCACCTGCCGTAATGCGACCTTCTCGGTCGTCAACACACCACTGACCCGTGCGGCCCGTGGCCGGTCACCAGCACCGTGAGTGGCGGTCTGTATAACTAGTCCCAATATGGCGGACACATAAATGTATGGCAAGCGGACAGAAAAAAGACGAAAGATTGTATATCGAGGTTTTCGGTACCAGTCAGCAAGGTTTATATCACTCTGATGTCAGTTTATTATGAATTATAAATAGCTACATAGTCCTCCAGGCTTAAAATATTTAGTTTGACGATTTAAATATTATTTTATTATGTCATGTTTCAGTTAGAGATAATTAATTAAATTTGTTTAAAATGGTATTCAATACAATAATTTTTGTTGAAGATTTAAACAAAAGCTACGTTTTCTTTGACGTAATGAGTAAGTTTTATAATAACGAATAGATTTTGAATTTCGGAATCTAATATTCAAATTTGGCGACGGAATTTCTTGTTTCATAAAATAATTTAAAGTTCAGTTTGGTAATATTTATTCTAAATCTGAATGAATCAACATTGAAATGATGAAATTTTAGAAACTGAGCCCCTAATGAAATGTTTCATTTATTAAATTAATTTGGATTTATGAAAGTTATCATTCCATGGGAAACCTTGTTGAGTTTTCCAATTGTTTTTGACATAAGTAAATACTCGTATTCTGTTATAAACACAGTTATAAGAGTTTTTTTTTGCCGTTTGAAGTGATGGAAACTGTTTTTAATTTGAAATATTTTAATTTTATGTTATTAAATAGAAATAACAAGTAAAAATCTTTTATATCAACTTCGACACCTGTCTTGTTTGCTAGTGAACAGATCTAGGATGTAAAAATTAACACCCTTTCCGTAATTCAATCGAGCTAAATTGCACAACGACTTTAATTCGATGATGAACACATGCAGCGCCGCCAAGAGAATCACGGCAAAAACAAATTAAAGGTAACAGTTGAACCAACATGAAATAGAGCAACTTTCATAACAAATACAATTGCGTATGCAAACGCCGTGTAATTTTTATATATAATTAAAACTTACATTATTAGATGTGCATCTTAGGCGAGCGAACAAAAATAAGAGACAAAAATCGCTTTTCTAGGCTTTGCGGCGTCGGCCTAAAGGAGCTATATCAAGCTGATATCAGTGTATACATGCTTTTGGTTCACCGTGTCAACGCCATCAATGTGACGACAATAAGAGACTAGCCAACTATTTGATCGAACCCCACAATGCGGAATCTATGGGCGTCGTTACAATTAATGAATACTTCAACTGGGTCACACAAATGATTACCATCCAATACGGACCATTATCATCACAACTCAGTTGCATAGTGACACGATCTCACACTTGACACAGGAGCAGCAAATCAAACTCGCAAACGCCATTTAATAAATTCATAATGATCATCAGATAAAGCCATAAATTCTCATCAAAATTCGTATGAAATTTGTTGCCAGTTCATTTCGTGACTGTCTTTTTAGAAATGGGTGAAGTTTCCGTGCTTGTGCCGAGGAAGTGGATAGTTTTGGTCGTGTTTTTGTGCTGTTTGTGCATTTTGAGTGACTGCGCCAGAAGAGTCAGCGACGAAGAAAGGAAAAGGAAGGCCAATTTGATACAGCAGATGCTGAAGAGATACGAAAAGAAAGAGGGATCTGTCAGATTGGTGGGCGGGAAGAATGAAAATGAAGGTAAAACTATAGTTTTCATGTCTTGCAATGATTTAAGTTTACGTTTGTATCGTTCAACCGTACTTATTTAATTTTCCTGTAATAATTATGAAGATGTTTAAATTATTATCGATTTTTAGAACAATTTCGTATGTGTTGTGGTAGCGTCCATTTTTCATTTATTTTTTATGTAAAAACATACAGGAGAATACCGACAGATGGTGATAGTAATTTTGAACTCTCATCTGTGGAATCTTATGATGCTTACCATAGTGCATATGGCTAAGCGTTGCATGTGAAGTATTGATCTGCCAACGTCATAGACTACAGCCCGAGATTCACGCACCATCTTTATTATTTCAGGAATTTACCAGGAATTTACCATGAAGGGAACGACTTTTGTCTGCCACCAATTTTAATTAAGAGCCTATGACTGGCATTTTACGGGTGAGGGATCAAATTCACACCAACCGGGAGTATTTTAGAGCTCAGATATCGATCAGAAATATTTTTTTTATATCCGTCGTGGATCGAACCCACGACTTTTGGCTTGCTAAGCAAACGCTTTAACCAGCGAGCTATATCCACTGTTTTTTTTTAAGTTTTTTTTATATAATTCATTTAATGTGTGACTCAATTACTATATATATAAGAATGAAACAGTTTTATGTTTGTCCTGATGAAGGAGAGGAGTCTCTAAAATCAGTTGACAAATAAAACTCAGTGGTTGTACCAAATGTATTAATTGATATCTTACTGCGTTCTACAAATATGAACTATATATTTAACAAATAAAATAAATGTGGGAATATCAAAGACATCTAATGTATTAATAATTGTTAACTAACACTTATGTTGAAATGTAGTCAGTGACAGATTATATTAATTCCGCTTACAAGTTGACCAAAAAACAAATCCTAAGAATAGATTTTGAGTAAAAGAGCTTTAACAGTTTCCGGGAAAACTCAGCTAGTTTTCTGAAAAAACACTGAAAATCTCGACATTTTCAATTCTCTACTGTTTCCAAGTGAACATCGAAAGTTAGCCAACGTTCAAAAACTACACTCAGGTCGCTAATGGAGGCACTCGCGAAATGGTAAACCCATCTATACAGTGGTGTGTAGTATGCAATATACCTTAATGTATTGTTTTGAAAGCTTCGGTATATTCTCGTACGGTAGAGTATTTATGAGGGCCATTATGTAGTTCAAAACTGTAGGGGTATTAGAAGCCCCAGAATAACGCAATTATTTAATAAAGTGTAAATTATTTATTGGAATTGATACCAAGAAATCCTAAAACGAAAAGGCTTTAATTATTAACAAACTAATGTTCTTTTACTCATTGTATGGTGGAATAAGAAAGTGAGCTTGGATTTAAAGATTAAATGGTTAAGTTATTTACAGCCAAATAACAAAAAAAGGTTAATTATTAAAATTTGTTAACGCCCTCTTCTCATTCAAAAGGTTGTTGTTCAGTCGCGTGATGGCAGGATTTGGAGCAGATTAATAACACAGACTTTTTCGGAAGCACATTGACAAATTATGTATTTACGATAAACTTTACAAACCTATGGCCCGACCTAGTCACAGCATTAGGCCAAGCCACATTACAAAATGCTCTTGCCGACTGGCGGCACACGACTGGCGCGCCCGTGATGGTCTGTCGCATCGATGCCACAAGTATATAACTAGTCCAAAAATGCAAATATGACGGACACATTCAATATATATCGAGGTTTTGGGTACCAGTCAGCATGGGCTATATCGTGCTGATATCAGTCTATTTCAATTTTAAATATTTCGATTAGATCACTTTGGTATTCAGTGAGTACCAATACTGAAATTCATTTTGACTAATAGATAGTCACGAGCATTTTTTAAGCGTATTTAAAAAATAATCTGTAAAGCAAGCATCATAGAAATAAAATATAATTATTTGTGTTAATTATTGTATTCTAGTGAAAGTTTTTACGTAATTGTGCAAATTATAAAAGTACATTTGGTGTAAGAAGATTCTTAATATATTATATCAAACGTCAAACTTGTGTAAGCATCTTAAAGTATTTTATGAAGCAAGTTTCAGGGCCGTGTCTATTCCTAACAAGATTGTGCGAGAAGGGTTTTAACGAACAGTCGCATAAGTTTGTCGCCTGGAATTATTTTTCTCTAGAGAAGAAAGTCGAACCAGCCTTTCCAGCTTGTAGGTTTAATCTACGAGTACAATCTACAAATCTGATAACTGAAAACCAAGTTAAGATCCGCATGAAGGTTTCTTGACACCATTCAATTTTATAACCACGCCAGTGTACAAATTTTAAATGTGTACTTTCACTTTAACCCTTTCGCATCGGTTGTCGGCATATGCCGTCAAAGATTCCCCGACCATTGACATCGTCTGACGTGATATATCGTTTTGCTACTTTCAGAATTCATTGTGACACCTACGGTAGGAGATTGGAAGTGCATTCATTCCCTTTATCAACCTACATGTATTCTTTAATAAATGTACTTATCTGACCTATTTTCATATATCACATTGGTTCTTCTATCCTTAGCTGTCAGATGATGCATACAAAACTATTATATTAAACAAAAGCTCATTGTGTAACTCCATACATGTGGTGGCATTGACACATGTGGTTTACAGAAAAATCGCTCCTGTGACGAAACCTGACGATTGTTATTTACATGCTTTACATATTTATGTAGCGAATACATGTAGGTTGATAAAGAGAATGACTGCACTTCCAATTTCCAACCGTAGATGTGACAATGAGTACTGAAAGTAGCAAAACGATATATCAACTTTAATCGATGTCAACGGTCGGGGAATTTTTGACGGCATATGCCGACAACCGATGCGAAAAAAAAAAAAAACATTATTTTCTCTACTTCTTCTTTTTCTTCGTGTCAGCGACGTCAAATTATTTCTGCCCAGTATCTGGCAACGTCGATAGCCCGTGTGTTGCCTAGCATTAGGTCTTGAGGTCTGCAGCTTGTTGGGCACATGGAGCAGGATCTTAGGTGTGAGGCGGTCTGCAGGTCTCCGCAATCGCACAATAGTGTCTCTCCCCGCCGAAGGATTTCCCACCGCTCGAGGTTGTCCTTTGTTCTACCAACTCCGGTTCTTAATTTTCTCTAAATATTCAGCGACGAGTATGTGGATGGTGTAGCGCCATCCGTCTCTGTCCCAGTTTTCCCTAGAGTCGGGAGCTATCAACAGTGGCGCCCCTGCTTGCCGGATGTCTCGAAACCTCCTGATCTCGTCCCCGCGAGTCATGTGACATTTAAAGTTTCCGGTCGCCATGACAGCGACACACAAAGTCGTCATAGTAGTGATGTATAAAGTTCCCGGGGCGCTACCGAATCATTCGATCGCTTATCTGTCATATTACCGAATATCGTTTGAGTGGGGTTCGACCTAATCTATGGGATCCGAAACTTTTCCCATATATTCAAATATATACATTTAGCGCCCTCCCTTGACAGTTTCCTTTTGTAGAAGAAAATCCCCGAAATACGCGGGATATTGTTTAAATACCGCAAACGTGTGATTTTCAATAGGATTTTATTACTTGTATCAATATTATTGACAGGTGAAATTAAATTGTTTATAATATATTATTTGTGAAATCTATATATATAAATATATCAATAAACATACCTTTTATTGGATTAACTGGATTACACTTTTTTATTCATTGATTCATTTGGAAGAAGTAAATATGAAATTGAACCCCTTTCGTTATGGAATTATACTGTCAATACGGCGTGACTTTTTCAAACCATTTTTTTTTGCTTAAAACTAGTATTTGAAGCATAAATGTACTTATCTGCCCTATTTTCATATACCACATTGGTTCTTCTATCCATTAGCTATCAGATGATGCATAAAAAACTATTATATTTAACAAACGTTCATTATATAACTCCATACATGTGGTGGCATTGAAAAATGTGGTTTACAGAAAAATTGCTTCTGTGAAGAAACCTAACGATATTTATATACATTCTTTGCAGATTCCTGTAAAGAATATATGTGGGTTGATAAAGGGAATGACTGCACTTCCAATTTCCTACCGTAGATTTCACAATGAGTACTAAATATAATATAATATACATTTATAAATTAAATTAATGCAAAAAAAATTCTATACTTACATTTTTTTGACAAATCAAAAGTTTTTATTACAGTTGCGTGGTGTACATTAAAACAAATTAAATTTTAATGATACAACTAAAATCTTAAACGATTTTAAAATGTGTACTAAAAATATACTTAATAAAGAATTTACTACGGCGGGTATGGTTTAGTAGTTAAGGTTGTAAAATCGTTTATTTATCAAGCCGAAGGTCGTGTGTTCGACCCCTGACATAGACTAAGAAAAAAGATTCTCAATGGATTTCTGCCCTCTATAAATACCCCGGTTGTTGTAAATTTGATCCCTAACCTCTAAAATGCCAGTCATAGGCTATTAGTTTAAATTTATTGGAGACAAAAGTTTTCCCGAGTACACCACCCATTTACAGTGAATTCATGTAATAAAAGGATGATGCATGAATGTCGGGTTGTAGTGTATGTTTTATGAAGTTGGCGAGTAAGCACTCCAAATGCGGCGTTTAGCCAAATGTAATATTTTTTTTTTTTATGTAAGCACATACAGGAGAATACCGACAGATGGTGATAGTAATAAAATATGGTTAGCATCGTATAATCCAAATATATGATCTCTCTTCTTCTCGTTTAAAAAGTTTATGTTCGAAGTGTGCTCCAATTCATAGTATTATTTAAATGATTATTTAATGTTTTTGCAAATATTTAGTAATATATTATTACTCTTTGTTTCGTGAGTTACGCCTATGAATAACTCAATAAACAAATAACGCTGTTTCTCGCTAGAACCCCTGCAAAGTGTGCTGGAAACTAATTTTAAACACACATAAATAACACTACTGATACTTCAACCACTGTGCAAGACTCTCCGGGGTGATTAACAGCTCTCAGTTCTAGTCTTCTTTTCATTTAATTACAGCAATTAAATAATCTGTTTACACAGTTAGGATCATCAGTTATGTATTAACATCCTCCTTTACTTAACGAAAGAAAAAAACTTCACGTGTTCAGGATTGTTATTGGATCGCGTGGTGGTAGAATGAGGAGCAGATGAACAACACATATGCTTTTTCAGAAGCACATTGATATATAATTATAAGACAAAGATTGATACACTTTGTTATTTGGCTCATGCCATAGATAATCAACGATCTACCTCCGTCCACGAAATACCTTTTTTTATTAACATCCCCTCTATTTAAAGTAAGACGACTTCGCGTCACCGGGATCGTTATTAGGACAAGTGGTGGACAGATGAGAAGCTGATAAGCAAAACACAGACTTTTTCAGAAGCACATACATTTTCGATAAACTTGGCAAACTTTCGGCGCGGGGTGGAACTTGCTTGCTTCACGCCCCAGACCGATCTCTTCTAGCTACTGGTCGCGGTCGACGCACAACTGAACTGGCCACCGGGCGCCCGTGGTCGGTGACAACCAGCGCCGAAATTCATCCAGTGACGATTTAGAGAACTAATACAGGACCTAAACAACTAAAATGGCGACACATGCAGGTCTGATGAGCGAAAGAAAATAAGAGACGAATGATCATTTATCGAGGTTATCGGCATCAGCCTGCAAGGGATATATTAAGCTGATATCAGTGTTAACAAAAAAATTTGAGAAAAGTTTAATTTATGTATAAGTTTATTTACCGAACAAATATTTCAAGTAGAGTTAATATATCAAAAACGTGATTTTTCTAAAATAGAATTAGTGTACATGTGAATTACAAAATTTTAATAACATATTTAAGTTATAACTTTATTTTACAGAACCGAAGTTCCAAGGTACAAAATAATAAGAAACAGACTATACATAAATATACAATACATACAAAAGATAATAAAATATTAAAATAACATAAAAGAAGAAGAAGATGACACGTGTCAACGATCATAGAGATCTAGGAGAACAATACCATCGACAAAAGAGGAAAAGGATGTAAGAAAAGGATCGAGGTGTGCTGGTAGGCCATTTAGGAGCGCCATTGCCGTCGTACTAAATTGAGTGCTCGAAGCTCCACGAGTATCAACTGGGATCAAAAACAATGGATGGCTACGAGCACGGGTGTACTTATCTGGAACATAGAAGTTAAAACGTTCAAGAATCCCAGTGTTGTGAATTGCACCGCGAAGAAGAAGGAATGAAATTGAATACACAAAATTATATTCGTATTTTTAAAAGAAATATATATTTTGTGCACCATTTTTTTTTTGGATAGCTTATTGTTCATATTATTGATAGAGTTTCTTTAATCTTTCCATCCAGCGATGGATTTAATTCTGCAGGCGTAACACTTAGATACGTGACTAGCACAAGTAAGTTAAGATTAATATTGTTAATTATTTTGCCTTTGTTCCCAGGGAACGTGGAAGTACTGCACTTGGGAAAGTGGGGGGCAGTGTGTGATGACGAGTGGGGATCCCAGGAAGCCTCGGTGGTCTGCAGACAACTCAACTTAGGGAAGCACCTCACTCACACCCACAGTGCGAGGTTCGGCTTAGCCACCAGTAAGTCACAACTACACTTGAACGAATCCATGAAAAAAATATCCGGCGTCTCTATTTTTATCTACATTGATACTAACATCCTCCTCTCTCTCAAAAGGTGTTATTCCTTCGCGTAAGGGCAGGATTAGGAGCAGACTGATAACACAGACTTTCTTTTAGAAGCACATTGATTATATTTACGTTAAAACTTTACAACTTTAGGGCTCGACCTAGGCACAGCATTAGGTCGAGCCGGAATATAATATCTCTCGCCGAAAGGCGGTAGGCAACTACTGATCTCGCGGTGATGTTTAACACATCCGTTAGCGGACCTGTCAAAAATGACAACATGGCGAACTTAAATGCACGACAAGCGACCAAAAGTAAGAGGCGAAAGATTGTATATCGAGGCTTTCGGTACCAGTTAGCAAAGACTACATCATGCTGATGTCAATACCAATAGGTAAATTGACTAAAGACAGGATTTGAGATTACTCTCGTTTATTTAAAAGATAAAAAATAGGCTTAATACTAAGGCACGCGCTAATGCTAATGCCGTAATTTGAGTCACAGCCCTATGTCTGGAAATCGATCTAAGATTAAGATCGCCGCAACATGACGCGCCCCTGGCGGTGGTAGGTACCGGACTGACTGACAGGCCGCGTGGGAGTAGTTCCCTCCTTTTGTCGCTGTCTGCCGATGGCACCACCGGGGAACAATGTTGCTTTTTTATTATGGCTTTTGGGCTTAAATATTCTAGTACCAATATTTCGACCGACATTGAAATAGCGTTTATTTTACTAAGAACTTTTTTTTTAAATAAAATGTCGTATCTAAATTATCGTATTTACAAATCATATTTTGGTGACAAGCCCATGACATTTATCTACGCATTATTGCAAAAAAAATGTTTTCATAGCTTACTACATTAATGTACTTTAGAAACATGCAATTACTTTTTTGGTAATCACGGAAAAAAATGCATCAAATAATTCTTAGAACAGGTTACGGTGGGCGGTAATGGGTTAAAGCAATGAGTGTACCCAGAGTACTTTCCATTAATGTCATCATCATAATTATCATCATCATCAGCCTGTGTCCGTCTACTGTTGAACGTAGGCCTCTCGCATGAGCCTCCATCCTCTTCGATCCTCCATTAATGTTATTGTGTTCAATGTGATTTAAGGAAAGTTTTGGATGGACAATATATATTGCGACGGGGTCGAATCCAACCTAACAGACTGCAGGTTTGACGGTTGGGGGGTCAGTGACTGTTCCCCCGAGGAAGCTGCCGGAGTGATCTGTCGCGGCTCCAAGCTTCCTTCTCCGGTGGAAGAGGGTCTTCATCAGGAGCCTCCAGAAGAACTGAGAGCCATCAGAGCTCCGAAGACCATCATCAGACACGCACCTGGTGGAGAGGCGGTGAAAGCTAGACTGCGTGGTGGAAGATCTAGCAGCGAGGGCAGAGTAGAGGTATTATAAACATACATAGCTTAGCCATTTCCCATCATCTGGGTTGGCTCTCTTTGTGCACATTCGCAAAATCTGTCTGTCCTGCGTTGCGTTCTCGGTCAAACCCAGAGTTTTCAGATCCTTGTTTACAGTTGTAGTCCAGGTCGCCTGTGGTCTTCCAGGTCTTCTTCTCTGCGTGGGTATGTTGAGGGCTCTCTTCTATTATAAAGATACATATTTATTTTAATTTAAACACATATAATAGAATAATAACACACAGTATTTGATATATAGTAGCTTTACTTGTATTCTTATTAGACACTCGACATTTATAGAGATATGTATTCGACAAATACCAACATTTTAACTCATTTTTTGCCGGCGGGTATAGCTCAATGATCAAGGCGTTTGCTTTGCAAGCCATAGGTCATGGGTTCAATCCCCGACGGAGATTAAAAAAAAAGGGTTTGTAATAGATTTCTGAGCATTAAAATTCCCCGGTTGGTGTGAATTTGATACCTCACCCGTAAAACGACAGTCAGTGCCTATTAATTAAAATTGGTGGTAGACGAAAGTCGTCCCGTGAAGACCACCCATTCATAGTGAATTTCTGCAATAATAAGGATGAATCTTGGGCTGTAGTCTATGACGTTGGTGGATCAACACTCTGCATGCAGCGTTTAGCCATATGCATCATGGTAAGTGTCATAGAACTCCACAGATGAGACTTCAGAGTTACTATCATCATCTGTCGGTATTCTCCTTTATGTGTTTACATAAAAAAAATAAAAAAAAATATATTTAAATATATTTATAATTATTAGTATTTGTACGGTAAGGCTGTGTTAAGTAATCGCATTATTGTGAAACGTATCTCGCCATAGTTACATAATGACCAATCGAGTGTGATCAAACCATAATGGCGGCCGGGCCGGAACCGGAAATGGACAATCAAGACGCTGCAGCCGCGACGCCGACGCTCACAAAGCAACTTCCGGCGCTAGTGTACACACAGACACCTAACTATCCACCCTGGACGGATACAGGCACCCAGTGGTGGAACGCCAAATGAATGCTGTGACCATTTTAAATAAGCTGATAACCGGAAAAAAAAAACAAGTGATACGTTTACTATGTAAATGAAGAGCCGTTCAATTGTAATGACAAAATGTAATTTCGGAAATGCCGTCGTAGAAAAGAATAAACCTTTTTGTGAAGTTAATGGATCATGGAGAGATCCATGCTCGTGATGTATGTTTTTCCCAAATATCGCTAAACGATCTAAATTCATTTTATTAGTATAAACTAGAGGTTGTAAATGACCCTACCTATCTGGGACAAGTAATATAACTTGGATAAAATAACTTCTTAAAATATATCGACGTGTACAACTGGGATGGGCAGCATTTGGAAAATTAAAGTACATTTTTAAAGCGTAGATTCCGCAATATCTTTAAACTAAGGTGCTTAACCAATGCATCTTCCCTGTATAAACTTTAGGCGCAGAGACGTGGAATATAACAGCAAGTCTTCCCGGGTGCCGTCAAGTAAATACCATTGTGTCCCGAGAAAAACGTTCTAATAAGGGAGAATTTTCAGTTACGCCACTGCAGCTGCTACAGTACATAAGCGTGAAGGTTGTGATCTATTATTGATGATTAGCTCATCGAAATTGATTACACTATGGAAAGCTGCACGAAGTTCAAGGACGTTGAGAATGCAAGAGTGATTAAACGTTTACGTCATCATCATCGGCGTCGAGCATATAACGTAATAACATTTAAATTGAATTAAATTTCAATTTATTTATTTTTTATAATTTTCTATCAAAATTTGATACATTAATTTATATAATTTCGGCGTTTATACGTATGTACCATAAAATTTAGAGCGTCGATTGAACTATAAGTCACTGCTATATGTTCGTATACTGTTGAACTTTGAAAATTTGAAAAGTGGTGGACCAGTTTCTAAGGCAAATTAAGACGATATATGAGAGGGGTATGCGGTTTAATAAATGGCTTTTATTTCATTTGTTCAGTAAATAATTCAAGGATTTGGCAATTAGTTAAATCAATTGGCAGTTAATAAAATGAATCGGCAGTATCCACTGTGTCAGTATGAATGTGGTCAATTATAAAGTTAAAATGGCATTAAATATTAGTAACAATTAATGTAAAATAAGTGAATAATAAACCCATAAATGGAAACATAACCTAACCTAACATAACCTATTATTAATAACCATTCATAAATGATTTCCTGCCAATCAATTATTTTTCTACAGCCGATCGATATTTTTCAACTGCAAAATGATTATTTCTTATTAACTTTTTTACGTTTTTATTATTGACCGTTTGAATTTTTTAAATATTTTTAAATTGTCGCTTTTCTGAGAATCTATAATATTATCAACACTACTCTAGGACGTATGCCAGATTACTTAGTTTTGTGATGCTTCATAGAAAAGTCACATACATTTATGACATGACACAAGTTTATTAAAAAAAAACCGTTTGATATTTATAACGTTGCTCTGCTTTCTGTTTCTGACTGGTATCTTAGACTTAAAACCTGTTCCATCGGACCAGAAGCATTCCCGTAATTCGCTTTTGTGCCATTTTGACCCGTGAGTAATACGCGTTATTACTTGTATGTCTGAAAATTAACTATTACATAACATGACACATTGGTATCTACCCTTTCTATAATGTATTGAAGTAAAATGTATTACATAGTGATATCATGATGAAAAATCATATATCGAGGCTTTTTGGCACCAGGATCAAGGGCTATATCGAGCTGATGTCAATTCATCTGTTTCAAAATTAGATATGGGGCTTGATTTCATATTTTATTGATCACAGGTGAAGTACGGCGATTCTTGGGGCACTGTTTGCGGTGATGGATGGTCTCTTCTGGAGGCCATGGTGGTGTGCCGACAACTAGGCCTGGGCTTCGCTGAAAGCGCCCCTCAGACCAACTTCTTCGGAGGAAACGTCTCCAACATCGTCATCAGCGGCATCCAGTGCAACGGCAGCGAGACGTCCCTTAACAACTGCCTTCACGATCAACTGGGACAAAGTAAATAACTTCTTAAGTTTTCACGGCCATATTTGATATTGTGGCTTTTGGGTTTTTTTGAGAAATTCGCCACACACGGCTAACCGTGTGTGGCGAATTTCTTCTTACTTATATTTCGACCGCCCTTGCAGGGGTCTTCTTCAGGATTGATGGCGGTCGAAATATTGGTAAGAAGAAATTCGCAACTTACGGCTAAACCCAAAAGCCACAATATGGGACAAAGTAATACATTCAATTATGAATATTGAAGTATTTATGAATTCTTGAAAAACCATCTTATCCTTGAATACTCTTGTCACTTTTGACTTTGAGCCCCAAAATGCCATTTAGATTTCATCGACTCGGTTAAAAAAAGAGTAGTTCATAACCTAACTTAACCTAACCTAACCAAACGCAACCTAACCTAACCTAAAAATATGACGGCAGGAATAGCTTAATAGTCAAAGCGTTTGCTTTGTAAGCCAAAGGTCGTCGGTTCGATCCCCGACGGAGATTATAATAAAAAGGATTTTTAATCGATTTTTGAGCTCTAAAATACCCCCGGTTGGTGTGAATTTGATCCCTCACCCGTAAAATGCCAGTCATAGCCTATTAATTTAAATTGGTGGTAGACGAAAGTCGTCCCGTGAAGATCACCCATTCATAGTAAATTCCTGTAATAATAAGGATGATGCGTGAATTTCGGGCTGTAGTCTATGACGTTGGAGGACCAACATTCCACATGCAGCGCTTAGCCATATGCACCATAGTAAGCGTCATAGAATTCCACAGATTAGATTAGACGAACAAAAAAGTTAGAAAAAATAACTATTAAAAAGTTACAAGAGCGTGGCAGAAATATATAAATACTTAATCAAAAGAAATAGTTCTAAAAAACATGCTGTGATCAATTAATTTACTAACTTACCAAACCTACTGAATATATGTGTTTTATATAGAGGAGATGAATCGTTTGGATGATATTATTTATCAAGTGTAGGTTTTTTAAAATTAAATCAGTCTTATTTATACCCATTGTTGGAATTGGTCAATAAAAGTCTGATAGCGGAATGCAAAACTTAATATTTTAAATGACGATAAATGTCTTAAACCAAACGTATAACCATCGTAATTTGACTAATTCTTAGATGGCATATGTTCTCAGAACGCATTACACGTATTCATATATTTTAGTAAGGTTCCAAAAAACACAACGTTATAAAATATGGGGATAATACGAGCGCTGTAATCCAGTATAAATTGCTTAGCATTAACATTTCAATTTGTACAAATAATCCATTGAATTTGCTACTCATTAGCTTTGAATTCATCGTGAGCTCATCTCGAACTTTGCACAAGTTAAATTCAGCTTAACCCTTTACCGCCCACCGAACACGCTTGTGTACACCTGTTCTAAGAATTATTTGATGTATAGTTATTTTGAAAGCAATTGCATATTTCGAAACTTTATGAACGTAATTCACTATGAAAAAAATTAATTAGGCTTATAATGCTTAGATAAATATTATTAGTTTCTTCAAAATATCGATTAGAAACACGATTATTTAGGTTCGACATTTAATTTTTTATTTAAAAAAAAAACGCTATATCAATGGCAGTCGAAATATTGATACTAGAGAATCTTCCACACACGGCTAAGCCCAAAAGACATAAAAAGAATACGAAAGCAACATTGTTTCCCGGTGGTGCCATCGGCAGACAGCGGCAAAAGGAGGGAACTAACCACGCTACCTGTCAGCCAGTCCGGTACCTACCACTGCCTGGGGCGCTTTTTTATTTGACAAATTAATTAAATATTTTGAATTTTTATTACTATTATGTAGATATATACACTATGATAACGTAATGTACTATATATAATATAGAATGATAATATTTTTATAACTACAGTGTGCTGGGTTATAATTTATTTCCTGTATAAAAGCGTCTGACCAGAAAAATTGTGAATAATTGTCTCTATAACCTTAGTCCTAACTATGACTCACTTATAAATTGTCCCATTATTGTCATTATAGCCAAAATGACAAAAATTAAACGACGATGTTTTGGACTCGATAACAAAAAAAAATCTTAGGTCAGAGGACAAAAAATCGATATAAGAGTTGTGGTAATAATGATGTTAACCCAGATCGCTGGTGGTTTTCTTTGTGACCTTCCACGACAACAACATGTGGGAGAGTGATCTTATTTCGGATAGTATCACCCTAATTCCGCCCCTTATACACAGCCAAGTACACCCCTGTATTTTCGAAGTTTTACATATTTTACTATTATATATTATATATTGTACTCTCTATTCTTCACTCGTTCTATCTGTTCTGGAATATGGGAGCTTAGTTTGGAATCCCAATAAATCCAAATACATTTTCATGCTCGAAAAAATTCATAAGAAATTTCTCCGACGTCTTTATTTTTATATTTACGGTAACTATCCCTTCAATTCATTTAATTCCGAACATTACCCAACTCTTTTTCTTCTAGGGATGCTTTCTTTCCATTCACTGTCCCGGAGGAAAATTGCTGCACTCAAACATTCATTCCTTCTTCTTCGCGGTTCAATTCACAACCCTGGGATTTTTGAATGTTTTAACTTCTATGTTCCAGATAGGTACACCCGTGCTCGTAGCCGTCCATTGTTTTTGATCCCAGTCGATGCTTGTGGAGCTTCAAGCACTCAATTTGGTACAACGGCAATGTCGCTCCTAAATGGCTTACCAGCACACCTCGATCCTTTTCTTACATCCTTTTCCTCTTTTGTCGATGGTATTGTTCTCCTTGATCTCTGTGATCTTTGACACGTGTCATCTTCTTATTCTTTTGTGTTATTTTTATTTTTTATTATTTTCTCTATTTATTGTATATTTATGTATACTCTATGTTTCTAAATATTTGTAAAAAAATTGGAATTTCGATTCTGTATATAAATAAATAAATATTTTGAAAAAAAAAACTTTTGAAATACGTTTTAACATCCTCCTCTCTTTCAAAAGGTTGTTATTCAGTCGTGTGAGGGCATGATGATGAGCAGGTTAGCAAAACAAAGACTTTTCTGAAGCACATTGACATATATTTACGATAAACTTTACAACCTTTTGGCCCGACCTAGTCAAAGCATTCGGCCGTGCCTAAATACAATATGCTCTCGCCAAAGGTCGGGATAGGACTGCCGCGCTTGAGATGCCTCGCCCAGCGCCACAAGCAGCGGTCTATATAACTAGTCCCAAATGCCAATATGGCGGACGCATTCACGTACAACAAGCGAACAGAAATAAAAGACGAGAGATTGTACATCGAGATTTTCGGTACCAGTCAGCAAGGGCTCTATCAAGCTGATGTTAGTTTCAATGTTCAATGTCTTGTAATAATTAAACTTAAAAGATATTTGCCACTTGTAATTTCCGTTTGGGTGTTAATGGGTTAAATTTGTATGCAATGAGGTCTGGCTTAGAATCGGATGCGGTGAATACTTATTGTTTGAGTTTGCTCTCAATTCTGTTTCGATATACCCATAGCCCCAATCGCATTCGGATCGGATTACAAATATGATGTTCCAAAATGTATTTGAATTTAAATTTGCCAATATATTCAACATCTATTGAGATATGGTTTTGTCGAATGCGGTCTGTTAGTTATTATGTTATCATATAAATCAAATAGAGCCTGCATTACATTACGCGATAGTCTAAATTATTATTTAATAAATTTTCTGATAAAATGATTAATTTTCAAGATGATTAACCTTTTCGCATCGGTTGTTGGCATATGCCATCAAAGATTCCCCGACCGTTTACATCAGTGGACGTGATATATCGTTTTTCTACTTTCAGTACTCATTGTGACATCTACGGTAGGAAATCGGAAGTGCAGTCCATTCCATTTATCAACCTACATGTATTCTTTACAGGAATCTGTAAAGCATGTAAATAAATATCGTTAGGTTTCGTCACAGGTGCGATTTTTCTGTAAACCACATGTGTAAATGCCACCACATGTATGGAGTTACATAATGAACGTTTGTTAAATATAATAGTTTTTTTGCATCACCTGATAGCTATAGAAGAACCAATATTATATATGAAAATAAGTCAGATAAGTACATGTATGCTTCAAATACTAGTTTTAAACAAAAAAAATGGTTCGAAAAATTCACGCCTCATTGACAGTATAATTTGTATTCCACCAGCCGTAAAGGGTTAAGAGTCATGTATGTTTGTGGTGCATAATAGTAGCATCCCCTTTACTTAAGGAAGAACGACTTCACGTCGCCGGGATAGTTATCGGATCGCGTGGTGGCGGAATGAGGAGCAGATGAACAGCACAAATACATTTTCAGAAGCACATATATTTTTGATTGAGTTGACAAACTTTCGGCCCGGGCGAAGTTACACGCACCAGGCCGACACACAACCCCACACTCGTCGCGGTCAGGGGAATAATAACTGGACACTAAGCGCTCTTAGTAGGCGAAAGCCAACGGCATAGGCTACCTACTACGAGCGTATAAAGTGTATCAAAATATATTCTAAAAAATAATAATTTGTAAATTATTATGTAAATATTTTTTTTTCAGCGACTTGTCCGGGAATCGGTACAAACATGGCCGCCGCAGTCTGCGTCATGAAGATGGCCGACCTCGTGTTTGACCATCACGAGCTGATGAGAACTGCTCACCTGGAAGACCGTCGCCTGATGGCGCTGCAGTGCGCCATGGAGGAGAACTGTCTCGCCAGTCAGGCCTACGTGGTGCAAAGAGACCAGAGCGACTGGTTCTTTGAGACCAGAAGACTCCTCAGATTCACGGCCAGCGTGCTGAATGCGGGAACTGCAGACTTCAGACCTTCCATTCCTAAGCACATGTGGGAGTGGCACATGTGCCACATGTGAGTTCAATCCTTCAGAACACTGCTTGATTTAGACCCTGTGGAGATTTTTTTCTGGCGCCCAAAGCAATATTAGTTGACTTCGGCGCTTCTACTCATTTGACGCCCTGGGGCACCGTCCCACTTCACCACAGCCACCCCCTAAAACCGGCACTGCTTCAGAATTTGAATATTTTTTTTATTATTCATTTTGAAATGCATATTAACCCTCGCCTTACTATGTTAAAAACTTCCGCGCGTTCCGATGGTGTGTACTCGTTACACATTCTGATTTAAAGTAGAATAAAATGAGTAGAAATTCGAAAAAATGAAAATATTCAAAGATATCGCTTAATTTTATAATAGTTTATGTCAATAAGCAGTAATAATTGACATTTAATAGCTAAAAACATGAAAAACATCAGACGAAGACCTCAAACGGCCAGACGCACCATGGCGCGTGAACTTCCGAGAGCTACTAACACTACTTAGCCTGTCGACATATCAATGAGCCGACGCGCATCGATATCATTTCGAACTAGCCGACCAACTGAGGTTTCCCGTCTCGCTCACTCATATTAGTACGTCAGCGAGTGAGGAATTAGATGCCGACGCATCTGGGTATTTTAATTTTATTTTTGCACACGCTTCCGACAGGTCGAATGAATTCATGACAGTTGACGCGTCTTGATTGTAGTGGTGAATTTATTCCGGATTTTAGAAAAATATTTCCTGCTCCCGATGAGTGCCTATTATTATAAATATTTTTTTTTCAATACGTAAATGTATTAAGGAGGATTACCTAAAATCTGAACCCTGTGTGTATTATATTTACAGAGATATTTAAGTTATTACAAGCAATGTGTAGTCGATAGACATCATCGGGGAGGAGAGGTTAAATAGTTATTGTAACATATCATATTTGAAACGCGTGGGCACCGCAAATTTCTATTTCACAGTTTTGTAAGTTTAGATTATCTATGCCCTGTCATAGAACACTTATTTACCCGGATAAACATAGATGATTCCCGGTAGTCTCCAGGACAAGAGCCCGCAAACTTGCATAGACTGCGGCTTTAGTACCAGGAAAATATTTGGATGTTCAATAATCAGAGATCAGACGACGAGTTCAACGCTGTCGAGGCCTGGAAAACCTTTTTTTCACCCCTTGAGCGGTGGTTCAACTCTACCGGGGTATAAAATGAGCTTAAATTTGATCGTATCAATTTAAAAAATCAAGATTAGTGGGATTTTTAACCCACGACGTCTGAAAGACAAACATATGCTTTTACCACTGGACGTTTTAATGCGTAATACATTGAGTATTTAATGAATATTTATTTCAATAACCAATAGTCTTTCTTTTAGAAGTGTGGTCTCATTTTTCTTGATCTTCTATGTTATGATGAAAAGTATCTTCGTCAATATACCCTATATAGAGTTTTAATTATTACTTTATTTATTGTTTCATGAAAGTCAGGTTTCAAAAAAATATACAGAGAAAATTCAAAGAAAAATATTGAAACTAAAATTTCTCATTCAATTACATACTAAGTGTAACCAAAACGCTCTAGGGCTTGATCATGTGTTGTTCTAAATTTAATTCATGTTTTGATTTCAAATTACAAAAGCACCATTCTCAGAGAGTAGCGTAACAGTAATCCTTAAGGCAGAGCTATGCGCTGACCGCGAGTGAGCCTTTTTTCTTCATTATGAACAAAATTGATATCATAGTAATAATATAATAGAAATCGTTTAGTAACGAATTTCTACGATCAATAAAATATTTTATCATATCAGACAATTTCCATCGCTATAGGCACTGATGAGGTTCTCAGCATAATCAAGGAGGATAGGCACCTAGTAATAACCATCTCAGAGAGTCAAACCCGATGGATTGGTCACATCATGCGCCACAATGGTCTTCTTCACGACATTGTGGAAGGGATGGTTGAGGGTATAAACTGTAGAGGCCCCGCACTAGACGAGAGTATTTGCAGCAAGTGTTCGAAAACATGAGTTGTAGCTCTTATGCTGAGCTGAAGAGTACTGCAGAGGATCGAGAGGAGTGTAGATTGAGATGCAAGATTTTGTTGCTGCAAACCAATCCACCGGATTGATACTACGAAGAAGAAGACATATCGCATTCAAGCATTTAAAAATACATTTAGAAAGTTAGTTTTAGTGTCAAAAAAATGTAGCCAACTAATTTTTTTTTTGGCAACATTCAATTCAATTAATGGGCAGTAATGAATTACCAAAAAATGAAAGTAAAAATAATCATTTGGAAGCAGAAAAATAATAAAACGTCAGAAAAAATTAATGTATCGTAATTAATAATAGGTTACGTTAGGTTTCCATTTTATGGGTTAATTATTCATTAATTTTACATAAACTTTTATCATTATTAAATATATTACTAGCATTTTAATTTTATAACTGACCATATTCGTATTGACAGAGTGGACACTGCCACTTTACATAGTCTTCTGCCGATTAATTTTATTTGCTGCCAATTGATTTAAGTTACTTGCAAAAACCTTAAATTAGTTACTGAACAAAGAAAGACAGACCAAAATTTTTAATGTCGTAAAATATTGTCATTAAATAAATGTTAAAAAAAGGCATTTTTATAATAAAAACGAATGTTGCTGAAAGTGATAAATTAATTTATAATATCTATAAATCTTGAAGGCTTTATTTTCATGAAAATACTTACTTCAAAGTTACTTCTAATGAGAAATCCGATTAAGTATTTTTGCTTATTTTTTTATCGTCAACCTTTTACGACGTGATTTTTAAGCATATCGTTGTTAATTGCAAATTTTTTTCTTCCGATGTCGTCGGTCTTGCTAATGGCTTCTCTTCGCGGAGGGAGCTTGATTGGTTAAGCTCAGCTCAGCTCAGCTTATTTAGCTACAGTGATCACACACGAGCCAACTTGACACGCTACTTAAGCCATTGCTACTAATTACTCTAATCAACCTTACGTGTAAAATACTTAAGATAAGAAGAAAGTTAACGCATTTTATTAAAGTCAATTTAAATTTGATTTTTTTATGTAATCGCATTTAGGAGAGCACAGCCGGTCAAGAGCCATGTACTCTATGACGCTCAGCCAGGGAGGCTGGACGCTGCATGCGAGAAACCTGTGTTGTGTTAGTATTTGTGTGTGGGCTGGGGAGATTTCAAGTGTAAATTTATCTGTTTCTTGAAGATATTCAGATTGTAGGAATGAGGAAAGACAGACGCTGAAAGAGCATTCCAAAGCTTACCGGTGGCATTAAGGAAGGAACTTTGTAAACTGCTAGCTCTTGGTCGACACAAATTAAGCGTGTATGGATGTTCGGCAAGTGTAAGACGAGTTTGTGAGTTGTGAGTAGCTGCAGGAGGAATTAGTTCTTTAAGTTCCGAAGAGCAGCGACCGTGGTAATAACGGTAGAAAAGACCAAGTGAACCAATCTTAAGCCTGTGTTCCATTGATTTCAGGTTAGACGTAAGACTGTTTGTCAAACGAATTGCTCTTCTTTGAACTGAGTCTATTAATCGACAAGTTTGCAGAATTGCGACCAGAACTTTGTGATTACGTTTTCTGCTAATGTTTGTTTAAAAAGTTTAAGAAAACTGTTCGGGCGAGGCTAAAGTTTTTCTAAGAATAATAATAGTTTTCCACTTTACCGGATCACTTAAAGTTCCCTCGGTTTACTTGAGCCTTTGTCACGTTCGTTTTTGTGCATCCTTTCTGCAGCTCTCTCTAAAACTTTTAATTGTATGTAAGTCCACTCAAACTTGTCTATTAAGTAAACAACAAAAAAGTAAATTGACACAAATGTTCAGTCAACGAATATCGTCTATTGCAATACGTTTTCCGTATTTAAAAAAGAAAAGGATTTTTCATTTTTTAAAGCAAGAAAATTTGTTGCCGTATTTGTCGATTCAAGTGTCATTGAAAGATGATTTTTTACCTACCAAACCTTTTACCCTTTTCAGACTTTTTTTATCGTGTTAATGTCATGTTTTATACGTACATAAATATTGCGCCATAATTTTAAGTATTTTTTTAATTTTTAAGTAAAATAAAGTAATACTTTATCTCTTATCGTCAGCTGATTTAAAAAAATTATGTTTCAGGCATTACCACAGTATGGAAGTGTTTGCCACTTTCGACATAATGGACGCTGCAGGCCGGCGAGTGGCTGAAGGGCATAAAGCCTCCTTCTGCTTGGAGGACAACACTTGTATACCGGGAGTAGAACCTAAATATGCCTGCGCTAATTATGGAGATCAAGGTACCGACACATTACATTGGGAACACAAAGTTCTTCCATTTAGATCTGACACTTGCATTTGACAAGCTTTCAGCTCCTGAATCCAAAAACGTCTATAGTTTTGTCTGTCAATCAAAATCAAACTAAAAATTAAAAAAACATATTATAATATATAATTTTGTCGGAAACAACAGTCAGATCCTGTCTGCCTAGAATTGGGCGACGTAGATGGCGTTACTCCCAGCCATCATCAGGTATTTCTGGGTGCAGCTACTCGGACACAGCGCACACTCTAGAAGGTGTGACAGGGTCTGCTCCACGCCGTAGTCACATTCAGTCAGTCCACTGTAAAACTGCCAGGCTTTCATTTGCGTCCTCGTCTTGCATACTCCAGTTCGAAGTCTGTTATTGGATCGGTAGATGAAAAATTAAAACTCAACTGGTTTTTTACAAAGTTTTATTGTTTAAATATGACAAACCATAAAGTTACTGCGTATTATTAACTAGTATATCTCACTGCTAAATATTTCAGGTGTTTCCGTTAACTGCTCCGACATCTACAAGTTCAACATTGACTGTCAGTGGGTGGACATCTCCGAGCTGGAGCCAGGTCGGTACACCATGAAGGTGGCTGTGAACCCAGAGTTCAAAGTCGCAGAGATGAGCTTCGAGAACAACGCTGCCCTCTGTCAGCTGCTCTACACGGAGACCTTTGCTACAGTATACGATTGCGTTCTTCAAAGACCATAGACACAAGAAAAAGCCTGGATTGGATTAGAAACTTCTCGCTATAGACCCACGTAAGAAGGACAGATAAGTGTTTTTCGTTATGCGCTCATTTAGACTATGCACAGCTAGAACTTGATAGTTCAGTAGAAACAATTGCGTCAAATGTACAAAAGAGCTGAAAAAAGTACACTTACATGAGTTTAAAACAAATTCAAGAGTTGCAAGTACGAGTCGATACAAAAAAGATTATCTCTCTGAAAATACAAGCAAAATTAGTAAAGTGCTTGAATTTTTCTACTAACTTTATAATCAATAAAGTGTTTACTCCTTTTATTACCACGGCCAATGATCCTCTGAACATAAATACAAGTAATTAATTCCTCCTGCACCCATCCACATCCAACAAACTCTTTTTAAGCTTGCCGAAGAGCCCTTTCCCACGGCAACGTCCCATTTTTGCAGTTTTGGTTTTTTGCAGGATCACGTTTATAAGTAAGGATACGTGCTACTGTGGTAAAATTTACATGAGCATCGGTTTGCAGGATACCGCAAAAATCAGATCCGTTTTAAATATGCTGATCGGTTTTGCCACTGCAAACCGGACGACTGGATCCAGTTAAAAACGGTATCCAGTTTAGTTACGTTCATAGTTTAATGGAAGTGTTTCCACTAGCATCCTGCATACGGCTTAGTAGATTATTCTTCACTTTTTCTAAAAGCTTTTTTGCGTTGCTTTCGGCAATATCAAAAGAGAATGTACGTCCATTGCGTCTGAATTTTCTTCTCCGACTGCCAATGCTATCCCGTAAAAATGCTTACTTCTGTGTGTGAACACAGTTATGATTTTTGCGGTATCCAGTAAAAAACCGATCCTGCAAAACTGGACGTCCGTGGGAAAGATCTGTAACATTATTATATCGTTAATGTATGTCGACCAAGATTAGACCGTTTTAAAAGTTCCTTCCTGAATGCCACCAGTAAGCGCTGGAATGCTGGTATTGTGGCTTTTGGGCTTAGCCGTGTTGGGAAAATTCTCTAGTATGAAAATTTTATATTATTAGTATATATTATAGACAGTCAGATATGGAAGAATTTTAAGAATGTTTTATGTATCCCAATTTAAACCACATTATTTTCAGTTTTTTTCGCAACCATTTTCTTATATGGGACAGTCCAGTCATCTTTTAAGCTATAAAATAATATATTACGTGCTTATGATTTTTGTGGAAGGTTATTATTCCAAGAACAGAAGGATAGGAAGTCAATATTAATTAATGCACGCCAATTCCCGTAGTTTGAAGTTCCACAGTTTCCACGAACAGAATTATTGTAATAGTAGAACGTTGTTTCCACATAGATAGATTCTCGCTTGAATGATTATTCTCCATTAAAATAGAAACCGCAAGATAAACAAGAAGTGTATTATTATTTCGTAGCGCCCCTGGCTTTGAACAATACATTTGTACCAGATTTGAATGATTACATTTCTTGGCTGGTTGGAAAGCCATACTATTTTTCCAGAGGCGTACAATAAACATTTAAATACATTTTTAAATTAAAATACAAAATTATTTTATATTGATTTATTGTAAATAAAAATAAATTTTATTTTATTACAAACTGTTTTTTTATTTGTATGGAATTTAAAACCTCAAGATAACTGCACACTGACTTATTTTGACTTGACAATGCAGCCGAATAATCGGTTTCAAAAACAGGTGTCTGCGTAGAATACTATGAGTCTTCTTTTTCTTCGTGTCAGCGACGTCAAATTATTTTTGCTCAGTATCTCACAACATCGATAGCCCGTGTGTTGCCCAGCATTAGGTCTTGAGAAGTGCAGCTTGTTGGGCACATGGAGCAGGATCTTAGGTGTGAGGTGGTCTGCAGGTCTCTACAGTTACACAATAGTAATTCACTCTGTCGAAGCATTCCCCACCGCTCGAGGTTGTCCTTTGTTCTACCAACTCCGGTTTTTTTATGTTTTCAGGGATTTCCAGGTCCGCCACTCAAGGTTCTTGCCAGTTGGGAGGCCTTCCTTTGGAGGAATGAAATCCTCTGATGCGACTTGTTACCAGCCAGCAGAGTAAACAAACCAGAGCTAGAGTCTCTTATTTTCAGGGCCAGAAGTGAGAGGTTGTGTATATTAGGAATGTCATGGTTTGACTTCGTGAGGAGTTATTTAGATGAGAGAGTGGACGAGGCAGTCTTGCATACTGAATTACGTCAAAAGACGAAGGTGGACCTGGTTGGGACATGTCCTACAAATGCCGCAAGAGAGCCTTAACTACGGCTGCTTTTTCTTCAAGCCCGGGGGCTCTCGCCGTCTGGAAGGTCGTCGGGAACTATGTATTCATAATCTGCTCGTTAGAGCTACAGGAGACGAAACTGACATGGGACGAAACGAGGACCAAGACGGCTGACAGTGCTTTATAGCAGCGGCTCGTGATTTTTCAATTTCAATTTCAATTTTGTTTATTTTGCCTTTCAGAAACATTACAAATTATTTAACTCAATGCATTTCTGAAGTACAATAAAAATACAAATAAAAAATACAATATATACAAAATTAGGTACTTATGATTAAGTACTATGAACAAAGCAATAAAGACAAGCAACAGAAGGTCCCTATGCTTATCAGACAGACGAAGCCAACCAATTATCCCTCCAAAGAAACTCTTGGAGTTCTTGTCTGAATTGGGCCTCTCTTACGTGAAATATATCAACATCCGAGGCGATTTGGTTAAGCAGTCTGATCCCTCTCCCAAGAGGCATGTCCATATACTCCAGATAAGTAGGAGCGGACATGGAAGACTGAATGAATGACTTAACAGTGGCTAACCAAAGAAGCCGAAAAATGTCATCTTGAAATCTTGTAAATGTGGAATAATTTCTGAATAATATTTTATTTTATTTTGAATTATTAAAACCAATTAAAGATGTATACATGCAACTAACTTTATTTAGTTTTATCAATTTTTTTTTCAGTTTTATCTTTTGATGCCAGCTTGATATTACTCCTTTAGGCTAATGCTGTAAAGCCTCGAAAAACGATCGTTCGTCTCTTATTTTGTTCGCTCGCCTGACATGCACATAAAATGTTTTTAATCGTTTAATGTTGCACGGCGCTTGCATGCGCCATCTTGTTTGTTATAACAGTTGGTCCATTTCATGCCGGCCACTGTCATGATTGCTTTGTATGTCTACCGCCAGATGTCAGAGCGCGCTGTCAGTCAAAACGCGCGGGGAGTTGGCGGTTGAAGTTTGACTCGCCACCGTGATAGAGCGCGCGCCGAAAGACGTTCGCTCTACGGGCGACGTTCGTGACCAATAAACGAGTAATATGTTTGTATTGTGAACCTGATCCTGCATCCTTCATCCAGTCAATCGATGTCCTAAATGGAAGAGGATATCACTATTAATATATTTACTTTATAATTTAATTGGGTTATCCGTAAAATAAGTTTCCCAGTGAATTTTCACAGTGTAAAGCATGTTTAATTCAATGAATGCGTACATTTTTGGAAAGTTCAGACTTTTACCTATTTTCTACATAGTCGCAACTGAGTTCAATGCATTTTTGCATGCGGTATACGAGCTTTTGAATGTCACGCCAAGCCAGGCAGATACCTGCGAACCGCTTCTTCCAGCTCTTTTCTATCGCAGAAATTCGTTCCACCCAGGTGTTTCTAGATGTCAGGGAAGAGATGGGAGTCACTTAGTGCTGTAGTGTGGGTGTTTGACACAATACCCCATGAAAATTTATCGTACGGTCAACATTAAGCGAGAGGGAGATCCATCACGTACCGCTGCCAAGCTAAGAATGAGCTCCGCAGGCAGCTCGCTGGGGAGGGGATTTAGAGTGGGGGAGCCAAGGTACACATCGCGGGATCCACCAAAACAGCGCTTTTCAGGACTATAGGATATGTAGGAGTGTACTGGAAAATATGGTCGTAACAAGCTGCTAATACAATGTTATATATAAAAGGATGGAAGAATCCGCTCCATTGTCTCGTTTTTTCAAACATTTTTTTCAGATATTAAAAAAAAACTTTTTCAAATTTAAATATTTAACGTAGCAAACGCGCTCTGTAAATATTTTTGATAATTAAAAATAATAGCTGTAAATATTCTGTGAGTATTTTTAATTTTCACAAATATTTTCAGGCAGCTTGGATCTGAGAGCCTGAAACAAATTTCCGAGAATAAATTAAAGTATCGTTCCTTGATAAAATATGAGCTTACCATTTGTTCGACATGGTCATGGCGGTAAACGATGCCCATTCCTTTGATTTTAATTTGTTTTTCAATGCTATTTGGAAAATATGCCGCATTGTTGTTCACAAGTTTATATATTTGCCGCCGAGTATAGCTCAATGGTCAAAGCGTTTGTCTTGCAAGTCAAAGGTGTTGAGTTCGATCCCCGTCAGAGATCGATTTCCGAGCTCTAAAATACCCCGGTTGGTGTGAATTTGATCCCTCAACCGTAAAATGTCAGTCGTAGCTTATTAATTAAAATTGGTGGTAGACGAAAGTCGTATTGTGAAGATCACCCAATCATAGGTAATTCCTGTAATAATAAGAATAATGCGTGAATTGCGGGCTGTAGTCTATGATGTAGGCGGTTTAACACTCTACATGCAGTGCTTAGCCATATGCACTATGGTGAGCGACATAGAATTCCACAGATGAGAATTATTTATTATAATTACTTTCATCATCTGTCGGTATTCTCCTGTATGTGTTTACATAAAGAAAAATGTAAATGTAATTAATCACTATATAAATAATCTATTCACTTTCTAAATTTTATAAGTAAATTTATAAATTTCTTGTAACTTAAAAAAGCAACGAAAATTAAAACAATCAATACACGTATAAATATATCGGAATATTTGATGTGTGTAGAAGTGTTGTGGTCTGTAGATTGCTGAGAAGGAATTGTTACGCGTGTTAGGAAGCGATCAATGGAAATAGACGAACATTTCGAACATAGAAAGAAAAGAAATAAGAAAGTAAGCCTGCTGTATGAGTCTCCATCCTCTTCGATCCTCCGCCTTCCGCATCTAGGTCACTCCCGCAATTCTTCTTACGTCGTCAGTCCATCTTGCAGGGGGTCAGCCAATGCTTCGTTCGCCAGTTCTTGGGCGCCATTTCGATACCTTTCTTCCCTATCGACCGTCGTCTCTTACGACAGATATGTCCTGTTCATTGCCACTTGATTGTGCCTATTCGTTGGGTAGCCTCCACTACTTGAGTTCTTCTTCGTACATCCTCGTTTCGGATTCAATCTTTAGCGAAACTCCAAGGATGGATCTCTCTTTAGCATGCTGGGTGACCTTTATTTTATCGGTAAGACTTGCTGTTAGATTCCACGTTTCCGCGTCATAAGTTAATACAGGGAGGATGCATTGGTTAAACGCCTTAGTATTAAGACATTGCGGAATTTTCGCTTTAAAAATGTACTCTTCGGGACTTAAAGAACTAATTCCTCCTGCACCCACCCACAACCGACAAACTCGTCTTACACTTGCCGAACATCCGTACACGGTTAATGTGTGTCCACCAAGAACTGGCAGTTTCCAAAGTTTCTTCTTTAATGCCACCGGTAAGCTTTGGAATGATCTTCCAGCGTCTGTGTTTCCTCCTTCCTACAATCTGGACCTCATCAAGAAACAGATAAATATACACTTGCAATCTCCCTAACCCACACACAAAAATGAACATAAAACACGGCTGAGCGTCATAGAGTGCACTAGTCTTGACACGTGTACATAAAAAAAGAAAAAATATTGTCATTTATTTACTTGTATTATAAAATGGAGTAAATATATATATGTATAGTTATTTCAACACATCGTTGACTTTTAACCTCTTACGGTTCTTTTCGTTATATGTCTTGTGTAAAAAAACAGCATCCAAAGTTACAAAACAACCCATTAAGGATTCTTTTGTATGACACAGAAAAGTGCAGTGGACTTTTGGACGACTGGATCTACAAGTTCCACTCCATACACACAAGCATACAACTGGTCTCATAAACACACACAGGCATAAAAAATCTCACATAAGCACACACTTCAGCAAAAGATTCGTGTACGTACACTTCAACACTGCCAAACTTACAAGGATCAATATTGCCTGAACATCCAGGCTGAGATACATCTGTCTCGCTCTCACGTTCCGAATTACGTAGAGCGCTTTCCTTCTCTTCCGTGGACCACCCGATTTTCCTCTATCTTTGTCTCCAAAAGCTCAACCGAAAATTAACATCGCTAGCTCACGCGAATTTCGACTTTAGGCACACGTAAATACAGCACATTTCTGTTTGTGTTGTTTAAAGTGATTTATGTCTTTGCGGTTTCCAGATGAATAAGTATAATTTGTAGATTATTCCAGAAACAGCGCGAGCGCAAATTTAAACTTTTAAACATTTATGCATTGAGGTCATTTTTGTTTGTTTCCGTCTAAGCAAGTTAAGACTCTTTCATTACTAAGTTGATTACTATAATTTGACGAAAGGTTCTGGAAAATTATGCTTTAAAATAAATAGGCATAAGGCACATTTTCACTTAATTAAAATAAATGACAGAACATTTTTAAAAATATTTTTCTTGTATATATATAATATTTTTCATCCCTATTTTTAAGTCTTAATATTATTACTATATTATCCGGCGGGTATAGCTCAATGGTCAAAGCGTTTGCTTCGCTAGCCAAACATCGTGGGTTCGATCCTCGATGAAGATTAAAAAAAAGGATCTTTAATCGATTTCTGAGCTCTAAAATACCCCCGGGTCGGCGTGAATTTGATCCCTCACCTATAAAATGCCAGTCATAGCCTATTAAATTAAAATTGGTGGTAGACGAAAGACGTCCAGTTAAAATCACCCATTCATAGTAAATTCATGTAATAATAAGGATGATGCGTGAATCTCGGGCTGTAGTCTATGACGTTGGCGGATCAACACTCCACATGCAGCGCTTAGCCATATGCACTATGGTAAGCGTCATAGAATTCCACAGATAAGACTTCAGAATCACTATCACCATCTTTCGGTATTCTCCTGTATGTGTTTACATAAAAATAAATAAACATATAAATTTATTTATAAAAATTTGCCTAAATAAATATTAGCAATAATAAATATGTCAAATATTATGAAAAATTAAGATACAAAACTGTCTTGTTAAAATATATAATTAAAAAAATAATAAATTTGATAATAACTTATATATTTTTATATGTAAATAATTAGTAAAACATTTTTTATTTATTGGTAGTATTCTACAATAAATAACTGTATGAAAGCATTATATCAGATTCGTAGTAGTATTTACAAACTAATTATAAAAAAATCGTGGAGCAAATTGTAAATATTGCAAAGGTTCGTGGTTCGAATCCCAGCGTCCGTCGTTTATTTTTATCCGATTAATTGATGAGAGAAATTTTATATTAAATTATGATTTATGTGAATTTGTATCTACGTATCAATTGTTGAAATTGTAAATACTCATTTTATTTTCGGCAAAAATTTTTTTTGGCAGTTTTTAATTCAATTAAGGGTCAGTTATTATTTAGCGAACGTTCGTAAATAAAAAAAAAATCATTTGGCGGTAGAAAATAAAAATTGACAGGAAATAATTGATGAATCGTAATTAATAATAGGTTAGGTTAGGTTTCCATTTTATGATTAAATTGTTCATTAATTTTCCATGAATTTTTACCATTATTAAATATTTTACTGCCATTTTAATGTTATAACTGACCAGATTCATACTATGATAGTGGATACAGCCAACTTATTTAGTCTACAGCCGATTAATTTTATTTGCAGCCAATTACGAGTCAATTAAGTATAAAGCCGGTCTCGCTTCCAAAAAACTAGGTGTATTATATAGATCACTCAGGTATTTCAACGATAAACAACTTCTTCTTCTATATAAAGGACACATCCGACCTATCCTTGAATACGGCAGTCACCTTTGGATCGGAGCCCCAAAATACCTTCTAAACTTAATTGACTCAGTTCAAAGAAGAGCAATTCGTTTGATAAACAATGACACCCTTACGTCTAATCTACAATCAATGGAACACAGACGTAAGGTTGGTTCTCTTAGTCTTTTCTACCGTTATTACCACGCTGCTCTTTGGAACTTAAAGAACTAATTCCTCCTGCACCCACTCACAGCCGACAAACTCGTCTTACACTTGCCGAACATCCATACACGGTTAATATATGTCGACCAAGAACTGGCAGCTTCCAAAGTTCCTTCCTTAATGCCACCGCTAAGCTATGGAATGCTCTTCCAGCGTCTGTGTTTCCTCCTTCCTACAATCTGGATCTCTTCAAAATATACACTTGCAATCTCCCCAACCCACACACAAACACGAACACAACACACGTTTCCGGCATGCAGCGTCCAGCCTCCCTGGCTGAGCGTCATAGAGTGCATTGGTCTTGACCGGTTGTGCTCTCCTGCATGCGTTTACATAAAAAAATGATTTAACTTACTGCCAAAACCTTGAATTAGTTGAACAAAGAAATACAGGCCATTTATTAAACCACACACTGTTCACATATATACTTTTAATTTGCCTTACAACTGGTCTTCCACTTTTTTGATTTTTAAGTTCAACAGTTTATGTAACAGTTCAATTTCATCAATCAATCGCTTTAAATTTTAACGTACGTATAAACGCCAAAATCGATAAAGTCTAAAAATATAAATACATTGAAATTTAATTCAATTTAATTGTTACTCCGTTTTATGTTTCTTTCTTGCATGGAATAATAATTTTTCACAGAGAATTTCCCATCAAACTCCCACCATTGCCTGTCTCAAGGCCAAGTGCATACGAAAGAAGGTTTATACTATAATAATGTCATTATCCTGCCTGTGATAAACAAAAGTATCAAGCCCATAGCAAGGAACACTAAATCTCAGAACACTATATTACTTTGACCGATAGATGGACATCCATGTCGCTTGAACAGGCTCCTAGTATTAACAGGACACAGGAACGTTGTCCTAGAGAAAGCAATAAAAGAGGAAAAAGAAAATTAAAGAAGAAGTACATGTTCAAGAAGAAAAAGAAGATTAGAAAAATAAAAATAGTTACAAGAAGAATTAGAATTTTCGATTAAAATGATAAATAAATTAAGTATTTTTATTACATCGTAGAACACTCTACTTAGGTCTTCCTTCTTCTTTAGAGTATCTGAAAAATACTCCATTAAACGTGAATACATTTTTTGATACTTGTGTGTTCTTCTTATACAGAAAATTTTCTTCATATTTCCAGTGCGCGGAAAAGTCAAATCCAGCATACTGATACCTACAACCAGCGTATCGCAAACTTTTCCGACGCTTAAGCCCAGCAATTCAAAAACCCTCAAATATTCACTGAAAATATTATTTGCAAAGTAACATGCTACAAAATCCCTTCAATATTACAGTTAGTCAAGGGATATTGGTTCAATAAAAAAAACGAAAATTCTTAAGTAAAAAAGTATTAATTTAAAGCTCAGCAAGCAACGTGCCAAAAAATTTGTTTGTCGCATCTTGATGTACGGTAGTGAGACATGGTGCTTATCTGAAAGTGATAAAAAAAGCTAGAGGCCTTGAGATGTGGTTGTAAAAAGGATTCTCGGAATTTCCTGGAAATACCATTTCACGAACAATGAGGCTCTCAGCATAATCAAGGAAGATTGGCACCTATTAAGAATCACCTCAGAGAGGCGAGCCCGATGGATCGATCACATCATGAGCCGCAATGTTCTTTTTCACCATATTGTGGAAGGGATGGTTGAGCGTAGAAACTGTAGAGGGTGCCCTAGACGGGAGTATTTGCAGCAAGTGTTCGAGGACATGAGTTGTAGCTCTTACGCTGAGCTGAAGAGAACTGCAGATGATCGAGAGGAGTGGAGATCGAGATGCAAGATTTTGTTGCTGCAAACCAATCCACAGGATTGATACTACGAAGAAGTAGGTAGGGGAGCATGAAAAAACCTCCTTAGTGTCCCCTTAAACAGAACTTCACACTTCGGCCAATCTCTTGACGAAAAAACAATTTGACGTCGCTGAAACGAAGTTAAAGAAGGTGAATCTAGTTGGTTCGTGTTATCTGAACACTGCATAAGAGCACAAGCTGCAGATTTCTTGGCTATAATTGCCCTGAAAGATAGTCAAGAACTATACTGATATTATCTCGATACCCTTGGAGGCTGTTGCCGAAAAACGTCGATATCCGTGTATGTATCTGATCGAAAGTCTCGCGCACTAATTTAATATTACAGAAATTAAGAGTCATTTTGTAGGTAAAAGGGATCAGTCTCACCTGTAGCAGCAAGGTCAAATGTTTGAAAGCGCTGTTTTCAGCTAACTTATTCTTTGTCTGTGTTTAATATTTACACATCAAATACACAAGAAAAATTCTTCGCGGAGCTTACGAGGAAAGGAAAACTTTCACCTTAATATTCTGACTGTTGTTTTTTTTATGTTTGTTTTTTACGTTTGCGCCGGTGGATGGTTTTCGAATATTTGTTTATTTATTTGACAGAACAAAGGTCAGAATATTTTAAAATTTACATAAGAGGCGCTTAACATTATTATTCGCTTGAAATAAATACAACTCGAATTAAATTTTAATACATAATGGATGCCGAAATACGAAAAAAACTTTTATAACCTTTATAATATTCCAAAAAATAAACTTTTTTGTCATAACTAAAATTTATTTCGCAAATAATAAATAAATTATAGCACGCTGGATGACCTTTATTTTAAGGGTAAGACTTGCTGTAAGATTCCACGTCTCTGCGCTATAAGTTAATACAGAGAGGATGCATTGGTTAAACGTCTTAGTTTTAAGACATTGCGGAATTTTAGCCCAGCGTGCTATGGAAAGATCCATGCTAGGAGTGTCGCTAAATTAGTCCTTTTTCGTAGCGCTTTCCTTTGTATTGCATATGGGAATTTTCTCCTAAAATCCCTGGCCGTGTTTTCTGGATTGTTTTACTAGTCCTGATTCCGGGTTTTGGACTTTGAAACTATGACAACACTGGCAGCGGACCAACATTGCCGATGTTGATCTAGGAATATGTCCAGAGAAGAATATTTTCTCCGTCGGTGGGGAAAATTACCGGAATAATTGAATGGCTACTAGCATAACTGCTAGTTACATTTTTTAAAAGTAAATAAATGATCTTATGAATAACTTATAAAACATTTAAAATAATTGATAATTTAAAAAAAATGTAACGAAAGTGATTTACGTCGTACGTGATTAAATCAGTAAATAAAAAAATAAAGGTAAAACGTGTTATGGAGAGATCCGTGCTCGGAGTGTGTCTAATAGATAGTATCCGGAACGAGGAAATACACAGAATAACTCAAGTAGTGGATGCTACCCAATAGGCACACTCATGTGGGAATAGGCAGGACATATCTGTCGAAGAGATGACGGTCAATGGGGAAAAAAGTATTGGAGTGACGCCCAAGAACTGGCAAACGAAGCATTGGCTGACTCCCTGCAAGATAGACTGACGACATAAGGAGTATAGCGGAGTGACCTAGATGCGGACACATACATTTAGTAAGGAACGGCTTTGTAGATAATCATTTTTATAGAATTTATACTATTATATTTATTGGCTAGCCGAAACCACTCAAAAGTGACGACCCGATTTTGGCTAAAACATTTCATTACCCAATAAATATCGTTTAATAACTATTTAATTTTTCTTTGACTTTTTATTTTAAAATTAAATCACTATTATGACACATTTTCATTTCTTCTTCGTGGTATCAATCCGGTGGATTGGTTTGCAGCAACAGAATCTTGCATCTCGATCTCCATTCCTTTCGGTCCTCCACAACCCTCTTCAGCTCAGCATAAGAGCTACAACTCATGTCCTCAAACACTTGCTGCAAATACTCCCGTCTAGGGCACCCTCTGAAGTTTCTATCCTCAACCATCCCCTCCACAATGTCGTGAAGAAGACCATCGTGGCGCATGATGTGACCGATCCATCGGATTCACCTCTTTGAGATGGTTCTTATTAGATGCCTATCTTCCTTGATTATTCTGAGAACCTTATTGTTCGTGATGTAGTGTCTTCAGGAAATTCCGATTTTTCTTTTATGTTTCGGTATGAGAAAATGATAAAAATTTAAATGATCGTTGATTATTATTTGATTATTGCGAGTTTGACAGTTCACTAAAGTGAAGAGCATTAACAGCACGAAAGTTGAATCGCAATAAGAAAAAGTATTCCGTGATAAGTGAATGGTGTCGCTCAACACTTTCATACGACGGATCCTCACCGTTAAAAAAAAAATCTTCTGAGCGAAACTTTTAAGTTGTATATTAAATCGGGCGCACCTGAAATGCTGAAATTCAGAGTGATGGCATTAGCCTCGTTGGCCGGGCCATTTGTTTTATTGCCGCACAGTTAGGACTAATGAAGGCAGACCTCGAAACACGCGGAGGAGCTTTATGAGCGATGGAAGAGTGAGCTTAAAGCTGTGACAGAAGCAGCTTTTTACTGTCGCTGAAAACAAAAAATATATCAAGTAAACTAAGTAGCGCATGTGAGTACAGTCGATTCTGCTTAATTGGGACACCGCTTAATTGGGACAGCCGCTTATTTGGGACTAATCTCAAAGAACAGAAACCAAACCAAAAAACTAATAGTAAATTTATATGTTTAATTGGGACAAAATTCCGCTTAATTGGGACAGTAAATTAAAGATCACAGCACATATTCTTCTTCGTAGTATCAATCCGATGGATTGGTTTGCAGCAACAGAATCTTGCATCTCGATCTCCATTCCTCTCGGTCCTCCGCAACCCTTTTCAGCTCAGCATAAGCGCTACAATTCATGTCCTCGAATACTTGCTGTAAATACTCCCGTCTAGGGCACCCTCTACAGTTTCTACCCTCAACCATCCCCTCCACAATATCGTGAAGAAGACCATCGTGGCGCATGATGTGACCAATCCATCGGGCTCGCCTCTCTGAGATGGTTCTTATTAGGTGCCTATCTTCCTTGATTATCCTGAGAACCTCATTGTTCGTGAAGTGGTCTCTCCAGGAAATTCCGAGAATTCTTCTGTACGACCACATCTCAAAGGCCTCTAGTCTTTTTTTATCACTTTCAGATATGCACCATGTCTCACAGCCGTACATTAAGATGCTCCAAACAAGTGTTTTGGCAAGTTGCTTGCGGAGCCCTAAAGTAATATTCTTTGACTCAAGAATTTTGGCTTTTTTATTGAAAGCTAGCCTTGCTTGATGTATTCGACTGTTGACTTCTCTTTTTGTTCTGCCATCCCAGAATACATATTATGTTACACATATTCTCAAGCAAAAATATGTACAAAGAATTTGATATGATGCGTTGCCTGGAATTTCTTCCTCCTAATACCACATCGTTAGTGCAATCAATGGACATGGGAGTAATAAAAAAAATTAAGACTTTGTATCGTGAAAAATTAGTTAATTACATATTAGAATTCATCGATAAAAATTTATTAACAAGTTCCACAACAGCCAGAGAGATTAGTTCAAAAATGTACCTTTTGCAAGCAATACAGTTTGTCGCTGACAGTTGGCGAGCCTGCCATATAAAAACCACCACAATACTGAACTGCTTTACTAATTGCGGCTTAATACCCTTAGATATTTCCGAAATTTTAAGCAATGAAGAAAATCAGCATATGTTTCAAGTTCCTATTAATAACTGTGAAGAATTTTTAAGAATAGTTAACAATTTACCATGTTACGGTGATAATGAAGACTGCGAGGATTCAATTGTAGAAGGTATTAATCAAAATATGAAAAATTAAATAACTATTAAACCAAATAAATAAATTAAAAATATAAGTAAAAATCGCTTAATTGGGACAGCCGCTTAATTGGGTCAAAATACCCAAGTCCAGATGTTTCTCAATTAAGCGGAATCGACTGTATTACAAGTGTATGCGGGAAAGCCAAATATTAAAGCAGCTTTCTACTTTCTTCTTCTTCTCATATCCGTTCTATATAAGAGACATATGGTCACCAAAAATTAATAGCACTTTGATGAGTGGCCATTATTCATGCATCATGTAGGCTACCCAACGAATAGGCACACTCAAGTGGCAATGGGCAGGACATATCTATAGAAGAGAATTTTATTTATTTATTTATTTCACAGAAGCGAAGTTACAAAATAATAAGAAACAGATTATACATAAATATACAATACATACAAAAGACAATAAAAAATAAAAATAACATAAAAGAAGAATAAGATGACACGTGTCAAAGATTACATAGATCAAGGAGAATAATACCATCGACAAAAGAAGAAAAGGATACAAAATCTGTCAAAACATGTCGCCGGGATTGTCATTGGAAAGCGTGGCGAAGAATGCGGAGCAAGTCATAAAGAACATAAACTTTTTTAGAATCACATTGTAATTTATTTATGACAATAGATCGACAACTTTGGTATTCGGCTCGGGCTACCAAACTATGAACGATCTATCTCCGTGGAGATCCGAGCCGAAAGTGAATTGGAGCGCTCCGTAACACAGCAGCGCCCTTTTATCACGTGTCGGCCTTTTTACGAATTATCTTCTGTCAAAACAAGAAATTGTGGATTCAATGCCCTTTTTTATATTTCTAACATTTGTAAGTATGCGTGTCCTACGAGCGAATAAAAATTTTATATCGAGGCTTTTCGACACCAGTCTGCACCAGATATCAATATGTTATATATGTTAACATCCTCCTCTCTTTCAAGGGTTGTTATTCGTCGCGAGATGGCAGGATTAGGAGCAGATTAATAACACATACTTTTTCGGAAGCACATTGACATTTATTTACGACAAACTTTACAAACATATAGCCCGACCTAGTCACAGCATTAGGCCGAGCCACTATACAATATGCTCTCGCCGACTGGCGGCACACGACTGGGGCGCGCTCGTGATGGGCAGTCGCACCGCGCCCCAAGTGGCATACGTAACTATTCCCAAAATGCCAATATGGCAACACATGCATGTCGACAAGCGAACAGAAATAAGAGACGAAATATTGTATATCGAGGTTTTCGGTACCAGTCAGCAAGGGCTATAACATGCTGATGTCAGTATCAAGCTCACAGAAAGGAACACTAAATCTCAGAACACGATATTACTTTGAAAAATAGATGAACATCCATGTCGCTTGAACAGGCTCGTAGTATAAGCAGGACACAGGAACGCAGTCTTAGAGAAAGCAATAGAAGAGAAAGACGAAAAATAAGAAGAATTAAATGTTGACGATGAAAAAGAAGGTTAGAAAAAGAAAAATAGTTATAAGAAAAGTTAGAATTTTCGATCAAAACGACCAAAACATTAAGTATTTTTGTTACATCGCAAAACACTCTACTGACTTAGGTCTTCCTACTTCTCTAGAGTAGTCAACATATTTAGTAAAATTTTACAGATTTTTGTCACTTTTAAAATTTATATTCGTCACATTGCTTACTCGCAATGTTTCGCTAACACTCATTCACAAATTGATGTGACTCGCACGGCAGTTATTTGCAGACAAACACAAACTTTGCGGCAAATTTTTCAATATTTAATTTGTCAACCGGCAAATTTTCAAATTAATTTTCTCCCCGTTCCACACTCGGAAAATTCTGCGCCGGGCATTTTCGCCGTAATACGTTTTCATTAAAGAAATTCTTTTACGGGGCCATCTCCAATGTAAGTTATGACTAATTTTTCCCGCGTAATTTTTAGGATTTTCCGACCTTTCAGGTGAAAAATAATGAAACGCCCTTATCGCTTTCCCGCTTTAACGGGTCATTGAACCTTCTGCTTAATTTAACGAAGAAGCATTAATTTCGAAAGTAAGCCTCGTGCGATTTATGTGATTCTATCCTAAAACTACTTCCACGCTGTATTTTTAATGTTAATGACTTTTGCACCGTCAACAAAGCATTTAATTGAAATAATATTCAATTGTATTTCAAATTGTGTACAATATCTTACCTTCATTTATAAGTTCTTTTTATTATAATATTATGTTTAAACTTTTTTTTTTATCGTAAGACTCCCATATTTACAGAAGTGCGTCGGACTTAAGTTTCGAAATGTTTGTGAATCGCCGTCACCAGAGGTCACTTCAATTAGTGGACTGGACTTTACCCGCCTCACACCCGCAGCACACCGGAGGACAGTTAAGTTTCCTTGATGATGCGCTCATTCAGATTATGATCAGTTAGCAACTGATATGTCCAGTGGGAGTCCCCTCTGAACAATTGTGGCCACTGCACAGAAGTGCTATAAAAAAGAACCCGTGAAAGAGATTAGAATCGCATTCACGGGTTGTAAAGATATGGAGATGGAAGATAGATTCTCTCAACGAAAATACGAGCAAAGATTGCAAATGCGTGGATTTTTTTTAGTGGCCACAGAGTTTGCATTACCGATAGTGCAGAGGCGATTCTCTCGAACTGCTTCGAAAAGGACTCCTCTTTCTAACAAGAAGAACTGACAGTCCCAGAAAATGGCTCTGGGTCTGGAAGGAGGCGCCACAGGGGAAATTAGGGCTTGAAACTAATTGAAATGAGTATAATCTGTCATTAAAAGTGCCGTGCCCAGTCATTAGTTGGGTAGACCAGTGATCACGGCTCACTTCAATTACTATCGCACCTGTCAGTATGCGCGTGAGCAAGCTCTGTATAACGAGACGACCGTATGGACCAGACCTTTCTTTTAGCACAACGGCCTTTGCAACTCGCATCATCCCCTTAGCCGCCCGCCGAAAGACGTCCCACTGTGTTACGCTGATCCGCGATCTCCTTCAGACCAAACATCAACTATCTACGTGTTACTTTCAAGTATTTATAAAATCACTTCTAGAACTTGCGAATAATTAAAATTAAATTCATTCGTTACCGAAACTCAAGCGTTCCATCTTATTGTAAATAATTTTGCTGACCATTCTAAATTCAATATTGTGTTTTTTTTTTTTTTTTATGTAAACGCATGCAGGAGAGCACAACCGGTCAAGACCAATGCACTCTATGACGCTCAGCCAGGGAGGCTGGACGCTGCATGCGGGAAACGTGTGTTGTGTTCGTGTTTGTGTGTGGGTTGGGGAGATTGCAAGTGTATATTTATCTGTTTTTTGAAGAGATCCAGATTGTAGGAAGGAGGAAACACAGACGCTGGAAGAGCATTCCATAGCTTACCGGTGGCATTAAGGAAGGAACTTTGGAAGCTGCCAGTTCTTGGTCGACATATATTAACCGTGTATGGATGTTCGGCAAGTGTAAGACGAGTTTGTTGGCTTGAGTGGGTGCAGGAGGAATTAGTTCTTTAAGTTACGAAGAGCAGCGACCGTGGTAATAACGGTAGAAAAGACTAGGAGAACCAACCTTACGTCTGTGTTCCATTGAGTGTAGATTAGACGTAAGGGTGTCATTGTTTATCAAACGAATTGCTCTTCTTTGAACTGAGTCAATTAAGTTTAGAAGATATTTTGGGGCTCCAATCCAAAGGTGACTGCCGTATTCAAGGATAGGTCGAATTTGTCCTTTATATAGAAGAAGAAGTTGTTTATCGTTGAAATACCGACGTGATCTTTATAATAAACCTAGTTTTTTGGAAGCGAGACCGGCTTTACACTTAATTGACTCGTAATATTTGACATTATTCGATATTGATAATCCAAGCATGTTGATGGAGCTTGCTTTCGGAAGAGAACAACCGTTGAAAGATACAGGATCCATAGCAGTCTTCTTGGTGGAGAAAGTACATGATTGGGTTTTTGAAATGTTGAAACTGACGAGGTTGAGGTCGCCCCATCGTGAAACTCTTTCAAGAGACATGTTCATCTTCTCTACCAGAGATTCCCTAGCAGCAGATAGTTCCGAATGTTTCGGAGGTTTATGGAAGATTATACTCTCATGGACAGTGCTGTCGTCGGCATAACAGTGAATGTTTGCGCATTGAAGCAAATCATTCACATGCAGAAGGAAAAGAGTGGGCGACAGCACAGAGCCCTGTGGAACTCCTGAGTTGATTTTATGGCAGGAAGAAGAAAAGCCATCTACGACAGTGATGATGCTTCGATCACTCAAGAAGTTTTCAATCCAGGAGCACAGGGAGGGAGTTAGTCCATAAGACGGTAATTTATTCACCAGACCGCGATGCCAGACTCTATCGAACGCCTTGGAGATATCCAGGGCAACAGCTTGCGTTTCTCCATAGCATTCGACGGATTTCCCCCAAACATGTGTGATATATGCCAAGAGATCGCCGCACGATCGACTACGGCGGAAGCCATATTGCCGATCGCACAGAAGATCATTCTTCTCTAAGTAGTTTAGAAGTTGGCTGTTAATTAAACGTTCCATCACTTTGGAAAGTAGTGATGTGATGGCTATTGGGCGATAGTTTGTGGGCTCACTTCGGTCTCCTTTTTTTGGAACTGGGTGAACAAGTGCTTTTTTCCATCCCTGGGGAACAATACCACATCTAAAGGACAATCTGAAAAGTTTGGTGAGCACAGGACTAAGTTCAGGAGCGCAAGTTTTTAATACCACCGCTGGTATGCCATCTGGGCCACTGGCTTTGTTGGTTGCTAATTGGAGAAGTTCTCGACGTATGGCTTTGAGGCTGAATTTTACAGCTCCCATCTGCTTGCCACAGTGAGGAATGGATGGGGGGGTTGGCCCCACCATCGTCGAGTGTGGAATTGGAAGCAAACAGCGAACCAAAAAGTTCAGCCTTCTCTTTGGAGGCTAGAGCCAGTGAGCCATCGGCATTAGTCAGCGGTGGAAGAGAAGAAGTGCAAAAGTTGCTGCCAATAGAGTTAGCTAGGAAATATAAATTATAATTGCTTACCTGTAAATATATTATCCGTGACATTATACAGTGCACAGTGTCTTCTCTTTTTATGTTCGGAATGTTCGTGTCCCATCTGATCACTTCCTAGTACGCAACACATCACACATAAATCCTATTACGAGTACAACACTCACACACACCCCACATTCTAACAGAAGTAATATAATTTGTAATAAATATGATATTTTAATTAATACTCTAAACTTATTTATGGATAGTATAATGTGACATACAATGTTTCAACATTAAATTAAAGTGTCGAAATTGGTGAGTGTAGTTGAAGTGTTGTGATTTGTGAGAAGGAATTGTTATGCGTGTTGGAAAGGGATCAATTGAAATACACGGACATTCCGAACATGAAAAGAAGAGAAATAATAACACGGTTTAATGTCACGAGGAATTTGATGTCAGTATTTAAGCTTAATATTTAAACACTTTTAAAGGTAAAAAGCTGAAGAATATTTAGATTAGATTAAATAGAGTGATTAACTAGATTTTATTTTTATTGGTAAGTTCTAGTAGGTAGGTGTGACTTTGATTGGTTTGTAGAGCGGTACGTGACACAGTGATTTCTATGACGGTCGGCTTAATGATTGCTCAGGTTATGGAAGCGTCGAAGTGGAGAGAAAAAAGACGTACGAAAAGTAGTCGTTCGCTTATATAGAGCCAGCTCGACTTCTCCTTTGATAGGTGCAATAGTACTAGAAGCGAACTCTGGTGACGGACATCTATAGAATATAGGTAAAGATTATTGGACAGGCATAGATGGAAAAATTGGTACAATTGATAAAACAGTAGTCCACCACAGTACATAAGCTACCGCCAAAATATTATCTTCACCGTCTGACATATTATCTAAGTGTCATTTATCGAATAATAGCAAAGCTATATAGGCACACATTGCACGAAATTGCTTATAAAACAATTTTGTATTAGCAACGCTTGACAACTTTGCAGGATAATATTTGATGTAATATTACAATACATGCCGCTCGTAAGTATAGCCCTTAGCAAGAGCGAGTGTTATATGTTAAGAAAAATATATGTTTATATAACAGTGATTAATATGATTTCGATAGTTTGATTTTTTAAAGGTCAATATCAAGGACTTTTATCTCTATATATCATATTTTTAAAGCAAGTATCAATAGAAATAGCAATAAATTATTTTAAGGCGTAGTACAAAAGTTTGATCTCCATTTTTTGGCAGTAAGCAGTAAGCATACCTTTCAATATCAGAAAATATCGCTTTTGTAAATCGACAAATTTCGTTTTTAATTTTAAAAGTTTGAAGCGAATCCTTGGAATATTTATTCCCGCGTTAAAAGACTAGAGAAGGTTCATACATCAGGGACGGGCCAGTAATAATTGCTTTCCGATTTCCAAGCAAACAAAATAATAAAAAAGTTTTCGCCATCGATTTCGCATAAAATTAAGACGAAAAAAGCCAGAATCTCAGAATTTTTGACATCTCCGTAGATTGTTTCATGGGCGGGTTGAAATTAGAATGGCAGGTCTAAAGTCAAAAGCATTCGACTGAGAGCGGAGCCTTTCTTCAATCTTCGACGTTTTATTCGAGATATTTTAAAACGTTACCGGTTAAAAATGATTGGAAAGATATCGAAAATTCGGCTGTGAAATTTTTGAGCATAAGAAAACTTTTATATCATAAAAATGTAATCAAAGGAAGTGTTAAATATCAATACATCGAGAAAATTGAATGTGTCTTCTATGATTTCAGAATTTCAATTTCAATAGTACCTGGGGTTCATCGACAGACGCATACAACTGGGATGGGCAGCATTTGGAAAACTAAAGTACATTTTTAAAGCGAAAATTCCACAATGTCTTAAAACTAAGACGTTTAACCAATGCATCCTTCCTGTATTGACTTACGACGCAGAGACGTGGAATCTTATTTTGAGACCATGTGTGTTAGTTTAAAATAGTTAAAGCTAGCACAGTCACTGTAATTTCCGCTTCTTCATATTTCGACATAAATAGCGTCTTAAAAATATTTACCTGTATCCATTCAAAAGCCCTATGAATGAAACTATTGTATTAAAAGGTTTGCTTTATGACCTGGTTGCTGTATTTCAAATAAACCGGTAAGTGGTGTTCAAAGAAACATACACCGACTCCACTATTTCGTATAGTTTGAAATAATTTCATAAATCCAAAAAACCCGGGAACCCGTCGAAAATAACCCGGGTTTCGGTCCTATTAAAAACATACCGGGTTCTCGGGAACCCGGGTTCGGTTTACCCGTTCTAAATGCCCTAGACGCAATGTACGTGAATACATTTCTGATATTATACTGGTACTTTTGCCGCCGAATGCAATGGAAAAAAAATAAGATTTTTAGTTCACACGATCCAAAAACTACGATCGAGAATAGGCACATTTCGTAATCTCATGGATGGTATGGATGGTAAACAGAATGCTAGTGGGAACACTTCCGTTAAACTATGCACTTAACTAAACTGGATACCGTTTTTTATTGGATCCATTCGTCCAATTTGTAGTAGCAAAACCGTACAGCACATTTCGAACGAATCAAATTTTTGCGGTATCGTGCAAGCTGAATGCTCATGTGAATGTTACCACAGTAGCACGTATACTACTAAACGTGATCCTGCAAAACTGGACGTCCGTGGGAAAAGGTCCTAAGTCATCTATGCATCCGAAGCAAAGCTATATACGAAAAATACTTTATTCCTCTTCTTTTCATCAAATTCCCCGACAACCGAAAGTAATAGAGATCCTAAAGCAATCACACTTTCTATTGACTTATTTATTTGAGTTTCCTCTCCCTTTTCATGACTCAACATCTGTGTAAGCTTTTGGCACAATAAGCGTATACATCGCTTAACTATTCGAGTCAATAAGCGCTTACTTGTCGCTTGCCCTTTATGCGCTAACTCGCCCTGCTCTTGTTAAACACTCTGCTGTAAATATCGGTCGAGTAAGCGACTAACGATTGTTTACGATGGCGCGCGTCGCACTCAGTTTTAAATATTCAGGCAGTGAGTGGCGGAAAAAATTTCAGAGGACTGCAAACTGCCTCATCAGACGTGTGCAGACAGTTTTTCAGGATTGAAAATAACTTTTCAGTTTTATCGCGCTGAATGCTTCAGTATGCAATTTGATTGCCTAATAGAATAGATAAAAAAACTAAATTAGATTTTTACGGCTTCCAAAAATTTATGATATCAATCATTCTGATACTCTCCTATTACGTTAACACATACTTGTAATTAAATTTAAAAAAATCTAAATTGTCCCCATATTCACTTCTGGATGCGGAAGGAGAAGGATCGAAGAGGATGGAGACTCATGTGGGAAGCCTACGTTCAACAGTGAACAGACACAAGCCGATGTTTTTTTTTTTTAGTCTTTTTTTTTTCACTTAAAAATAATGTAGAAAAAATATATAGATGCGTATTGTATCCTGCAAGTTACACACAAGGTTAATATATACGTCTGAGAAATAGTCAAAGAACGTAGGAACCTATTTCATGCCTCGTTAACCGCTCTTGAAGATTTCCCTGATGAAGTTCAACAGCAAGGGACTGTCAGAACTTAACAGCAATTCAGGTAAATCTCCCATAAAATGGTAGAGACTCCCAGGCGACAACACAGAATGCGTCTCCTGTTCTTATGGATGATGCACTCAACGAGAGAGCTAGCTGATGATGATGATTCACTTAGTAGCTGGGGCATATGGTCATAACAAGTTTTTGCTACAGTTATGTCAGTTGCTATTATCTATGGCTCTTTTGAAGACATTACCACACCTGGATATATTGATGGAACAAGAAAAGTTACTGTAGTATCCGATGTATATTTTTTAATCAGCATATTTAAGAAAACTTTTTATTATTCCGACGCTTTTAAAACCATTAAAAAATCCACTTAAGAACGTATATGATACTTCACAGCTTCTAAAGCGACAGTCTGGGGAGTTAGAAGACGAGATATGGCAACTGTTGTTCTTGAGACATTTTTAGGTATTTGTTGATCACCATTTTTAAGGAGATCGGATGATATTTAGCTTGCCACACAGAAACATTTGGACCTAAGAGAGGATTCAACTCAATCACGTGATAAATGCTCATCCATCTTTTGGTCCGCGTTCAATGTTGCTTAACTGCAGCGATTGAACAAGAACCACGTTTAAAATGACTTAAATTAAAAATATAAAAAAATCCGGTGGTTATGAATAATAAATATTTCTTTAAATTATAAATATGATATAGTATATTCATACAAAATACTATATTCCCGCATGCAGGATCTAGTCATTCTGACTAAATACCACAAAGCACACTGGTCTCGATATGTTTTACTCTCCTGTGTAAAGGTATAATAGGAAATAAACAAAGGCAGTGTAAAAAAATACCATGTTTTTACGTTGCCTTTGTTTATGAGTCTGCAGTTTCGACCAACTCCAAATTCGTCACTGTCAAGAGATTTTTTTTGTTCCTTCAGTGGTCTCTAGACAGTGACGGATTGAAGAAGACTACGAATTAGTCGAAACTGTGACAACGTGATTCATGTAAAAATAACGTATATAAATTAATATTTATTAGAAATAATTACATATGAACGTCTTCTTTGGTTAATATGGTGGCCCTATCCTCCAATTATAGAACGGGAGAAGAACGTTCCCGACTTGGTATCATCGTGGAAGAACCCATCTGTCTCTTGGACCTCAGACTCGTGGCTCTCGTCTCTTTGCCACAAGTTCCTCGTTGTTTAATTAGAGTTTTCCATCGCTTCAGTGGGTTGAAGAAAACTAACCAAAACTTGCCGAGGAACTCGAACAAGGGTACATACACTCGGCAAGGAAACGATGAACAATAATATGTTAGTAAAGCATGAGTAGAGTTTCGAATATAACTAATAATATAACTTATAATACAACTTATATCGTAACCTATAATACCTTTAACCTATAATATAACCCCAAATATAACACTTTAGCCCATATCCGTCACATATATGAAAATCACTACAAATTTACGCCATTTAGTTCTGTTAGCTTCTTCTTCGTAGTATCAATCCGGTGGATTGGTTTGCAGCAACAGAATCTTGCATCTCGATCTCCATTCCTCTCGGTCCTCCGCAACCCTTTTCAGCTCAGCATAAGCGCTACAATTCATGTCCTCGAATACTTGCTGCAAATGTTCTGTTAGCTACCACTCTCAATTCCTTGTTATAGGATACATCTGAATGTCTACTTTGGAATATATATGATTCTGGATAGACTCCTGATCAGAAGTCGGAGTGTTTGAAGAGGGGTATGCTGTAGTATAAGAGGTATATTTTTGGGTGAGAGGCCTAGAGCATTTTATCTTAAGGGATGGCTCAACCCAAACATAACCCTTTTTTTTAACGAAACACAGGAGAGTAAAACATGTCGAGACCAGTGTGCTTTATGGCATTTAGTCAGAATGACTAGATCCTGCATGCGGGAATATAGTATTTTGTATGAATATACTATATTATATTATCTTTGTAAACTAGCTTAAAGTAAAATAGTTTTCGTTAGATTTGGCTAATATAACATAAATTCATTTAAAATAGCATACTAACTTTAAGGTTATAAATTGAAAATTTTAGGTGAATATAATTTAAGTTTTCAAATGGACGGGTATCTCAAACACTAATTTTTGACGCGTAATTTGGCACAGATATCAGTGACGGTAGTGTGAAAATAAAAATAAATATAATAATTCGAATCGTTTAACTCGAGAAATTTAAAATCAAATATCTCGGAATTTTTTGCTCAGTGTTATTAATGTTTTCGTTTCGATATATCTGTCATTTTTTTAAATTAACATAGTGCCAGGTCTTTCGGATATTTTATTTCCTTAACCTTACTATAAAAAGTATTTAACATTAAAATACTATTTATGATGATAATAACACTTTAGTTTACTAATGAATAACATTGTTAAATGTATAGTAAAGCATTTATTTGTTTTTTATTTAAAAAAAATCTATTCCGACGTGACATGACAAAATAGTGCAACAGGGAAAGCACATATCGTTCATTGCACGGCTGAAGCGGAAAAGCCATGCGTTTGAAAGAGGCAACCTCAGTTATGTAAATACACCTTCTCGTACAAAACATCCTGAAGTTTACTACAGTGGGATACACGACGGGACAGTTTGATAAAGGAAAAGAATCGTAACTATATTATTTATATTACGGAAAAAAATTAGTGATATCAGCTTGATATAGCTCCTTTAGGCTGATGCCGTTTACGGCCTTAGCCTCGAAAAACGATCTTTTGTCTCTTGTATTTGTTCGCTTGCCTGACATGCACATCTAATGTTAATTTTAATTGTATAATGTTAACCGGTGCTTGCATACGCCAAAATATTCTTTATGACAGTTGGCCTATTTACTGTTGGTACCATTATTATCTTGAATTCACTTTTTCAGCAACGGTTGGCAGCGCCGAGATGTCAGCGCGCCGTTAGTTGACAGTTAGAGTTTGACTTGCGACCGTTATGGCGCGCGCGCCTAAGGGCGTTCGCTATAACGGGCGACGTTTAAGACAAATAAACCGTGGTAATATGTGAAACGAAAACAAAGTTTTTGTATTGTGAACCTCATCCTGCATCCTTCATCCAGTAAATCGATATCGAATAAGAGAGTAGGATATCAATAGGTTACCTCTCACTTTTTTCTACCCTTTAAGCTCTTTAATTTAACCTAAGCTGGAACGAAAAACGTCAATAGCACTATTATTGACTTATATTTATGCATCTTTGATTGCGATTATGCTATATGCATATTAAAGACCTTTTGCAAGAGTTTTCATCTCTCTTAATCCCTTTTCTGCATCCAACTTTTAACTTGTATTATTCTCATGGTTTAAGAGTTTGAGACTATCTAATTGGGAGTATACTCGTACTTAGTACTTAAATTGCTGATCTTCAGGTGTTACTTACTTACATCTGTGGAATTCTATGACGCTTACCATGGTGCATATGGCTAAGCGCTGCATGTGAAGTGTGGATCCACTGTCGTCTCTTCGACAGAAATGTCCTACCCATTGCCACTTGGGTGTGCCTATTCGTTGGGTAGCATCCACTACTTGAGTTCTTCTGCGTATTTCCTCGTTTCAGATTCTATCTTTTAGCGACACTCCGAGCATGGATCTCTCCATAGCACGCTGGGTGACCTTTATTTTATGGGTAAGACTTGCTATTAGATTCCACGCCTCAAGTTAATACAGGGAGGATGCATTGGTTAATTGTAAGACATTGCGGAATTTTCGCTTTAAAAATGTACTTAAGTTTTCTAAATGCTGCCCATTCCAGTTGTATACGCCTGTCTAGAAAAAAACACACAAATAAGGTTAAAAAAAATTATCACTATACAAATGTCGCTTCTTTCTTCGTAGTATCAATCCGGTGGATTGGTTTGCAGCAACAGAATCTTGCATCTCGATCTCCATTCCTCTCGGTCCTCCGCAACCCTTTTCAGCTCAGCATAAGCGCTACAATTCATGTCCTCGAATACTTGCTGTAAATACTCCCGTCTAGGGCGCCCTCTACAGTTTCTACCCTCAACTATCCCCTCCACAATATCGCGAAGGAGACCATCGTGGCGCATGATGTGGCCAATCCATCGGGCTCGCCTCTCTGAGATGGTTCTTATTAGTTGCCTATCTTCCTTGATTATTCTGAGAACCTCATTGATCGTGACGTGGTCTCTCCAGGAAATTCCGAGAATTATTCTGTACGACCACATCTCAAAAGCCTCTAGTCTTTTTTTATCACTTTCAGATAAGCACCATGTCTCACAGCCGTACATTAAGATGCTCCAAACAAGTGTTTTGGCAAGTTGCTTGCGGAGCCCTAAAGAAATATTCTTTGACTCAAGAATTTTGGCTTTTTAAACTTTAAAAAAAAAAAAATGTCGCTAAGCCATTTAAACGATTGTCTTTCAAATCATGGTCTGTTGAATTAATCCGGTCACGATATCTATTGTAAGTGTCACTTATCTAATCATAACACACTACTCATAGGATTAGTAACACATCTAGAGTGGAAGTAAATATGACTACAGATTAATAAGGCTAGAGCGATAGATAGCTTGCGATAAATATGACACATAGTGCCCACTGTATATAAAGTATCTTAACGGCAATTAGCAATATATCAATAATATTGCACAAATCATAATATCTGGAACTAGTAATCTGAAAATTATGGTTCAATCACTTGGTCTCGTCAACTTGTTCGCATCGGTACCCGATATATGCCGTGTGAGATTCCCCTATCGTTGACATCGGTAGCCGTGATAGATCGATTTGCTATTTTATTAGAATAGTTTTTTATTCATCATCTGATAGCTAAAGGCTACAAGAACCAATATGATATATGAAAATAGACCAGATAAGTACATTTATGCTTCACCGGCGGTCATAGCTCAATGGTCAAAGCGTTTGCTTTGCAAGCCAAAGGTCGTGGGTTCGATCACCGATGGAGATTAAAAAAAAAAATGGATTTGTAATCGATTTCTGAGCTCTAAAATATCCCCGGTTGTTGTGAATTTGATCCATCACCCGTAAAATGCCAGTCATAGTCTATTAATTAAAATTGATGGTAGACGAAAGTCGTCCCGTGAAGACCACACATTCATAGTAAATTCCTGTAACAATAAAGGATGATGCGTGAATCTCGGGCTGTAGTCTATGGCGTTGGCGGATCATCACACCACATGCAGCGTTTAGTCATATACACCATGGTAAGCATCATAGAATTCCACAGATGAAACCTCAGGAGTAATATCATGTGTTTCTTGAAAAGTTTAATTTTAGAACTTGACGGTTGTATTTAGGAAGGAACGTTGAAAACTGCCAGTACTTGGTCGACAATAATTAATCTCGTATGGAAGTTCGGTAAGCGTAAGACGAATACGTCAGTTGTGGGTGGACGCAGGAGGAATTATTTCTTTAACTACTGAATAACCACGATCGTAGTAATAACGTTAGAAAAGACTAAGTGAACCAATCTGACGCCTGTGTTCCATTGATTGCAGGTTAGACGTAAGAGTGTCATTGTTTATCAAACGAATTGCTCTTCTTTGAACTGAATCAATTAAGCTTAGACGTTATTTTGGGGCTCCAATCCAAAGGTGACTGCCGTATTCAAGGATAGGTCGGATCTGTGCTTTATATAGAAGAAGAAGTTGTTTATCGTTGAAATACCGACGTGATCTATATAATACACCTAGTTTTTTGGAAGCGAGACCGGCTTTATACTTAATTGACTCGTAATATTTGACATTATTCGAGATTGATAATCCAAGAATGTTGATGGAGCTTGCTTTTGGAAGAGAACAACCGTTGAAAGATACAGGATCCATAGCAGTCTTCTTGGTGGAGAAAGTACATGATTGGGTTTTTGGAAATGTTGAAACTGACGAGGTTGAGGTCGCCCCATCGTGAAACCCTTTCAAGAGACATATTCATCCTCTCCACCAGAGTTTCCCTAGCAGCAGATAGTTTCGAATGTTTATGGAAGATAATACTCTCATGGACAGTGCTGTCGTCGGCATAACAGTGAATGTTAGCGCATTGAAGCAAATCATTCACATGCAGAAGGAAAAGAGTGGGCGACAGCACAGAGCCCTGTGGAACTCCCGAGTTGATTTTATGGCAGGAAGAATAAAATTTAAGCCCAGTAAATTAAATCTAGAACGTATTTATTCTCCAACCCAAAAGTGTCTTGTCTATTATAGAGAAGAAGTTGTTTTGTCAACGATATACCGACGTGATCTACAATACATAACACACCTAGTTTTTTTGGATGCGATATGTAACCTTTCGATTTTGAGACATAACGAGATGTTTGAATAGCTTATTTTGTTGTTTGTTTGCGTATTACAGCGTTTTTTGAAAGTGTTGATGTGTGATGCAATCCTGAAAGTATGCGAGACTGAAATTTTATCCTGAAAGAGTCCTCGATCCGCTGAAAACAACACCGTCCGCGTGCAGATTAAGGCACTTAACCAGGTCCCCGCGCTAAGTTCCGCGCGCCTCCGCCCAGGACGACGTCGAGGCGCCGACGCTGCCGCCCATCCCGCCCACCACAACTCAGCTGCTCTCAACATTCACGACTCGGTCACCGTCCAAGTAATATGTTGACATCAGCATTATGTAGTCCTTACTAACTGTTACCGAAAACCTCAATTTACGACCTTTCATCTCTTATTTCAGGTCGCTTGTCGTGCATTTAGGTGCGCCTTCATATTGTCATTTTTGAACAGATCCGCTCACGGGTATGTTAGTTATTAACATCACCGCTCGTGGCGCTGAGCGAGATCCGTAGCGCCGGCGGCCCACACGGCAGTCGGTCACCACCCTTTGACTTTGCAAAGTCACATTGCGGCCACGCAGCATGTCAGCCCGCGTGGTCGAAAGCTTGTAATGTTTTTAAAGTGAATATAATCTGTGCTTCTAAAAGAAAGTGTTTGTCTGCTGTCCTGCTGTTCATCCTGCCTCACGCAACGGAATAACTACCCTCTTTAAGAGGAGGATGTTAATCTCTAATGATTGCTGTTACGACAAGTAAAAAAGGTATTAATTACTTGGGCTTAGTCGCCTTGGTAGCGACAGACTAATCATACGATTTCCCCAATCCAATTGAAATATCTCTTTATTTTTATACTTACGGTAACTATCCATTCAATTAATTTAATTCCGAACATTATCCAACTCTTTTTCTTCTAGTGATGCTTTCTTTCCATTCACTAGAGTCCCGGAGGAAAATTGCTGCACTCAAACATTCATTGTTTCTTCTTCGCGGTTCAATTCACAACCCTGGGATTCTTGAATGTTTTAACTTCTATGTTCCAGATAGGTACACCCGTGCTCGTAGCCATCCATTGTTTTTTAACCCAGTCGATGCTTGTGGAGCTTACTAGTCTGGAATTACTAGTCTAGAACACTTACGAGTCTGGAATTTACTTTTGTTTTCCAACTATATTTCAGTGTTTTGTAATTATAAATTTTTAGTAGATCGGATGACTAGACTATGTTTTTGTTTGGGGGCCTAAAAATTGATCTTAAGAAACGGTTAAACCCAACAAACAACACATGGTTTGTAACAAACGGTGACCCATCCAAGTTTAGATGCATGTTACTTAACTTCAGCAAACGAACGAGAACAGCATATCGTTCAATATTTACTTGTTACAATGATCACATTACAGTCGTTATTACATATATATTGTATATATTGACCTACAGATGCCTTCTCTATAAGTCCCCAGACTTTCATTCGGGAAGCTATCAGAAACCATATGTATTCTATGATGGACCTCTTTATGCAGAAAGCCTTGAAAAAAGGCATGAACAATATCAGCTGATAGAACTGTGTCAATAAGTTGCAACTACCTTCTAAACTTAATTGACCCAGTTCAAAGAAGCGCAATTCGTTTGATAAACAATGACACTCTTACGTCTAACCTGCAATCAATGGAAAACACAGGCGTAATATTGGTTCTCTTAGTCTTTTCTACCGTTATTTCCACGGTCGCTGCTCTTCGGAACTTAAAAAACTAATTCCTCCCGCACCCATTTACGACCGACAAACTTGTCTTACTCTTGCCGAACATCTATACACCTGCACTATCCCCAACCCACAAACAAACAGAATAGATGTTTCAAGCACACAGCGTCCAGCCTCCCTGGCTGAGCGTCATAAAGTACACTGGTCTAGACCAGGTGTGCTCACCTGCATGCGTTTAAATAAAAAAAAAACTATCGCATGCATTCAGCTTAATAAGTTATGAAGGTGTGTTTCAGTGTTTTTCTATAGTACTATCTCACGTAAATCATATATTTTTAAATATTCTTCGACAATTAGACTATAGTCTTGTATCGAGTTTTAGGGCCGTCGATCGACCTCAGAGGGCCGCCGCGAGCCCCATGTTTGAGGTTACGGAGCCCCACTCAGCTCGTCTAGCTACGGAGACCGGCGATACCAACGTTAGTGAGTGCTGGCACGTTCAAGCGGTTGGACGCCATACCAAGTGTTCCAAAGAAACCCGAGTTCGTAAAAAACTAAACAATAAAAAAATAACGCGAATACACAACAAAAAAACACAAAAAATAAATTCACCGTTCACACTTGAAATAAATAAATAAACAAAGTGAAACGTGTGTCTTTGCAAATAATTTTGTGGATTTATTTTGTTATTGTTGTTCTGTGAAGCTTATTACACCATACATCTCCCTCTCTCGGTATGTTGTATGCTAGGTAATGTCACATGTGTAATGATATAATGAAATGTCAAATATATGTTTGTATAAATATATTTTTTTGACAACGTTTGTATGAAATTATTTAAAAGCATTCTTATATTCGAAAAAAATGCTGAAATCAATCAATCAAAATTTGATTCCATTGTGTTTTATAAACAAAAGCATTTAAATGTAGTTTATAAAGCATGGAATAAGTATTATTTTAATATATATTATTAATTTGATCATTTTTATTTGCTTTTATATTGCATTGAAAACACTGCAATATTAATTAATTATTTTTTAATGATATTGTTTTTTGTATAATCTGATTAAAATTATAACTTGTTATAAGTACAGGGAGCGGCAAAAAAGAGCTGACAGTTTTCGTCGTTGTTTTGATTTAAAACCGTCAGATTTTTTTGCCGCTTATAATATTTTTAGGTAAATTTTTTTAAAAATTATATTTAAAACGTTTTATATATTTATTGATACCATTGCATTAATTCAAAACAGTTCAATTCAATTCAAAATAAAAAAAAATTAATGTTTGTTCTGCTAATAATTATTTTTACGAATTAGTTTGATATTGTGGCTTTTGGGTGTAGCCGTGTGTGGCGAATTACTACTTTCCAATATTTCGACCGCCACTGCAGGGGTCTTCTTTAGGGTTAATGACTTAGAAGAAGACGCCTGAAATGGCGGTCGAAATATTGGCAGGCGAGCATTCTACCACTGAACCACCGATGCCATTCCCACGTATTTCGTGGTTAGCAACCTGTTACCAAGGAAGACAATTCGAGACTTGCTGTAGTATACTAACTTCGCAGCCTTAGACTGAGTCTATTTGATATCTAACCGATGCACCTAGAATCACGGGAATGCCTTCAGCCACTCTCTAACAAGTAGCTTTTTGCGTTCCTCCAGTAACGGGTCCCCATCTGGGTCCAAGCGGGTCGAAATATTGGAAAGGAGTAATTCGCCACACACGGCTAAACCCAAAAGCCACCATACCAAATCTGGTCGTGTACACCTAAGAAGTTATTAACGAATAAGTTTTTTTACTAACAATTTCAATCATAACAATGTTAAAAAATACTCTTCGTATTTTGGCATGTTAATTCCAATTAATATTTCAAATATTTAAATATGTTTTTAAATAATTATATATTTAATATTTGTATTTGAAATGTCTTTTTAAACACAGTATTAACGTAAAGGAATATTTTTGTTTAATTTTGGCACATGTTGAGAATATATTTATACGAGCGATACGATTAGCAAAATTGCAGAAATTAAAAAAATAGAAGCTATTCAAATTTCATCACATCGATATCTTATTTCTTTGTTAAATAATATTCTAATTAAATAAAGTTCCATTCGTTGTCATGACAACGCTGTATTTAAAATGAAATAGAGCTGTATAGAAATGTATGTTTGTATAACTCTTTCGCATCGGTTGTCGGCATATGCCGTCATAAGATTCCCCGAACGTAGACATTGGTTGATGTGATATATCGTTTTGCTACTTTCTTAGAATAGTTTTTGTATGCATCATCTGATAGCTAAAAGATACAAGAACCAATGTGGTATATGAAAATAAACCAGACAAGTACATTTATGCATCAAATACTAGTTTTATAATTGACAGTAGAATTTGTATTCAAACAGAGCCGTAATGAAAGGGTTAAATAACATTTGCAATTTGTAATGCTCGTATAAATAGTCCTTTGATAGGATCTTTTAGGTTCCGTCGCATTTCGTTCCCAGACAATTCGTTCAACGACTCATCGGTAACAATGTGGGGCGCACTAGACGTCTGGTGCACAGGACATTTATTGCGAGGGATAACTGGTGCACTGGATGTCTCGCTAGCCTAACCTAACCATAAAACATATGATCACCACAAAATTCTATCACTCAGTTATGTCGGTTCAACCGCAGTTCCTTCACAGACGATTCGTTCAACAACTCATCTCGCTAACCTAACCTTACCTAAGTTATTTCGTCAACGAGACCTATGGATCTCTGGACTCTACGATAACTGGAAAATCCTAAGGTTAGGTTGAATTAGCGGGACAGCCAGTGCGTCAGTTGTCCCGTGCGCCAAATGTCCCGTGCAACAGACGTTCAGTGCGCCCCACGTCGTTATCTATGAGTAGTTGAACGAATTGTCTGGGGACGATAGGTCGTGATACAGATCTTTTAATATATTGATAACAGCATGATATAGCCCTTGCAGGCAGGTGCCGAAAACTTTGATATACGATCTTTCGTTTCTTATTTTTGTTCGTTCGTCATTTCGTATATTGCAATTATTTGATATGCCATAGGAGAACTAGTTCTATAGATCGCCACTTGCGGCACTGTATGTCACCGACCATGGGCGCCCAGTGGTGAGTATCAGTTGTGCGCCGACCGCGACCAGTAGCGTGCTTTGATCCGGCTGGGGTCTGAAAGCATACGCTCTGCCCTGAACCGAAAGTATGTCAAGTAACCGAAATATATATGTCAATGTGCTTCTAAAAAGACTGCGTGATGCTCATCTGCTCCTCATCTGTCTAATACGTGTCCTAATCACGATCCCGGCGACGTCAAGTCGTCTTTCCTTAAGTAAAAGGGATGTTAATATTTATATTATTTTCTTTACGCAATTTTACTCAACTTTTTAATTATATATTCTTAGAAATAATTAATGGAGCTTGGTTAGGTTAAGTTAAAAAATATAAGCTAACATCCTCCTCTTTCTCAAAAATGTGTTATTCCATCGCGTGAGGGCATGGTGAGGAGCAGGTCAGCAAAACAAAGACTTTTTCAGAAGCACATTGACATATATTTATGATAAACTTTACAAGCTTGTGGCCAGGACCTAGTCACAGCAGTAGGCCGAGCCACAATACACAATAGGCTCTCGCCGAAGAGCGGGACACAACTGGTTCCGCGGGGTCGTCGGCGCTGCGGCTCTCACCCAGCGCTCGAATGGCGATGTATATAACTAACACACCCGTGAGCAGACTTGTCCGAAATGACAATATGGTCACATATAAATGTATGACAAGCGAACAGAAATAAGAGACGAAAGAATGTGGATCGAGGTTTTCGGTACCAGTCAGCAAGGGCTATATCATGCTGATGTCAAAGCGTATTCATAATACATGGTATGTCAATTACTTTATTTACTCTTATAATAATTTATCGTTGCGCAAATAAAATTATAAAAAACATCTTCCATAGTCACTTACAGCTGTAAATCATATCTCTGTGACTACTTTTATAATGTTTACTAATTACATAATGTCAGTTCTTATCAATATTATCGTAATTATTATATGCTGAAGAAGAATACTGTAATTTAAACTTGATTATGTTAGTATGATTATATACTCTTAGTTCAGGGGTTTCAATAAAGAGCAACCGATATATACAAGGTACACAAAACATACTGACATACCCCGTCTTTAAAAAGGCGACGGGTTCTCCACGTGGCCGCGTGAAGGAAGGATGCAGGAGCAGATCACAAAGCAAAATAACTTGTTTTTGAAGCACACTTTAACATGAACGGGACTGCCGCGCGACACGAGTCGCCCGCAGACCGGGGCACTGTGACATGCAGCGCCGCCAAGAAAATCACGGCAAAAAAACAAATTAAAGATGAAAGTCGAACCAACATGAAATGGAGAAATTTTCATTACAAATCAAATGACGTATGCAAACGTAGTGTAATTTTAAATAATTAAAACTATTATTATAAGATGTGCTTGTCAGGCGAGCGAACAAAATTAAGAGACAAAAGATTTTCGAGGCTTTTCGGCATCAGCCTAAAAGATGATTGATATCATGAAGAGGATAATTCAAGAATCAAGAAGTAATAATATCAAGTTGATATCAATACATAATATTATTAAATTTATATATATAAAAATATTCAACCATTTTTATCTACTTGATCAACGACAGTAGCACACTGTAATCGGTTATCGTTATTAATCACTAAGCTTAAAATTAAACGTCAAATTATTTCTGTCCAATATCTGGCAACATCGATAGCCGTGTGTTGCCCAGCATTAGGTCTTGGGATGTGCAGCTTGTTGGGCACATGATCTTAAGTGTGAGGGGGTCTGCAGGTCTCCACAGTCGTACAATAGTGACTCTCTCTGCCGAAGCATTCCCCACCGTTCGAGGTTGTCCTTTGTTCTACCAACATCGGTTCTTAATCCGTTCAGGGATTTCCAGGTCCGCTAGTCAAGGTGGACCTGAAAATCCCCTTACTTAAAGATTATCGGGAACCATATACTCGTATGTCCCAAGGTAGAAGATATGTTTTGAAACAAGTCATGGACAGTCAAAGCGTTTGCTTAACTAGCCAAAGGTCGTGGGTTCGATCGCCGATGGAGATTAAAAAAAAAGATTTTTAATAAATTTTTGAGCTCTAAAATACTACGGTTGGTGTGAATTTGATCCCTCACCCGTAAAATGTCAGTCATAGCCTATTAATTAAAATTGGTGGTAGATAAGAGTCGTCCAGTGAAGGCCACCCATTCATAGTAAATTCTTGTATTAATAAGGATGATGCGTGAATCTCGGGCTGTAGTCTATGACGTTGGCGGATCAACACTTCTCATGCAGTGTTTAGCCATATACACCATGGTAAACGTTATAGAATTCCACGGATAAGACTTCAGAATAACTATCACCATCTGTCGGTATTCTCCTGTATGTGTACATAAAAAAAAAGTTGACACAAAACCTCCTCTTAACCCGTGAATGCGATTCTTATAATGTCTTTCATGGATTCTTTATTTTAGCACTTCTGTGCAGTGCTTACAATTGTTCAGAGGGGACTCATACCAATTGTATCATAACAAGGGGATCATAATCTGAATGAGCGCATCATTATGAAGACTTAACTGTCCTCCTATGTGATGCGGGTGGGAGACGGGTAAAGTCCAGTCCAGAACTTCTAAAGAGATAAAATATAATGTTAGATAAATACATTTAAGATTAATCAGACTGAATAGAAGATAACAAAATATTTAAAAAAAACATTAACCCATTAACGTCTAAGCGGAAACTACAAGTGACATATATTTTTAAAGTTTATTTACTACAAGACATTGAGCATGGAAACGTGTTTCAAAGGATTTTATTTTAAAAAAATATGTACAATTTCTAAAATACAAAGGTGTACTTGTCTGTGTATAAGGGGCGGAATAAGGGTGATACTGTGCTAAATAAGGTCACTCTCCCACATATTGTTGTCGTGGAAGGCTCGCAAGGACAGCCACCAGCGACCTAGGTTAAGATCAATATTACCATAACTCTTATTTAGATTTTTTCATTGTGTCAAAACATCGTCGTTAAAGATTATTTGTCATTTTGGCTATAATTACAACTTTGCGTCAATATTTTATTTTATTTTATTATATTTTATTAACGGCCTAGGCCAAAACATACGGTTTTAAAGTAGAAAATACAATAAATAAAATGGTAAAACAGAACAAATATTTTAGCTAAGACAATACATTTAGACAAAACATGAACATGAGTAAATAAACAGATCTAGCACATTAGTAGAGGGATCTGCGAAATGCCGGAAGGTCCACCCCGAAAAAGTCCAAGTCACTAGAGGAGTTAACCAGTCTACACATTTTTAACATAGGAGAATAGAAACCGTAGTTGGTTTTAGATGTTCTTACATGTAGAAGGTTACTAGTGCCTCTAGTGAATCGTGAGGGAACATTGAACGTAATTTCCTGCAATAATGTCGAGTCATCGATTATGGAGTTCATAATTTTTAAAATAAACAGCAAGTCAGTCACTGTTCTACGTCTCTCCAATGTAGATACATTAAGTCGCCTCTCTAAATCTTCATAGGAGTAGCTACTCAAGGCCGATCAGTCGTGCAACTCTTGACAAGAAGTATATAAGTGAATATAAAGTGAGTCATACTTAGGACTAAGGTTATAGAGACAATTATCCACAATTTTGCCTGTCAGATGCCTATTATGCTCGTATACGCTTTTATGCAGGCGGGTATAGCTCAATAGTCAAAGCGTTTGCTTTGCAAGCTGAAGGTCGTGGGTTAGATCCCTGACGGAGATTAAAAAAAATAATTTTATTGATTTCTGAGCTCTAAAATACCCCCGGTTGGTGTGAATTTAATCCCTCAAATCCCGTAAAATGCCAGCTATAGCGTATTAATTAAAATTGGTGGTAGACGAAAGTCGTCTAATGAAGTCCACCCATTCATGGTAAATTTCTGTTATAATAAGAATGATGCGTGAATCCCGGGCTGAAGTCTATGACGTTGGCGGATGAACACTTCACATGTAGCGCTTAGTCATAAAATGCCAATATGGCGACACATACATGTACGACAAGCGACCAGAAATAAGAGACGAAAGATTGTGTATCGAGGTTTTCGGTAGCAGTCAGCAAGGGCTATATAATGCTGATGTCAATATGGTTTCAAAATATGCAATTACTTTCATAATAATTACAGAAAAATACATCAAATAATTCTTAGAATAGGTGTACACAAGGGTGGGCGGTAATGGGTTAAGTCATTTTATTTATTTTTTTATTTGATAACCTCATGTACGAGTATAAAATAATCTCTGTGACGAAATTTGTTTATCAATAAATTGTGACGCTAAACCACAATAATCTGCTTGCGAATTGTCGTGTAAATATTGTTACTGATAATAAATCAAAAGATGGCAACGTTTAAAATACTAATAATCGTCACACTATAAATCGGATTCTATAACTTTCGTTCGCTAGCGCCATCTGACGTTTATGTTAAAAACTAGGTGTATTATACATAGATCATGTCTGTATTTCAACGATAAACAACTTCTTCTCCTATATAAAGGACAAATCCGACCCATCCTCGAATACGGCAGTCACCTTTTGCTGCACCTTGCACCACTGCTATGCCGACAACAGCACTGTCCATGAGAGTATTATCTTACTTCCGAAACATTCGGAACTACCTGCTGCTAGGGAATCTCTGGTGGAGAAGATGAACATGTCTCTTGAAAGGGTTTCACGATGGGGTGACCTCAACCTCGTCAGTTTCAATATTTCCAAAACCAAATCATTTACTTTCTCCACCAAGAAGACTGCTATGGATCCTGTATCTTTCAAAGGTTGTTCTCTTCCAAAAGCAACCTCCATCAACATTCTTGGATTATCAATCTCGAATATTGTCAAATATTACGAATCAATTCAGTATAAAGCCGGTTTAGCTCTCAAAAAACTAGGTGTATTATATAGATCACGTCGGTATCTCAACGATAAACAACTTCTTCTCTTATATAAAGCACAAATCCGACCTATCCTTGAATATGGCAGTCACCTTCGCATTAGAGCCTCAAAATACCTTCTTAACTTAATTGACTCAGTTCAAAGAAGAGCTATTCGTTTGATAAACAATGACACTCTTACATCTAACGTAGAATCAATGGAACACAGGCGTAAGATTGGTTCTCTTAATCTTGTTTTTCGTTATTACCACGGTCGCTGCTCTTCGGAACAAAAATAACTAATTTCTCCTGCACCCACCGACAACCGACAAACTCGTCTTACACTTGCCGAACATCATATTTACTATTTAAATTTTCATTTTTAAATACATTGCTTTACATTTCATTTTCTACCGCCTTGTAAAACCGTTCTAGAGTCAACCAATGAGAACGCAACACAAACTCTCAGTGATACGCGCAAGTATAAGAGTAGAATGTTTCTTTTTAATTTTTAATTTTATTTTTAATTAGAATTATAATTTCGTTTTTAGGGGTCCAAGGCCCTGTTAAGTTTATATTGAGTACACAGCATTTCAATTTTAAAATAAATACCAACTGCAGTACTAAAATACAATACTGATTAAATGTATTGACAAAACCAATTTATATAAAGAAAAGATACCCAATATGATCCATAATAAGTGAACCTATTTTTTTTAAATATTACGAGTATTTTCAAAGCACGCCACAAGTCAATGCAACGTTAGTACTGTAATTAAATAAATAATTTAGAAATAATTTCCCATACTCTTCCAAATGAACAATATAATAACATCCTTCTCTTTCAAAATGATGTTATTCAGTCGCGTGATGGCAGCATCAGGAGCAGATTAATAACACACAGACTTTTTCAGTAGCATATTGACATACATTTACGATAATCTTTACTTGACTTGTTCAAAATGCCAATATTGCGACACATACATGTACAACAAGCGAACATAAATAAGAGACGAAAGATTGTACATCGAGGTTTTCGGTACCAGTCAGCAAGGGCTATATCATGCTGATGTCAATATAAATTAGTATTGTATAATCTCCGCTAAGTGAAAATACTATTATTTGTGGTTTTATGCACTGAATTAAGTTAGCTTATAATAAATATATTTTCCACTAAGATAATAAACGTTTTTTATTTCTTTACAAAGCCACAAATTTATACGCGATCTCAAATAGAAAGTCTTTTAAAAAAGATGCGAAAAAATATTTATCATTAAATGGAAGAAGCAGAAATGTCTTGTGTCGGCTTTGCCTGAAATCTCGGCTTATCCCCGGAGCAAACAATTATATTCGAAACAATAAATATGCCACGAAAAAATCTGCGTTCTTTGTGCCGTAAAATTATTAGCGAAGTATACTTTAATAACTTCTTACGTAGGTTTTCACGGCCAGATTTGATATTGTGGCTTTTGTGTTTAGCCGTGTGGCGAATTTCTTTTAACCAATATTTCGACCGCCATTGCATAGTCTTTCTTCAGGATTGATCATTTAGTTGTGATTTAGTTGTGAGTTGGTGTCAGTGTTTTTTTATTACGATCGTTATTCATATCTCCATAGCAACTACACACTCAAGTTTCATTGGTCCGGAGAATCGTGGGTATGTTCTAAGAATTGTACCTCAACAAACGTCATGTCGGACTGTGGTCGTCCTTGCTTGTCTGTACAGGTTTTAGAGTATGTGCTAGAGGTGGAAGCCATGCTGTTTTGAGAATCAAGCTACAACTAAATCATCAATCCTGAAGAAGACACCTGCAATGGCTGTCGAAATATTCGTAAAAAGAAATTCGCCACATACGGTTAAAACCAAAAGCCACATTATCGAAGTATACTTTGTTTTTATTTTATGAAGTGTACGATTTGTCACTCAGCCTCCTTAATAACTTTAAAAAATACTTTCAAAGTATTGCAATATTAATTAACATCCTCCTATCTCAAAAAGGCGAGTTATTTCGTCGCCTGGGGGCAGTATGAGGAGCAGGTCAGTAGACAAAGACTTTCATTTTGAAGTACATTGACTTTATTTACTTAAAACGTACAAGCTTTCGGACAAGCGGGAGACATGCCGCTATGGTCGTGATGATACCTTCTCGATTGTCAACACATAATTGACGCGTCCGGCCCGTGGTCGGTCACCAGCGCCGTCGGTGGCAAATACTATAACTAGTCCCAATATGGCTGACACATAAATGTGTGGCAAGTGATAGAAATACGAGACGAAAGATTGTTTATCGAGGTTTTCGGTACCAGTTAGCAAGGGCTACATCGTGCTGATGTCATAATATACGAGTAAGTTAAGCAGAGGTTTTCACATGAGAACACAAATATCAGTTTATTTTTTACTCTCGTTTATTCAGCGAATGGAAAAATAAAATATATGAAAAGCAAATAATAGCCTTTTTTTAAATTATATAATTAATTTATTAATATAATTTTGCAGCAAGTATTCGAGGACATGAATTGATAAAAAGGATTGCGGAGGACCGAATTTTTATTTTGTTTTTTTATTTTATTATTAATACGACCCAGTCGCTTCCCAATTAAATTCAAAGTGGGAATTTCTTCCCATATCCGTTCTATATCATTCTGATGTCAATATATTTGAGAGTTTTTATTCAGTACCTTTTAGCATTAACGAATAATAAATTTAATACCCGCCTTACAGAAACCAAGATAAGAAGTTATAATTATGTGTAACTATCATCCTACGAGCAAAAATGCTATAATTACAATAATTTATTATGAATTATATTATTATTCACGGAATTTTGATTAATAGGAATAAACATTCAAAGATTGCCTATTTTTTTCTTTTTGCGTTTGAATAAACAAGTAAGTTTTTTTTAAATTTATACTTCCCTAATAAAATGATTCAGTGGCATTTTACAGGAAGTATATATTTCGATAAATTTACAAATTCACATGGACCAAATACAATTTATAGAGTTTAGAAATGTTTTTTTTAATATCTCTCCTTAATAATTACAATAATTTATTATGAATTTTTGATCGGGGATTGCCTATTATTAATAATTGATCACTTCCCTGTAAAATGACTGGCATTTTACAGGGAAGTGATCAAATTCACACCAACCAGGGGTATTATAGAGCTTAGAAATGTTTTTTTTTAAATCTCTGTCGGGGATCTTATCCACGACCTTTAACTAAGCAAAGCAAACGCTTTGACCATTGAGCTATACCTGCCGGCTAATAAAATAAATATCAAAAATATTAACACTACAATATTTTATGGCCTGTATTTCATTGTTCAGTAATTCAAGGTTTTGGCAGTAAGTTAAGTCAATTGACAGTAAATAAAATTAATCGACAGTAGACTAAATAAATTGGCATTATCCACTGTGTCAGTGTGAATGTGGTCAGTTGTAAAATTAAAATGGCAGTAATATATGCAATATTGTTTAAAATTAACTTAAAATGAATGAATAATTAACCAATAGAATGGTAACCTTACCTAAATAACCTATTATAATTTACCTTTCATTAATTATTTCCCGACTTTATACTATTTTTCTACTGCCGATTGATATTTTTCTACTACCAAAGGATTGTTTTTTACTTACCTTTTTAGGTATTTATTACTGACCGTTTGCTTGATAATAACTGCCCATTAATTGAATTAAATACTTCCAAAAAAATAGTTGCCTTATTTTATTTGAAAATTATCATAATGTGAATAACATCAATATTAATAATTTCTTCGTAGTATCAATCCGGTGGATTGGTTTGCAGCAACAGAATCTTGCATCTCGATCTTCATTCCTCTCGGTCCTCCGCAACCCTTTTCAGCTCAGCATAAGCGCTACAATTCATGTCCTCGAATACTTGCTGCAAATACTCCCGTCTAGGGCGCCTCTACAGTTTCTACCCTCAACCATCCCTCCACAATATCGTGAAGAAGACCATCGTGGCGCATGATGTGACCAATCCATCGGGCTCGCCTCTCTGAGATGGTTCTTATTAGTTGCCTATCTTCCTTGATTATTCTGAGAACCTGATTGTTCGTGACGTGGTCTCTCCAGGAAATTCCTAGAATTCTTCTGTACGACCACATCTCAAAGGCCTCTAGTCTTTTTTATCACTTTCAGATAAGCACCATGTCTCACAGCCGTACATTAAGATGCTCCAAACAAGTGTTTTGGCAAGTTGCTTGCGGAGCCCTAAAGAAATATTCTTTGACTCAAGAATTTTGGCTTTTTTTATTGAAAGCCAGCCTTGCTTGATGTATTCGACTGTTGACTTCTCTTTTTGTTCTGCCATCCCAGGTGATATTTAATATTAATAATATTTACGCCATAATCTTGTTCAATGCTGTTTTTTAAATGGATTTAAAAAAAAAATATTAGAATATTTTTTCAATACTCTAATATTATAGATCATTGACTATATTTCCATATTATTAGTAATTAAATACAAACATACAATTATACATCAAATTTTATACGCATCAATTCATTCATATGCCTGACGGGCAGAGAATAGTCGTGTGGACTGCGCGGTGTGTAGAATAAGAGCAATGGTTGCAAGGCTCGTGGTTCGAATCCCGCGTCTGCCGATATATTTTCTTACAATTGATGCGTATAAAATTAGATGTATAATTGTATGTATGTATTTAATTACTGTTTTTTAGTGTCAATAGTTTTAATAGAAGTAACAGTATTTTACAAATATACATATTTAATTTTTTAAATATAAAAACGTTTGAGAGTTGGTTTATTCAGTACCTGTTGAAACTGTTTAGCATTAACGAACAATAAATAAAGCAAGTACCTGCCTTACAGAAACCAAGATAAGAAGTAATATGGTTAATGTTATGTGTAACTATGATAATACGAGCAAAAATGCTACTAAATAAAATAATTACTTACCGCTGATAAGGAACGCGAAGCAGAAAAATTATATTATTATGAAGTTATGAGGGAAACGCTGATTAGAATACTTATGAATAAACATTCAAAGATAGGTGCAAACATAATTTGAATAAATTGGAACAGAAGCAAAAGAAAAGCGTTTTTTCTTTTTTGCGTTTGAATGCTTAAACAAGTGAAGTTTTTTTTCTAAATGACTGTGATTGTGTTATTTTGTATATTTTTAAAATTATATATACACAATTAATATTATACGTTTTCAATTAACATCCTCCTCTCTTTAAAAGGTTGTTATTCAGTCGCGTGGTGGCAGGATGGGGAGCAGATTAATAAAACACAGACATTTTCTGAAGCACATTGAAATATATATTTCGATAAATTTACAAACTTATGACCCGATCTAGTCAGAGCATTCAGGCCGGACCACAATACAATATGATCTCGCCGATTTCGGCACACGACTCCCCCGTGCGGCGCCGTGGTCGGTCACCAGCGCCGCAAGTGGCAATCTATAGAACTAACGTCACACCCGTGACAAGACTTGTCAAAAATGCCAATTTGGCGACACATTCATGTACGTCAAGCGAACAGAAATAAGAGACGAACGATTGTATATCGAGGTTTTTGGTACCAGTCAGCGAGGGCTATAATATCATGCTGATATCACAATTAATGTTCATATGTGTAGTAAAAACCTTTACATTAAAACCTTTATATTATTAGTATTTGTATGATTTTAACATCCTCCTCTCTCTCAAAAAAGGGTAGTTATTCAGTCGCGTGATGGCAGGATAAGGAGCAGATTGATAACACAGACTTTTTCAGAAGCACATTAACATATATTTATGATATACTTTACAAACTTCCGGCCTAGGTGGAATGACATGCCGGCCGGTTGTTAGCACACCACTGACCCGTGGGGCCCGTGGTCGGTCACCAGCTCCGTAAGTGGCGATGTATATAACTAACACACAAGTGAGCGGACTTGTCCAAGATGCCAATATGGCGACACATAAAAGTATGACAAGCGAACATAAATAAGAGACGAACGATTGTGTATCGAGGTTTTCGGTACCAGTCAGCAAGGGCTATATCATACTGATGTCACAATAAATGTTCATATGTCTAGTAAAAACCTTTACAACATGTATCTTTCACAAAATCTGTAACCCGTAATCATATAGTCGTATAAGAAAGAGCAGTGAAATCTGTTCATTTCAGTTTAATTTTAGTTTTATTAATATTCCTTTCCATATCCGTTCCACATATGAACATCACAAATTACGTTGCTACTGTATATACCATGTTCAAGACATCCATGCATTTGAAGGTACACTTGGGAGAATATATGCTTCCCGACAACATCCAAGGCATCAGTCCAAGGACTTAAAGGATTAGGCGGCTTTAGTATCAGAGGTATATTTTAAATGAATCGTTAATCAGAATTTATAAGGTTATCAGATGATTGGCTCAATGATCAAGAGATCTAGATCATTTGGTCCTACAAGTCGGCTCAACCCAACGCAAAACACGTGGATAGTAACCCATCAAAGTATGTTAGTAATATTTAAAATGGTGGACTGAATGCTGCAGGTGGCCTGAACCATTAGATCTTAACCCTTTTGCATCGGTTGTCGGCATATGCCGTCAAAGTTTCTCCGACCGTTGACATTGGATGACGTGATATATCGTTTTACTACTTTTAGTACTCATTGTGACATCTACGGTAGGAAATTGGAAGTGCAGTCATTCCCTTTATCAATCTACATGTATTTTTATAGGAATCTGTAAAGCATGTAAATAAATATCGTAATGTTTCGTCACAGGAGCGATTTTTCTGTAAACCAAATGAGTCAATGCTCCCACATGTATGGAGTTACATAATGAAAGTTTGTTAAATATAATAGTTTTTTATCCATCATCTGATAGCTTAAGGATACAAGAACCAATGTGACATATGAAAATATGTCAGATACAGGTACCTGTAAGTACATTTATGCTTCGAATACTATTTTTAAGCAAAAAAATGGTTTGAAAAATTCACGCCGTATTGACAGTATAATTTGTATTCCACCGAGCCGTAACTAAAGGGTTAAGGGGTGACTCACCGCCAACAATGCTGGTCAGTTGAGGGAGAGATGAATATTAAGTTAGAAAGGAGTGTGTATAGGTGGCTTAAGATGGGAGAACTCTGCCAGGGGGGATACGGGATGAAAAACAGTGATCAGTTTGGTTACCAAGCCCGAGATTTGCTGGTTCAAAAAGCTCCTAATTCATGATGATGTTTTTTTTTAAATTTATATTTAAATACATCTGACGTTCTAAAATTACTTTTATAAATTTGATTCTATATTGAACAATGTAATTAATGAATTACATTTTTTAACTTGTAAGGTAATAACTACTGTAAAAGACATCAACAGAATTTGAAGTGATTATCGAGATAAATACGTTGTGAGGTGTACTTTCACGTGTTCTAAAATTGTGTCAAGTGTATCTGCCTCATCATAATGGTGGCCATAGCGCGACTCTAATGTGTGAAATGACACGTGACCCGAAGCAGTTGTCATAAGTAAGCTGTAACTGTGCAACGGACCTCAAAATGATTCCAAGTAAGTCGAATATCTGTTAATTTATATATTTTTTTGTATGACTAGTAAATAATTTGACAATTACAGGAGAGTAACGCCAGCTGATATGGAAATTTCCAATCATGTGTTATATATGATGCTTGCCGTTTTTGAGGAAAGCTATGCGCTGCAAAGTCCAGTGTAAAAAGCCGCCAAATGTATTAAATTAAATTTAATATAATTATATGATCCTTTTTTTATTTACAAACAATAACAAACAACCTGAAGAAGGTTGCAGAAGATCGAAAAGAGTGGAGATCGAGATGTAAGATTTTGTTGCTGCAAACCAATCCACCGGATTGATGCTTTGAAGAAGAATGAGATATAATTAGTATTTGTGTGATTTTAACATCCTCCTCTCTCTCAAAAAAAGGTAGTTATTCGCAGACTTTTTCAGAAGCACATTAATATATATTTATGATATACTTTACAAGCTTCCGGCCTAGACGGAATGACATGCCGGCCGGCCGTCAGCACACAACTGACCCGTGCGGCCCGTGGTCGGTCACCAGTGCCGTAAGTGGCGATGTATATAACTAACACACAAGTGAGCGGACTTGTCCAAGATGCCAATATGGCGACACATAAATGTTTGACAAGCGAATAGAAATGAGAGACGAAAGATTGAATATTGAGGTTTTCGGTACCAGTCCGTAAGGGCTAGATCATACATAATCAATATTTAATATCGAATCGCAAACAACATGAAAAAAGTTTAACCAAATTGTGGCCACAATGGATATTTTCGTAATGAAGTTTTTCTATTATTCAAAAAATAAACTTCAATATTTTCAAATAATACGTAAAAAAGTAAAACAAATGACCGAAGAATGATGATCAGTGTTGCCTGTTTATATCAACATCGTAAAATACCTATTCGAATTATTTAAAATAAAACGAAATTCGAATTTCGAACACTAATGACATTCAAACATCTCCGTTTTTGTTTGCATTCGTAACTGGCGTATGACGCCGTATCATCAAGGGGAAGAGACACAGAGAATGGCCGCTTTTCTGAATTTCTTTTAACGTTCTTATCCCGACCTCATCCCGCGAGATCATCTCTGGTGAACGCAGACTTAGGGGCTTCCCGTTCCATTGCGCCCCCTTGAGACTCCGCCGCCCGTATTATTTGTTTGCCGACAGACTTATGAGTTATAGTACTTTCATCGCTGAGCCGAAAGATCGACAGATTTCCACGGGCCAATGCTAATTCACTCCGTTTAAAGCGGTCGGCCATTGTTAGAAGAAAACTTTAAACTGGGCCAAGGTCTTTCTTGCCAAAAAACAAGACAAACCAAAGCATTAATATTGTTAAATATATAATCGTTACTTCTTTTGCCCTTGAAGATATATTATTTTAATTAAGAAACTCGTCAAAAACAACTAAAAATGTAATGAATGAAACGATTTTCCTTGGTGCCTTTTTAGTTCTGTCGTATTGTGAGAGTGTTGTGAAAGTGTTGTGAAAGTGTTGTGATCAGTGAATTGATGTGAAAGAATTGTTATGCGTGTTGGAAAGACATCACTGGAAATACACTATATTCCGAACAAGAAACAAAATGTATACGAACATGGTTTAATGTCACGAAGAATTTGATGTCAGAAGTAAGCTTAATATTGAAATATTATTAAGGTGAAAAATTAAAGAATAATTACATTAGATTGTATTGAACGTTTATTGAGATTTTATTTTATTGGCAAGTTCTAAAAATGTTTTTTGTAAGTATGAAATGTTACTAGCAGCTACGTTTTGACTTGAAGTTCCTAGATCGGCACGTAACACAGTGAAGTCTCTGACGGGCGGCTTGTTGTGTGCTCAGGCTATGGAGGCGTCGAAGTGGAGTGAAAAGAGATCTGGTCCGCCTAGTCGTCTGTTTGTATAGAACCAGCTCGTTTCCCATCTTGATCGGTGCAATAATACTTGAAGCGACGTCTGGTGACGGCGATTCTATCGAAATCTATAGAATATATAGGGTAAAATTATTAGACTGGCATAGTGTAATGAAATTGGTACAATTGATAAAACAGAAGTCTGCCACAAATTATCAGAACATAGTGAGTTTCAACTTTTTTTTATTATTTAGAATCAAAAGCTACACACACAAGAGCGATACGAATTGCTTGATTGCTGAACTTCTGAAATGAGATGTTTCCCATTTTTTATGTAAAAACATACAGGAGAATACCGACAGATGGTGATAGTAATTATCAAGTCTCATCTGTGGAATTCTATGATGCCTACCACGGTGTATATGGCTAAGCGCTGCATGTGGAGTGTTGATCCGCCAACGTCATAGACTACAGCCCGAGATTCACGCATCATCCTTTATTATTACAGGAATTTACTATGAATGAGTGGTCTTCACGGGACGACTTTCGTATACCACCAATTTTAATTAATAGGCTATGACTGTCATTTTTACGGATGATGGATCAAATTCACACCAACCGGGGGTATTTAAGAGCTCAAAAATCGATTAAAAATATATATTTTTTTAATCTCCGTCGGGGATCGAACCCTTTGGCTTGCAAAGCAAACGCTCTGACCATTGAACTAAGACCGCCGGCAAATAGATGTTTTTTTTATTTATTTTTTTATTTTACAACAAACATTTCTACATTTGGAGTCCTGTGTCGCTTGAAACTTCCTTTCCTTTAAAGTATGTTTTACGTAATCTTAGTAATTTCATATTTTTCTTGAATGGAATGATAAATTGTGATAAAACAAAATGGCGACTAAATTGCGAGCGCCTTAAAGATGCGATCCGTTTCCATTGTCATAAAATTACATTTTTTTCTTGTAATTTTTCTGGAGATTTGCCAGATCCGGAGACGCAAGAATAATAAAACATGTCCGAAAAATTACCCTCCATCCGCACAGTGCTTTTGTCGTTACTTTAAAATCAATCTTTTGTATGCAAACATATGGAATACTGGAGCTAGGAGAAACCTTATTTCGGATTATATTAAATTGATTTTTTTAAAGAGAAAATGTACTTTTACGTAGATATTTTCAGAATAACAATATCTTGCCTTTCACAACACACTATAAATTGACATCAGCATGATTTAGCCCTTGCTGACTGGTACCAAAAATCTCGATGTACAATCTATCGTCTCTTATTTCATGTTCGCTTGTCGTACATGTATGTGTCGCATTTTGGACAAGTTCGGTCATGGGTGTGACGTTAGTTATATAGATAGCCACTTGCGGCGTTGGGTGTCACCGACCACGACGCCCGGTGCCACATTCAGTTGTGTGCCGACCGCGGCGAGGTCGTATTATGGCCGACCCGGCATTCTGTGTTTGTTCCGCTCCTCATCCCGGCAATTCAATAATTAACTTTTATCATGAAAAAATAAATGTCAAAACAAAACTTCAAAAAAAATAAGCTGTTTCACCGTTCTTCTACTTCTCAAATAAAAAACTATAACAAGTATTTTATGAAATTTAAAGGTTTAAGTATAAAAGAAGAGACCTGTTAAAATAAATGCTTCAAAATGAAATAAAATGGAATAATCATTTATGAAGAAATTTTTTTTACTTTTGTACCAAACTACGATACATTTTTAAATGTCGTAAAAAAAGTTCTTGATGGCTGTAAAAATAAAACTATAAACAATAACAAGTATTTTATATCTGAAATTTTTAAAGATTTCGATATCCCAAACTATTGTTAAAAATAGATTCAATATTTTTTTACTATAAGCAAGTCTATTACTTTAGTGAAATATGAAAGATCATCAGAACCGAGCAGCAGTTCATGGGTGTCACCTTAGAACTTTTGTACAAACTGTGATAAGATGAATTTTAAAAATGATTTCAAAAAGACTTTTTTCATGTTTGGATCACCTGAAAAAATAATTTTACTTTTAAAGTCTATGAATTTTCAATTATTTAATATAGTAACTTTATGTATGGATTGACTATTTTTCATATATCTGTTTTTTTATTTAGGTCAGAGTTCGATTTTCAAAACTATAGTTAAAAATAGATGACCTTTCTTTATCATTTTTATCATGATTTAATTTATGTATAGATTGACTAATCATAACTCCACGTGACAAACTATGTAATAGTTTTTGTATTAATTTCAAATAATCAGCTTAATTTGGTCAGGTTAGGTTTACACTCAAGGCATATAGGTTAGGTTAGGTTTCGTTTAAAACGTATCAGCTTTAGTTCACCCAATACACCCTCTAGGTGGAGTTCGGTAACTTTACCGTGAAATTAGTCTTCGCCGACACGGATAATTCAAAAAGGATTCCCCGAACCTCGAAATCCCCGCAAATTATAATTCCATTCTCCGCCGGGTGGCGGCCGGCCCCGCCATTGATACTCGCTTGTGTATTGTTTGGCTCGCCCGATATTCCATTTTCTTCGCGCGCATTTGCGATGTTATATTTTTGATGATTTATATATTTAGTCTAGAGCTCCCGAACCAGTTGTGCCGCCATTATTCAAATGCGTGATTTATACATCAGCCCGATACGATTTATTTTGTATCAACAATTGAATATTTAAGCGGCGTATCTCGGCTGTGAGAGCCTGGTACTGCCATACTTAATAATACAAATTTAAAGCAAGCTTAAGTGGTCAAGTTAAATGCATAGTATAAACAGAACATAATAAACAAACCCTTCCAGACCTCAGAGCACATTCTCTGGGACTGTCAGTTCCTTTTGTTAGAAAGGGGAGTCCTTTTCGATGCAGTTCGAGGGAATCGCCTCGGCCCTATCGGACATGCAGACTTTGTGGTCACTAAAAAAATTTTGTACGCATTTACAATCTTTGCTCGTATTTTCAGTAAGAGAATCTATCTTCCATCTCCATTTACTTTACAACCCGTGAATGCGATTCTAATCTCTTTCACATGTTCTTTCTTTTAGCACTTGCAGTGACCACAGTTGTTCAAAAGGGACTCCCACTAGACATATCGGTTGCTAACTGATCATAATCTGAATGATCGCATCATCAAGGAGACTTAATTGTCCTCCGGTGTGATGCGGGTGTGAGGCGGGTAAAGAACATAATTAACATTGTTCGTACAATAGTTTTTGACATTTTAATGACAATGGTTTTTAACATGTTTTAACATGGATCATGAAGGTAAAAAGGAAGACCGTTTGTTCGCACTCACTGAAGACGACAATATTTCTTTTTAATAATTAATATAATAGGGTATGTAGTGATGGATTATGGAATCATTTGGTAAAAGGAAACCTTTGGTTTAATATCTTAATTAAAAAAAAAGTGTAATACAACATTATACTATATTTAAATATAGCAACTTACATTTGCTTTTATTTGCTTAAATAGGCCCCTTCCTTAACCCCCTCTCCTAAGCTCCACTCATCCTCCCACCTACTCTCTGACAAAACTCTTTCTTTTTTAATAAATATAAATTTACACGTCACTCTGATTGTACACGTTGGAACTGATGAAGCCTTCATCGATCGCGAAATAGCAAGTGAAACAGTGCTCAGTGTTATTCATGTTAAAACAAAGTGTGAACTATTTAAATATATATATATATAGATTATGACGTTGGGTTGAAACAACTTTTAGGACCAAACAGTTCAAATTTCAAATGTTTTGGATTAAGTATCCATTCTTCTTAGAAATACTGATTATAAAACGTAATTTAAATATGCCTTAAGAACTAAAATTGAATTTTTCATTGGGCATGCCAACCTAGGAATCGTCGGTTTTTATGCTATGTATTGATATCAGCTTGATATAACTCTTTTAGGCTGATGCCGTAAAGCCTCGATAAATAATCTTTCGTATTTTATTTTTGTTCCCTCATCTGACATGCACATCTTATAATGTTAATTATAATTATATAATATTACACGGCGTTTGCATACGCCATTTATTTGCTATGACAGTTTCTCCATTTCATGTTGTTACAACTGTCATCTTTAATTTGCTTTTTTGCCGCGATTGTTGGCGGCTGTCACAGGTTCCGGCAGTTCTCAGTTAACTTTTGGACCGGTTTGGTGAACGTCATACCGGTCGGACGAACAATCGAGTCTTTAATAAAAATAAACGCGAATTGTGCTTCATAAACAAGTTCTTTGTGTTGTTAATCTGCTCCTGCATCTCAAACCCAGTAATTCGATACCCAACTTAGAGAGGAGGATGTCAGTATGTATTTACCAAAACATTGAATGAATGTAAGTGTGGCACCAATTTGTGGCGACCACATGCTCCAGAAAAGGTAGAAAATATATAAAAATACATTGAAATTTTCTCAAAGAACTGATTGTATCATTTAAGACACAAAACACGTGAATATACAAGTATTTTTTTGTTTATTTTCCTATCTAGTCTGTAAAAGATCAGCCTTCAAAAAAATGGTGCTGAAAAATTTGCATTTGCGTAATTCAGTATCCGCGTAATAAACAAGCAGCGTGCTTTTTTTGTATATCAAGTTACTGAAGAAGATAAAAAACTCGGCGGACGAAGGTGTTTACTTCGCGGAGGCGAGAGGAGGTCAAAAGAAAAAAATATGAGATTATTTTTCAGAAGTTTTCAGGTAACTTTTAACTGCTCGGTGTTGGAGGTGCGAAATTCAATTCTTGTCGAAATCGAGCGGAAAATATATAGAAAAGTTTCCGCTCATTATGTGCGAGGGAAAACCTTTCAGGAATATGTAATAATGGCAAACTTACATAAAAGACTTCTGAGAAAGCCCTCGGTAAAGTCTACTCCGTTATAAGTTGCCCTGAAAATAGTGCGATTAACACTGTATGTAGTTGTGTTAAAAAAATAACACCTGTTGCAACTTATATCCGTATTAAATGTAATAATTTTCATTGCATTATGTAGCTTCACAATGAGTTTTGTGAACTTGTGTTCAAGTAGAATATCTGTTGACGATGGGTTTACTTAGTCATTACAAAACACAGCGGCACGACTAGTGTACAACGCGTCCAAATTCTGTCACATTACTGATACTACACCGACTGCTGCGGTTGAGAGTTCGGGCTACAATCCAGTACAAACTATGCCTCTTATCTTATAAGGCACTCAATGGAACTGCACCGGGCTATTTGACTGAACTGATCAAGCCTTCAGGGATAAGGGCGCGTGGAGAAACACTGAAATCAGTCAGAGCAAGTAGAAGCACCCTGCTGCTTACGGGAAGTAGTCCTAGCACGGTCTTCGGCAATCGTGATTTCAGCTACGTGGCATCAATGGCCTGAAACTCGCTGCCGGAAAGCATAAGAGAACTTAAAGCGGAGGCATCCTTCAGAAGCAGACTCAGGACCCACCTTTTACTCAGAAAGGCAAAGAAGCGCTTTTAGAATTACCATTCGGTCATAAAAATCCGCTATACAAATACTGATATAATAATAATGATTCCATTATATTGCCACCCAAGAAATGCTATTCGAAGAAAGTGGCACAGCCCTATTGGGCAAGCAGACTTTGTATCCACTTAATATATTCCACGGTTTTACCATTTTCACTCGTATTTTCACTGAGAAAATCTATCTCCCAACTTTACGTACTTTTATCCCGTAAATGCGATTCTAATCGCTTTTAACGATTTCTTTTTATTTAGTAATTCTGTACATTGGCCACAGTAGTTAAGAAGGGACTCCCACTGGACTTATCAGCATGTTGCTAACTGATTATAATCTGTATTTTTATTGTTGAATACAGTCTCCAGGAAGGCCGAAACAGGTAATCGTCATAAATGTGAATCAAAAGTAAATATTTTTAATTTGTTAATTTTTTTATTAAAAATAATTTAAAATTATTATTATTATGCAGTTTCACCAAATATCGTCAGTTGATTACCTTAATGTTACTGAATTATTTAATCATCAATTAGACTTAATTGTCTTTTAGTGTAATGCACGTGTGAGGCGGGTAAAGTCCAGTCACTCAAGAGACGAATAGAATTTGGATGGGACATGCTTATCAAATACCGCAGGAGAGGATAAACTGCAGTCTCATATATTATTTTCAGACCCACTTGACTCTCGCTGTCATAAAAGGTTTTCGTGATCTATTTATACAAATCTTCTTCGTATTATCAATCCGGTGGATTGGTTTGCAGCAACAGAATCTTGCATCTCGATCTCCATTCCTCTCATTCTTCCGCAACCCTCTTCAGCTCAGCATAAGAGCTACAACTCATGTCCTCGAACACTTGCTGCAAATACTCTAGGGCGCCCTCTACAGTTTCTACCCTCAACCATCCCCTCCGCAAAGTCGTGAAGAAGACCATCGTGGCGCATGGTGTGAGCGATCCATCGGGCTCGCCTCTATCTTCCTTGATTATTCTGAGAGCCTTATACAAATAATGAAATCAAAAATATTTATTTTATGAACCCAAAAAGAACGATTGTAATACTCAAAATTTAATTGATCAAATTTTGTTAAAAGTGGGACACGGTGATAATTAGAGTTTATAATCGATTTTTAATTCAGGATGTGAAATTGATTCAGCAATTTAAATAAATTATCAGGAAATGAGAAATTTCATTTTAATATCACGAGGGCTATCTGTAAAATAAGTTTCCCAGTGATTTTGCACAGAGTAAAACATGTTTAATTCCATGAATGCGTACAAATTTTGGAAAGTTCAGACTTTTGTCTATTTTTCTACATAGTCGCCACTGAGGTTAATGCCTTTTTGCATGCGGTATACGAGCTTTTGAGTGCCCGAGTCAATAAAATCTGCCGTTCTGTAATTCAATTTAAAATGTAATTTAATCTTTTATTTAATTTTAAAAGATGAAAATGACAAGGGTTTCTTATATGAGTGGACATTAAAAAAGGGTTATACATGAAAGGACATTGAATGAAATGAGTATTTACGCTTTTAATCCAGTTTTCATTGAATATATAATATACGGAAAGTAATTTAATTTTTAAGGAAAAGAAATAACAAACGTTTTTATTCATCATCAAAATCATATACGATCAAATTTGTATTTTAATCTCCGTTAGGGATCGAACCCACGACCTTCGGCTTGCATTCAAAATCTTAACTTTGCCATTGGCGTTCTATCAATACTTCTTCTCCGTATACATCGGATTATCTATTTATTGCTTGAACAGTACTTACACTTTTTTGTTTGCAATAAATTAAAATATAGCAAAAACGCGTCTTTTCACTTTCCACATTTGAAAGGATACCAACCAAAAACTAAAGCGTAGAAGGAATCGTTATTTTTCGAAAGCAAACCTTGTTATATCAGTTATCGAATTAATTTTTTTTTTCTTTTCCGTGTCAGCAACGTCAAATTATATATATACATACATATAACCAAAGTCATAAGAGTAAGCCGCAATGAGCAGCAGAAAATTAACATATCAATGCTAGGAGTACCCTTAAAAGATGCAAAAGAATTTGTATCATGCCCTCACTCGACGGAATAACAACCTTTTGAAAGAGAGGAGGATGTTAATGCGTTTTAAGTATGAAGATGGTTGTGAAAAAATACAGTTATGTCTATGTTGGGAAAATATAATATTGTTTTCCAAGCTACCTAATATAAGTACATGTGGACATTGTTTTAATACGAATTTGTGTATTGTACGGCTTATGTGACATTTCTGTTATTATTTACAGCGGTAGCCTTCTTTTTAATTAAATAACACAAAAGAGAGAGAGATAGCGCTTAATCTGAAAATCTCGTGATATTTTAATTACATAGTACACACCTTGATTACATTACATTCCATCATCGATTTACACGGCATCCGTTTTACGCGGTTCCAATCTTACGCGATAGAAGTTTTTTTTTTATGAATTTTTTACTATCCATATTCGCTCTATATATGGAGCACACGGACACCATAAAATGCCGTTTCATAGATCTGTAAGGTGCTTATCTGAAAGTGATAAAAAAAGACTAGAGGCCTTTGAAATGTAGTCATACAGAAGAATTCTCGAAAGTTCCACGTCACGAACAATGAGGTTCTCTGGATAATCAAGAAAGATAGGCACCTAATAAGAACCATCTCAGAGAGGCTAGCCCGGTGGATCGGTCACATCATGCGCCACGATGGTCTTCCCGACATTGTGGAGGGGACGGTTGACGGTAGAAACTGTAGAGGGTGCCTTAGACGGGAGTATTTGCAGAAAGTATTCGAGAACATGAGTTGTAGCTCTTATGCTGAGCTGAAGAGGGTTGCGGAGGACCGATAAGAGTGAAGATCGAGAATTATCTGGGGTCTTTAAGGAGATTGGATGATAAGCCAGACGCTCCCGAGGCGTCGATATTTTTTTGTCCTTAAGGGGTGGCTGAACCATACCGGAGTCAAGCTATTCTTAAGAGTTTTTCCTATAAGTTGATTAAATAATTCGTTCTCGATTCAAAACCATATTTACGGGAGAGGCTTTGTAAGAGATTGCCTTACGCTTTTCTTCGGCGCACATGACTTTGCGTCTTATGTTTGGTGGTGCGATACCAGCCAAGGGGTATAGTTTTGAAATGGGTGTTGGTTTAAGGCAGCCTGTGACGACTCCACTTGATTACAATGGGCTGATCGACCCCATACTGGTGCCGCATATTCTCCGGCTGAAAAACAAAGTGCTAAATCTAAGGTACAAAAATAGGTGGTTAATTAATAACTTTGTCTTTCGATATCTTTTTTTTTTTTTTTTTTTTTTTTTCAATTTCAATTTTGTTTATTTTGCCTTTCAGAAACATTACAAATTATGTTAACTTAATTCATTTCTGAAGTACAATAAAAATACAAATAAAAAATACAATATATACAAAAATTGGTACTTATGATTAAGTACTATGAACAAAGCAATAAAGACAAGCAACAGAAAGTCCCTATGCTTATCAGACAGACGAAGCCAACCAATTATCCCTCCAAAGAAACTCTTGGAGTTCTTGTCTGAATTGGGCCTCTCTTACGTGAAATATATCAACATCCGAGGCGATTTGGTTAAACAGTCTGATCCCTCTCCCAAGAGGCAATCTTACATCATGCGCCACGATGGTCTTCTTCACGACATTGTGGAGGGGATGGTTGAGGGTAGAAACTGTAGATGGCGCCTTAGTCGGGAGTATTTGCAGCAAGTATTCGAGGACATGAATTGTAGCCCTTATGATGAGCTGAAGAGGGTTGCGGAGGACCGAGAGGAATAGAGGTCGAGATGCGAGATTATGTTGCTTCAAACCAATCCACCAGATTGATACTACGAGAAAGATGCTTTATCTCTAAATTTGCGCGTTATTTTGCGAAGCTTGTTCGTCGCGTAAATCGAGGGCAGAGTGTATTTATTCCTCGGACACGGTAATAAAATACTTTCGCAAAAAGAGCTCGGCAAAAAACTGAGTCATTTAGGTTCGTACCCGCGGCAGCGTGATTTTTAATTAGTCGGAATGGGTTCGTAATTAAATTCCTTTGACCTTTTGGAGGAAAATAAGGTGCGACCTTCCATAAGCGGACTGTCGAAATTAAAAATGTGACGTTTCGGATGTCAATGAAAGGGCGTAAACACAGAGCGCAAAATGCCAAATGAAGAGCGACGATAATTACGAAGCTAAATGATAAATTATTTCAAGCAAAATGATTTAAAACGAGTAATATTACGCTCTTTCAAAAAAAAAAACTTAAAAGTTAAATTTGTATTTATTTTATTCAACCCTATCAATGTAATAAAATAAATTTCGTGATTCTACTGACTCGTATTTTTCCGATGTGAATTATTAATTTATAATAATAATCATCATCATCAGCCTGTATCCGTCCGCTGTTGAATGTAGGCCTCCCCCATGAGTATCCATCCTCTTCGATCCCGCTATTCTTAAATCGTCAGTCCATCTTTCAGGTGGTTGCCAATGCTCCGTTTGCCAGTTCTTGGGCGCCATTCTAATACTTTTTTCTCATCGACCGTCGTCTCTTCGACATATATGTCCTGCCCATTGCCACTTGAGTGTGCCTATTCGTTGGGTGGCATCCACTACTTGAGTTCTTCTGCGTATTTCCTCGTATCGGATTCTATCTTTTAGCGAGACTCTGAGCATGGATCTCTCCATAGCACGCTGGGTGACCTTTATTTTATGGGTAAGACTTGCTGTCAGATTCCGCGTCTCTGAGCCATAAGTTAATACAGGGAGGATGCATTGGTTAAGCGCCTTAGTTTTTAAACGTTGCGGAATTTTTGCTTGAAAAATGTACTTTAGTTTTCCAAATGCTGTTCATCCCAGTTGTATACGCCTGTCGATTAAATTTAAAAAAATCACGACAAAATTACGTAACTTGTCATTTTCCAAGACTAAACTGTATTATTCGAGGTGGCTTTTGATTAATTTGATCATAAAAATTTTTGGAGAAATTTAGAAGATTACTTAGACACTTTTGAGGCCTTGATATTTAGGTCCTAAGGAGCGCCCGTTGATGCGTTGAGACATAATGTATTGCATAATTTTTAGTTTTATGCACATATAAGTCATCTTATCAATATTTCCGGCGGGTGTAGCTCAATGGTCAAAGCGTTTGATTTACAAGCCAAAGGTCGTGGGTTCGATCCCCGACTGAGACTAAAAAATAAAATAAAAAATTAATCGATTTCTGAGCTATAAATACCTGTTTGTGTGAATTTGTTCCCTAACCCGTAAAATGCCAGTCGTAGCCTATTAATAAAAATTGGTGCTAGACAAAAGTTGTCTCGTAAAGACCACCCATTCATAGTAAATTCCTGTAATAATGAAGGATGATGCGTGAATCTCGGGATGTAGTCTACGACGTTGGCGGATCAACACTCCACATGCAGCGCTTAGCCACATAGTAAGCGCAATAGAATTCCACAGACGAGACTTCATAATTACTATCACCATCTGTCGGTATTCTCCTGTACGTGTTTACATAAAAAATATGTTATATGTATAGTAATGTATCATAATTTTATCTGTTGTTTTGTGCAGGCGAAAGTGTCTAAGACCGGCGTTGAACCCGGGACCTTGCCTGATGCCATTGCGCAACCTTAAACACTCGACAAACAACTGACCGGTTTCAAACGCAACAATTATGTGGCGCTTACCATACAGGTAGTCAATACACGGTGCGCTTACAATTAATTGATTATACCTGCAGTCGCAGATGAATTCAATTAATAAGCATTTCACAACTATGAGAAGGCCGAACGCTTTAAAGTGATGATAATTTTTTTGAGGTTTCTTTACATGAAGATGTATGGATACTATCCGTCTAACTTTATACGGGGTGTGTTATAATACAATATATTGAGAACTTGAAGAGATGTGTGCTTGAGTATGCATTTCTTTCGGCTATTGCGCGGCGTGTTCAGAAATACAGATAATTTGTTGGAAATCTGTATGTTTGTCCCTGATAATTATTTAATGATAAGGAGAACAGATTGTTTGTTGTTCCTAGAAGTAATACTAAGCTGCCAGAGACTGTGCCTCTTGGGAGAGTCATCAGACTGTTCAACCATATCGCCTCGAATATTGATGTATTCCACTTGAGAGAAGCCTAGTTTCGACATGAGCTCCAAGAATTTATTTATCAAAGTAATTTAGTGGAGTCTTCTGTTTAGAGAGCTTCAGCTCATCTTGCAGGAGAATACCGACAGATGGTGATAGTAATTCTGAAGTCTCATTTGTGGAATTCTATGACGCTAACCATGGTGCATATGGCTAAGCGCTGCATGTGGAGTGTTGATCCGCCAACGTCATAGACTACAGCCCGAGATTCACGCATCATCCTTTATTATTACAGGAATTTACTATGAATGGGTGGTCTTCACGGGACGACTTTCGTCTACCACCAATTTTGATTAATAGGCTATGACTGACATTTTAAGGGTGATGGATCAAATTCTCACCAACCGGGGTATTTTAGAGCTCAGAAATCGATTGAAAATCCTTTTTTTTAATCTCCGTCGGGGATCGAACCCATGACCTTTGGGTTGCAAAGAAAACGCTTTGACCATTGAGTTATACCCGACGACTAGGATTTAATACAAACTGCAATTGAAATGTGCTATTGTTGTTGGTTTGATAAAATTAATTTAAAAAAACAAGTCTAATTACCAACATTTGGGAAACTTTATGCATAACGATACATTGATATCTAAAATGAACAATAATTATTGCGAACAGAAATCGTATATAAATGGTTCAATTAATTCCTCGGAACGTGATCCGACTGATTTTCTTGTTAATTAGTCCCGTGAAAGTAACGTTCATAATAATTACAACGTACTTTGTTCGTAATAACCTCGGGCGGTAACCAATTTGGCACGAAAACCGTACTTGCTTCAATAACGAATAATACATCAATGTCTGTGTCACACTAAGTACTTGTGTATACGTTGTGCTTAACCCTTTACGTGCGAGGCGCGGATATATCCGCACTAACTTGCACTGCTCTTAAGTGCGAGGTGCGGATTTATCCCACGCCCTGAAAAAAACACGTCGCTTCACTGCGAGATGCGGATTTATCCAAATACTATATTGAATATAATTTTGTTTCGTATTCCGACATTCCTTCGACAATTATTTTTTAAGATATGTATTGTATTGTGGGTGTTTACACATGTTTCAAGTTTGCCCTTTTTTAAAAATAATAATTTTTGTATTTCATTTAGTTCTGAAGGTGAATATAAACGCAGCACTGACCAATCAAAGCACATAAAAAAAATCGTCCTTAAATATTTAACTATATTTTTCATTGACTAATTGACTTATTTCGTGACTTTTTATGAAATCTTATTTCGCACGTAAAAGGTTAAAACTAATGTACGTCTTACTTGATATATTTGAACGTTTGTTACGTTCATTGACGTCACAGCAATAATGTATTGCCAATACTTAATTAATTGACTGACCTAGTACAAAAATAATAAAATATATGGTGTTACTTCTTCGTAGTAGTATCAATCCGGTGGATTGGACTGCATCAACAAAATCTTTCATCTCGATCCTCTGAAACCCTCTGTGGTTCAACATAAGAGCTACAACTCATGTCCTCGAACACTTGCTGCAAGAACTCCCGTCTAGGGCGCCCTCTGCAGTTTCTACCCTCAACCATTCTTTCCACAATGGTGTTACTAAGTACGTTTAAATTTTTATCAAAACAGTAACTCAATCATACCATACTCTTGGCAATAATAATTATTTGAGACATTCATCCTAGTGATTTTAGATACAGTGGTACCTTGACATACGAGTGTCCCAACATACGAATTTTTTGAGATACGAGCCGTCGAGCGAACGTTTTTTTTTATGTAAACACATACACGAGAATAACAACAGATGGTGATAGTGATTCTGAACTCTCATCTGTGGAATTCTATGATGCTCATCATGTTACATATGGTTAAGGGCTGCATGTGTAGTGTTGATCTGCAAACGTCATAGACTACAGCCCGGCATTCACGCATCTTCCTTATCATTACAGGAATTTACTATGAATGGGTGGTCTCACGGAACGACTTTTGTCTTCCACCAATTTTAATTAATAGGCTTTGACTGGCATTTAACTTGTCAAACTCACACCAACCGAGGGCATTTCAGAGCTAAGTAATCTTTTTTTTTCCAATCTCCTCGGGGATCGAATACACGACCTTGGGCTTCCCAAGCGAACGCTTTGACCATTGAGCTATACCCGCCGGATCTGGAGGTTGTCGAGAATTAAATATGCTTCCAAGTGGACCTTCAAGTGCAGATATGTCCAGAAAAAGAAACGGACAGTGGCAGCTGACTGAATAAGTGGCTGAAATTTGTGGTGACCACATGCTCCATATATGAAACAGATATATGAAAAAGGTCTTATTTCGGATTTTTAATCGATTTATGAGCTCTAAAATAGGTTCATGAATTTGATCCCTGACCCGTAAAATGCCAGTCATAGCCTATTAATCAAAATTGGTGGTAGACGAAAGTCGTCCCGTGAAGAGCGCCCATCCATAGTAAATTCCTGTAATAATAAGGATGATGCGTGAATCTCGGGCTGTAGTCTATGACGATGGCGGAACAACATTCCACATGCAGCGCTTAGCCATATGCACCATGGTAAGCCTCATATAATTTCACAGGTGATACTTCAGAATTACTATCACCATCTGTCGGTATACTCCTGTATGTATTAATAATTAAAAAAACATACTATTCATCAAATTCTTTATACGCATCAATTCATTCAAAAAAAATATCGGCAGAAGCGGGATGCAAACCGCGAGCCCTGGAACCAACCGTTGCTCTTGTTCATTACCCTAGACCACTCGACCATCTCCTGCCCGAACTGATTCGCGGAATAAGCTGTATTTATACCATTGTTACTATCATATAACGATAGATGTCTCTATAGTATTCGGAGTGTGTATATTATTATTTTTTTATTATTCAATCTTCTTCGTAGTATCAATCCGGTGGATTGGTTTGCAGCAACAGAATCTTGCATCTCGATCTCCATTCCTCTCGGTCCTCCGCAACCCTTTTCAGCTCAGCATAAGCGCTACAATTCATGTCCTCGAATACTTGCTGCAAATACTCCCGTCTAGGGTGCCCTCTACAGTTTTTACCCTCAACCATCCCCTCCACAATATCGTGAAGGAGACCATCGTGGCGCATGATGTGACCAATCCATCGGGCTCGCCTCTCTGAGATGGTTCTTATTAGTTGCCTATCTTCCTTGATTATTCTGAGAACCTCATTGTTCGTGACGTGGTCTCTCCAGGAAATTCCGAGAATTCTTCTGTACGACCACATCTCAAAGGCCTCTAGTCTTTTTTTATCACTTTCAGATAAGCACCATGTCTCACAGCCGTACATTAAGATGCTCCAAACAAGTGTTTTGGCAAGTTGCTTGCGGAGCCCTAAAGAAATATTCTTTGACTCAAGAATTTTGGCTTTTTTATTGAAAGCTAGCCTTGCTTGATGTATTCGATCAGTCAGCATTTATTCACAAGCTTTTTAATATTATTACTTTCAGACAGTATATTTATTTTAGTAAGTACCACTCGGGTCTCGAGCCGAACTATATATTGAATGGATGAGAAACAACTTCTTGTAAGTCCTACTCCTGTATTTCAAATTTACAAACACGCAAGTAAACGAATTCTATTTCAATTTTATGTATGCGGTAACAACAGTAAAATGCTGAAAGTTGGGTATAAAAAGTGTCCGTCGCTTACTTCGTCTTTATTATTTAGTTAGGGTCACATAGTCCATTGACATGTTTGAAGAACGCATCTCGCCCACGTCCCTGCCAGGGGTCCAGGGTCTGAAGAAGGACGAGGGTGACAGATTCAAATTTAGGCAGCCATTCATCTTCAACCACATTTCCACGACACAAAGAGATAATGTTTGAGTGAAGGTGCGTCAGTACGGGCTTTGAAGTACAACACATTCAGTATATAGCTCACTGTGACACATTTATTGTTTTATGGACAATTTTTATCTTTTTAAATTCATATAATAAAACATAAAAACATTATCAAGACCGCTTCCCTGATTGCAGCATATGGCTTTTTCGAACTGCCGCCATTAAAGTTAAATCCAAAGAATTCTGTTTGACATGTCCATGAAGTAAAAAATGAAATTAACCAATAAAAATGCAGATATGCAAGGAGGAAAAAACAAATGCACGACAAATATTTCGAATTTTTCAAAAAAAAAATGTTCCATTAATTTTTCAAATAAGTAGGTACCTATTTACCAAAAGTTAGGTATTTAACGCTCCGTACACTGTAGGTAGATAACAGCTTTGAATATTTATATGAATTCAACCGGTTACTATGGCAACAATAACATTTAGAAAAAAACTATCAAATGTCAATAAGTACGACGTTTATATGACTCGTATCTCTGTGTTAGTTCTGCGTCGTAGTTTTCGAATCGTTCGTGAGGCCATTGCGCTTCGTGAGCTGCGTTGCGACTGCTCTCTGTTAGTCATTCTGCGTTGGGGTGGTCCGTCAGGGTAGTATTGCCATGCATCTGCATTAAAAGTCGATATACCCGATATTGTGGAGGGGATGGTTAAGGGTAGAAACTGTAGAGGGCGCCCTAGACGGGAGTATTTGCAGCAAGTATTCGAGGACATGAATTGTAGCGCTTATGCTGAGCTGAAAAGGGTTGCGGGGGACCGAGACGAATGGAGATCGAAATGCAAGATTCTTTTGCTGCAAACCAATCCACCGGATTGATACTACGAAGAAGATACCCGAAAAAAATTAACAACTTGCAAGTTTTTTTTCTTTATTTCTACTACTATTTGAGTTATTCTGTGGGTATCCTCGTTTCGGATTCTATCTTTCAGCGACACTCCGAGCATAGATCTCTCCATAGCACGCTGGGTAAACATTATTTTATAGGTAAGACTTGCTGTTAGATTCCATGGCTCTGCGTCATAAGTTAATACAGGGAGGATGCATTGGTTAAAGGCCTTACTCTTAAGAAATTGCGTAATTTTTGCTTTAAAAATGTACTTTAGTTTTCCAAATGTTGCCCATGCCAGTTGTATACGCCTGTTGATAATAATAATAATAATTTTATTAGAATTTTACATAGACAAACGAAAAATAAAATACAAGTTAATAACATTTAACAATTTCAATTTTTAATTTTAATAACTATTGACTATCAGTGAGTGGAGCACCGGATCACTCCGCTGGATGGCTACGTGAAGGCGCATCCAGTGCCTCACCAACCGGAATTTTCGCTTTAAAAATGTAACTTCTACTTTCAGGAGCTCAATTAATATTATATTACAACGGAAAATTGTTAAATTTGTCTACGTTCTATCGAATTAAACAAACTATTCCATATTTTAGATGTTTGTATTTTGCTCAGAATGATATATTCTCCACCAGCTGTTTATTTGTATACCTACCCCACTGTCTGGAATTGAATTACAGTATTATTCATTCTACCTGCTTATTATTGAACCCGGGTAGACAATTAAGATAGGCCGCCAGGTACATACGAGTACACACTTCTAAAACAACTAAATATCATTCATTATGTTACTGAGTACTTTCAGGTTCGGTCTACAGGTTAACCTGATTTACGCTTTATTTAGAAATTATCTAATTATGACTTCAAAGCCGTAAATTTGTGTTCATATTACTTTAAAATTGATTTAAAAAATTTAAATAATCAAATAAGGTGACAAATATTATTTTTTATGTAATGTTATATTAAATTTACTTTTCGCATGAAATTTCTGGCCATTATTAATGACAGTTCCGCTTAAAAAAAATATGGAGAGCAAGGACAGTAATTTGATTTCTGATGGTAATTGAAATAAAAAAAAAAATTAAATGAGAAATACATTCGATACACTTATAATAGTCATGTATCACATTTCTATCCAATTAATGTTGAAAATGGAATTATTTTTCTTAGAAATCGATCTGAAAATAAAGAAAAAAAAACATTCAGATTGAAAATACGTTTTATTTCCATTAAATCTATTATCAAGTTTTTATATTCAGAAATAAAAAAAAACGATTGATTTCTTCTATTTTTACCAAATTATTTTTAATCAATTATAAATTAAATACAGTAAACGAGTTAACATTTCTGTTTCTTTTGCGTAAAGCGAATTCACATCGCCGGGATCATTATCGGAACGCGTGGTGGAGGAATGAGAAGCAAATGAGCAACACAGTGACTTTTTGAGAAGCACATTGACATATATTTAATTAAAAGATTGACAAACTTTCGATCTGCTCGAGGCAGACAATGACGTGTTGTTAACACACCGAGCAGGCACAGACTGACGGCTGGGCACAGCGCTTGTAGTCGGTGACACCCAGCGCCAAAATTCATCCAGTGGCGATCCACAGAAATACACCTGTCAAACAAGCAATGTGGAGACACATACGTGTCTGACGAGCGTACAAAAATGAGACGAAAGATTGTGTATCGAGGTTTTCGGCACCAGTCTGCAAGAGCTATACCGAGATGATGTGTATATTACATTATTTCATTCGAAATCGTATTTCGAAAAAACACACCATATTGGTGACTTTCTTAAAAATGTCAACATCCAAATAATCCCACAAATTAAATCTCTACATTTACCTCTGTACATATGTGCTTTACTTTATTTCCTTAATATATATATATAAGTATTGACATCAGCATGATATAGCCCTTGCTGACTGGTACCGAAAACTTCGATTTACAATCTTTCGTCTCTTCTTTCTGCAAGACATGCATGTATCGCGATATTGACATTTTGGACTACTTACGTAGATAGTCACTTGTGGAGCTGTGCGACAGCCCATCACGGGCGCGCCAGTCGTGTGCCAACCGTCGGCGAGAGCATATTGTATTGTCGCCCATCCTGAATGCTGTGACTAGGTTGGACCATAAGTTTATCGTACAATATATGTCAATGTGCTTCTGAAAAAAATCTGTGTTTTTAATCTGCTCCTTATCATGCCCCCACACGACTGAATACCAACCTTTGAAAGAGGGGAGGATGTTCATATAAATATTTGAAAAAAAATACAATATTTTAAATGCGCGAGAAACCCTGTAATATTTTTACACCTCTAGTTTGAGCGACATAAAGAGAATTTGTAACGGAATTTACTAAGAATTTTCCGCTCACCAGGTGTGAGAAATAGAGATTTCCCCACACTGAGGATCAAGTACACTTTAATTAATTATATATATATATATATATAACGAGTGTAATGCGATATGTAGACAGGGAGAGGCTGTGTCATCTCACCCTCGTCAATGCCTCCGAACGAAGAATTGTAGCTATTCCAATATGATGAAATGCGCTAATCGAAATGCTTAGATGAATTATATTCTTAATTATATATTGAGTTATTTATAGTTTATTATTTTAATTAAAAGAATAATAAATTTATTATATTTTTAATTAAAATTAATTCTAAAATTATTATTATAGGGTACTGGTAGATTCCGTCACAAAAAGAATGTTCTATTTTGTCGAATTGTTACAGTAACATGGATGTAATAAATAGGCTTCTAGAACATTCTGAAATTTATCTATCAGATATACAAGGGGAAGACTATAACAAATAATTAGGGTATTATTATATTGTTTAAGCCATGTTAAAGAAATATAACAGTTAAGTATTACCTGAGTTAAGGTAATTAACTGATTCTTGTTTAAATTGCGTAATTGATATTAAATTATAATAGTGTATATACCCTACGTAAAGCAGTGCATCAACAATTATGTATCGCTTAAATATTTGAACCTATTTGTGTGAAGTAAAAATTCTTAATAAATTGCAAAATGAATTTTTTAAAAATATTTTTAACCCTTTCATTACGGCTTGTTGGAATACAAATTATACTGTCAATGATAAAACTAGTATTTGAAGCATAAATGTCCTTATCCGGTCTATTTTCAAATATCACATTGGTTTTTGTGTCTTTTAGCTATCAGATGATGCATAAAAAACTATTCTGAGAAAGTAACAAAACGATATATCAAGGCTACCGATGTCAACGGCAGGAGAATCTTACACGGTATTTATCGGCGAGCGATGCGAAAGGGTTAAAATTAGTAATTGAGGTATTGTTTCCTAAAACCATCTGTAATGAAATTGCAAAAGAGATATCGACCTCTATGAGTAATCGCTTATCGCTATCAATTACAGATAGCGTACAAGCGAGATTCTTCGCTACGCATAAACGTGTTTTCTCTGTGCTGAATATGCGGTTTATAAATTAATAATGTTGCTTACATATGATACTCCAGAAGGATGTAACGCTAAAGGGTAGAATGTTGCGATTTCTCCCAAAAGTCAAGGAATATGTTAATTAATTAATGGAAGTTCATAAATTATTAATGTAATTTTGAAAACACCGCGTGTTTCATACACGTGTTGTAATATTCTGATGAGAAAATTCGCGGCAGTTCTATCTTTGATGGAAAGCTCCTTCAGTGAGAAAGCTTCATGATGGAATGAAATGTGACTACAGAGGACGCCCTGTAAAAACGAAGTTTTTAAAAAACTTTCAGTGAAAAAGGTTTCTCATAATAAAATTGATTATTTTATACAGGTTTATTTAATATTATGATAGGAATATATGAATAAAAGAAAACAACTTTATTATATTTATGAAATTTAAGATACATTTTCAAAACTAAAAAAAAAAAAACTTAATTTTTCACAAAATCACAAAAATAAAGACCGCGTTTTCGCACTCACTAAGACCCAAACCAAACGTTTATAAAATTATATATTTACGAACATTAAATAATAATAAAATATTTTGATATCAGCTTGATATAACTCCTTTAGGCTGATGCCGTAAAGCCTCGAAAAACTATCTTTTGTCTCTTATTTTGTTCGCTCGCCTGACATGCACATCTAATGTTTGTAATTGTAGAATGTTAAACGGTGTTTGTATACGCTAAACTATTTGTTATGACAGTAGGCCCATCTCCTGTTGGTACCACTGTCATATTGAATTAGATTTTTTCTGCAGCGACAGTTGGCACCGCCGAGATGTCAGGCCGCGCCGTGAGTTGACAGTGGAAGTTTGACCCAAGTTATAGCGCGCGCGCCTAAAGTTATTTGCTATAACGGGTGACGTTTTTGACAAATAAAACGTTATAATATGTGAACCGAAATCAAGATGTTTGTACTGTGAACCTAATCCTGCATCCTTCATCCAGTAAAGCGATATCTAAATAAGTTAGGAGGATATCGATTTGTAAGTGATACAAATATGAATAACAGTGTATCAAATGACTTAGACTTGTTAAATTGAATTTCGTTCGCAAATTAACGGAAATAAACGGAAAATTCGAAAATATTCCGGGAAATTTACTGCGAATTTGATATGAGAAAATTGCGGAATTTAGATTGTAAGCGCAGGTGTTTTACCTGGGTATCGAGTTTCAAAAGTCAGTGGATTATTTAGCTTTGAAGGATTATATTGAGATTTTATTGTCGTTTTCATGAATTATTGTAACCTTTTTTTTTAGAGAAAAAACCAATTATCGCATTTTATTTACATATACGTGCTGAAATGTTTGAAATTACAAAAAAAATGAACTAACTGATTGTTTTAAAAAATATATCTTATTTATCGAAGGATCATAATTTTGTTTTTAATTAAGAAATTGTTGATTTACGTTTATATAATTGAGGATTAGAAGTTTTTTGTTGAAAAAAATTTCATAGATTTGAATTAGTTCCATTTAAGGAAATATATATTTGTGAGATATCAATTCTTCAAATTATTTCCCCTACGTGTTCTATATTTTTTGGTCATGCGAAGAGAAAAGAGAGCTCACACCTGGCAGGCGAAGCGAGGGGGAGATTCATCACGTACGGCAGCCAAGCCAGGACTGACCTCCGTAGGAAGCTCGCTAGGAAAGGGATTGGGAATGGGGGAACCAAGGTACACTACAGAATCACGGGATCCACCATAACAGCGCTTTTCAGGACTGTAGCACCATGGGAACTTATTTTATGGATCACCCTCGTATACAATTAAGACTAACATTATTAGATGTGCATGTCAGGCGAGCGAACAAAAGTGAGAGACAAAAGATCGTACAATATATCGAGGATTTTTGGCATCTGCCTGAAGGGATTTATTGAGTTGATATCACACCATACTAAAATTATATAATAATACAAGTATATTGTTAAGACTAATAATAATAAACGTGAAATATGGAAGCATTGTAAAGTAAAAAGCTTAGTCTAAGAAACGTTCATTTGTCTTACTTTATCTATTTATAATCAATACACGTATTATATTATACTCGTATACTATACTTTTTTCCAATTTAATTTACGGTAATTTAATTAATTTTAATCCAAAGTAATTTAATTTTAAAACGTTCCATCGAGTAAGCAATATTTTATAAAATGCATCTTAATAAAAATAGCTTAAAATTTCTTTGTTCAAAAAACTACTCCTTACGTGGGCTCTTTCAGGATCGCGTATATTTTCAGGAGCCTCTTTCAGGAGCATCAGTTTTTCGCGGTCCATTTACCCGATTGCCGTGGCAGGTGTTTAAAACAAAGCCCAACTCTGACGGAGGCTTTGAGGGCCTCGTCCCTAGCCACACATTCCACATCCATTGTGTGTAACTGAAATTTCAGCTTTTTCATGTTTCATATATTACGTTTTCATACACTTCACTTGAAATCGACTGAAAAAACACTATTTGAATTATGATAATAAAAAAATCACATCAATTCGATAAAGCTCTTTCAGGCTGGTGTTGAAAAGCTATATGCGATCTTTTTGGTCTTATTTTTGTTTGCTTTTCTGATACAAATATTTAAAAATGTTAAACACAACTTAAGATTAAAGTAATTATAAAACACGACGTTACAGGCGCCATTTTTGATATGTACTTTTTGACAGTGGCTTTAAGTCACGTGGCCTACTACGTACTTTAGACTACCTACTTGTGACCTATTTTAGGTAAATAATTAATTATTTCTTGCCAATTTAAAAATTTTCTACTATCGATTGATATTTTTCTACTGTCAAATGATTATTTTTAACTTAACTTTTGAGGTATATATTACTGACCGTCTGCTAAATAATAACTGCTCATTCATTGAATTAAATACTGCGAAAAAAATAGTTGCCTATAATTAATTAGAATATATATAATTTAAGCGTACAAGTATTAAAGTATATTTTGCTCTTTACGTTGTAACCTTTTTTAATGAGTAACTACTCGTAAAAGGTAATTTTTTTTTTTGATGTACTTAAGCTTACATTGTTCGTTGTATTGCCAAATTTGTGATAAAATCATTAAAAAAATATATCCATTCAAATGCAGCCCAATTAATAAGTTTTTCAAGTCTTAACGTAGTTCGCGTCGTCGATTTCTTACTTCGGTATACTGAAAAAAATCTTTGTCGATTTGCCGATACGCCATTTCGAAGTTAATAAATGAAAAAGTATTTTTTTTACATTTTTGAAAAGAGCTCAAAGTTTGAGAATAGTTCGGCGCCCTTTTAATGGGCGTGGTAGGGGGTCGGCCGGGATGCTTTACAAACTTCGCTAAAAGTATATGGAGCGTAAAAAAGAAAGGATAATATTAATGATACCTTTTATGTGAGATCCCGCGCCGAGCATCAAGGAGGCTGTACAATATTGACTTTTAAGCGCCAAGATAAACTTTGTGCATCTGTGATCTAATCTATACTTTGTGCAATGCAATTCAATTGAATCGCTTGGTTAAAACCCTCCCTGTCCTGTCCTGTTTTTGGAAACCCAGATGATGACCCGTTACTGGATGCACGCAAAAAGCTACTTATTAGAGAGTGGCTGAAGGCCTTTCCTGTGATTCTAGGTGCATCAGTTAGATTTCAAATAGACCTCTTGCCATCTTTGGTAACACGCTGCTAACCCGCTTGGTGAAAACCCTCCGTCTCCTGTCCTGTTTTAGAAACCTTGATGGTGACGCGTTACTAGACGCACGCAAAAAGCTACTTGTTAGAGTGTGGGTGAAGACCTTTTCGTGATTATTGGTGTATCAGTTAGATGTCAAATAGACCTTAGACTAAGGCTGCGAAGTTAGTATACTACAGTGAGTCTCGAATTGCCTTCTGCTTGATGAAAACCCTCCCTGTCCCGTCCTGTTTTTGGACACCCATATGTGGACCGGTTACTGGACGCACGCAAAAAGCTACTTATTAGAGAGTGGCTGAAGGCCTTCCTGTGATTCTAGGTGTATCAGCTAGATGTCAAATAGACCTCAGTCGAAGACTGCGAAATTAGTATACTACAGTAAGTCTCGAATTGCCTTCTTTGGTAACACGCTGCTAACCATGAAATACGTGGGAAACGTATCAATTGAATCATCATACGATGCCCGCTCCCCTAACTGGAGCATATGGCATACACGAACTGCCGCCACAAAGTTCAGCCAACCGCTGTAATCTTCGCTTTAATCCAAGTCAGCTCCGCCTTCCGCAGCTCCACTGAGTACATTCTATGGATAGTTCTTGAAATTTTAATGTTGAAGATGCACTACGCTCTGGAAGGCCAGTTAAAGCTGATGAAGATACAATAAATGAATTGATTGTCGCAAGCCGTGAAATCGCCGTGAAATAAAATTGATCAACCCCGTCGTAAAACACGTTCGTTTTTTTTTCGTTGCAACACATTTTTTTACTATGTACAATGTAGTATATGATATTGTAGCTTTTGGGTTAAGCCGTGTGTGGCGAACATCCTTTAACCAATATTTCGACCGCCATTGCAGAGGTATTCTTCAGGTTTGATGAATTATTTAGTTTTGAGTTGGTTTATTCAGATTATCTTTTTTACGAGCTAATCTGAATAAAGCATCTCAAAACTAAATAAATCATCAATACTGAAGAAAACCTCTGCAATGGCAGTCGAAATATTGGACGAAGGAAGTTCGCCACACACGGCTTAACCTAAAAGTCACAATATCAAATCGGGCCTTGAAAACCTAAGAAGTTATTTAATGTAGTACATGATTTCTGTTTTCATCGTAAACAATTTGTTTCCTGCTCTTGCATACAACGGTCCGAAGTCTATTAAGGGACCTCCATATATTCCACCCTTTGTTGTGTCCAGGGGCTAGGTCCTCTTTCGGGGCAATCCAAGTATTCTCCTCAGTTGCGCTTTTTCACATGTTCAGATTTCCCTTGTCGACTGTAGAAAACTTCTTCTTGATTTAAGCCATATCTACATCTAACTATCTGTGGTAATATTTTGATATACGAACATAAGGTGGAGTGTGTCGTGGATTGCTTTGGAGAGCTCTTTCTTAGTGGTGACTTCTCGGCGTATGTTTGGTGGGGCGATGCCCGAGAGTTGGATATAGAGGTCCCTTAACAGACTTCGGACCGGAGTATGCAAGACGAAGACACGAATGAAAGCCTGGCAGTTTTACAACGGACTAACTGTTTGTGACTGCGGCGTAGAACAGACTCTGTCCCACCTAATGGACTCTGCGCTGTGTCTTAGTAGCTGCATCCAGGAAGACCTGATGATGGTCGGGAGTAATGCCATCGACGTCGCCCACTTCTGGGCAGACAGGATCGACCCTGATGTTTCCGACGCGATTATTTATTTAAATATATATCGTGAACAATGAAATTATTATTCGGTTCCACAGTTCTTCGTACACGCGTAAAGCCGATAATGTGCCGTCGATTAATTAGTAATATGTAAGTGAATAACACACAAATCCAAACTGGTTGATGCCTAAATGGGTTCAAGCGGGATTGGATCACGAGGTAGGAGCAAATAATTTAGTTCGAACATGTCCGCTTGTACCTTTGGACGTCTTAGTCTTGGGAAATATATATCAAGAATAAGGATTTCTAGGAATCGAGACATCTTCCTTTATTAAGCTTGTACGTACGTAAATCTCTGCGACATGTCCGATTGTCGGTGTTCATAATTGTGTAATTAAATAATCAATAATAATATAAGCAGCTCTTGATCTTTGTCTTATATTTTTTTTATGTAAGCACATACAGGAGAATACTGGCAGATGGTGAAAGTAATCCTGAAGTCTCATCTGTGGAACTCTATGACGCTCACCATGGTGTACATGGCTAAACGCTGCATGTGGAGTGTTGATCCGCCAACGTCATAGACTACAGCTCGAGATTCACGCATCATCCTTTATTATTACAGGAATTTACTATGAATGGGTGGTCTTCACGGGACGACTTTCGTCTACCACCAATTTTGATTAATAGGCTATGACTGTCATTTTAAGGGTGATGGATCAAATTCTCACCAACCGGGGTATTTTAGAGCTCAGAAATCGATTGAAAATCCTTTTTTTTAATCTCCGTCGGGCATCGAACCCACGACCTTTGGCTTGCAAAGCAAACGCTTTTGATATTATATATATTATAAGTGTCAGATTATCTTTTTTTTATTTAAAAGATGAAAAAAAGATAATCTGCCCAACCAACTCACAACTAAATCATCAATCCTGAAGCAGGCCCCCTGCAATGGTGGTCGAAATATTGCTTAAAAGAAATTCGCCACGCATGGCTAAACTCAAAAGCCATAATATCAAATCTGGCCGTGAAAACTTATGAAGCTATATTTCAATGTGCTTCTCAACAAGGTTTTTGTTGTTGCTCATCTGCTTCTCATCCCTCCATCGAGCGACCTGATAACGATCCCGGCGACATGGAGTAGTTCTTTGATCAAACGGAGATGTCAATTCGTATACAGGTATAGTATTTTTGATCATTCTATTTATTAGATTATATGTTGTGAACTTTAAACATCAAACGCGGCTTGTCGATGTTGAAGGTTTCCGGCGATATTCAGGCCCCCTGAAGCCTCCCCTCGTTCCTCTTTCAGAGCCTCCATTCTTGCCCTTAACTACCTTTGCTTGTCTGTGATAGATTGGTATTGGAGTGCTCCGTAGAACCGGACTCGAATTATTTCCGCCCCGAAAAGCGGTATTTTTCTCGTTTTTTTTTTGCTGTGTGTTATTGAATTATTTTGCACTCGAATATCAATCATGAAATAGATTACCGATTTTATATTAAATGTGATTGCTGGAAGTTGTAATAAATAAAAAATGTCTGAAAAAATATCAAAGTAGTATATAATATTACGTGAGCCCTTAATATCATACTCACGATAGTAAATATCGATTTATTTTAAATAATTAAAACTAATATTATCTGATTGTAAAGTGTGTATTACAGCGAGAATATGTTAATATATTGTTATCCGTAAAATAAGTTTCCTATGGCGCTACAGTCCTGAAAAGCGCTGTAGCTTGGTTCCCCCATTCGAAATCCCATCCCTGGCGAGCTGCCTGCTGAGCTCAGTCTTGGCTTGGCAGTCTTACGTGATGGATCTCTCACTCGCTTCGCCCGCCAGGTGTGAGCTGCGCTTGGTGATCCAAAAACCATTAATTCAGTCTCAGTGAAAATGGACGATGCGGGTATGGCTGCCTGTAAATAAAATGGAAATATCAACACTTTTCAAACAGCGTTTAGCCATTCTTGAAATAGCAAACGTAATTAATCTACAAATTAGGTTTCTCCATCATCATCATCATCAAGTAATATCTTATACTCGTATATTTCTTACATTAAAAAATATGAGCACATTGTCGATAAAAGATTACTCTCGAATATTAAAATACGCCATCTAAACATAAATGTTTCTTTATGTAAAAAAGTGAAACATGGTGCTTATCTGAAAGCGAAGACTAGAGGCATTTGAGATGTGGTCATACAGAAGAATTCTCGGAATTTCTTGGAGAGACCACGTCACGAACGATGAGGTTCTCAGTATAATCAAGGAGGATAGGCACCTAGTAAGAACCATCTCGGAGAGGCGATCGGTCACATGCGCCACGATGGTCTTCTTCACGGCATTGTGGAAGAGATGGTTTAGGGTAGAAACTGCAGAGGCGCCATAGACGGGAGTATTCGCAGCAAGTGTTCGAGGACATGAGTTGTAGCTCTTATGCTGAGCTTAAGAGGGTTGCAGAGGATCGAGAGGAGTGGAGATCGAGATGAAAGATTTTGTTGCTGCAAACCAATGCACCGGATTGATACTACGAAGAAGAAAATCTTAAAAGCTCATTCAATGCATGATGCAAATGTCTTTCTTTATTAAATAGATAAAAATTTCGTACTTTTTTGACATTATACTAATACTCGTTGGCAACTGATGACGCCTTCATTGACGGCAAATATTTAGTATTCGAGCAAGTGATTCATGTTGAATAATAATAATAATAATTTATTTATTCAGCCACTAGTGCCATAATCAAAACTTTACATATAACAATTCTAAGCAAATATTAAATTAAATTAAACACAATATAAATAAAATATATATCGGCATGTACATAAATACCACGTTATTATTATTGTAATACTTAGTGAATGGAGCACCGGATCCCCTCTGGATGGCCACGTGAAGGCGCATCCAGTGCCGCTCCAACCGTGAGTCCCACCGCGAACGTGCGCCCACAGAGAAGCGCAACGCTTCCTTATTATGTCATGGAAGCCATCCACTCGCACCTCCGTCAGCATGCCTGAGGCACTGCAGTATCGCGGCAGACCCAACATCATTCGGGCGTTGTTATACTTGACCCGGAGTGCACTGTAGACCTTCTGAGTATAGTCAGCCCGCAGGCCTCACGTGTAGAAAGATTGACAGAAAGCTTTAAAAAGCGTCAGTCTATCGTTTTTAGTACAACGTGCAAACCTACGAATCAATATATTGCATCGAACCGACAGCGCCCTCTGCTCCCCCTCAATATCAGCGCTTAAATCAAGGTTTTGAAAAATGTATTTATTTTATATTGAAATAGATCTCAGTGTGAATGCCTAGGATATAAATAACAAATTTCTACCATTTGCACGCTTAATTATGGTGTTTTCGTCTGCTTTTGCTGCGGTCCTGCCTCTAGTGATTATGCGTGGGCCGCCTAATGAAACGCTCTAATTCCCGGCGCAATATTCGGAATGTTTCAGTGGGAGGCGATTTCAGGAACATTTCAGGAACATACCTGCAAAATGGATTCGGCGGCGAACCTCTGCAGGGGTCGCTGGCACAGCGACCTATATAGCTCGCGACCGAAACCCTGAAAGTGTTAACGCCATACATAAATTGTAGGATCAGTTTCAACAACTCTTGTTTAACCCACATCCACTCACTGTTTGGCGAAGCTTTCATTATAAGTAATTAAATATACACATACTATACATCAAAATTCTTTATACACATCGAAAAAAGATTGGCAGAACCGGGATGCGAACCAGCGAGCCTTGGAACCAACCATTGATCAAGTTCATTACCCTAGACCACTCGACCATCCTCTGCCCGAACTGTTGCGCGGAATAAATTGTATTTATACCATTGTTACCATCATATAATGATAGGTGTCTCCTTAGTATATATTCAGAGTGTGCATATTATTATTTTTTTATTATTCAATCAGTCAGCATTTATTCACAAGCTTAACATTATTACTTTCCGACAGCTTTCATTCGAGCAGCGACAAAAGCTTTCATTCACCGTGATGCCAACTCGATATAACCCTTGCTGGTGCCGCAAAGTATGATAATAACATGATGCTCATGTGAATGTTACCATAGTAGCACGTATACTACTAAACTTGATCCTGCAAAACTGGACGTCCGTGGGAAAGGATATAGCTTGATATAAATACCAATTTATAATTTTTTTCAATATTAATTTTTCATCTTATATAAAATTCGGTTTTGGCTGGAAAGTAATTAAAAAAAGGATTGAAAAAAAAAACGTTCAAAAATCTTCCGAAAATTAATTTTTAATATTCGCGTAGTACTCACACCTTTCCAGGTAAAAAATAAGAAATTAATTTCAATTTATAAACGAGTTTTTAAATAATTAACATTTTTGTGCTAATGATGTTGGTTTTTACTTCGAGAGAAAAAACCTTTTTGTAAACCTTAATTACTAGAAAACTTTTTCCATACAAAACGGTATCATTTATAACGCAAATTTAAAGTTTTTAATCTTTATTAAACAGAAAATAAACCCAGTAAATGAACACATTTTATGTTAAGTTCTTTTTGTCATTACATTTATTTCTTAAATTTTATTATGTATCGATTTTCTTAGCATTTTATGTTAATTTTTACTAACTTTTTTTGTAGTATTTGCAATTTTTTTTAGGAAATTTATAGCAAACGCCATCTTGTATGACATTTATCTCTTCAATCAATAGGAGGAAATTAAAAAAAAACACTTTTAAAAATTCTTTGCCCATCTCGATGACTATTCATTAATTTTCACCGCCTCATCCACTAGACAAATCTACACATATTATATGTTTTTTTAATTTGTACATATAATAACATTGACATTCTAATAAATAATGTTGATACATATCTCTTTACATTGTAATATTTACCATACACTCGTATATACTAAATATAAAATAAATTATATTGCCTTAGTAAGAGTATGGGGAGAAAATGTTAATATACATTTTTCTTAATAAAAGAACGACTTCATATCGCCGGGGTCGTTATTAGGACACTTGGACAGATGAGAAGCATATAAAGCAACTCACAGGCTATTTCAGAAGCACATATAATTTCGATAAACTTGACAAACTTTCGGCCCGGGCGGAGCTACATGCTTCCAAGCGCCGGACCGATCCCAATACTCGTCGCGATCGGAACTCAACAGATTACTGGCCACCGGGCGCCCGTGGTCGGTGACACACAGCGCCGAACTTTATCCAGTGGCCATTTAGAGAACTAATGGGGCGCCAATGACATACAGCCATTTACAGATCTACCTGTGCACTGATGACAGGATCAAATGTATACGTGTCCGACGAGCGAAAAAAAACAAGAGACGAAAGATTGCACATCGAGATTTTCGTCATATTTGATGAAACTTTAGCGCCTGTATAATTATGCAACGTTTTATTTGTTTTTAATACGATCTAACTTGATTTTATATAAAACTGTAAGGTTCGTGCCTCGCTTCGAATACGCCTCGCCCCGGTATAACTCACCTGTATTAAATAAATCTCCTTGTAGGTGAATTTCAGGCTCAGAACAACAATTAGTATTAAATGGATCGACCCGGAGCTTTCTCCGCTCTCTCTCTCTCTCTCTCTCTCGATCACTTTCTCTGCTGAAATGGCGGAGGTGGCGTGAATTCACCTTAATCATAATTCACTTAATTATGTAAATTTTGACGGCATTAACATTTCAGGAGTCCATTACTAAAGATTTAAGGCTTCTCGGCTCCACTCGAGACGCGGCCGCTCCATCACTGACAGATACACACTGTATTTAATTGATTTCTCAGTTACTTAGAAGTGCAGTGATGGGTAAACGTTTGTCTCCAGGTACAAAGTAATATTTGAATGAGCAGCTCACTTTCAGGGCTCTTATTTTTCCTGGCCCTATCCCATTTACTTGGGGTCAGCTCTCCTAATAACATTTTTTCAAGATGCTCGATCGAAGATAAGCTCGCTGTCGACTCCAAGACGTTCCAAGTCCTTCTTGACTGTCTTGAGCCATGCTGCAGGAGTCGGTCCCAGCCTTCCCGCCTCCCGCTGCAGGGCTTCGTTCACAATGTTTGTGCTATCCCGCCGACACACATGTCCATACCAGTGCAGGCGGCTTTCTGTTGCTTTGTACATAATGTGGGCTACCTTGACGCTCCCTCTGACGTGCTTGTTTTTCACTTTGTCAAGCATAGTCACCCCGGCGGCCCACCTCAACATCCTCATTTCTGCTACGTGCACCTTCTGCTCCAGTTTTTTTCTCATAGCCCAACATTCCGATACATAGAGCATAGCTGGCTGTTCTGTACACCTTCCCTTTGACTTTTACTGGTACCTTGTTGACACAAAATATTTCGGAAAGGGTACGCCATTTCAGCCTTCCGGTGTTTATTCTATGCTCTATATCGGCTTCCATCTTGCCGTCTGTAGTAAGAACAGAGCCGAGGTAAATCAAGTGGTTCACCCGTTTTACGGGAAAACCTCCAAGGTGCATGCCTCCCTGCGTTGGTATCCTATTATAATAAAGCTCACTTTCAGGGCTGATAGAAACAAATCTAGTCGTTTATAATTATGTACAAAGTTACCGGTTGACAATGATTTTCACCTTGTTCTTACATTGAGAAAAATCATAATACATATGACCGCTGTTTCGTTCCCTCTGAGAGTTTGCAAACAATTACTCAATACTGTTAGTTAATTGATGAAACCCCAAATAAGCTCGAAACCGCAAAAATATTTTCTTTAATTAATAATTGTTCAACATGATCCACGATAAAACAAGGTAACCATAACAATCTAAATATTAAATGTAAATTTTTGTAATATAAATATACGCAACATCTTGCTTGTTTGTAGAATTCCCTTTTGAAGGCATTTGTCAAATTAGTAATGATATTTTTCTAATGATTCTTCGTTTCAGCTGCATTTTTCATAAATTGTTATCAGCTTGATATATCTATTTATGGCTGATGCCGAAAAGCCTCCAAAAACGATCTTTTGTCTCTTATTTTTGTTCGCTCGTCTGACATGCACATCTAATAATGTTAATTTTAATTATATATAAAATTACACGGCTTTTGCCATTTTATTTATTATGACAGTTGCTCCATTTCATGTTGGTGCAACTGTCATTTTAATTTGCTTTTTTGCCGTGATTTTATTGGCGGCGCTGCATGGTCACAGTGTTCCGGCAGTCTGCAGTTAACTCTCGTCCGGCTAACGAAATACCATACCGGTCGGACGTGGAAATCAAGTCTTTATTAAAAATAAATGCGAATTGTGCTTCAAAAAGAAGTTCTCTGTGTTGTTAATCTACTCCTGCATCTTTCCTCCGCGCGGCCACGTGATTATTCCACGATTTGTCGTTCTTTTTAAAGACGGGGATGTCAATTGATAGTGTTGCATAATTAATACTTGAATTGTCACTTATCTTTTCACATCGTTGATGGTTGTTTAGAGCTGAACTAGCGGATCTCTAGGCTATTAATATGAGGATTAACGAGTGTATATTGGAAGTAGATTGAAGAGACCTTTTATGGCGTTGTGAGCTTTCAAAAGCTATGCCATATCACCTACGTATATGATTATACCGCTTTACTTGTAATTTACTAAATAACTATGATATATACGAGTGTGCATATTTATATCCTTCATCATTTAGTAGATCAGCCTTATTTAGAACACATTGGTCCATCACTCTTATATATACTATGGAAACGAGTATAAACCACGTGGATTGAACGTAAGGTAGACTTTCACCAATATTAGTTGGACAACGACTTATGATGTCGGAAATTTTGGAGTGTAGTGAAGGTTTTGTGATCGGTGGATTACTGAGAAGGTATTGTTATGCGTCTTAGGAAGTAATCAATGGAAATACACGGACATTCTGAACATAGAAAGAAAAGAAATCAGAGCACGGTATAAAGTCACCTCTGGTGACGGCGATGTTAACGACACCTATGGGACATACAAGGCAAACATTAACAGACAAGATATAAATCCCAAAGTAGGTACACTTGATAAAATAGAAGTCCCACATAAACTAACTACTGTTTCCACAAAAAAAAAAAATCTAGTTTATGATTGAGTTCATAAAAGGCATGCAAATTATCACGGGTTCGATTTACAGCAAAGCTTAAAATAAAAAATATTTTAGGATATTAAAAATAAAAAAGTTTTTAACTAATAATGACTATGAAAACGCTCGGTTAGTTCAAAACTGATTACTTAGACGTAAAAATGTATTTCATAGACGAGAAATCAAAAAAATTTTTTTTACATGATATTCGTTACATTTATTCCCTTGCGCCAGAGGATCCTATGATATAAACGATAAATATAGGTGAATAACTACTACATATATACACTACCAAACTCTGTCAGCATTTGCTTTTGAAAAAGACGAACTCCATGGACTTTCATCTCGCGCAAGCATTCACTGGACACGGAATTTTCAGAGAATTCCTAAAAAGATTTGGCCTCACTTCTTGCGACGCATGTCCATGTGATCCAGGCATACAACAGATACTGAGACACTCTCTAATGGAGTGCATCATCCATGAGAAAAGGAGACGCATTCTGTGCTGTCGCCTGGGAGTCTCTACCATTTCTTGGGAGGTTTTTCCTGAATCGCTGCTTAGTTCTGACGGTACCTTGCTGTTAAAGTTCATCAAGGAAATCGTTGGGACTATACGCGCGGTTAACGAGGCTGACATAGAATAGGCTCCTACGTTTTTCAACTATTTGTCAGACATATAATATAACTTTGTGTGTAACTTGCAGGGTATAACACGCATCCATATATTTTTTCGTAATTTTTTTTAAGATATTTTTTTGTTTAATAAAAAACCTAGTTTTATAAAGACATTAAAAGGCCATTCATAGTGGATCTCGTTGCTGAATTTAATTTTTTTCTTTTTATATCAACACGTGTATCAATTAATTTATTTTTATTTCAGCAAATACTCTTGTGTTTTTGTTTCTTACGAAGTCGTATCTCATTTTGGACGTCTCAAAATGTTTCATCATTTTCTTGGCAACTTTTCTCCTTTATTTCAGTTTAGTTATTTCACTTATTATATCAGTATCGACAGGTGATCGATCAATTTACCTTCAACGAAATGTCCGCTCGCGGAACATGTTGTAAACTTAAGCTGTAAAATAACAAAGTGGAATACTTTCACAAAATGAAAAAAAGAAACTTCAAATTTATATATTCTCTTTTTTCTATATATCTATAACGGAAATACAGTACATGTATCACTGTTATTATTTTATACAAACTGCGAATTTTGACATCGGCGGGTATAGTTCAGTGGTTAAGACGTTTGTTTTCCAAAACGGAAAGTCGTGGGTTCAATCCCCGACGGAGATTAAAGTAAAAGATTTTTAATGGATTCTTAACAGATGACCTACGTGACATTGAAGACATTGAGCGGCAAAGAAGAGCAATAAGCGTTCGGAGCGGTATGCTTTCTCGGAGGTTCTACCATTGTAGTAATGCTGTCAGCAAAGTGATATTCAAAGCACACTGTATGGCATTATACACATCAGAACTCTGGTCTAGTTATCCTAAACGAGAGTGGGAGAAGCTCAAAGTTGCGTATAATAATTCATATCGCCAACTTATGCAACTCCCTAGATTTCGTAGCGCATCTGACATGTTTGCGGAGGGCGGAGTCTATTCATTCGCAGCATTATTGCGACACCGTGTTGCCGGCTTCTGGAGCAGGATAAGGAGGTCCAACAACACCATCATCCTGGCTGTTTCTGAATGGCTCAACTCCTCCCTGAGCCATCGCTAGATGGAGATGTTGCAGCGACCACCATGAATGAATTATTATATATATATATATAATTATAATATTATATATATATAATAATATATATAATGTCTCCTTGAGACAATATCAAGAAGGTAAAATTATTCATCAGTAACACAGGTAAATGATTTGTTATAAAGTCCGAGTCGGAACTATAAGTAGTCGTTTCTCATCCATTCAGTCTGTAGTTTGGTTCGAGACCCGAGTGGTACTTACTAAAATAAATAGACTGTCGGAAAGTAATAATATTAAGCTTGTGAATAAATGAAGACTGATTGAATAATAATAAAAATATACATACTTTGAATATATACTATAGCGACATCTATCGTACGATAATAACAATGATATAAATACTAGTTTCAACGCGAGTCGGTCTAGGCATAGCAATGGCCCAGTTGGCTGAGCGGTATGAATACCTGGGCATAGTTGGTTTCCAAGGTCCGCGGTTCGCATCCCGCTTCTGCCGTTATTTTTGTGCCTGGATTGACGCGTTGAAAAAAGAATTTTATGTATTGTATATGTATATTTAATTAATATATATAATTATTATTTTGTATCTAAAATGTATCTATGTACGTCACTTTTTTTAATTTCATATAAATTATAAAAATGGACTTATAGGTTTGAAATCCACTGTTCTCTGCATAATTGAATATTCTCTACAACTTATAAAAAATATATAATTTTTTTTAAACGTGTATTTAATGTTTTTTGATAAATAATCAAACGCTTAAGAAACGTTACTTGATAAATATCTTAAAATGACTTCAGCAATGATATTGAAATTTCTTTTTTTTTTACTTTGATGCCTTAAAAGTTTGATTCAAGTCAAGAGGAGAAAACGTCAAACAGAAATCATGTTACATAATGCAGGATGGTCTGTAATGAGTTGAAGGTAGAGCTTTAGAGAGCACAGGGTGACCCAGAAGTGGAGGATGGTAGCAAAACCTTTGACTGCGAATTAGACCAGGCCCCACTGACTGGGCCAACATAAGTGAAGCTAATTCGATTTCACGTGAACTGATGAGTGGTTCAGAAAACTCACACGTGTATTTAATATTTCAAGATATTTTAATTAATTTATATGTCGATTGACCATTGATTTTTTTATGTAAGCACATGCAAAGAGTACAACTGGCTACAACTACTGTACTATATGACGCTCAGCCAGAGCAGGTTGACGCTGTATACGGAAAATGGAATGTGGAAGTGTGTGTGGTGTGTTGTGATCGGATTTGTGAGAAGGGAATTGTGCTGCGTGTTAAGGAATTGATCAGATGGGATACGAACATTCCGAACATAAAAAGAGAAGAAATAAGAATACGGTATAATGTCACGGAGAATTTCATAGCAAGTAAGTAAGTATTTATTTACGAATTATTTACAATTAGATATGAGCTGCTGAATTTGTTAAGGAGTGATTTTAATTATTGGTCAAATTCTAAAAGTTGTTTTATAATATTGAAAAGTTACTCGTAGGTAGTTGATGTTATCTCTGACGGACATCGCAGACAGCGTAACACAGTGGCGTCTTCCGGCGGGCAGCTTTAGGCTGACGATAGTGCGAAGACGGTCAAGAGAAAAAATAGTCTGGTCCATATGGTCGTCTCCTTATATAGAGCCTGATAAACTCACACATTTATAGGTGCGATAGTAATTGAAGCTTCTTCTTCTTCGTGTCAGCGACGTCAAATAAAAGTAATTGAAGCGACCTCTGGTGACGGCGATTCTAATGACACTATGGGACATACAAGGCAAACATTCATAGACATGACATAGATACAGAAATTGGTACAGTTGATAAAACAAAAGTCCACCACATATGTTTTGTATTTGTGTAAAGAGTCAGGAGGAGGAAGAGAGGAATTGCATTTTGAAATGTTTTTTTAGATCATAATTCTGATAATGAAGAATGAAAACTAAATACTGGAAGATCTTTCAAAAGCTTACTGGTGATAAATAGGATCGTTTAATATAGGCAAATCGACACCTTGCGGTAATTGATCACAATTTACCTTAAATCAGAAGAGACAGAAATTAAACCTAGACTTAAAAACTTAATAGAGGATTTAGACCAGTTCCGCCAAATTGGTTTACCAAATGGTCTGGAATTTTCTTTGAAAATTGTGAAATATATTTTGTATACACCCTGTGACAATGATGTGGTGGTATTTCACGGTAGTCAGGTCATTCGGAAGGTGTGGCTCAGTCATGTTCCTAATAATTTGGGCAAAAGGTAATTAGTGTTATGCTGTCGTATGGAAAGCCAAAGCCGTTGTGTTTTGACTGGTGACCCATGAAATGTCTAAGTCACCAACAGAACATCCTAACACGATCCTGAATATAACGTATTAATTAGACATTATCGTATTTTCTCTTAATCACAGAGAGATTTTGAATATTCCATTAAATTCAATCAATTACGTACGTTACCCTACTCTTTTTCTTCTAGGGATGCTTTCTTTCCATTGGTTAGAGTCCCGGAGGAAAATTGCTGCTCTCAAACATTCATTCCTTCTTCTTCGCGACGCAATTCATAACCCTGGGATTCTTGAATGTTTTAACTTCTACGTTCCAAATAAGTACACTCGTGCTCTCAGCCATCCATTGTTTTTGATAAAAAAATGTTCATGAATCAATTTGCGTTTATGTATAAGACACTAGCTATTTAATGTGTAAGAATTGAACCTTAAAGAGTCTCAAGCCTATCAATTATCATCATCATCAGCCTGTGTCCGTCCACTGATGAACGTAGGCTTCCCGCATGAGTTTTCATCCTCATCCTCCGCCTTTCGCATACGATGGTACATTGTAACTATAGGCGGTAACCCATTCAATGTTTTGTCCAAAAACAATATTTTATAACTTCAGTGATCGAACGAGAACTGAGCTTATATTCAACAGTTATTAGTCCCAAAATTACTGGCGAAATAAAAACGGGTAATATTTTGAATTGCATAATTTTGATGGCTTATATTTCTATAACATTAAGGTTTACAACTGACAATACTTGGTGCAATTGCATAATTATAATTTAAATTAATTTTTAATTTAAAAAATATAAGATAACACATACCCTTGATTATATAATGTCTTTTTTCAATGTTTTTACCCGCACACATAAACTAACGTAGGAACAAATACTTATACATACCTATAAAAGCCACTGTCAGATTATAATTTTATCATTATTGAAGATGGTGTCCAGGGAGGCCGAAACATGTAATCGCTTAAAATAAACGTGAATCAAAACTGAATATTTTTAATTTGTTAATTTCTAAAATTAAAATGAATTTAAAATTTTGCTTCTATTTCTATCCATTGTGAAATCTCACACCAAACCGAAATTATTACGTACTTTACAACCGTGCTATAAAACGAGCAGATACGAAGATTCCAAATCCGGAATGAATGGAAGATGTCTGACTGATATGATTAATGACGACAGCTCGTTCTCGCTTTTACAATTTTACGTAAATTTAAATGTGCGTTCAGATTTACGTAACTACGTCATCCCTAAATTCGCCAGCCAGCGAGCTGTACATCGCATAATGCATATTATTAACACCGTAAAAGTGACCTCTACCAGTCTTGAGAATCATGTTATAAACCTAAGAAAGCTCCTCATAATAAAGCTTCATAATTTATTTTATGTAATCGCATGCAGGAGAGAACTGCCGGTCAAGAGCAGTGCACTCTATGACACTCAGCCAGGGAGGCTGGACGCTGCATGCGGGAAACGTATGCTGTGTTCGTGTTTGTATGTGGGTTGGGGAGATTGCAAGTGTATATTTATCTGTTTCTTGAAGAGATCCAGATTGTAGGAAGGAGGAAACACAGACGCTTGAAGAGCATTACAAAGCTTACCTGTTGCATTAAGGAAGGAACTTTGGAAACTGCCAGCTCTTGGTCGACACAGATTAACCGTGTATGGATGTTCGGCAAGTGTAAGATGAGTTTATCGGTTGTGGGTGGGTGCAGGAGGAATTAGTTCTTTAAGTTCAGAAGAGCAGCGTCCGTGGTAATAACGGTAGAAAATACTAAGTGAACCAATCTTACGCCTGTGTTCCATTGATTGCAGGTTATACGTAAGAGTGTCATTGTTTGTCAAACGAATTGCTCTTTTTTGAATGAGTCAATTAAGTTAAGAAGGTAGTAGCAACTTATTGACACAGTTCTGTCAGCTGATATTGTACATGCCTTTTCCCAAGGCTTTCTGCATAAAGAGGTCCATCATAGAATACATATGGTTTCTGATAGCTTCCCGAATGAAAGTCTGGGGACTTATAGAGAAGGCCAATATATACAATATATATATATAATAATGACTCTAATGTGATCATTGTAACAAGTAAACATTGAACGATATGCGGTTGTCGTTCATTTGCTGAAGTTAAGTAACATGCATCTAAACTTGGATGGGTCACCGTTTGTTGGGTTTAACCGACTCTTAAGAACAATTTTTAGGCCCCCAAACAAAAACATAATCTAATCATCCGACCTACTAAAAATATATTAATACAAAACACTGAAATATAGTTGGAAAACAAAAGTAAATTAGCAGGTTAGACGTAAAAGTGTCATTGTTTATTAAACATATTGCTCTTCTTTGAACTGAGTCAATTAAATAATGTTCTGTAGTAGATGGTTTACCATAATGACAATAAACTGCGACTTGATGAAAATATGGTTTTGATTTGTGTTATACTGCTTCAAAATGAAACATTTTTTATGTAACCACTGTAGAAAGCATAATATCTAAGATTCATGGTTATTTATCATTATTCAACATGTTAACCGTAGAATCTAAAATGTCATCATGTGATCTCTTTTTCTTTAACCTCGCCATTTCGCATCATCTGTGTTTGGCACATTCGCCATGTCTGCTTGTCCTGTGCTGCATTTTTGATCAAGCTCAGAGTTTTTAGATACTTGTGTACAGGTAGAGTCCAGGTTGGTGTGGTCTTTCAAGTCTTCTCCTCAGCGTGGGTATGTTGAGGGTTTTCTCCACCATGTGGCCCTCATCTCTCTGTGTCACATGCCCATACCATCTTAGGCGGTTTTTCCTTACCTTTTCAGGTATGGGAGCTACCAGAAATGTACCCCGAATATGCTCATTTTTAAGTCCGTCCACTATAATCACACGATCAAAAAATAATAAATAAAATGTCATCATGTGATATTAGAGGAAATGTGTATGGGTTGAAATAATTCAAGTTAATACGAGTAGTTTAAGCGGATTACACCATAGGTATGCTTTTTAGAATGTTTTCCCAGATTCTGTACTTCCGCAAAAATTTCGTGTACAAACGTATTTACACTCCGGCAGTTGAAATTGGACTGATGTTTCCAGTCTAGGGTTTTGGCTTTCAGGTAAAATTTATTTCAGCTCGATCGGATATATACCTGCCGAATTATGAATCTGAATACAAAACGCTCAACTTTTCAATGCATACTTCTTATAATATATTATATAATATTTTGTCTCAATGAGGTAGAGATATTGGATCAGTGATCAAGACATGGCTACACACAATACATTTATTTTTCAGTGATTGTAATAAAGGTGTCTCAGGCTAAAAGGTTTTTTTTTAATCAGACACGTTCATCATCTTTTTTTGGCCGTTTGGCCCCTGACAATGATTTTTCATGGCGACTTGAAATTGATTACATTTTCATACATTTTCAACAATATTTACAATGTCGTGGTAATGTAAAATATGAAATTATTATATTAATATAAGACAATTCATCCAAATCCCCACTCAACCAATTCTCCATTAGACCAAACACTTATTCAGCCAAATGTCCGTTTTGTCTTTTATCCATTATGTTAAATGTCCATTCGATTAAATGTCCTTTCGCCTAAATGTTTTTCGGACACTAATGCGTTAATAAGTTTTTTTCTAAGCTGTGTCAATCTCCGCGGTATATCTCACGCCACTAAGCCAAACTATAATAAATAAATAATATCATTGTATTATTTTTCGTATTATGAATACAGTACGGTAATATTTTTGTTGGTAAAACTGTCACAGGGTTACATAGGAGGTAGGTGGGCATATGAAGGAAGCCCCCGCTGCGCCTGTACGGGTTGTTTGCTAGCGTTTACTTGAGACGTGTCAATCTTTTGGTTATTCTTCATGCCACAATAAACGCGGCCGCCGCTATAAGAGATTGACGTACAACCTTTTTATTTTAATGTATCAAAAATTTTTATATTTTGCTTTAGGCAGTTTCAAGAAACCTGGCGAATTTAAAAACTCCAACTGCAGAAGACCAGCGACTATATCATGTCAAAATAATATTATTATTATATTAGTATTTGTATAGCGCTCTTTTATGACCGAATGATCATTCCAAAAGCGCTTCTTTGCCTATCTGAGTAAAAAGGTGGGTCTTGCGTCTGCTTCTGAAGGATGCCTCCGCTTTGAGCTCTCTTATGCTTTCCGGTAGTGAGTTCCAGGCCGTTGGCGCAGCGTAGCTAAAAGCCCGATTGCCAAAGACCGTGCTAGGACTACCTCCCGTCAGCTGCAGGGTGCTTCTATTTGCTCTAGCCGATCTGAGTGTCTCTCCACGTGCGCTTATTTCTGAAGGCTTGATAAGTTCTGTCAGATAGCCCGGTGCAGTTCCGTTGAGTGCCTTGTAAGCTAAGAGGCATAATTTATACTGGATTCTAGCCGAAACTCTCAACCAGTGCAGTCGGTGTAGTATTGGAGTAATGTGACAGAATTTGGGCGCGTTGTAGACTAGTCGTGCCGCTGCGTTTTGTAACGACTGCAATCGATTTAATTGTTTGGCTGGCTGGCCTGCGTGCAGTGCGTTGCAGTAGTCCATTTTGGAGACTATAAACGCATTTACCAAACTCTTTGTAGCGTCTCTGGGTAGGCATCTTTTTACCGACCGTATCTGCCGCAGGTTAAAAAATCCAGATTTCACCGTTTTTGTGATATTACCGCTAAGGTTGAGGAACTGGTCAATTTCTACTCCCAGCAGCTTGACGCTTGTAGAAGGGATGACATCATTACCACATATGGCCAATAGCAGCCACTCAACGTCTGCTGCAAACCAATCCACTGGATTGATACTACAAAAACAATTACAGTAGATTTATTTTCAAAGCCTCGATCTTTCGTTTTGAAGGATGTTATAAACGCAAAGTACGATCAAATAGATTATTTGGAACAAGTAGTGTTGAGATTTCAGATTATTGTGGTTTTTACATCGACAAGCGGTTATAGCAGTCCCACACACGTGTCGGCAGCGACCGGCACCACCTCTTTGTGAGACGAGCCAAGCTCAACTGACGCTTTGATGCTCGCCAAAATTTCACAATAACAGTTCATGTCGCTTTATCTCAATGAAATGAAACTTGGAATTGACAGTGTTAACGATTTTATTAGTTTTAATGAAATGTTGTTTCTGTATAGTTTGCCGCCACTTTGCTTCATACCCGGCTGTCATAAAATATAGACGTGTCATCAAATGTGGTGTAAGAGCCTCGCAACTCGCTCGGTATTATCATTTCTTGCCAATTCGGGTCGGCGAATGAATTATTTGCCGGGCGGTATACGCGGAACGTGCTCTCTTCAAACATTCTCACAGCACAACAGACGAGCAATGTGACATTCTTCCCTCGAACCAGCATTTTATATACATTCGAGTCGCATTAGCTCATATCACCCATTTCTCACAACCCTTATAAAGTTTTCAATAATTCTTTTTTGTAATATAAATCATTAAAATAATCATTCTAACATTACCTTTCTTAAGAAAAAAGGACGACTTCACGTCGCCTGGATGGTTATTGGATAATTGTTGGATGTATGAGGAGCAGATGAACAACACACAGACTTTTTCCGAAGCACATTGACATATACAGTGGAACAAAAATAAGAGACGAAAGATCGTGTATCGAAGTTTGTGGCACCAGCCTGCAATGTATAGAGTTGGACATAAAATACTTCCACTACAAAGCTCCATTAACTACGATGGTCTTTGCTTTGTTCCGTAACAGATCTGACTCCGAAAATCTGGTAGTCTGTAAAAAATAATCTATAGTTTATGCTCTACTTTTTCATCCAAGAACTATGCATCTAACTTCAACTATTTACCAACTTTAAGATGCAAGGCTTCTCTCCTTGAGTTTTCACATTCCTTAATATTATCAATCCGAAGCAATTGAAAGCCTGGCAGCTTTACACCGGACCGACTGAATGTGACTGCGGCGTGGAGCAGACCCTGTCACACCTTCTGGAGTATGCGTTGTGTCCGAGTAGCTGCACCCAGGAGGACCTGATGATGGTCGGAAGTAGTGCGATTGACGTCACCCCTTTTCTGGGCAGATAGGATCTGACCCTGATGTTTCCGACAAGATTTTATATGTTAATACGAGTATATCCGAAACATATTTAATCTTTCTGCATATTGGTTTGAGCCGAAAACCATCTATGTTCCCAAGTGGACCTTCAAATGCAGATATGTCTTGAAACGAGGAATGGACAGTGTTAGCTGACTTAGATTTTTCTTCGTAGTATCAATCCAGTGGATTGGTTTGCAGCAACAAAATCTTTTGTAACGCTCTTTAGCTCAGCATAAGAACTGCAACTCATGTCCTCGAGCTCTTGCTGCAAATACTCCCGTCTAGGGTAACCTCTGCAAAGCTAACCGGTGACAATTTGTGGTGACCATATGTTCTAGATATGGAATGGATATGGGACAAAGAAATCTAACATAAAATATTAATAGGTACTTCATCTAGAACTTGATTAATATCATCGTAAATTAGTCGCATGTCAGCTCCCCATGAGGATATCTGTGAAGTGTCGTGTCTATTTTATTTTATAAAGTATTGAAATCCTCCTCTCTAAGTTTGTTATTGAATTGCATGGTGGCGGGATGAGGAGCAGAAGAACAACACACTGACTTTTCCAGAATAAGCTATATTTTAATGATAAACTTTACAAACTTTCGGCCCTAGTGGAATAACATGCCGGGCCGGCCATAATATGACCTCGTCACTGTCGGCACACAACTGACTGGGATCGAGCGCCGTGGTCGGAAACACCCAACACTACAAATGGCAATCTTTATAACTAGTCCTTCTAATGGCATAAGAAATTGACAACACATGCGTGTCCGATGAGCGAACGAAAATAAGGGACGAAAAATTGTATATCGAGGTTTTATGGTACCAGTCAGCACGGACTATATCATGCTGATGTCAGTATCAACGAATACATTTAACTCTGGATATATAAACATCGTATATGTAATATGTAAGAAAAATCACTGCTGAATTATTTTTTCAGGAAAACGTAATCCTGAAATGAAAATCCCTTTACCAAGCATTTATTTCCTCTCATTATATTATATTGAATAGGCACTATGCAAGGCCAGCTATAATGGGCAGGGCATATATATGTGCATACCTTCTGGGGTCCATGTGTCTGCTTTGTCAGTAAACCTTTCGTAATTTATATATCCTTTCTACATCATCTATCTTCAACGGTCGTTAGCAAATTTCAGGATAGCAATCTGAATTCCACTTAGCCTAACAACTGATGCTTAGATACAGGGGAAGATTAGGATATATCACTAAAATGTTGAATTGTACGTTTATTTTTCAAAATTAATACAGATATTTTAATTTTATAATAATGGTTAAAAAATCTTTTTGATATAAAATATTAATTACTAAGCTTACAAAATATATAAGCATACTTAACTATTTTTAATACGTTGATATCAGCATGATGTAGCCCTTGTTGACTGGTACCGAAAACCTCGATGTACAATATTTCGTCTTATTTCTGTTAGATTGTCGTACATGTATGTGTCGCCATATTGGCATTTTGGACAAGTCCGGTCACGGGTGTGACGTTAGTGATATAGATCGTTACTTGCGGCGCTGGTTGTCAGCGACCGCGGCGCCCAGTCAGTCATGTGATCGCATTGCATTGTGGCCCGGCCTGAATGCTGTGGTCCGGGCCAGAAGTTTGGAAAGTTATCAAAATATATGTGTCAACGTGCTTCAGAAAAAGTCTGTGTGTTGTTAATCTGCTCCTCATCTTGCCACCACGCCAATTAAATAACTAACGTAAAGAGAGAAGAAAGTAACACATACAACCTGCCTGGAATACAGCATATCAAGAATCAACCTCGGGAGGAATAACCAAGTCTTTCTTTCCCTCCATCGAACACTTATTGACATGGAAAAAGACGGACTTCGTGAACTTTCATCTCACTCAAGCGTTTACCAGACACGGAATTTTCAGAGAATTCCTAAAAAGATTTGGCCTCTATTTTTGCGACGCATGTCCATGTGATCCAGGCATGCAACAGATGGTGAGACACTCTCTCGTGGAGTGCATCATCCATGAGAACAGGAGACGCATTCTGTGTTGTCGCTTGGGAGTTACTATTTCTTGGGAGGATTTTTCTGAATTGCTGCTTAGTTCTGACGGTCCCTCGCTGATAAACTTCATCAAGGAAATCATCAGAGCTACAAAAGCGGTTAACGAGGCTGACATAGAGTAGGGTCCTACGTTCTTCAACTATTATATATTTTTTTCTACATTTTTTAAAAATGATTAAAAAACCTAAAAAAACACATACGAGTACACTAAGAAACAAAAATATGTACGACAAAATTGTAAAGAAAACGTACATATCTGAAAATAAGTATAATGTAAAGAGTTCAGAAAAAATTAACAAAGTCGGTAGGAATAGAAAATAGTTGACAGCGTAACAGGAGCACATAGTAGAATGTTGGTATTGTAGGACACATAGGATATAGTGGTATTATAGGAGTACATAAATAGTTCTCGAACCTCGAGCGTCGAGCTATGACCGCAAAACTGAGCTACATATACATACCTATAGGAGCAGTTTATAAATACAATGATATTTTAAATATTCATTCATTTAAATTTAATACAGCTTAAATACTTACTTTTTTGCCGGCGGGTGTAGCTAATGGTCAAAGCGTTTGCTTTGCAAGCCAGAGGTCGTGGGATTATAGAAAATAATTTTAATCGATTTCTGGGCTCTAAAATAGCCTCGGTTGGTGTGAATTTGATCCTTCACCTGTAAATTACAGTCATAGCCTATTAATTCAAATTGGTTGGAGACGAAATTCGTCCCGTGAAGACCACCCATTAATAGTAAATACCTGTAATAAAAAGGAGAATGCGTGAATCTCGGGCTGTAGTGTATGACGTTGGCGGATCAACACTCCATATGCAGCGCTTAGCCATATGCAGCATTGTAAGCGTCATAGAATTTCACAGATGCGACTTCAGAATTACTAACACCATCTGTCATTCTCGAGTTCTTTGGAACTGTCCGCTGCACCACTCTGCTCGGATTGCGCTCTTTGAAGTGTCGGCATCAGGTCCGGTCAGATACCAGGATTTCGTTGCTAACAAACGGATTAACGCTGCTTTTGAGCGCTTCTGCGCGTCCGTCTGCAAGAGTGCAGACGCAAGTAATGACTCCTAACTGATGTCTGCCATTCTGCAGAATCCATTTCCCAACCCCACCATTTCCTTATCCATTTCTACGTATTTCGTGGTTAACAACGTGTTACCAAAGAAGGCAATTCGAGACCTTAGACTGAGGTCTATTTGACATCTAACTGATGCACTTAGAATCACGGGAAGGCCTTCAGCCACTCTAACAAGTAGCTTTTTGTGTGCTACCAGTAACGTGTCCCCATCTTGGTCTCTAAACACAGGACGGGACATGGAGGGTTTCCACCAAGCGATCACCATCTGTTGGTATTCTCGTGTAATGTGCTTAAATAAAAAAATATCACTCAAAAACAAAAATTGCAATTATACAACAGCAAAATAATAAATATGATAATATGATATTTTGCATGAAAAACATTTTTATTTCATAAATTTAACATAAATTAAATACATTTTGACGTGCATCTATAAAATGAATTTATTTAAATAAAATAAACAACAATAATAATGTTTCTTATTCATTTCCCTCACTAAGTATTATTACAATCTTCTTTTACATGGATACATAACATATACATATTTATAAGCCTTTCAATTATTCAACATATTCTTTAATAATGAACATAGGACGCAGGTGAAGCACCTTTCAGTACCTTATTCAAACATTACGTATTCATTTTCTCAACGAATACTCTGCAGTCAAATTTATTTTTCGAAAAGAAAAACCATATTACTTTTTATTATTGTACTATAATAAAACCTGAATTTTTTTAAATTGAAGAGACCAGGATAGTAAGCGAACTACTTGAATATTCTTAATAGAAAAATAAATTAAATACGAGCGTTATCCGTAAAATAAGTTTCCCAGTGCTTGCAGTGCACATTGTAAAACCTGTATAATTTCATGAATGCGTACAATTTTGGAATGTTCAGACTTTCACTTATTTTTCTACATAGTCGCTACTGCGGTCAATGCATTTTTGCATGCGGTATACGAGCTTTTGAATGCCCGAGTCAAAAAAATCTGCCGCCAAGCCACGCAGATACCTGAGAACCGCTTCTTCCAGCTCTTCTCTATCTCAGAAATGCGTTCCACCTGGATGTTTTTTCATATCAAGAAAGAGATGGTAGTCACTTGAGTCACTCACACAAGTCTGGGCTGTAGGGTCGGTGTTATTACCCCATCCAAATTTTGTTAATGGATTTCTACCAGCGCAATGTTTTTTACAGACAGGAAACGGATCATTGAGCGCAGCTCACACCTGGCGGGCGAAGCGAGGGGGGATCCATCACGTACGGCTGCCAAACCAAGCTGAGCTCCACAGGCAGCTCGCTAGGGAAGAGATTTGGAGTGGGGGGCTAATTAAGCTAATCGAGCTTATATTTCACATATAAACAAAACTCCTCTTCAGGTGCTCTATTGTGTTTTAATTTATGTCTAAAGGGTTTCTAATTACTTCTTAGAGTGTTAGACTTATATTCGACAAAATTACTAAAACTTTGCGATGTAAATGCGTAGAAATTTAACACTTAAATACTGTTTCAAAGTATTATGAAATTAACGATTTATTATATTGATAGCTTATGACAAAGTCGTTTTCTTATCGAAAAATCATAACAAGATTTAAAACATTTTCTTTATATCTATATCTTAAAATACAGATTTAAGAGAGTTGTAAAATATAAATGCATCTAATACAAAGTTGGTCAACGTTTACTTGGACCTCTTTGCCGTTTGAAAGCCACTAAATTCAGCTTTCAGCACATCCATGAATCTTTCAGGAGCCAGATTCGAATGTTCAGTTCTCTTTGACAACTCTCCAGGCAAGATGCAAGCCGTGGCTTCCATGAATACTGCATTTCTGTAATTATTTATTCTCATACTGGTGCCATTGCTCTAGCCGCATTTCATGAAACATTTTGTGAGCTTTTGCTCGTAACTGGGACATGGCACATTAGCAAAATGTTCCCCTTGAATACAAATTACTGGTTAATTAAAAAATGGAGAATTGATGATTTCACTAATTTTTTTAAAATGTGATATATCGTGTAGATTTATGTCACCAAATATATGAAAATACCAACAAATGGTTTTTTCAATTATTTTATTTATTTGCTTCAATAATATTACAAAATATTTTTCTTAATTCATTATTGAAGAATTTTTACTAATAAGTGTATAAGTGTGGCCCTGTGAATGTATTGACACATTTAGTGTCAATGACCTCACACCCAGAACAAGCGTTAGGAGACTCAATGAAATTAGTTGACTTGTAACAACAAAAACCCTGTCATAAGTATATCATGATTGACACACAAATAACAAGGCATTATTGTCACAACATCAAACGTCCAACATTTTGCATCCATCAACGCCAGCACTGAATCTGAAGTAATATTACACCAAATATGTCAATATCTTCACTTAAGCTGGTTTCAACTACTGTTCACTGCGATTCTTTCGTCTTACGCGTATCCAGGGTTGAACGATGGTCTTTTCAGGCCACACTTCAGGCTCCATGAGAGACTCCAGTGAAGTCGCGATGACCCCGACTTTGAAAGAAGTTGACAGCGTCCGTCTGCTGATAATCCTCCTGATGGTCATCCAAGAGGGATTGAATGCAGCGGTCGCTGCCAAGAAGCTCTGCAAGTCAAGTTATAGTGATGCTGAAGTCTAATCTGTGGGATTCTATACCGCTTATCAAGCTACATATAGCTAAGCGCTGCATGTGGAGTGTTCGCCAAAGTCATACATTCACGCAACAACTAACTATACAGAAATTCACTATGAATGAGTGGCAGAATGACTTTCGCCTATCATCAATTTTGATTTAAGCTCCTTGCTGAGCTACTTAAATCCAATAAATATTGCCTATTTTGCTTATTAAAAAAAAAAGAGCTTTAAAGCTATCTATATATATATTAAGGTTATCAACTAACAGTACTTGTTGAAACCGTATAATTATAGTTTTAAAAATTAATAAATTCAAAATATTTAATTTTGATTCACATTTATTTAAACTGATTACATGTTTCGGCCTCCCTGGAGACCATCTTCAATAAACACCATCTATATACGTCATACGCAAAGAAACTGTAAATACAATTTAATTTTTAGTAATAATTTGAGCCGCCTGTAGAAAGATTTACTTCAGGCCTCAATAATCTCGTTATAATCACTCGATTAAAAAAAAAAAGATTAACAAATCACTCTCAAATCACCCCAAAATAGGCCTCGGATGCCACAGATATCCTCTTTGAAAGTACACGCAATTCTGCTCTGTATGTTGTCGGAAACCATATATGTTCCCAAGTGGACCTTCAGGTGCAGATATCTCCTAGAACGAGAAATTGACCGTGGCAGCTGACAAAACTAAATGGCGAAAATTTATGGCCATAAGTTCCATATATGGAAAGAAGAATAGTTGTACATATTATCACAGCCTTGTGAGTTGATATTATATTTTAATGGAACAAATAATGTACACATCACTACTCAACTTTTGTAAGCCAAAGATTCTCAACATAAAAAATGGCAGCTTAAAACGTTGCACAAAGCAAATCAAATTTCGTGAAACTTAAGTATTTTGATTCTCGAACTCTCAGCGGTTTCCTTTGACAATTTGCCGCTCAGTTAAGGATACTCAAAGCAGCTTCAGCATTGGAAACTCTCTTCTGTCTGGCAATAGATGTAGAAATCTCTGTCCCCATTCACAACGACCCTCAGCAATTTGCTTTGAAACTCACCGCTAGTTGCATATATCATCACTTCTTTGACTCTCGTGTATAACCCTAATCAGATCCTTACGTACAGAACCATTACTGATTCTATTTACAAGTATCAATCCAAATGTTAAAGCTTTGATAACAGCTTGATATAGCTCTTTTAGGCCGATGCCGAAAAGCCTCGAAAAATGATCTTTTGTCTCTTATTTTTGTTCGCTCGCCTGACATGAACATTTAATAATGTTAGTTTTAATAATATCTATAAAATTACACGGCGTTTGCGTACGCCATTTTATTTGTTATGACAGTTTCTCCATTTCTCCATTTCATGATGATTCAACTGTCATCTTTAATTTGTTTTTTTTTTGCCGTTATTATCATGGCGGCGCTGCATGTCACAGTGTTCCGGAGCTGTCGGTTAACTCTCGTCCGGCCGGCGAAACGCCATACCGGTCGGACGAGGAAATCAAGTCTTTGTTAAAAATAAATGCGAATTGTGCGTCAAAAACAAGTTCTGTGTTTTGTTAATCTGCTCCTGCATTCTTCCCTCACGCGACAACGTAACGAACCCGCGACTTGTCGTCTTTTTAAAGACGGGATATCAGCTTTAACTATTGAATACAGCATTATACTAGAACTTTAGTAAAAATATACATTGCATTTAATAATAAATATTTATTTATTTATCTTGTTTTTACATGGATAACGTTGAGTATGACCTATTTTTATTATGGTTGCAGTTTCGACTAACTGGTTGCCTTTTTCAATCCGTCACTGTCAATATTCAACTAGTCTGTATGCTTATTTCGCAAGTGCTCGAACACATTTATGCAGGAGAGTGGATCTCAAAGTTGGTACTAAAAACATAAAAAATATATATATTATTGTATTATTTACCTTAATTATTATCAACATAAAAAAATATTTTTGAGGCTCAATTTCATGTAATTATAATTAAGTATTTTTTTTAACCCTTTCGTTACGGCTCGGTGGAATACAAATTACACTGTCAATACGGGTGAATTTTTCAAAACATTTTTTTTTTCTTAAAACTAGTATTTGAAGCATAAATGTACTTATCTGTCCTATTTTCATAAATCACATTGGTTCTTCTATCCTTTATCTATCAGACGATGCATAAAAAACTATTATATTTAACAAACGTTCATTATGAAACTCGATACATGTGGTGGCATTGACACATGTGGCTAACAGAAAAATCGCTACCGTGACGAAACCTAACGATATTTATTTACATGCTTTACAGATTATTGTAAAGAATATACGTAGGTTGATAAGGGGAATGAATGCACTTCCAATTTCCTACCGTAGATGTCACAATGAGTACTGAAAGTAACAAAACGATATATCTCGTCAACCGATGTCAACGGTCAGGGAATCTTTGACGGCATATGCCGATAACCGATGCGAAATGGTTTATCACGTTTTCTTCTTTATTTATCTGAATAAAGGTAGTAATGCTTGGCTTACAAACGTAATCTCTTTATTTATATAAAGAGCTGTCTCATATTTCCATTAAATCAACAAAATTGCTGTATCATCAATTTTCATACGTTCTGCCCCGTTCCATTTTAGTGAATGGCTATTTATAAATAACATTAGTAATGCCTGTTAGCAAAGCACTTAAATATATATCATTCATATTATATTCAATTACCAATAATGTAATTATAAATGTAAAATAACACTATATAAATGTTCTAAAGTAAATGAAACTTCTTTAACGTGTAAATTATAAATTATCTATAATTAAAAAAACACAATTATTTAATTTAAGTAATAAATAATATTATAAACTTCGATTCCTGAATACTCGTAAAAATAATATTTTATCGTACTTTTTCCCATTTCTGTTCCTTATCTGGAACATGTGGTCATCACAATTTGCCAGCACTTAGTTTTGTCGGCTGTCAATGTTTATTCCTCATTTTAGATTAACAACACAAAGACTTTTCTGAAGCACATTCATATATATCTCGAAAACTTTACAAACTTATGGCCCGGACCTAGTCACAGCATTCAACAGGTCGGGCCAATAACAATACGTCCTTTTTCGCGGTCGGCACACAACTGACTGGTCACACAGCGCCGCCAGTGGCAATCTTTGTAACTAACGTCACACCGTGACCGGTCTTGTCTAAAATGCCAATGTGGCGACACATACATGTACGACAAGCGAACATAAATAATAGACGAAAGATTGTATATCGAGGTTTTCGGTACCAGTCAGCAAGGGCTATATCATACTGATGTCATTATCTATAAACAAAAATACATATACGAATATTTTTTTGAACGGATTATGAAGTATTTTGTGGAGTTGTTAAAAAAGCAGTGAAATACAATAAATGACTGATGATTTTCTTTATATTGTTACAGATGAAAGTGCTACGAAGTCAAGTATGGTGAGTCAGGACGTCGAGCGTTGTTTCAAGAATGGTTCCAGCTGAACCATCGAGTCCAGCATGAGCCTTCCTGAAGCGGAGGGGCGTGAGGACAACGGGACCTCTTGCGATCAGCCCGCAAGAAAAACCAATCCATCATCAGATCCAGAAGTCAATGGATCCTCAACACCGGAATCCAAAATACACGAAGAGCGACAACCCAAAGCAACACGACAGCCAAACGATCTCCTCAGACTTGTCTACGAACTACCCACAGATTACGCGGACTCGGAATGGGATGCTAAAGACAAGAGCATCTCAAAAAACGAAGATAGAGACTACACCATCAAGTTGACACCCAACAACGACGCCAAAGGCGGTACAAACAGATCGAAAGTAGAAGAAATATCAAACAATATAATCAACGTTGCAACAAGCGTTACTTTAAAAGACGTAATGAATTCCGGAAGCGGTTTACGGACGCATAATAAAATAGGGTGCAGTGATCACGTAGAAATAACAGATAACGCGTTCTTAGGCGGAACTGACGACGAAGTGTGCAGTGTGTCTAAAAATAATGGATTCAGAAATCAAACCATCAATGTGACTAAGTGCGTAAGTCCGGTGCTTTTGAGCAGTCCTAATAAAGTGTCTCTGCATAAGAATACGCTCGTGCTCAATATGTCACCTGTGAAACAGTCAATCAACAGTGAAGTATCGAATAGCAGTGTTAAAGAGAGGCACAGCTTCTCAGGATCACCCAGTCATCTTCCGGTGTCTCCGTTAGGCATTTCTACAAGTCCGGGAGGCTGTGTGAGAAATTACTCTACAAGTCCGATAGATCTGTCACCTTTTCCGGTGTCCGATGTGTCTGACGAAGAGATGGAAGCTTTCAACGATGCGTTGAACAGCAATCCTGAACTTTTGGAGAAATGGCTGAGAGAGAGGGCGACGCCGGATATCTTGAGGCGGGTTCACGCTATTTCAGAAGCTCCTATCGTCAATTCTGGTTCCAAAAGAACTTCTGTTACTTCGGAATTGTTTCAGCTTTGGCTGGCTTCCTCTCCTGTTAAGGTAAGAATATTTTATATTTTTTAGTTATTATAGAATAAGGGACACACAAAAATTAAATAGAATATAAACACGTAAGTGGTTTAAATTAATTTGATTACAACAATATTTGTCTGTCAGATCCACTAAAAACATCGTCGCTATTTATTTCTAATAACTCAGCCAAACATCGGAATCAGTGGATAAATCCTTAAAACACTAGGCTTTTTTCTCTTTTTCTTGGTATTTGTTTCATTTTTGTGCTTAGATTTTCGTTTTGATGGACCAGCTTCAATATTCATGGTTGAAAATTTATACCTTAATTGAATAGCGAAAAAACACAAAAATAAAAACGTTTTTAAAAATCCGCCACTAAATACGTTTAAAATGAACATTCTTCTTCTTCGTAGTATCAATCCGGTGGATTGGTTTGCAGCAACAGAATCTTGCATCTCGATCTCCATTCCTCTCGGTCCTCCGCAACCCTTTTCAGCTCAGCATAAGCGCTACAATTCATGTCCTCGAATACTTGCTGTAAATACTCCCGTCTAGGGCGCCCTCTACAGTTTCTACCCTCAACCATCCCCTCCACAATATCGTGAAGAAGACCATCGTGGCGCATGATGTGACCAATCCATCGGGCTCGCCTCTCTGAGATGGTTCTTATTAGGTGCCTATCTTCCTTGATTATCCTGAGAACCTCATTGTTCGTGACGTGGTCTCTCCAGGAAATTCCGAGAATTCTTCTGTACGACCACATCTCAAAGGCCTCTAGTCTTTTTTTATCACTTTCAGATAAGCACCATGTCTCACAGCCGTACATTAAGATGCTCCAAACAAGTGTTTTGGCAAGTTGCTTGCGGAGCCCTAAAGTAATATTCTTTGACTCAAGAATTTTGGCTTTTTTATTGAAAGCTAGCCTTGCTTGATGTATTCGACTGTTGACTTCGCTTTTTGTTCTGGCATCCCAGGTAATCGTACTTCCAAGGTATACAAATTCTTTTGCATCTTTTAGGGGTACTCCTAGCATTGATATGTTAATTTTCTGCTGCTCATTGCGGCTTACTCTCATGACTTTGGTTTATTATAGCAAAAAAGTGCAAAAACAACTCAATTAAGAGCGCTCGGTTGCTAGCCGTCAGTCTGTGTCTGCTCGAGGTGTTAACAACACGTCATTCCTCGAGCAGACCGAAAGTTTGTCAACATTTTAATTAAATATATGTGCTTCTGAAAAAGTCTTTATGTTGCTCAACTGCTCCTCATTCCGCCACCACGCTATCCGATAACCATCCCGGCGACAAAAAAACGTCTTTCCTTAAGTAAAGGGGATGTATACATATACATTATAAATTGATTAAATTATATTTTAGAATACAGAAACATCATATAAATAGGCTTCTCCAATATTTAAACTGCTCGCATCGTACCTGATATATGTCGTGTAAGATTCCCTTACCGTTGACATCGGTAGCCGTGTTATATGGTTTTGCTACTTTATTAGAATAGTTTTTTATGCATCATCTGATAGCTAAAGGTTACAAGAACCAATGTGATTTATGAAAATGGACCAGATAAGTACATTTATGCTGCAAATACTAGTTTTATAATTGACAGTATAATTTGTGTTCCACCGAGCCGTAATGAAATGGTTAAAAACCAGTCCACGCACTTGAATATTAAAAAGAAGTGATTCTAAAAATACATTTTGAAAAATATTTATTTCACAGAAAAAAGCCAAGTTGAAGTTATATCTTGAACGTATTTTTTCTTCATTTTTTATTCGCTTCTTCTCCGTAGGATTCTATAGACAGTTTACTATGGCAGCTGAGTGGTACTTGGTCGGCCACCTCATTAACAGCTCGCAGTTAGGAACAAACACTGTATGTGCGAGTATGCTGGTACAAGTACCCTGAAGTTTACTGTAGCGTTATGCGGGCGAGGGAAACACGTAAAATGCAAGGTTTAATGGAATAATGGAATGGCGTTATTTGTGTAAAGATATATCGCTTTCAGACAATGTCTACGTGTTACATAGTTTTCATATATTTACGTATTTGTTGTATGGCATACTTTTTGTGAAACCTTTCGTCGTATAAGACAGTGCTCTGTAACCTTTTCTCATCTACGGCAAACTATATTTCTTCCTTGAATTCCGCGGCACACCAGAGTTCTTGCAAACTAAAAGAAAAAATAATATTAATTAATTTGATTAAATGTACAAAAAATGTATGTACAGATTGACATCAGCATGTCCCTTGCCGACTGGTACCGAAAACCTCGATATATCTGGAGGACTAGTTATATAGATCACCGCGGCGCTGGGTGTCACCGGCCACGGCGCCCGCTGCCCAGTCAGTTGTGTACCGACCGCGACTAAGTCGTATTATGGCCGATCCGGCATGTTATTCCGCTAAGGCCGGAAGTTTGTAAAGTTTATCATGAAAATGTGTGTGCTTCTGGAAAAGTCTGTGTGTTGTTCTTCTTCTCTTCATCCTGCCACCACGTAATTCATTATAGAACTAAGAGAGAAGGATGTCTAAATTTAATGTGGAGCGAGTAGAAAGCATACCACGCAGTTGTCTATCTGCATAAGTAGCCGTTGTTTTCAAATCACTCTAATTTTTGATCTAATAAAATGATACATACATACAATTCTGCATCAAATTTCTCTCATCAATTTGTGGAGAAAAACAAACTGCAGACGCTGGGGTTCGAACCACGAACTATGCACCTCAGTTCTGTTCTATGCACAGCGCAGTCGACCATGACTATTCTCCGCCTCAATGGAGTGGAGAGAATTAACGTATTTATATCATTGTTACTTTCGTTTTATGACAGATGGCGCTTTGCTGTAAATTTAATGTACGTATTTTTCTATTACTAAAATTCAATCAATCAAGATTGATGAGAGAAATTTGATGAAGTTTTGTATGTGTGTGTCAATTTATAAAATATTGATATATTATCTATAGAGGATTTAGAGTATTGAAAAATATTCTAATAAAAAATAAAATAATCCTAATAAATTATTATATATTTATAAATACAAAAACATAGTTTTATCGCCATTTTCCTAAAATAGTACCTTAACAATAAATAATTTCGTAGGTTTTCACGACCAGCTTTGGAATTGTAGCTTTTTGGTTGAGCCATTGAAAATATTTGGGAGAAGAATATATTTAATCGCCACGCACGGCTTAGCGCAAAAACAACAATTTCATAATAGATTTCCGCAATTTATGTTTTATTTATCATAAAAAGTTGTTTACAAAATAGCTTTGTTTTGTATCAACACGATATTACTGAAAGGCTAGCATAAACACTTCATAAAAAGTTATCGCCTTATGAAGAAGAGATCTTGCGCATTTGAAAAGTTTCTGGGAACATTAAAATATAATCGGCATTTTTAAAATGGAAGAATTTTGCGATCGCGGAACCCTGGGAAGCATTTTGCAAACTTATTTAAATTCCTCTTCGGGGAATAACTTCAATTTTTACTGCGCACTTGTATTTTTCACCAGAATCAAGTGAATTTTATAATATTTCAAAAAAATTGTTGTGTTATGTGTGAAAAAAGACATTAATATCCTCCTCTCTTATTTCGATATCGGTTTACTGGATGACAGGATGCAGGATCAGGTTCACAATATAAAGAACTTGTTTTAGTTTCACAATCCGCGTTTATTTGTCAAACAGTTGCAACAAAAAGACCGTTATGGCACACGCCATTTAGGCGTGCCCATCACGGTCGCGAGCGTTGTTCGACTGCCAGCTCATGGTGCGCTCTGACATCTCAGCGCTGCCAACTATCACTTTTTTTTTTTTTTGGGGCCATAGGCCCCCGGGCCGGTCGCCTTGTACCTGCGCTCATTGGGAGCACTTACCAAGGCATTGTTTACAGAGTACTTTCTTGTTGAACAAGTAATCGACTTTGTTGAGCAACACCAAACGTGGGTGTAAAAGTTAGTAGTTCAGACGTTAAAAATTTGACTTTTTGGCTTCTTCGTCGAAGGTCGCCGCAAATACAGAAAATGCATGGTAGTTGGGCTCCGTAGATATGAGGTCGATATATCCAACCGGTCCAGGCTTCTGTTGGATTACGCTAAAGAGCCTTTGCCTACTTAAGTCTAATATTGGGCAATGCCACAGAACGTGTTCCGCGTCCTGCAAGGGGCTGCCGCATGGGCAGTCTGGACTATCAACGAGGCTAAGCTTGAAGAGTTTAGCCTTAAAATTGCCGTGCCCAGTCATGAATTGACTAGTCCAATGGTTTGCCAACTGTCACTGCAGAAAAAAGCTAATTCAAGATGACAATGGTACTAACAGGAAATGGGCCCACTGTCATAACAAATATTTTGGAGTATGCAAACACCGCTTAACATCATAAAATTAAAACTAACATTAAATGTGCATGTCAGGCGAGCGAACATAAATAAGAGACAAAAGATCGTTTTTCGAGGCTTAACGGCATCAGCCTAAAAGTGCTATATCAAGCTGATATCAAGATAAAAAAACGATATTGTTAACATTAAGGTTATCAACTGAAAATACTTGTTGAAACTGCACAATTATAATTTTAATTTAATTTTAATTAAAAAATTACACATTAACAAAATATTTAGTTTTCATTCACATTTTTTTAATGATTACATGTTTCAGACTCCCTGTAGACCATCCTCAATAATTTGTGAGTTATATGGGTATGTACAAGTATTAGTTCTTACTTGAATACACACATATTGACAGATTGTATATGTGTGTGGGTTAAGCCACTGAAAAAAGAGATTATAACCCTTTATCTATACCACTTGATTTTATAATATATTTTTTCAATGGCTTAACCCGCACACATATACAATCTATAAATATGTATGTACTAACGTAGGAACTTATACTTGTACATAGGTATGTACCTATATAGGTCACTACCAGTTTATAATTGAACCATTTTTGATGATGGTCTCCAAGGGAGTCCGAAGCATGTAATCATTTAAAATTAACGTGAATCAAAAGTAAATATTTTTAATTGTTTAATTAAAATTAATTTAAAATTATAATTATGCAGTTTAAGCAAGTATTTCAGGTAGATCGTTTATTGTTTGTGACCCGGGGCGAAAACCGAAGCTGCCAATCATTTGTCTTAAATAAATTACAATATGCTTCTCGAACAGTTGCTTGTGTTGCTCATCTACTCCTCATCCCTCCACCACGCGTCCTGATTACGATCCCGGCGATATGGAGTCATTCCTGTAGTGCGCATGTCAATGCGAAATCGGCAATAACTTTAAAAATGTTTTTTAAATTTTATACTGTAAAATGTACAAGCAGGTACACAAAAGTTACAAGTACCATAAAGTACTACGGCACTTTAGCCATAAAATTATTTATTTTCATTGACTCGTAACAACATTATCGGACGAGCATTGTAGTCCGCAATAACCTTATCTTTGTAACCCAGTTCAAAATATTTTCACATACCGGTAGGGTAAAAGTATCAGTTCGCTTGGTGAAAAACCTCCCTGTTCTGTTCTGTTTTTGGACACCAAGATGGAGACTCGTTATTGGTTGCACGCAAAAGCTACTTGTTAGAGAGTTGCTGAAAACCTTCCCGTTATTTTAGGTGCATCAGTTCGATGTCAAATAGGCTGCGAAATTAGTAAATTACACCGAGTCTCGAATTGCCTTCTTTGGTAACACATTGCAAAACCACGAAATACGTGGAAATTGATGGAAACTCGCTTGGTGAAAACCCTCCCTGTCCTGTCCTATTTTTGAAGACCCAGATGGGGACTCGTTGCTGGTTTCATGCAAAAAGTTACTTATTAGAGAGTGGCTGAAGGCTTTTCTGTGATTCTAGGTGCATCAGTTAGATGTCAAATACACCTCAGTCTAAGGCTGCGAAATTAGTATACTACAGCGAGTCTCGAATTGCATTCTTTTGTAACACGTTGCTAACCACGAATAACCTGGGAATGTATGGAAACCCTCTCTGCCCTGTCCTATTTTTGAAGACCCAGATGGGGACCCGTTACTGGTCTCGTGATTCTAAGTGCATCAGTTACATGTCAAATGCACCTCAGACCAGATATCGAATATCTATAAAGGTTTGATGAAAAATATTTTTATTACGTATCCGTTCCTAGTCCTATCTCCTCAAATAATAAAAAGACATTTGTGTTTCTTTTTTATCTTTAAATTTACTTGTATATATCGATTGTCCAAAAAATAAACATTAATTAGTAAATAAACTTATAAAATATAAGATTTTCTTGAAACATTAAATTAGCAAGCATGTGATTCGCCAAAAATCGTACATAAAAATCTAAATAATAATATTTTGAACGACGCAATATTTTTCACGAATTTATAAATCCATTTTTGGTCTGTTATTATACTTGTATATTGTACTAAAACATTTAATTTCAATAACTTAATTTGTCTAAAGATATAAATGTTTGCTAACGCAGAAGGGTAGTTGGAAGTTATTTCGATTTTTTCGATCGACAATTCTTGATGGAAATCCATAATATCAGATATAAATAAAATAGGATCATTTTAAAATTTTACACACAAAGAACAAAGGCACTAAACTCTCAAATTTAGAAATCCTCGAGATCAATAGAGTTAAATTGGACACAAATATAAACCTTATTAATGATAAAATTATATTTGCTACTTCCCTTCTTTTGTACGCGATAAAACGTTGATGTTACTCTGTACATTTTTGTTTCAGCTAAAATATCAGCGGATTTTCTAACGCCATTAACAGTATCATCAATAAATGATATATCTACTTAGAATTGTATAGCTTCCCCATCTATTTTTGGATTGTTTAGTTTTTATATTTTTTTAAATTATCTAGAATTCTTACTTAAGTACATTTTGATGTAAGTGTTTGTTATTTTTTGATGGCCTTTGTAATTATACATATTATTTTGTTGTGACATCAACGAATTCCCTTATATATTAATGATTTCCAAAAAACATATACCCATCACACAAGCCAACAGTCACTTTACTAACTGAATTGAAAATGACCATTGGACCTGGCTGAAACATGTCGTCAAAAAAATATATTGTGGAATAAATGATAAAAAAGAATTTATTTATATCTGGTAGTAGTAAGAAGTCAGTCATACATTTTCTATAATTTTGAAGATCACAGCGGTAAAATGAAGCTCGACAGTCTATATAAATGACCGCACATAATCCGCGGCGGAGGAGTTTAAATTAAGATGGCTACTACGGTGTGGTTTACCCAAGTACTATAATATTTCAACGATTTTCAGGTAACCGCCAAGTTACGGATCTAACAATGTGATACAATACAAATTAAATTTTACGAGAAAAGTTTTGCGAGATCAAGGGAATTATACCCTTGTAAAGCTTATCTTGATTAGGGTAATATTTTACAACTTTCCACATATCATATAACCCACGACTATAGCATATTGAAACAGTATTGTATGAACAAGAAGGAAGAAATAATTTACATATAATCCTCTAATTAGTAATTTTATGGAGACACTATGAAGTCCTCAGTGGTTATCTAATTCAAATACTATAATGTTTTATAGAATTATAAAATTATTATTATTATATTAGTATTTGTATAGCGCTCTTTTATGACCGAATGATCATTCCAAAAGCGCTTCTTTGCCTCTCTGAGTAAAAAGGTGGGTCTTGAGTCTGCTTCTGAAGGATGCCTCTGCTTTAAGCTCTCTTATGCTTTCCGGTAGTGAGTTCCAGGCCATTGGCGCAGCGTAGCTGAAAGCCCGATTGCCAAAGACCGTGCTAGGACTACCTCCCGTCAGCTGCAGGGTGCTTCTATTTGCTCTAGCCGATCTGAGTGTCTCTCCACGCGTGCTTATTTCTGAAGGCTTAATAAGTTCTGTCAGATAGCCCGGTGCAGTTCCGTTGAGTGCCTTGTAAGCTATAAGGCATAATTTATACTGGATTCTAGCCGAAACTCTCAACCAGTGCAGTCGGTGTAGTATTGGAGTAATGTGACAGAATTTGGGCGCGTTGTAGACTAGTCGTGCCGCTGCGTTTTGTAACGACTGCAATCGATTTAATTGTTTGGCTGGCTGGCCTGCGTGCAGTGCGTTGCAGTAGTCCATTTTGGAGACTATAAACGCATTTACCAAACTCTTTGTAGCGTCTCTGGGTAAGCATCTTTTTACCGACCGTATCTGCCGCAGGTTAAAAAACACACATAATTCAATCAAATGTATGAAAAAGTATAAATGGACAAGTATCTCAAACATTAATGAATATTATGACGTGTAATTTGGCGCAAATGTCAGTGACAGAAGTGCCAACATAAAAATAAAAATATTAATTCGAATTGCTTAGCCGCGAAATTTAAATTCAAATTTTCCGGTATTTTTGGCTCACAGTAGTATGTTGAATACATTACATCAATACTTCCAGGATAACGGCTCTTTCCCTCGGACGTCTAGTTTTGCAGGATCGGTTTTTTACTGGATACCACAAAAATCATACCTGTTCACACACAGAAGTTTGCATCCTGTTTTTTACGGAATATCATTGGCAGTCGTAGAAGAAAATTCAGACGCAATGGACGTGAATATCCAGTAAATAACCGTACGCAGAATGCTAGTGGGAACACTTTCATTAAACTATGTACGTTAGTAAACAAGATATCGTTTTTTACTGGATTCAGTCGTCCGGTTTGTAGTGGCAAAGCCGCACAGAACATTTCGAACGGATCGGATTTTTACGGTATCCTGCAAACCGAATGCTCATGTTAATGTTACCCCAGTAGCACGTATACTACTAAACGTGATCCTGTTAAAAACCAAACCCGCAAAAAATGGGACATTGCCTTGGGAAAGGGCTCTTACAATGTGATTCTATTATTTGAAAGTTTGTCCATGTATAGATATTTTTAATTTGTTCGGATGATAAAGCCTATTAGGGTATTTGGTTCAAAGGGGGCTCTCAACCTCATAAATACGAGTATATCTACTGAGTTTTATTATTACGTACATGGCAAAGTAGAGTTGCCTACGCTGTTCGCTAAAACTGGCAGTCGTTAAATAGACTCGTTAAAGATTTATCCTCCGCCCTTCCCTCTATCTGGTATCTTTGTCCAGCGAAACCCTGATTAAGTGCTCATCATTTGTGACCTTTGCTTATAACGTCCTCTTCAGGGCTGCCAGATATTCGATTATATAGAAAAAAATATATGGATTTTAAAATATTTATTAGAATAATAAAATGATATATTATATATAGAATACTAGTTTCAACGCAAGTCAGTCTAGGCATAGCAATGGCGCAGTTCGCCGAGCGGTATGAATACCTGGGCATATTTGGTTTCCAAGGTCCGCGGTTCGCATCCCGCTTCTGCCGTTATTTTTGTGCTTGGATTGACGCGTTGAAAAAAAGAATTTTATGTATAGTATATGTATATTTAAGTAATAATAATATTGTAATATAGTCAATGATCTATAAAAGTAGATTAGAATATTGAAATAATAAAATAATATTCTAATAAAAATTAAAAAATTCATATTAGAATAATATTTTATTTTTTCAATATTCTAATCTACCTTAATAGATTATTGACTATATTACAATATTATTAGTAATTAAAAATACACATACTATAAATCAAATTCTTAATACGTTCAAAAATTCAATCTATAGTTCGGTTCGAGACCCGAGTGGTATTTACTAAAATAAACAGACTGTCGGAAAGTAATAATATTAAGCTTGTGAATAAATGTTGACTGATTGAATGATGAATAATAATAATATACACACTCTGAATATAAACTATAGAGACATCTATCGTTATATGATGGTAACAATGGTACAAATACAACTTATTCCATGCAAAGGTACGGGCAGGAGATGGTCGAGTGGTCTAGGGTAATGAACTTGGGCAACGGTTGGTTCCAAGGATCGCAGGTTCGCATCCCGCTTCTCCCGATATTTTTTCTGAACGAATTGATGCGTATTGAGAATTTTATGTAAAGTATGTGTATATTTAATTACTAGAAAAAAATATAGTTTTACTTGCTTCTTACCGCTTCAGAAAGTATTGTTTATCTGGACATGGGGATGCATAGTACTAAACATTCTTGCATTAAGAGCCCTTTCCCACGGCAACGTACAGATTTTTTCGCGTTCGATTTTCTGCAGGATCTCGTTTAGTAGGATACGTGCTACTGTGGTAACATTCACACGAGCATTCAGTTTGCAGGATACCGCGAAAATCCGATCCGTTCGGATTTGCCACAACCAACCGGACGACTGGATCCATTAAAAAACGGTATCCAGTTAAGCTACGTACATAGTTAAATGAAAGTGTTCCTACAAGCATCCTGCATACGGTTCTTAACGAGATTACGAAATTATTTTTGTTAATAAATATATACATACAATTTAACCTCAAATTTTATACGGATCAGTTCATTCAGAAAAATATCGGCAGAGGCGGGACGCGAACCACGAGCCTTGGAACCAACCTTTTCTCTTGTTCATTACCCTAGTCCACTCGACTTTCTTCTGCCTTAATTATTTTCGGCTAATTTCCGCACGTGTCTTCGCTGTGCTTACTTTTTGCTGTCATCCATCCTAGTTTTTGTTCTCGGGTAGTTCGCTTAAGGTTCTCGCGCAGTTTTTCTGTTGCAAGTCATTAATTTCCCGCCGTTTCCCGCTTTTTCCCGCCCATTGTTGACTCCGCATCAGCGCGGAGAACATTTTCATACATCACGGGCCTGAAAACGGGAAAGCCGAGCGGAATAATCCGCCTGAAATGTTTATTGCGTGAAGTTTTTGGTACGACGCTTTTCATGTGAAAAAAAACACATAAATAAAAAAAATGTTTTTGTCCCAACTAGGAAACTGTTAACTGAAACAAAGAGACAAATTCTAAATATATAATTTTTATTTCAATTTCTATTTATTTATTTATTCCTAAAATGACATTACAAATTTCAATAATTCAATTCGTTACTGAAGTACAATCAGATTTATTTTTATTTTTATTTTTATTTTTATTTAAACACATACAGGAGAATACCGACAGATGGTGATAGTGATGAAGAAATCTCATTTGTGGATTCTATGACGCTTAGAATGTTACATATAGAGCGCTTCATGTGGAGTGTTTATCCGCTAACGTTATAGACGCTCACTAATAATGCGCTATAAATGGGTGGTGACGACTTTTAAAATTAAAAAAACTATTTAAATTATTATACTATGACTAGAATAATATATAGATATGTCCTGCCTATTGCTACCTGAGTGCGCCTATATGTTGGGTAGCTTTCACCACTTGAATTATTTTTCGGGTATCGTCGTTTCGAATACTATCTATTAGAGACACTCCGAGCATGGATATCTTCATGACACGTTTTACTTTAATTTATTCATTAACTGATATATTTATGTACGACGTAAGTCACTTTCCTTACATATTTTTTTTAATTATCAATTCATTCAACCCTTTCGCATCGGTTGTCGATATAATGCCGTCAATGATTCCCCGACCGTTGACATAGTTTGACGTGGTACATCGTTTTGCTACTTTCAGTACTCATTGTGACATCTACGGTAAGAAATTGGAAGTGCAGTCATTTTATCAACCTACATGAATTGTTCACAGGAATCTGTAAAGCATGTAAATAAATATCGTTAGGTCTCGTCACAGGAGCGATTTTTCTGTAAACCTTCTGTGATAATGAAATGATCTTCTGTACGATCGGCAATATGGCTTCCGCCCTAGTCGATCGTGCGGCGATCTCTTGGCATATGTCACACATGTTTGCGGGAAATCCGTCGAATGCTATGGAGAAACGCAAGCTGTTGCCCTGGATATCTCCAAGGCGTTCGATAGAGTCTGGCATCGCGGTCTGGTGAATAAATTACCGTCTTATGGACTAACTCCCTCCCTGTGCTCCTGGATTGAAAACTTCTTGAGTGATCGAAGCATCATCACTGTCGTAGATGGCTTTTCTTCTTCCTGCCATAAAATCAACTCAGGAGTTCCACAGGGCTCTGTGCTGTCGCCCACTCTTTTCCTTCTGCATGTGAATGATTTGCTTCAATGCGCAAACATTCACTGTTATGCCGACGACAGCACTGTCCATGAGAGTATAATCTTCCATAAACCTCCGAAACATTCGGAACTATCTGCTGCTAGGGAATCTCTGGTAGAGAAGATGAACATGTCTCTTGAAAGGGTTTCACGATGGGGCGACCTCAACCTCGTCAGTTTCAACATTTCAAAAACCCAATCATGTACTTTCTCCACCAAGAAGACTGCTATGGATCCTGTATCTTTCAACGGTTGTTCTCTTCCGAAAGCAAGCTCCATCAACATGCTTGGATTATCAATATCGAATAATGTCAAATATTACGAGTCAATTAAGTGTAAAGCCGGTCTCGCTTCCAAAAAACTAGGTGTATTATATAGATCGCGTCGGTATTTCAACGATAAACAACTTCTTCTTCTATATAAAGGACAAATCCGACCTATCCTTGAATACGGTAGTCACCTTTGGATAGGAGCCCCAAAATACCTTCTAGACTTAATTGACTCAGTTCAAAGAAGAGCATTTCGTTTGATAAACAATGACACCCTTACGTCTAATCTGCAATCAATGGAACACAGACGTAAGGTTGGTTCTCTTAGTCTTTTCTACCGTTATTACCACGGTCGCTGCTCTTCGGAACTTAAAGAACTAATTCCTCCTGCACCCACTCACAGCCGACAAACTCGTCTTACACTTGCCAAACATCCATACACGGTTAATATATGTTGACCAAGAACTGGCAGCTTCCAAAGTTCCTTCCTTAATGCCACCGGTAAGCTATGGAATGCTCTTCCAGCGTCTGTGTTTCCTCCTTCCTACAATCTGGATCTCTTCAAGAAACAGATAAATATACACTTGCAATCTCCCCAACCCACACACAAACACGAACACAACACACGTTTCCCGCATGCAGCGTCCAGCCTCCCTGGCTGAGCGTCATAGAGTGCATTGGTCTTGACCGGTTGTGCTCTCCTGCATCCGTTTACATAAAAAAAAAAAAAACACATGTGTCAATGCCATCAAACTTATGGAGTTATATAATGAACGTTTGTTAAATATAATAGTTATATACGCATTATCTGATACCTAAAGGATAAAAAAAACCCGCTTGGTGAAAACCCTTCCTGTGCCGTCCTGTTTTTGGAGACCCAGATGGGGACCCGTTACTGGACGCACGCAAAAAGCTACTTGTTAGAGTGGCTGAAGGCCTTCTCGTGATTCTAAGTGCATCAGTTAGATGTCAAATAGACCTCAGTCTAAGGCTGCGAAGTGAGTATACTACAGCGAGTCTCGAATCGCCTTCTATGGTAACACGTTGCTCACCTCGAAATATGGGAATGGATAAGGAAATTGTAAGGTTGGGAAATGGATTCTACAAAAAGCAGACATCAGTTATGAGTCATATCTTGCGTCTGCACTCTTGCAGACGGACGCGCAGAAGCGCTCAAAAGCAGCATGATTTCGTTTGTTAGCAAGGAAGTCCTGGTATCTGACCGGACCTGATGCCGGCCAGACCACTTCAAAGAGTGCAATCCTCACAGAGTGGTGCAGCGGAAAGATCCACAGAACGTGAGATGCGTCCTGCGGAGAGCTGCCGTCATATGCGCGCTCTGCCTGGGATGTGGGATTCAGCTGTCCAAACTTGTCGAGGTAGCTCTGGAAGAATCTGTGTCCGGTTAGTAGCTGGCTCGTGTGGTGGTTCGGGACGAGCCACTTTGCGGCCATTCGCTCACTAATCGATGGGAAGTATCCTCGTAGAAACCATTTTGAATTTTCCCACTCACGCTACCAACGTGATATATGAAAATAGATCAGATTTATGCTTCAATTACTAGTTCTAAGCAGAAAAAAATTGTTTGAAAAATTCACGCCGTATTGATAGTGTAATTTGTAGCCGTAACGAAGGGGTTAAATCTCTTATAATTTATTTATCAGATCGGTTATTTATCTTAAAAAAATGAAACTTTCAGTTATTCTGGTAGCCATTTTATTCTTACGGTAATTTTCCCCACCGACGGGGAAAATATTCTCCTGTGGACATATTCCTAGATAAACATCGGCAATGTTGGTCCACCGCCAGTGTTGTCATAGTCTCAAAGTCCAAAGCCCGGAATCAGGGCTAGTAAAACAATCCTGAATGAAAACACGGCCGGGGATTTTGCCGGATATTCCCAGACGCAATATAAAGGAAAGCGCTACGTAAAAGGGCTTTCTAAACTATCTGAAATCAAGAAATTCGTTTAGGTTGTTTTATTATGTAACTTTATACTGACATCCCCCGTCTTGAAAATGACGATACGTTGCGTGTTCGTCACGTGGCTGCGAGGAAGAAGTATGCGGGAGCAGGTTACCAAGCAAAATATTTGTTTCGAAACACTATTCGCGTTTATTTTTAATAACTTTATTTCCTCTAAATTCCTTCTTTAAAAATCTTCCATTAATTGACTCACCTGCAATTAATGGAACACAAGCGTAATATTGGTGCACTTAGTATTTTCTACTGTAATTACCACGGTCGCCGCTCTTCGGCATTTAAAGAACTAATTCCTCCTGCACCCACCCACAACTGACAAACTCGTCTTACACTTGCCGAACATCCATACACGATTAATGTGAGTCGACCAAGTAATGGCAGTTTCCAAATTTCCTTCCTTAATGCCACTGGTAAGCTTTGGAATGCTCTTACAGCGTCTCTGTTCCCTCCTTCCTACAATCTGGATATCTTCAAGAAGCAGGTAAATATACACTTGCAATCTCCCCAACCCACACACAAACACGAACACAACAAACTTTTTCTGCATGCAGCGTCCAGCTTCCCTGGCTGAGCGACATAAAGTGCACTGGTCTTGACCGGCTGTGCTCTCCTGCATACGATTACATAAAAAAATGACAGCACTCAGTTTTGTCGGTTGTCACTGTCCATTCTTCATCATTTACCCGGCGGGTATAGTGCAATGTTCAAAGCGTTTGCTTGACAAGCCAAAGGTCGTAGGTACGATCCCCGACGGAATTTTTTTTTCTTAATCTGAACTTTAAAATACCCCCGGTTGGTGTGAATTTAATCCCTCCACGTAAAATTCTAGTCTTAGCCTATTGTTAAAAAAGCTTTTACATAAAAAAATATTTAAAAAAATATCACAACAATTTCGAACATCAAAACTCTCGCATCAATCGACACATTGTCACAAAGAATATGAAATTATTCAGTTTTGGACCGCGCTGTATGTGTTTTTATCTCCTAATATATATTATATAGTCTGAAGAACTTTCCCTGGAGTAAAGGAAGAGAAAAAAAAACTAAATGCTGCCATCTTATCTGTCGCTTGTGCGTCTCTTTCAAACGTATTAAGGCGAAAATCCCCGAGGATTTTATTTTTCTTAGTGTTTTTTTTTATTCGAAATTCGCAGTCGAATAATAATGATAATAATTTTTGAACCTTTATAGAAAATTATCGTCGGCTCTTTGGGGACCCCATTTATCCCTGAAGAGTATATTGAATGTTCAGAATTGTAACATTAGATTACATGTATTAGGACTTTTTTCGTTTCTCATTTAGAATGTCGAGTCTATGAAATTTATTTTATATTGACATGAGTATGATATAGATAGCGCTTACTTACTGGTACCGAAAACCTTGACATACAATATTTCGTCTCTTATTTCTGTTCGCTTCTCGTACATGTATGTGTCAAAATATTGGCATTTTGGACCAGTTACGAAGATCGTCACTTGTGGCGCTGTGCGACAGACCATCACGAGCGCGCTCAGTCGTGTTCCGACGTCGGCGAGATCGCATTGTTATTGGCCCGGCCTGAATGCTGTCAGTAGGTCCAGGTCAGAAGCTTGTAAAGTTATCGAAAAATATATTTCAATGCTTCAAAAAGTCGTGTGTTGTTAATCTGCTCCTCATCCTGCCACCGCGCGACTGAATAACTACTTTTTAAAGAGAGGAGGATGTTAATATTTTTGTCGGATAATGGGAGTGTAGTGCAAGTGTTGTGATCTGAGGATTTCTGAGAAAGAATTATTATGCGTGTAAGCAAGAGATCAATGGAAATACACGGACATTCCGAACATGAAAAGAAAAGAAATATTAACACGTTATAAATAAAAAAAAATAAAAAAACTGTTTTAATGAATACATATTATACTGTCAATTATAAGACTAGTATTTGAAGCGTAAATGTACTTATCTGGTATATTTTCATATATCACATTGATTCTTGTACCCTTTAGCTATCAGATGATGCATAAAAAACTATTCTAACAAAGTAGCAAAACGATATATCACGTCAACCAATGTCAACCGTCTGGGAATCTTATGACGGCATATGCCGACAACCGATGTGAAAGGGTTTAAGGTTGAAACGTTAACAGAATATTTACATTCGATTTGAGACGAGTGATAAACGATTCAATTTGTTAGCAAGTTCCAGAAGTGAGTTTTAGAATAGTTAAAGGAAGTTTCATACATATTTTTCAGCATTTCAGTTCCATTAAAATACTCATGGGGAAAACAACTAATTATCCAATATACAAGTAATTAAGTTGGAAGAAACGTGTTATTATTGTAAGAGTTTTATAAAGTCACTGCTAAAAAATAAAACCAGATTCAATATATGTAAGCAGTTGGTTAAAATAGGAGATTTCCTTCACTTAGAAAAAGGTAGGCTTGGAGCAAAATACGCTTTAAGAAGTACACAAGGTTAGGTGGTAATTTGAATTGGTCTATTTCCCGGGTCGGGCTCTTTGATTGCCTGGATAATACTGACAATGCCCTTTGTGTAATTTGATACCACACGACTATCATAGATCAAGTAGTTGTTCAGAATAATCAAAGTATCGTGAAATACTATTATTATGTTGAATGAATTGATAGATATGTATTAATGACATGTTAATTTGATAGATTTTTCGATTGATATTTTTTGTTTTGTTTATAACAACCCATACAGGAGAATACCAACAGATGGTGATAGTAATTCTAAAGTCTCATCTGTGGAATTCTATGACGCTTACCAGGTTGCATATGGCGTAAGCGCTGCATGTGGAGTGTGTATCCGCCAGCGTCATAGACTACAGCCCGAGATCCACGCATCATCCTTATTATTACGGAAATTTACTATGAATAGGTGGCCTTCACGGGACGACTTTTGTCTGTCACCAATTTTAATTAATAGGCTATGACTGGTGTTCACTGTGAATGGGTGGTCTTCGTGAGACAACATTCGTCTTCCACCAATTTTTATTAATAGGCTATGACTGGCATTTTACGGGTAAAGGATTAAATTCACACCAACCAGAGTTTTTTATTTTAATTTTTGATCTCATAAATCGATTATAAACCCTTTTTTTAATTTACGTGGGGGATCGAACACACGACTTTTGGCTTGCAAAGCAAACGCTTTGACCATTGAGCCATACCCGCCGGCTGACGTTGGTTTAATATAATCTTCAAAGAGAAGAATTACTATCACCATCTGTTGGTATTTTCCTGTATGTGCTTACATTTTAAAAAATACTACTAAATATATATATAATCGTGTCGGAAACAACAGGGTCAGATCCTGTCTGCCCAGAAGTGGGCGACGTCGATGGCGTTACTTCTGGCCATCATCAGGTCTACTAAACAACTACTAAATAAAAAATATTCACTAGTGGCGGCATTTTGGCCGTTGATCGCGTCTGACATTAGTGCCGAATCTCGCATCTAACTTCACACCTATGCAATAATGATAATTTGCATGAAAATATTACTACCAACATAAATATATTTCCTTCGCTGTTCTTACCTATAACTCTATCTCGCTTTAGTCGAAGCTCTTTATATTACATGATTCTTTACTGCCATCTATCCTCTGGAATTTTTACTATCATTAGTACTCGATTTTCTTCCCTCGTAAAATGTCTTCATGAAACGTATTAATACAAACTTGAACACTTAGCTCATTTAGGAATGTATGAGAGAGTATACTTATTTTACTATGAATACTACTTCCGTTGAAACGTACTATGTTATGAAGGAAAAGCTCGTTAATAACGCAGTCTGCTGCCCATTAACTGCGGATTATAAGTGTAAGGTTCTAAGAAATGAATATTTTCTGCATGGAAGAATTTTCAGTGCATTCAGTGCCTCAGAAAAACGTACTAGCAAAAAAGATCGCACAACGCAATAACTTGACTTTTGTCATACTAAATAATTAAATAATTGTCTTTAAAAACACTTATATCCCTGTTACTATAAGAAACGACTTCACGTAGTCGGGATAATTATCAGAATGCGTGGTAGAGGGATGAGAAGCGACAAAAAAAACTTTTAAATAAGCAGATTAAAAACAAATTAAGATAAAAATGGATAAACTTGTGGTCATTTGAGACGGAGCTTACTGCTTCAGGCCTCGGACAGATCATAACTGACGACAGCCCTCTGAGCGCCCGTAGTGTGTGTTGCTCTTCTGCTCCTCATTCTGTCACCAGGCGATTGAATAACTATCATTTTAAAGCGAGGAGGATGTTAATATCTACATTAGCATGGTGCTGAATATTTTATCATTTAATATTGTAGGCACAAAAACACAAAAAAATGTTTAGAAACAAAAATATGCTTATTTATTCATCTAAATTCAATTCATCCCCCTCAAAGTAGTCCTTCCCGTTTCTAATACACATGTGTCAATGTTTTTTCCAATTTTCAAAAGATGCTGCAAAGTCCTCTTGTATACTTCAATTCCTTCTTCGTTTTGGTTTCTATTTCTTCTATCGATTCAAAACGATGTCCTCGGAGCGGTTTTGTGTCACATGGTACTTAGTTAGACGAATACAGTTACGGAATAATATGGGTCGAGTTTTCGGCGAAATGATCTCAAATCACGACTGCAGTGTGAGATGGTGCATTATCGTGATGCAAGAACCAAGTCTCTCCACAAATCTGGTCTTTTTTTGACGCACAGTATTACGCAAACGACGCATAAGACCCAAGTAGTATTCTGTGTTGATCGTTTGGCCGGTTGAGAGGAATTCATAATGCACCACACCACAATAATCAAAGAAAACTGTCAACATGAGCTCGATTTTTGACTAACTTTGATGAGGTTTTTTCAGTCTTATTATTATTCAAGGTATATCACGAATTTCTATATTTTAATGCATGGTTTCGATACACAATTTTGATCTTACATGAAATAAAATTTGTACTTGTAACCCTTATGCATCGGTTGTCGGCATATGCCGTCAAAGATTCCCCGACCGTTGATATCGGTTGACATGATATATCGTTTTGCTACTTTCAGTACTCATTGTGACATCTACGGTAGGGAATTGTAAGTGCAGTCACCCCCTTTATCAACCTACATGTATTCTTTACAGCAATCTGTAAAGCATGTAAAAAAATATCGTTAGGTTTCGTCACAGGAGCGATTATTATGTAAGCCACATGTGTCAATGCCACCTCATGCCACCACCATTTGTTAAATATAATAATCTTTTATGCATCATGTGATAGCTAAAGTATAGAAGAACCAACGTGATATATGAAAATAGGTCAGATAAGTACATTTATGCTTCAAATACTAGTTTTAAGAAAAAAAATGGTTTAAAAAATTCACGCTGTATCGACAGTATAATTTGTATTTCACCGAGCCGCAACGAAAGAGTTAAGGAATCCTTTACGTATTTTTGATAAACAAGTATATTCCTTTCTTTGTAAAACCGTTACTCTTGCTTAATATAGTTAAGTGAGTTGTCCACTTGTACTACCTGCGCAGGAAGTAGTAGTTTCTCCGTTGCACCTTGTTATTTCTTACAACGGAATAACGGTGCGCCGTTAATAACGAAGTCCGCTGGCCGCTAAAGGAGGATTACGGGCGTTAGCCGGCGGTAACGGGCGTTAAGACTGTCTAGCGCAGCCACCGGAAATGACTGCACTTCCCCTGAAGCCTCCGCCGTCGCTTTCAGCAACTGCCGGCGCATCCGAAAAACTGTGATAAAGATCCTGAAAATTTTTCAGCGCGTCTCCCTATAAAGAGATAAAATATCGTTATTTTACTACTAGAGATTTTTTTATATTCCCATATTTCTTTTCCCATTCGATCAGTCAGTATAAAGTGACTGTGACGTCTGCTATTTGCTGAATCATTCCCACTATTTCGTGGTTAGCAACGTATTACCAAAGAAGGCAATTTGAGATTGAAGTAAACTTCGCAGCCTTAGACTGAGATATATTTGACATCAAACTGATGCACCTAGAATCACGGAAAGCCTTCAGCCACTCTCTTACAAGAAGCTTTTTCTGTGCGTCCAGTAACAGGTCCCGATCTGGGTCTCCTAAAACAGGACGGAACACGGAGGGTTTTCACCGAGCGAGGCAGTATAAAATGATGCTTTTATTCGTTTTTGTTCTTCATTTAAAAAAAAAAAAAAAAATTTTTTGGCATTTTAGACATCAATAAATTAATCAATAAATTAAATATGTACTTTAAGAGTGACATCCGCTTAACATAAAATCTGTTTACTTTGGAAAAGTAATGCGCGTAATAATATTACACTTGCATTATTTTGTTTTTAATTGATGGGAGGAAATTGTCGTAATTGTCAACGTTTTCTTATTAAGAAATTCTAAGATTTAATATTTTTCATTTCTTTCATTGAATACAGTAATGATCAATGTTTTTTAAAGAATTGAATGTACATACATTTTAATAATTAAAAATTTTCAATTTGCTGAACATTATTTTTAATGCAGTTTTTCTTAAGAAATTTGGAAACAATATTCTTGGTATAAAAACAGTCGAAAGTGAGTTTCGAAGCATGTCAACAAATTAATTGTATTTATTTTTCATATCTACACTACAAGGGTGATCCGTAAAACAAGTTTCCCATGGCGCTATAGTCCTGAAATGCGCTGTTATGATGGATCCTTTGATTCTTTCCCTCGCGAGCTGCCTGCGGAGCTCAGTCTTTGCTTGGCAGCCGTACGTGATGGATCTCCCCCTCGCATTGCCTGCCAGGTTTGAGTGATCCTGTCGGCAAAAAACATTGAGCCGGTAGAAATATGGCGCCATAGGAAACTCATTTACGGATCGCCATCGTAATTTGAACCAATGAAGATATTTTTATTATTATTAGAACAATATGTATTTTTTACAAAATAGTTATTAGGAGAGAGAGTTGCAATATTTTTGAAAATTTAGGAAAATTTATCCGAGGAGCTTCTATAGAGGAATATTATTTTTTTCACTTAAAAAATGTAGAAAAAATATATAGATGCGTGTTGTACCCTGCAAGTTACACACAAGGTCAGAATATACGTCTGAGAAATAGTTGAAGAACCTAGGAGACTATTCCATGTCAGCCTCGTTGACCCCTTGTGCAGCCCCGATGATTTCTGTGCTGAAGTTTAACAGCAAAGAACTGTCAGACTGTTTGTTTGATTTTGTAACAATAATACCGTGTTAGTTGTGTGTCAAACATGATAAACTTATGACATAGTTTTTGTTGTTGCAAGTCCAACTATTTGCGTGAGTATCCCAACACTAGTTCTGAGTGTGAGGTCATTGACACTAAATGTGTCAATACATTTACAATGCCACACTTATGTAACTTATGTTAGTATGTACTTTAATGACGAATTGAAATCTAATATATTTTGTAATGTCATTCAAGGAAAAAATAAATAAATGATAGAATTGTAAAATAAAGAAGTAAGGTATATGCTATAAGGGATCATGCTGTAATTTTTTAAGCATATGTGTTTTTTTCATTTGTTACGTGAAGAAAACGTACTTTTTATAACAAAGAATGTATACAATATTCGAACACGTATTATTGTTTTCGTAAGCCTTCAGCAGGTTTCGCAAGCCACTCTGCGTATTGAATGAAAATGCCCATTCGGTCCCCGGGCCGCGCAGTAAATATGAGTAAGTATAAAGCTCCCACCCAACCAGAAACAACGCGAAACAGTATTTTGGTGAATCGTGAACATAAATTCGGTTCTCGACCGATACGGTGTGGTTTTATATAGTTTATGTAATAGGGTCATCGATACAGTTGCTGCGAGTATATATATATATATTTTGTATCATCATCATCAGCCTGTATCCGTCCACTGTTAAACGTAGGTCTCCTCTTTTTCGATCGTGTATGACGTCAGTCCATCTTGCAGGGGGTTGGCCAACGCCTCGTTTACCAGTTCTTGGGCGCCACTCCAATACCTTTCTTCTACATCGACGTCGTCTCTTCGACAGATATGTCATGCTCATTGCCACTTGAGTGTATCTATTCATTTTTTTTATCTAAGCACATGCAGGAGAAAAGCAACAGATGGTGATAGTAATTCTGAAGTCTTATTAGTGGAATTCTATGATGCTTATTATGGTGCATATAGCTAAGAGCTAGCCAAGAGCTGCATGTGGAGTGTTGATCCGCCAACGATATAGACTATAGCCCGAGACGCATCATCCTTATAATTACAGGAATTTACTACGAATGGGTAGTCCTCACGGGACGACTTTCGACTACCACCAATTTTAATTAATAGGCTCTGACTATCATTTTGCGAGGGAGAGATCAAATTCACACCATCCGGGGGTTATTTTAAAGCTCACAAATCGATTAAAAATCCTTTTTTTTAATCTCCGTCGGGGATGAAACCCATGACTTTTACCTTGCAAAGCAAACGCTTCGACCCGCCGGATAATATATCTTCGATTGTTTGCATATATATGTACAAGTATTTCAAAGTGATATATATTTTAATATTTAAACTTTAATACGCATACAAATTCATAGCAAACACCATCGTATATGATATTCTTCTCATCAAATAACGTTAGAAATATAAACCGTGTATGCGGGGACTCTAACCAAATTACACGATATTGAATTTTTTGACCAACACGATGGAAATTTGTCGATTTACGAAACTTCATTTTTTTGAGAAATTAACACGTAACATATCACGAATAAGTATTTTTTATAGGTGGCGCTTGTTTTTCTATATATATATATATATTTATATTTATTACGTAAGTAGACGATTGGTTGACGCGGGCAAAGAACTTGACACGTATGCGTCCGTATTCGAATTCCCGTGTCCATCGTTTATTTTTCTTCGATTATTTGATGAGAAAAATTCAATGAAATATTATGATTACATTGAATTTGAAGGTGTATCAGTTTTTGAATCTTATATACAATACTGAAATTGTGTTTGTTTACTTGTTTATTTGTTCTTGTGCACTACCGGTAGGTATTGAAGGTCGCTATTGATATATAAACACCACAAAAACCAAAGTCATGAGAGTAAGCCGCAATGAGCAGCAGAAAATTAACATATCAATGCTAGGAGTACCCCGGAAGTACGATCCTGGGATGGCAGAACAAAAAAGAGAAGTCAACAGTCGAATACATCAAGCAAGGCTAGCTTTCAATAAAAAGCCAAAATTCTTGAGTCAAAGAATATTTCTTTAGGGCTCCGCAAAACACTTGTTTGGAGCATCTTAATGTACGGCTGTGAGACATGGTGCTATCTGAAAGTGATAAAAAGACTAGAGGCCTTTGAGATGTGGTCGTACAGAAGAATTCTCGGAATTTCCTGGAGAACCACGTCACGAACAATGAGGTTCTCAGGATAATCAAGGAAGATAGGCACCTAATAAGAACCATCTCAGAGAGGCGAGCCCGATGGATTGGTCACATCATGCGCCACGATGGTCTTCTTCACGATATTGTGGAGGGGATGGTTGAGGGTTTATTTACAGCAAGTATTCGAGGACATGAATTGTAGCGCTTATGCTGAGCTGAAAAGGGTTGCGGAGGACCGAGAGGAATGGAGATCGAGATGCAAGATTCTGTTGCTGCAAACCAATCCACCGGATTGATACTACGAAGAAGAAATTGATATCAGCTTGATAAAGCTCTTTTTGCCGTGATTATCTTGGCGGCGCTGGATGTCTCAGTGTTCCGTCAGTCGTCAGTTAACCTCACGTCCGGCCGGCGAAATCTCATGTACCGGTCGGACGAGGAAAGCAAAGTTTTTATTCAAAATAAATACGAATTGTGCTTCAAAAACAAGTTCTTTGTGTGGTTAACTACTCCTGCATCCTTCCTCCACTCGGCCACGTGACGAACCCGCGACTTGTCACCTTTTTTTTAAAAATATTACCATTATACTTAAATGTCAATAAATCAGACATCATATTTTATGAAATCTATCTCGTCAGCAAATCGGAGAAAAATAAACGGCAGACGCTAGGATTCGATATACGAACCACACCGCGACCATGCTCATTTCATTGAACCAGTCGCTGGCCGCTTGACTATGTGCTTGCGGAGTATTGGTATATATCTTCGGTAGCTTAAAACAATTGGAATATTGAAATATAAATCCACCAAAAATAATATATATCAAAGACAACATTTTCTATTACTATATATTTAACCCCCAGTTAGACGGGCGAAAATTTAGGGGTGAATTAAAAAAATGTACCCGTTCTGCGTCTGTTTTCTATCTATCGGCTCTCGCCTCGATATCTGCCATTGCGCATGCCCGCACTCTGCAGGATAAATTGTTATTGCCCCAACCACGCTCGAGTCCTTTACCCCAACACCTACAAATAAAGGTCCTTCCACTCCATTGCGCTAACTAGTGGAGTCTGTAGAGCGAACTGCTTACTTGTGATACATAATGTAAGAGAAAATTCATCCAGGAAAAACGCGCAATTTTACAGACATCATTTTTTAACTTGACCTTACTTTTTTGGTTCGAAAGTATTGTATAATATTATTCTGACCTACAATTAAGTGTTATTATTTGAATTGTTTGAAATAAACTGTAAAATATGTACCAATAAATAATTAGCATCTTCTTCGTAGTATCCGGTGGATTGGTTTGCAGCAACAGAATCTTGCATCTCGATCTCCATTCCTCTCGGTCCTCCGCAACCCTTTTCAGCTCAGCATAAGCGCTACAATTAATGTCCTCGAATACTTGCTGTAAATACTCCCGTCTAGGGCGCCCTCTACAGTTTCTACCTTCAACCGACCCCTCCACAGTTTCTACCTTCAACCGACCCCTTCACAATATCGTGAAAGAGACCATCGTGGCGCGTGATGTGACCAATCCATCGGGCTCGCCTCTCTGAGATGGTTCTTATTAGTTGCCTATCTTCCTTGATTATTCTGAGAACCTCATTGTTCGTGACGTGGTCTCTCCAGGAAATTCCGAGAATTCTTCTGTACGACCACATCTCAAAGGCCTCTAGTCTTTTTTTATCACTTTCCAGATAAGCACCATGTCTCACAGCCGTACATTGAGATGCTTCAAGCAAGTGTTTTGGCAAGTTGCTTGCGGAGCCCTAAAGAAATATTCTTTGACTCAAGAATTTTGGCTTTTTTATTGAAAGCTAGCCTTGCTTGATGTATTCGACATTATGCATATGATCTTATATACTCGTATAGGGCATACTAATAAAAATGTGAAGACCTGCAGACCGCCAGATGTTGCCAGATACTGGACAAAAATAATTTGTATGTGTTTACATGAAATCAATTCCGCAAATTACCCAACTCTTTTTCTTCTAGTATAGTATAATAGGCTTAGACAGGCATTTTACGGGTGACGGATTAAATTCACACCAACCGGGGGTATTTAAGAGCTCATAAATCGATTACAAATCCATTTTTTTTAAATCTCCGTCGGGGATCGAACCCACGACCTTTGGCTTGCAAAGCAAACGCTTTGAACATTGAGCTATACCCGCCGGCAATATGAGAGTGGATTGTACAATGTACACTGTTATTAGTAGGTTTATGACTAAGCTTTATAAATTTGAGATTTTATTTAGTGAGCAGTTCTTATAAGTTTTAATTATATGAATCCCAAATATAGATTGAAGTCACCATTAAATGGCAAGCGCCATACAATCGTGCAGCGTATTTAAACTTACGTGTAAATGTTTTTTGAATTAATTTCTTATTAAATTATATTATTTATTGACATCAGCATGTTATAGCCCTTGCTGACTGGTACAAAAAACCTCGATATACAATCTTTCGTCTCTTATTTCTGTTCGCTTGTCAACATGCATGTGTCGCCATATTGGCATTTTGGGACTAGTTATGTAGATCGCCACTTGGGGCGCGGTGCGACTGCCCATCACACCAGTCGTGTGCCGCCAGTCGGCGAGAGCATATTGTATTGTGGCTCGGCCTGAATTCCGTGACTAGGTCGAGCAATAAGTTTGTAAGGATTATCGTAAATATATGTCAATGTGCTTCTGAAAATGACTTTGTTTTGCTGACTTGCTCCTCATCATTCCCTCACGCGACTAAATAACAACCTTTTGAAAGAGAGGAGGATGTTATTATATTCACATTAACAAAATATATAAAGGTATATAACGGTACACGTTACACTCGTAAAGTGTTATTTTTTCTTTGTAAAAAAATGCAAAAATATGTGGCGAATGTGTTTACGTTTTTCGCACATAAAAAATTGTGCGTATTCGCACGTTCTATCATATATAAGGTCGGAAGATTTGCACGCGTGGTGTTAATGCCGAAATATTTTAAATCGTCCGAGTGGGAAACTATTCCGGGAAAGCAGGAATTTTCGGCAGGCCGTTGTTCCCAGTTTTTCATATATTAACACCGCAATATGTACGGAGTTGCAAAGAATGGGAGACACGTGGATGTAATGTTAGATGCTAAACTTTCATTCTGCGACCGAGGAAAAATATTTTCATTTATAACATATTTTGTTTTCATATTTTTTGTAACAAGATTTTTTTATGTGAACATATTCCGGACAGTAAAAAAAATGTTTATATTTCTAATAGGGTCTTGTAAGCAGCCTCCTCTCTTTAAAAGATGTTATTCAGTCGTGTGATGGCAGGATTAGGAGCATGATTAATGAAACACAGCTTTTTCAGAAGCACATTGACATATTATTAAATTTTTTCGATCGATAATTCTTGGTGGAATTCCATAATATCAGATATAAATAAAAGAATTTGATGAATTCAATGAATTCTTTTATACATTAATGATTTCCAAAACACATTAACCCATCGCACAATACATATCCACCTTTTCACTCACTCTTTGTTTTATATAGAGCCAACACTCACTTTACTAATTGACTTGAAAATGGCCATTCGACCTGGCTGTGAAACATGTCGTCAAAAAAACATATTGTGGAATAAATTCTAAAATTATTTTATTTATATCTGACATTGACATACATTTACGATAAACTTTACAAACTTATGGCCCAACCTAGTCACAGCATTCAGGCCGAACCACAATAAAATATGCTTTCGCCGAGGGGCGGCACACGACTGGCGCGCCCGTGATGAACTGTCGCACAGTACACATCTCCGTAACTAGTCCAAAATACCAATATGGATGTTATCATGCATGTCGATAAGTGAACAGAAATAAAAGACGAAAGATTGTATGTCGTGGTTTTCGGTACCAGTCAGCAAGGGCTATATCATGCTGATGTCAGCAGAAAAGAGAGCGCTTTAACCAGTACCAACGCTATATACAAACGTGTTATAATCATCAGCCTGTGTCCGTGGACTGTTGAACGTAGGCCTTTCGTAAGAGTCGCCATCCTCTTCCATCATACACCTTCCGCATCCAGGCTACTCTCGCTATTTATTCTTTTGATGTCGTCAATCCATCTTGCAGGCAATCGGCCAAAACTACTTTTTCCAGTTCTTGGACGCCACTGTACACTTATATTTCCCATCAACCATTGGCCGGTGGGAATAGCTCAATAGTTAAAGCGCTTGCTTGCCAAACTGAACGTCGTGGGTATAATCCCTAACGGAGAGAGGAAAAAAACTATTTCTAAGCTATATAAATACCCCCAGTTTGTGTGAATTGGATCCCTCACCCGTAAAACGCCAGTCATAGCCAATTAATCTAAATTGGTGGTAGACGAAAAGCGTCCAATGAAGACCACCCATTCATGGTGAATTCTCGCAAAAATAAAGATGATGCGTGAATGTCGGGCTGCAGATGAAACTTCAGAATACCTATCACATATATCGGTATTCTCCTGTATGTGCTTACATTAAAAAAATCATATTTTTGACAGATATGTCCTGGCCATTGAGTGTTCCTATTTGTTGAGTAACCTCCAATACTTGAATTCATACGATTAAGGAAGTCTAAAGCAAGAAGATTGACAAAAGATAAATGAATTAAAAAATATCGAAAATGTTCAGATATTATTAGTTAATTAAATACACACATACAATTCAACATCATTTTACGCATCAATTCATTCAGAAAAATTATCAGCAGACGCGGGATTCGAACCTCGAGCGTTGCACCTTTGCTCTATCCTACACACCGCGCTGTCCACACGACCATTCTCTGCCTAGACAGATACGCGAAACTTGATGTATTTATACCATTGCTAACATCATATAACGATAGACGTCTCTGTAGTATATATTCAGAGTATGTATATTATTATTTTATGATTCAATCAGTCAAAATTTATTCACAAGCTTTTTATTATTAGTTACCGACAGTCTATTTATTTAGTAAGTACAACTCGGGTCTCGAACCGAACTATAGACCAAATGGATGAAAGCAACCTCTTGTGAATCCTATGTTAACAAGTAATTAAATATACACATACTATAACGCAACGAATTATTTTTATACGCATCAATTCGTTCAGAAAAATATCGGCAGAGGCGGGATGCGAACCAGCGAACCTTGGAACCAACCATTTGTTCAAGTTCATTACCCTTTTTATTTTAGTAAGTACCACTCGGGTCTCGAACCGAACTATAGATTGAATGGATGAGAACAACTTCTGGTTTGTACGACGCGCCCTTTACAATTACTCATTTATCTGTGTTACTGATGAATAATTTTACCTTCTTGATATTGTCTCAAGGTGAAATTATTATTGTTAATGTTTATTACAACCTATGTTAATATTTTGGTTTGTTTCTTTTGCAGAGATCTCGTTCTCCAAGTTCTCGCGCCCGCACTCCATCAGGGTCCATCTCTCGCCAGCAGCTGCGTCAGTTGGACGAGGGAGAACTCTTCATGGAGCTGATAAGGGACGTGGCCAACGAGCTGGACATAGACGTGTTGTGTCACAAGATCCTGGTCAACGTTGGCCTTCTGGCGAGAGCTGATAGAGGCAGCCTGTTCCTGGCGAGAGGACCTCCGCACGAACGATATCTCGTCGCCAAGTTGTTCGATGTCACCCAAGATACTGGTAAGTCTAACCTTATATGAATTCTTCTCCAGCCTCGCTATTTCCCATCATCTGGGGTCATTCTCGGTCAAGCCCAGAGTTATCAGATCCTTGTCTACAGTTGCAGTCCAGGTTGCCTGTGGTCCTCCAGGTCTTCTTCTCAGCGTGGGTATGTTGAGGGCTTTCTTCACCTTGTGGTCCTCATCTCTCCGTGTCACATGCCCATACCATCTTAGGCGGTTTTCCCTTATCTTTTTAGGTATAGGGGCCACCCGAAATGAACCCCGAATTTGCTCATTTCGAACTCTGTCCACTCTAGTCTTACCTTATATGACTCTTCTTTAGCCTCGCCATTTCCCATCATCTGGAATCGGCTCCCCTTATGCACATTTGCCATGTTTGTTTGACCTGCGTTGCATTCTCAGTCAATCCCAGAGTTTTCAGATCCTTGTCTTCAGTTGCAGCCCAAGTTGCCTGTAGTTTCTTTTCAGCGTTGGTATGTTGAAGATTTTTTTCACCATGTGGTCCTCATCTCTCCATGTCACATGCCCATACCATCCTTAGGCGGTTTTCCCTTATCTTTTCAGGTATTGGGGTCACCCGAAATGAACCCCAATTATGCTCATTTCAAACTCTGTCCACTCTAGTCTAACCTTATATGACTGATAACCGTAAATCAAAAACTGAGTGACTCCAACACTGACAACAGATCGCTCAAGAAGATTTTATAAGCTCAGAAGAGAACCATTAAATGGACCAGATTAACACCATACAACCTACTTTCTACTGACAATATTTTTATTTTTTTTTTAGTGTAGACACTACAAGGAGGAGCTGTCTTATCTTCGATTTACCCAGTCGTTCAAAATCTTGCTAATCGGTTCTTAATTTTTGCTGAGCTTAAGAATATAATAAAATATTGTAATACTGTATAAATTTTCCGGCGGGCTTAGCTTAGTGATTAAAGCATTAGCTTGCCAAACCAAAGGTCGGGGGCTCGATCCCCCACGGAGATTAAAAAAAACATTTCCGAGATCTATAAATACCTCATGTTGCTGTGAATGTAATTCCTAGCCCGTAAAATTCTAGACATAGCCTATTCATCAAATTTTTTGGTAGACGACTGTCGTCCCGTGAATACCACCCATTCATAGTGAATTCCTGTAATAATAAGGATGATGCGTGATTTTCGGGCTGTAGTCTATGTGGTTGGTGGATCAACACTCTACATGTAGCACTTAGCCATATTAAGCATGGTAAGCGTCATAGAATTCCACAGATGAGACTTCAGAATTACAACCACCATCTGTCAGTATACTCCTGTATGTAATTCCATAAAAAATACTGAAAATTTAATAAAAATTCAATAACTAATAAACATACAAATTCACGGCAAACACCATCTCATTTACACATATTACATATGACATATCATATGTAATTTGTATGCTAATATGAAATTGGCAGAGCTCCATGTGTTGTTACGAATCAAGGGTTAATAACAGTTGACAGAATTGTGTCAATTAAATTCTCCAGCTGGGTTAAACCGCCTTGCAAAGAATAAATCTCGGTCCAGCATTTAAAGGCGTCCGTCTAATCATTTTTTTCTGATCCCTTTAAATTTTCTTATTTAAAAAAACACATTAAATAGGTAAATCCGATACTTCTTACGTCTCATCAAGTCTCTAGGATCCTGCTCTGGAAGTTGTTGGGATCCATATGTGTTCTTTGGTGGAGATTCGGGTACAGACTCAGTTTAAAAAGAGCAATTCGTTTGATAATAAATAACACTATTACGTCTAACCTGCAATCAATGAAACACAGGCGTAAGATTGGTTCACACTTATTTTCTACCGTTATTACCACGGTCGTTGCTCTTCCGCATTTAAAGAACTAATTCCTCCTGCACCCACCCACAACCGATGAACTCGTCTTACACTTGCCGAGCGTCCATACACGGCTCATTTGTGTCGACCAAGAACTGGCAGTTTCCAAAGTTCCTTCCTTAATGACACCGGCAAGCTTTTGAATGGTCTTCTAGCGTCTGTGTTTCCTCCTTCCTACAATCTGGATCTCTTCAAGAAACAGATAAATATACACTTGCAATCTCCCCAACCCACACATAAAAACGAACACAACACGGGTTTCCTGCATGCAGCGTCCAGCCTCCCTGGCTGATCGTCATAGTAAACTAGTCTTGACCGGCTGTGCTCTCCTGCATGCAATTACATAAAAAAAGAAATGTCTTGGGCCAAGGCATGGATATAAGCATCTGACAGAAAAGAGTGGCACCATTTATAGTGAATATATGCTTCAGTCATGGCTCAGATATGTAAGAAAATATTAAATATAACAAAATAAACACGATAAATACGAAAAACCGTCAAGGAAAGCTATTTTCATGTAACAATAAAAAAAACAGTATTTCAATTTAGGTTTCATTGTACACAATAATTAAATGTTTATCGCATAATCGGATAAATAATGCTCTCGAATATACGGAAATCGTTTTCCCCCGCGGCTCACACAGGTTCAGAAAAGCTCCGCACAAGAGCGGGAAAAGCTCACCTTAAGCTCGCAGGCAGGTCGAGGGAAATGCCATTCAGAAAGTAATTTAAATATGGTGAATTTTCACAAAAGCCCTGCGCGATTCGAACGTAGTTTTCCATTAAAAATCTCTTCAGCGAAATCTCGCAGAAATTTCTGTGCTCGGCTAAATTTACGTGGGGCGCTGAAGACTTTTGGATAAATAAAGCCGTAGACCCATAACTGCTTTGATATGAAAAAATATCGTGACAGGGAAAGTCTCGAGTTTGATGCTAAATGGAATAATAAAAAGAAAAATAACAAAAAAAAAACTTATTTTACAATCCGCGTGTAAATAGCGTATTTTCACATACATAAATTTATACGCATATGATATGGTGACTTAGACCGTCTATCAAGCGTACGTATCCCGTTACATTTTTATTATATACAAAAACATCTATGGGATAAAGATCTTATTCATCTTTGTGTCAGCGACGTCAAATTATTTTTTCCCTGTATCTGGCAACATCAATAGCTCGTGTGTTGCCCAGCATTAGGTCCTGGGATGTGCAGCTTGTTGGGCACATGGAGCAGGATCTTAGGTGTGAGGTGGTCTGCAGGTCTTAGACTTGTGTCTTTGATGGGTTGGGTTTGAGATGATTGTTTTTGTAGTAATGGGACATCTCGTTCAGTCCCTGGCTTAGGATGTCCTCAACTTCTTTAAACGTTACCGCTTGCGCTGCAAAACCTAAGTCATCCGCATATATAAAAGACTCTGTGTCTTTAGGGGTGGGCTGGTCGTTTGTGTATATATTAAATAGTATGGGAGCAAGTACACTCCCTTGTGGTAAGCCGTTTTTTTGATTACGCCATCGGCTGGTTTTTCCCTGAAAATCCACAGCGATTCTCCTGTTATGCAGCATAGCCAAGATCATCTGCACTAGCGAGAAGTCACTCGAAGTACAATATACTGAGGAGTGTGCTGTGCGATACTGTATCGTATGCAGCGGGACATGGATACAGAAATTTGTACAATTGATAAAACAGAAATCTGCCATACATATATTCGTTTTTATTTGTATGCACACGTATGTATTATCAACTTACGTTTATACTGTTCAGGATGTTTCGAAATTTCGGCGTTTTTCGGTTGAAAATCACGGGAGTTTTCTCACCTTTTGAAGCTTTAAAAACACAATAAAACGTATTTTAAAAAGTATGAATAGAGTGAGCATTGCTATTTAAACCTCCAACCGCTGGTATAGAAAAAAAACTGCTCAGAAATTTGAGAGGGTCGGAGGCTGTATTCTACCCCTTTTACGTGGCTTTGAAATGCGCAAAGTGCTTTGAAAGACGAAACGAATATTTGTGAGTATTGCCAAAAGAAATTCTTTTTTTTGATCTCGCTTAAATGCGCTGTAATGTTTTCGCACTTGAGATAAACATTTTATGCGGTTGTTTGAAAAAAGCACACGTAGTTGATGTTGGGTAATTGAAATATTAAAATTAATGCTTTTTAACCGAATATAATGTATGTGTTTTGCGGCTAAATGTGCAACTCGTAACTTAAATAAAGGGTCCGCCAAATAACTTTTTTTTTTAAAACAGGGCGCAAAACATCGAGTGTAGCTTCGGCTGTGTGGCACTTAGCGCCGTCTTGTTGAAACGAAATGTTGCCAATATCCTCTTCTTCAATTTTTGTGAACAAAAATTCGTTCAACATGGCCGCGCCGCATGGAAGCGCCATTGACGGCGCTTCACGCACACTTTCTGCCACAGCAGCAATATTCTCGGGTGTACGCACTGTTTTTGGCTTTTCACGCTTTGGTTTATCGATGAGGATGCCAGTTTCGTTCACTTTTTTCACAAGATAACAAACATACAGGAGCTGACGGTGATTCTCTTCTTCCAAAATCCGTACGCAATTTTCGCACACATTCTGCAACATTACCATGATTTTCAAAGTAATATCTCAATATTTCCCAGCGTTGTTCAAGCGTACACACAACCATATTCGTTCAGCGGAAGGATAAAACTAATTATCTGTCAAATCAGACATGAGTTAAGTGTTACCATTCATGAAATAAGCACTAGTTGAAAAAAAAAGTTAGATGGCGGACCCGTTTTATAGTTTATTCCTAGTATTTGTGTAATATGTTTTGTCAGTGACAAGATTTTTTCAAGCGGTGGCTTGGCCAATCTCTTTAGGACGACCTTTAGAAGGGTTTTGTCTCACATAGCTTACTTAATGAGATGCTCCTGTAAAAACTTCATTTTATCTTTATACTGTACTTGTTACTTCTTAAATCGAAAAATTTACGACATTATCGATAGCTGACGTACTCTTTAGATACTTTGGAAAATTATTTTTAATTTTCCTCTATTCTCGTAATTAAGTCACGAAGAGTAATGTTATAAAACTGTAACGAAATTGTCATTAAATGAAGATGAAACCTAACCTAACCTTACCTAACCGAACCTTTAATTCATTTCCATTTGTTAATTATTTCCTGCCTTATTTTTTCACTGCCAATTTATATTTTTCTAATGCCAATTTTTTATTTTTACTGACCATTTTTAATGTATTTATTACTGATCATTTCTTAAACATTTAATGGACATTGATTGAATAAAATACTGACAAAATAATTAGTTGCCGATTTGTTATCTTTATATACTTTCATGTTTACCATAAACTTACAAGAATTGCATAAGTAGTGTTCAAAACGTTATTTTGAACATAATCCGGTTCGAAGGACCAATGTTCCGGAATCGAGGTCGCGGTCCCGAAATGACCATTTAAGCTAATGCCGGAATTCCAAAGACTGGAGTTGAGTTGGTACTGATTTATTTGATAAGATACCCCTTTTTATACATTAGCTTACAACATGAGTAAGCATTTTTAAAAGTAATATTAATACATTGAATGTCATACACCGCACATTCCTCGATAACGTTTTGGACCTTGATTCGTTAATTTACATAGAGTGGAAGATTATTAGGATGGTCAATGCTACGTTTCGATGCGTGAGCATTCTTTATTTTATAAAATTAATATTTAATACAATGAATTTCATACACCGTTAATTCCTCGATACCTGTTGTTTTGGACCTTGATCTCCTCAATTTACATAGAGTGGCAAAATGCCCTGTGTCCTACCCGACTGTATGATTTGACAGATTCCATCTAAGATAGACAGTTTGATTATAACAATTACTTTAAAGACTTTTGGATGTTTAATACAAAATAATTATCTTCAAAATAACCTTTTGAATAAATAATATTTAAATAAAAGATTTTTTTAGAATTTATTCCACATATATTTTTTTGACGACATATTTCAGCCAAGTTGGATGGCCATTTTCGAGTCAATTAGTTAAATGTTTTTTGGCTCTATATAAAGCAAAGAGTGGGTGAAAAGGTGGATACGAATTGTGTGATGGGTATATGTGGCTTAGGAAATCATTAATGTATAAGGGAATTCATTGATGTCACAACAAAATAATATTTATAATTACAAAGGCCATTAAAAAGCAATAAACATTTACATCAAAATGCACTTAAGTAATAATTCTAGATAATTTTAACAAAAAATATTCTTGTGGATAATCCAAAAGTATATGAATTTTTATTATTTTGAATCATCATCATCATCATCAGCCTGTGTCCGTCCACTGTTGAACGTAGGCCTCCCGCATGAGTCTCCATCCTCTATTATTTTGAATAAGTACTCTAAATAACAAAAAATCTGAAAAATACAGTATTTTTTTCAGCAATAAGTTCACTTATATGTTGTGGACTCTTTGAAACCTCACTCAAAACCAGATAGTTTCTTCTTTGATTCAGTGTATATTTGATATAAAATAAAGATTTATGAAATGGCCATTCGATATCATTGATCTTGCCTGACCCGAGCAAAGCTCCGGCGAGATTTCTCCGGTCCTCTGAGGAGGGGCGGGTCATAAATAAAAATGTCCGGTGAGTGTATCTACAAATCAGGGGTGTGACTTGTCCTTTCGAAAAGTCCTTTCGCCGTACATTCGCTTTGAATTTGGGACAAAAGTCCACCACAACACACAGCCAAACAACGAATATTTACTACCAAAATCGTTTAACTAAATCAAATAACAATTGTCCGGATCAGTGCAAGATTTAAGAGGTGACGAAGTGAGGCGGTGACTCAGGGCATCGAATAGGTTACGGGCGCCGAAGGCAAACAATCTGTTTTATATATTTTTTTAAATATAAAAGAATATGAGGTGCTAGAAACTAGGGCGCCGCAGGGTCTAAAGGCGATACTGGTTCGGATATATATACCACGTCCGAAAAAAAAAACTAAGAATGTTACAATAGATAAAAAAAAATCTTTAATTTCATTTTATTTAATTTTTTCTTCATCCTTGCAACCCTACCTGTCTCCCTCTCTTATCATTCTCTGATAGACACACCCCCACCCGCTCTCCTACATAAAATGCGTTAGACCACTTACAAACTACTATAGCAGCTCAGTTATCTCTTAGCAAGAGAAGGATTGAGAAAGGCTACGAGTTAGTCGAAACTGCAGTCTCCTAATAGAGAAATTTTGTTACGTGATCCATGTAAAAACAAGATAAATAAATTAATATTTATTTTTTGTATAGTTTTGTAGAAGAATAAGTGGGCATTATCAACGTTACGCTTTATTTTAAAAAGTTATTATCTTAGAATGTGATAATATCAAGCACAGACGAGTCACGCTTTAACCCCAAAACCAGGTATTTAAGGAGTTGTGTTTTCGTATATGTTAACTTAGACTTGACGGTTTTGTAGCACAAACAGCCTCGTGCCATAATGTCTGACATCGTTATCTGACAAGGAGGACGCTCGTCATGTTGTAACTGCCACGCACCGCCCCTGGGCAGAGCAAGTCTCCTGTAAGGAACATTATTTCGATTGCGATCAAACGAGGCCGACCGCTAAGGATAGGGTTAGCTGAAAAAGCGCAGTGGCGTGTCATGAAAATAAATACGATTTAAAATATTCCGTTCATATTTTTTTAAACAATAGCTGATATAAAGAATAATTCTGTGCGTAAGGTTACTTACTATGTTTGACTCAGGCCAGAAATGCAATAACCTAACCTTACTTGTTTAAAAAAAAACATATTTATTTATATTTATTTATTTAATTATAACTGTTGAACGTAGGCCTCCCGCATGAGTCTCCATCCTCTTCGATCCTCCGCCTTCCGCATCCAGATCACTCCCGCTATTCTTCTTATATCGTCGGTCCATCTTGTAGGGGGTCGGCCAATGCTTCGTTTGCCAGTTCTTGGGCGCCATTCCAATACTTTTCTTCCCCATCGACCGTCGTCTCTTCGACAGATATGCCCAACACATTGCCACTTGAGTGTGCATATTCGTTGTGTAGCCACCACTACTTGAGTTCTTCGGCGGATATCCTCGTTTCGGATTCTATCTTTTAGCGACACTCCAAGTATGGATCTCTCCATAGCACGCTGGGTGACCTTTATTTTATGGGTAAGACTTGCTGTTAGATACCACGTTTCTGCGCCATATGTTGAAGCAGGGAGAATGCATTGGTTATACGCCTTAGTTTTAAAACATTGCGGAATTTTCGCTTTAAAATATACTTCAGTTTTCTAAATGCTGCTCATCCATGTTGTATATGCCTGTCGATTTCTTTTGAGAAGTTATTACGTCCTAGTTGTATTACTTGTCCCAGATAGGCAAATTCATTTACAACCACATAATATGATTTAACGATTTACAAAATTCTGTATTTTTGCGATTATGAGTATGATAGTTTACTTGTTACGAAATGAATGATAATTTTATCTTCTTTTTTCCTTGCGTAAAATTACAAATTACCGGTAACTAGGGATTAGGATCCATTAACGGTATCCTAAATTACCAGTGCGGATATCCCTCTCTTATTATATTATTAAGGTTGCGATCAAGATCTGCGGACATTCAGGAAGGAAGCGGTAGTCTGAAAAATACTGAACAGTCTCAAGAGATAGCGATTCGACGGACGGGCAGAGGATTAAAGCGAATTTGTAAAAGTGATGTTCAACCTTTTCATTTACTATTTTATAAAATATTTGTATTATTTATTCAACATTTTTTCAGTTAATACCATTTTCTTTTAGACACACCCCTACCCCCTCTCCTACATATAATAGGTAAGAACACTTGCAAAGTACTATCGCAGCTCAGTTATCTCTTAACAAGAGAAGGATTGAGAAAGACTACGATGTAGTCGAAACTGCAGTCTCCTAATAGAGAACTTATCTCACGTGATCCATCTAAAAACAAGGTCAATAAATAATTATTTATAACAATTTTCTACGTATTATAAAAAATCATCAGACGTTTGTTGATATTAATGCAAATAATTTTGTAATATTAGTAAAGAAAATAATTTAAAACACTGCAGTTTGATATATTAATTCATTACATAGAAAATAAAAAAAACGAGGTACCAGGAAATAAACATTGACATCAGCTTGATATAGCCTTTGAAAGGCTAGTGCCGAAAAGCCTGGATATACGATCTTTCTTCTCTTATTTTGGTTTTTTCTTCGGACACGCATGTATTTAAAAGTTAGTAATATAAGAAAAGGCGCTGCGTCGCCATTTTACTCGTTGTGACGGCAGATAATTCGTCAAAGGGCTGATAGGTGATCGAAAGGCGCTGCGAGTGTTAAGGAGCGCTCTGTTTTACTTTCGGCCCGAGTCTCGACGGAGGTAGATCGTTAATTTTTTGTGGCTCGGGCCGAATATCGAAGTTTGTCAATATTTTGTCGTAAATAAATTACAATGTGCTTTTTGAAAAGTTCTTTGTGTTGCTTATATGCTCCTCATCCCTCACCACGAGTCCCGATGAAGATACCGGAGACATGAAATAGTTCTTTCAGCAAACGGAGATGTCAATATATATGTACTCTGATATCACACAACACGTGTATGAATTTGGCATCGAACCTCTTATCCAACGAGAACGAAAAATCATAAAAATAAATAACTTCTTAGGTTTTTACGGCCAGATTTGTTATTATAGCTTTCGGGCTTCTTTCCTTTCATTATTTCGACCGCCATCACAGGGGTCTTCTTCAGGCTTGTCGACTTTGTTGACTTTGACTCAATGTCGTCAATCCTGAAAAAGACCCCTGCAATGGCGGTCGTAATATTGGAAAGGAAGCTAAACCCAAAAATCCACAATGTCACAAAAAAAAGGTTTTTCTATCGATTTCTGAGCTCTAAAATACCCCGGTTTGTGTGAATTTGATCCATCACCCGTAAAATATCAGTCATAGCCTATCAATTAAAATTGGCGGTAGACAAAAGTCGTCCCGTGAAGCCCACCCATTCATAGTAGATTCCTGTAATAATAAAGGATGATGCGTGAATCTCGGGCTGTAGTCTATGACGTTGGCGGATCAACACTCCACATACAGCGTTTAGACATATACACCATGGTAAGCGTCATGGAATTCCACAGATGAGACAAAAAATTACTATCACCATCTGTCGGTATTCTCCTGTATGTGTTTACATAAAAAAAAAATTGACAAAAAACATCGATATTTAGATATTTACCAAATTGATATCTTAAGAATTAAATATATTGAAAATGCACCGAAAAAATACTCAAATTTGGAACAAATTTGAATTACATACACTCTTGTTGCACGTGGAATAGCATCAAGGGCATTTCATTAAAGCATGTCGATTTTTTATGTTTATACTTGGATTATTTATTTATTCAAGTTGACTATCCCTTTCAAGTGGCATTTTACCTATCGCCTTAGTATCCTCTCTTCACTAAAACCACGAGAACGGAAGCTCTCTCTTCTTAGAAATAAAGGGGTAAGATATTTTTTTAATTATTTTATTCCGGAATCGCCAGGGACATTGACTTTGATGAGGGGATCTGTTATTTTTTAATCTTGACGCTTTTCAAAAAACAAAAATTTGTTTTGCGAGAATTTTTCCGAAAAGAATAACAAAATTTGAAAACGCTTTTTTTTATTTCATTTTTCACAAATTTTTTGTTGAAGAAAAAAAACATAACGGAAAAAATAATAATTACTCATTTGAATTGAAAATAAACAGATTCGTTCTGAGAAAAGTGCGTAGATTTTTAAGCTACATTTTGTTGAATTATGATAATTTACGTATTTTTTTTAAGACTATATTGCTCTGAATTTATTTATCTAAAAAATTAATGCTGAAACGTTCTTTCTTTCATGTTAAAAATTAATAAGGTATTTGAATTATACAATTTAAAAAGATACAAGTAGAATTTTCGCAATTACATTTTGATATCCTCCTCTTCCATTTATGGACATCGGTTTACTGGATGAAGGACGCAGGATCAGGTTCACATTATAAGCAACTGTTTCACATAATATCTGTTTATTGTCACAAACGTCGCCCGCCACAGCGAACGCACAGGACGCGCGCACTGTGACGGGCGCGAGTCAAACTTCAACTGCCAGCCCACGGCGCGATCTCACATCTCCACGGTGCCAACTGCCAATATGACAGTCCTACCGACCGGCAATAAGCCAACTGTCATAACAATTATTTTGTCGTATGCAAACACCGCTTAACATTCGATGTAGATGTCACGCAAGCGAACCAAAGTAATAGACAAAAGATCGCTTGTTGAGGCTTTACGGCATCGGCCTTAAGGAGCTATATCAAGCTGATATCAATTTATTATTGATTTTCTAATTTATATACTAAAAGAAAAGAAGAAAGTAAGGCATTAAATTTACATTCACAATAAAAAATGGTCGGCTATATGATCAGAAAACTATGCATAATAGGCGAACGCATTATATTTAATCCATTACACTTCTAGCATATATATGTATATATTTATGTAAGCACATGCAGGAGAATACCAACAGATGGTGATAATAATTCTGTGGAATTCTATGACGCTTATCATGGTGTATATGGCTAAGCGCTGAATGTGTAGTGATGATCCGCCAACGTCATAGACTACAGCCCGAGATTCACGCATCATCTTTATTAATACAGGAATGTACTGCGAATGGGTAGTCTTCACGGAAAGACTTTCGTGTACCACAAATTTTAATTAATGGCATTTTACGGGTGAGGGATCAAATTTACGCCAACCGGGGATATCTTAGAGCTCAGAAATCGATTAAGAATCCTTTCTTTTTTTTAATCTCCGTCGTGGATCGAACCCACGACCTTTGGCTTGCAAAGCAAAACGTTTTGACTATTGAGCTATGACCGCCGGCAAACCTACCACCAATTTTAATTTATGGGCTATGACTGGCATTTTACGGGTGAGGGATCAAATTCACACCAACCGGAGGTATTTTAGAGCTCAGAAATCGATTAAAAGTCTTTTATTTTTTATCTTCGTCGGGGATCGAACCCACGACCTTTGGCTTGCAAAGCAAACGGATATTCGTTAGCAGTAAGGATTTAGTATGGGTACGTATGTTTCAAAACACATCTAAGTATCAGATATAAATAAATGAATTTTTAGAATTTATTCCACAATATATTTGTAGACATGTTTCGGTCACGTCAAATGGCCATTTTCAAGTCAGTTAGAAAAGTGAGTGTTGGCTCTAAATAAAGCAAAGAGTGATTGAAAAAGTGGATATGAATTGTGTGATGTACATGTGTTTTGGAAATCATTAATGTATAAGTAAACATATATCGAAATAACATCTAAGTATAATTCTTGCTGGATGATGTCGTTAATGTTTTATGCTTCGTAGCACACACTCCGTAGAAAACTTTGCTCCGAATCGTGTCATAAACAGGTGTTTAAGAGCTTAGGTGTGAGGCGGGCGCGTCCCATACTCCGGCGTCCCAGACAGTTGAGCTAATGAAATATTTTAGGGGTCTTTTGTCCCAAAATGGCGTCGCCAAAGGTAAGAGGGTGTGATCAAATAAAAAAAGTAACGGTTTTTATCCAGTTTAGGCCTAAACTCGGGGCGAAAAGGACGGAATAGATTTGGAATAATGCTCGGGTATACGATGGAACGGACGATGGGTAAAGTTGTGTTATTATGGGAATTTCGGCATGTAAAATATAAGCAAAGGATTTTTTCAAATTTAAAGGAAGGTCATAGAGTATTTTATTGTCAAGTGCGAATTATATTGACTTTGTAATACATAATATACTTGAATTGATGGTCAAAGCAATTTTTCTACTTATATTTAGGAACAAGTTAAATGATTTGCATTTCAATCTATTGTACATAGATAGTATTTACCGGCGGGTGTAGCTCAATGGTCAAAGTGTTTGCTTTGCAAGTCAAATTTCGTTGGTTCGATCCCCAACGGAGATTAAAAAAAAAAGATTTTTTAATCGAATTCTGAGCTGTAAAATACCCGCTATTGGTGTGAATTTGATCCGTCACCCATAAAATGCCAGTCATAGCCTATCAATAAAAATTCATGGTAGACGAAAGTCGTCCCGTGAAGACCACCCATTCATAGTAAATTCCTGTAATAATAAGGATGATGCGTGAATCTCAGGCTGTACGTTGGCGTTACTGTGACGTTGCCGGATCTACACTCCACATGCAGCGCTTAGCCATATGCACTATGGTAAGCGTCACAGAATTTCACAGATGAGACTCAAGAATTACTATCACCATCTGTCGGTATTCTCCTGTATGTATTTACATAAAAATTAAAATAAAATTACGTACCAAATTTCAATAAAAAAATGTTTTTACTACAAATATTTGCGGTCAGAAAAAAAAAATATCATTGTTCCATAGCCGCTCCCTAGCTAGAGCACATGGTCGTCGCAAACTGCCACCACAGTGGTCCATGCCTCCTCCCATACCAGCTCTGCCTCTCCGTAATTCCACTGAATACTTTATATCAGGGCCTCTTAAACTATTTTCATTCACGACCTCATTTATGATTGCGAGTTTCCAGGCGACCCCATATAAATATAAAAGAAAGATAAATAAATTAGTTTTGATGATTTATTTATAAGGTAACAATATACATATGAAAATATATAGTTTTAGAATTCGTTTAGAAACATATAAAAATCTAAAATTAAAAATTGTATAAAAAGTTGTAAGATTGTATTTATTATAGTTACATAAAGTATACGCCCTATTTTTCATCAAAATTGCATTTTTTTAAATCTCTCGCTATCCCAGAATTTTGCTACGCGAGCCCATTTGGGGTCGCGACCCATAGTTTAAGAAGGCCTGCTTTATATGTATAGTTCTTTCTGGATGGCGAGAAATCGGGCTGCAATAGTGTATGCTTTCCTGTGACATCTAAAAATCATGTCCCAGCCAGGTTCATCTTTGTTCGTCGACCGAATGTAGAATTGAAGCTTGCGGTTCTCTTTCTCACAATTTCTCACAAAGTTAAACCATCGTAACCACAAATATTCTGCACAACCTCCAAATCACATTTCACGGTTTTATTGGTTTCTGGTTGTTTTAACTTAATGCCGTGCTCGTAGCCATCCATTGTTTTTGATCCCAGTTGATACTTGTGGAGCTTGGAGCACTCAATTTAGCACAACGGCAATGTCGCTCCTAAATGGCCTACGAGCACACCTCGCTCCCTTTCTTACATCCTTTTCCTCTTTTGTCGATGGTATTATTTTCCTAGATCTCTATGATCTTTGACACGTGTCATCTTCTTCTTCTTCTTTTATGGAATTTTTATTTTTTATTATCTTTGGAACTTTGCTTCTGTGAAACAAATAAATAATTAACGATGTTAATGATTTTGTATGTACTAAATAAATATATCATCATCATCATCCACCTGTTTCCGTCCACTGTTGAACGTAGGCCTCCCGCATGAGTCTCCATCCTCTTCGATCCTCGGCCTTCCGCATCCAGGTCACTCCCGCTATTCTTCTTATATCGTCAGTCCATCTTGTAGGGGGTCAGCCAATGCTTCGTTTGCCAGTTCTTGGTCGCCATTCCAGTACTGTTCTTCCCCATCGACCGTCGTCTCTTCGACAGATATATCCTGCCCATTGCCACTTGAGTGTGCCTATTCGTTGGGTAGCATCCACTACTTGAGTTCTTCTGCGTATTTCCTCGTTTCGGATTCTATCTTGTAGCGACACTCCGAGCATGGATCTCTCCATAGCACGCTGGGTGACTTTTATTTTATGGGTAAGACTTGCTGTCAGATTCCACGTCTCTGCGCCATAAGTTAATACAGGGAGGATGCATTGGTTAAACGCCTTAGTTTTAAGGCATTGCGGAATATGTTGCTATAAATATATATATGTATATCTAAAAATATGGCAGATCGGATATTGCACAACCCACCCAATCCTGCTGGAATAAAAGCTTTTATTATTATTATTATTATTAATCACTATAAAGACATTTCTTAAGGTAACTTAAGAAAAAAAATCCCGAAAAGCGTCGCACCAAGTGCCAATCGTCATGAATATTTCACCTGATGACATTATATTAGATCACGTGTTAATCACGGCTTCAATAGAGTGGCAGAACATGTTCGCATTACGATAATGGGAGCCGAGTTGGCAGACGGCTCTTCTGGAGCGAGTCAATAGGGATGTGCGGCCGGAGTCTTAAGTGATAGTTCAGTGTAATGTATTCAGAGGTGATTGCGGGCAATAGTGGTGCAAGTGAATAATTTGATTATTCTTCTATTCAAGAAGTGATGCGGGCGACGAACGAATAAGCTATTATTTGCGATGACCACGATTCATTTTTTTAAATACGTATTTATTTTATATTAAAAACCAACGATAATCAGATTTAATTATGACGCTCGTGGAGGTACGCTTCTTGGAACATACACACCGTACACGATTCTCTGACATGACGCTCGTGGAGGTACGTTCTGCTGACGGCTAAACTACCTCCAGACACCAACTCATCACTAAGTCATCAGCCCTGAAGAAGACTCCTGGAATGGCAGTCGAAATATTAAAAATCAGTAATTCGCCACACACTAAACTCAAAAGCCACTATATTAGTTACAAATGAATCTGCTTTACGCAAATTTTTCAAGGATCGGATCTAAGCGTGAAAGTGCTATTATTTATTTCAAGTGGTTCGGCAAATCGATCAAAGTTAATTTGTTATGACTTTATTACACTTTATAAACGTTTTTCTTTTGGTTCGTAACCTCAAGTTATGAAATAACGGCGGTCACCCTCAATTGAGGCAAAATATAAAACCGTTCACGGCGGCCAGGACGTCAAAGTAGGGGGTTTTCCATCTCTGGCAATCTTGAATAACTCAGTCTTCGGGAGAGGGGGTAGACGAAAGCGATGGAGAACCATAACGTTATCTTTCACAACCGTTGGTCTACCCATTTAAGGCTGTGTACGACTGGAACCGATAGCTATACAAGCCGACCATAGACAAAATCAAATAACAAAATGGTGCCTGTAAAAGCCGCGTCTTACAGTTTCTTAACTCTCCAATTTGTACTAATATTTTTATATTTATATGCATGTCAGACGAGAGCGCAAAAATAAGAGACAAAAGACCGCACATCGATGCTTTCAGCACCAGCCTGAAAGGGCTATATCAAACTGGTATCAATATATATACTAACGTCATTCTCTGTTTCAAAAAGGTGTGATTCAGTCGCGTGAGGGCATGATGAGGAGCAGGTCAGCAAAACAAAGTCTTTTTCAGAAGCACTTGAAACGGCTTGTGGCCCGGACTTAGTCACAGAAGTAGGCCGAGCCACAGAACAATATACTCTCCCCGAAGGGCGGTAGGCAACTAATCTCCGCGTTCGGTAGGGGCTCTCGCCTGCGCCACGAGCGGCGGTGTATATAACTAATGCCAATATGGCGGACACATCCCTGTTTGACAAGCGAACAGAAAAAGAGAAAAAATATTATAAATCGAGGTTTTTGGTACCAATCATTAAGGGCTATATCACGCTAATGTGAATATATTCAGTGAATATTTGTTTTTCATAGTAATTTTTGGAGTTTAATATCATTCCTTAACGCTGCATTTGCACACTTCAGTTTTAAAACACTTTTCTAAAGTGTTTTAGTTTGCCGTCACTGACATAAGGGTAGCATGAAATGTATTTAATCGGCCAAAAATAAACTCGCCCTCGTAGGGCAGAAGAAAGGGGAGAGAAAAGGGAGAATTTCTTCACTTCCCGACTTTCTTCGACCCGCCTCCCCACACCCGACCGGCGAGTTTTGTACGGAGCTCTCTTATTCAACTTTCTTTTAATTTTTAAGAGGAAAATTTTCGCGCGAGACCGCGAACCCTCGAACGAAACCTCAGAGTGGAAAATTCGAATCATTTCAAAGAAGTGAGAATCGATAAAAAATATTTTTCCATTTTTGAAAAATATTCATATTTTTAACATAATCTATATCAATTTAATATACGAGTATGTTTATTTTTTTTAATAAATACACAATTGAAATAAACATTTACTACGAAAAACCAAAAACAAAAAAAAAACTTACAGACTCCAAAATTAACATTTTGACATCCTCCTTTCTACGAGAGTTATTTATTTGCGTGGTGGCAGGATGTGGAGCAGATTAACAACACAAAGACTTTTTTTGAAGCACATTGACATACATATTTCGATATCTTTACAAACATCTGGCCCGAACCTAGTCACAGTATTCATGCCGGGCCAACCACAATATGACCTCGACGCTGTCAGTACACAACTGACTGCGCACCGTGTGCCGTGGTCGGTGACACCCAGCGTCGCAAGTGGCGATCTATATAACTAGTCTTCCTAACAGCATTACAAAATGACAATACATGCGTATCCGATGAGCGAACGAAAATAAGAGACGAAAGATTGTATATAGAGGTTTTCGGTAACTGTCAGCAAGAGCTATATCATGCTGTTGTCAACTTATACACGAGAAATACAAACTTTTTGATATGTTTACTTTTTAACAAAGAAAGAATAATATTTTTTTAACCAACGTGAAGCTTCTTAGAACATACTCACCGTACACGATTCTCCGACATGACGTTCGTGGAGGTACTCTTCTTAGAACATACCCACCGTACACGATTCAATGTTCTAACTGTCGGAATGTGAGAGTGTAGTCTGTAGTGGATGTGTTGTGATTGGTGGATTGCTGAGAAGGAATTGATATGCGTGTTAGGAAGAGATCAATGGAAATACACGTACATTCCGAACATAGAAATCAAAGAAATTAGAACACGGTGTAATGTCACGGGTAATTGAATGTCAGTGATTAAGCTTAATATTTAAACAGGATTGAAGGTTGAAAGGCTAACAGAATACTAACATTACATTTGAGTTGAATGATTAACGAGATTATATTTATTAACTTAAATTAAAGTTCTAAAATTGATTTTTATAATAATGAAAAGTTACTGGTAAGTACTTTGTCGGTCGTTGGTCGACACGTAACACAGGGCGTCTCCGGCGGGCGGCGAGTGATTGATCAGGTTACGAAGGCGTTGAGAGAAAATACAGAAGATTTCTGGTCCATATGGTCATCTGCTTTTACAGAGCCTGCTCAAATCTAACCTTGATAGGTGTAATAGTATATGAAGCAACTTTTGGTGACGGCGATTCTAACGACATCTATGCTACATACAAGGGAAACATTTAATGATAGTTCATAGATACCGAAATTTATACAATTGATAAAACAGAGGTCCACTATATAATGTTTGATTCTTAATAAATGAGACATAGACTTTCATTGCCATTTTTATCGCTACTATAATTGACATTGGTAATTTGAACATTATAGATTAATTCCTCTTACACCCATTTATTAATATAACAGCTTTGGAACCGTTTCCAAGAATTCCTTTATGGTTGACATATTAAATATCAATGATAACAGCTTTTTTTACACACGAGTAAGACTTTTAAATTCTTCGAAAGAACGTCAACAACGACAACAACAAAAACAACACTCACCAATATAAAGATATTTGGCCTCTCTTTTTGCGACGCATGTCCGTGTGATCCAGGCATTCAACAGACTGAGTGCATCATCCATGAGTACAGGAGATGCATTCTGTTGTCGCTCGCTACCATTTCTTGGGAGGATTTTCCTGAATTACTGCTTAGTTCTGACGGTCCCTCGCTGTTAAACTTCATCAGGGAAATCGTCGGGGCTACAAGAGCAGTTAACGTGGCTGACATGGAATAGGCTCCTATATTCAACTATTTTTCAGGCGTATATTCTAACCTTGTGTGTAACTTGCAGGATACAATACGCAACAATATATTTTTTTAAGTGAAAAAAAAAGAGGTAAATTACCTGTATCAGTAAACGAGTATATTGACGCTTCATGCTCTTGTGGATAAACATCATTCAGTTCCGTTATTTGCAAGTGCATCAGTGATGAGGTCAGTTGTACTGGAAGCGAACAATATACTGCCGCAGCAATTTGTTTTGCGACTATCGGCGACTATCGATCTAATGGTATACAGATTAATACAAGTTACCTTGTATTTCCATTTTAAACGCTTGTACCTGACGCACAAATACTACAGGGTATTTCAAAGACTATATATAATAATATACTAAATATAATACACGTAAAATTTTGAAACTTACAGTTTACACACATACATTAGTCTTTATATTCAACAAATGTAAAGTTAGTCTGTAAATTGTAAGAAGGTGAAAAATTTAATAATTCCTTGCAAAAAGGCCATCGATAATGAGTTTGTAGAAAAGAAGAACACTGAAAAAGACCCTTGAAATGGCGGTAGAAATATTGGAAGAAAGTAATTCACCACACACGGCTAAACCCAAAAGACACAATATCAAATCGGTTCGTGAAAACCTAAGAAGTTTCTTTTAAATTACTATGTTTTTTAATGGTCTTTTAAACGCAGAAATGTACATTTAATATTTGTACGCTAGAATAATTCTTAATATTTTCAGGAAATGAAAACTGTCATAACAAATAAAATTGCGTATGGAAACGCCTTGTAATTTTATATAAAATTAAGACTAACATTATAAGATGTGCATGTCAAGCGAGTGAACAAAAATAAGAGACAAAAGATCGTTTTTCGAGGCTTTTCGGCATCAGCCTAAAAGAGCTATATCAAGCTGATATCAACATATTGTGATTTCCATAGTGAAATATTAACATACCATATACACGGTTTCGCTGTGGACTCTATAACGCTCAAACAGCGCGGTAGGAAGCTCCAATAAATATGGAAATTTTTAAGCATGTTAGGTTAAGTTTCATGTATTGGAGGTTAGACGTATCTGTGCCATTGTTTATTAAAAAAACATCATTTTTTAAGTTCAGGTTCCATGCCTCACATTCATACAATCCACTGTCTTAATGAAGGGTTTTATTTATTTATTTTAACAAAACCGTTGTTCCAAGATATGCTAAAAATAGGCAGGGAATAATAAATAATATGACCATAAAAGAAACATAGAGAATATATAAACATACATACCAAAACACATAGGAAAAAGATGAAGGTGACACATGTCAAAGATCACAGAGGTCAAAGAAAAACAATACCATCGACAAAAGTAGGAAAAATATGTAAGATAAGGACCGAGGTGTGCTGGTAAGCCATTTAGGAACGCCATTGCAGTTGTACTTAATTGAGTGCTCGTAGCTCCACAAGTATCAACTGGGATGGAAAACAATGGATGGCTGTGACCACGGGTGTACCTATCCGGAATGAAGAAGTTCAAGAAAAAGCATTCATTTTTGTCTTTCTATGGAGCTGAGTATCATTCTAGATATTGTAGAGCTCTTCTTTGTACATAATTCTTCAACTACCTTTATCAGTCAGAGGATCTAAGATGCCTGCAGCACTCTCCTCTCAAAGATGTTTAAAGTTTACACAGACATTGAAAAAATTCTCTTAAGTTGAACCTCAGAAGAGCGTTGTTCATGTCATACAAGAGATCTACCTCCAACTTTAATATGAAGATAAACAGCACAAAAACCAAAGTCATGAGAGTAAGCCGCAATGAGCAGCAGAAAATTAACATATCAATGCTAGTATTACCCCTAAAAGATGCAAAAGAGTTTGTATACCTTGGAAGTAAGATCACTTGGGATGACAGAACAAAAAGATAAGTCAACAGTCGCATACATCAAGCAAGGCTAGCTTTCAATAAAAAATCAAAAATTCTTGAGTCAAAAAATATTAATTTTAGTCTCCGCAAGTAACTTACCAAAAGATTTCTTTGGAGCATCTTGATGTACGGCTGTGGGACATGGTGCTTATTTGAAAGTGATAAAAAAGACTAGAAGCCTTTGAGATATGGTCGTACAGAAGAATTCTCGGAATTATTTGGAGAGACCACGTCACGAACAATGAGGTTCTCAGGATAATCAAGAAAGATAGGCATCTAATAAAAACCATCTAACAGAGGCGAGCCCGATGGATGAATTGTAGCTCGTATGCTGAGCTGAAGAGGGTTGCGGAGGACTGAGAGGAATGAAGATCGAAATGCAAGATTCTGTTGCTGCAAACCAATCCACCGGATTGATACTACAAAGAAGACAAGAGACTGAGTGTTCCAACTGAATTTTTGTGTTTTATGAATTGTAAAATTGTGCTTATCGAAACACCGTGTGACTATCGATTATTGCCCTGCGGGTCAGAAGATATAGTTGTGAGTGCATCGCCACGTGCCCAGCGTAACAATAGCCAATCAAATAAAGTTAGTTATACTTGTATGTTATACTGCTTGTAATGACCCCGTTAGCTCCAAAACACTACGACTGTTCTGTACTGCAAGGCTTCTCCTTAATACTCACTTCTCCTTAAGAGACGTCAGTCTGCGACGTGGAAGTCAAAATATGGTTGTATTATTCATTATTAATAATTAAATATACATATACTATACATAAAATTCTTTTTTCAACGCGTCAATCCAAACACAAAAATAACGGCAGAAGCGGGATGCGAACCGCGGACCTTGGAAACCAACTATGCCCAGGTATTCATACCGCTCAGCCGACTGGGCTATTACTGTGCCTGGACCGACTCACGTTGAAACAAGTATTCATGTCATTGTTCAAAAAATAATTTTATGTATAGTATATGTATATTTAATTATTAATAATATTATAATATAGTAAATGATCTATAAAAGTAGATTAGAATATTGAAATAATAAAATAATATTCTAATAAAAATTAAAAAAAAAATGCATAGTATTATTCATTGTTTAATCGTTTAAAAGGAAAAGCAATGCCTATAATAAACAACTATAGCGCATAAAATCTATTACATCGGCGGGCGGTACTGGCTGATGATAGTGCGAAGGTGATCAAGAGAAACGAGGTCTGGTCCATATGATCGTCTCTTTATATATGTCCTGCTCAACTCACACATGAAAAGGTGTGAGGAAAATAGCGACCTCTGGTGACGGCGATTCTAACGACGACTATGGGGCATACAAGGCAAACATTAATAGATAGATACAGAAATTGATACAATTGATAAAACAGAGTCCGGCGCGCAATTTTAATGGATTTTATTTTGAATCATCATCATCATCAGCCTGTATCCGTCCACCGTTGAACGTAAACCTCCCGCATGAGTCTCCATCCTCTTCGATCCTCCGCCTTCCACATCCAGGTTACTCCCGCTATTCTCCTTATGTCATCAGTCCATCTTGCAGGAAGTCGGCCAATGCTTCGTTTGCCAGTTCTTGGGATTCTATCATTTAGCGACACTTCGAGCACGGATCTCTCCATAGTACGCTGGATGACCTTTATTTTATGCGTCAGACTTGCTGTTAGATGCCACGTCCCTGCGCCATAAGCTAATACAGGGAGGATGCATTGGTAAACCTCCTTAGTTTTAAGACTTTAAAAAATGTACTTAAGTTTTCCAAATGCTGCCCATCCCAGTTGTATACGCCTGTCGATTCCTTTCGAGATTTTAATTTAGAATATTCTTTTTTTTATTAACTAAACTTTTTACAATTAACATCATCCTTATTCTATCTTCGAGTTTATCCGCACCTTCACCGGAGCAAATGATTATCTAAAACATTACATAGCCGCATAATTTCCAAAAGCCTTCCGGGATTACTTAAAAAAAAACGAAATATTCGAAATAATACATTAATACAAATGAAACGTTTCAATTACATATATTTTTCTTTAACATAAAGCTCAGGTATTGTTAAAAAAAAATAATCGATTTCTAAAAAAAATACATCGAAAATTTCGCGTCTTAATTTAAAAGATATCACGATTTCTTTTGTTATCTTATATGAGCTGCAATAATATCGAAATGTTTTTCGTCTTCAATCAAACATTAAAAATACATTGGGAAACTCTGAAACTGAAAAATAATTCAGTTCTCATTTTCAGAAGGTACGAGATTCGCTTACTCGGAATTACGTTTGACTTCGTCAGAGAATTTTTCCTAACGAACAAACGGAGCGAAATCTTTCTTCATTGAACGTCTTATTTTTAGCTCATGTGATACTTGCACAGTGGGAGGACTTCAATACAAGCTAATTTTTTGCAGGGGCGTTCCTTCGAAGACTTGTTTTATCTAAAGAAATTTCATTCGCATCATATTTAGCTTACTTTTAATTTGAAAAAATAACATTTTATACTACCTTAATTATTATTTTTCTCGCTTATATTATCGAAATTATATTCATCAAATCAAAACAACCACTAAGAGCTGAAAACAAAAATGACCCTCAAGATGGTTTGAGTATATAATCGTGTCAGAAAGAACACGGTATGTCTGCACAGAGAAGTGGGCGACGTCGATGGCATTACTTCCGGCCATAACCAGGTCTTTCTGGGTACAGGTACTCGGACGCAGCGCACACTCCAGAAGGTGGTCTTCTCCGCGCCGTCACATTCAGTCGGTCCGCTGTAAGACTGCCAGACTTTCATTTGTGTCCTCATCTTGCATACTCCGGTACGAAGTCTGTTAAGGGACCTCCATATATTCCACCCTTGGTCATGTCCAGGGGCTAGATCTTCTTTCGGGGCAATCCAAGTATTCCCCTCAGTTGCGCTTCTACACGTGTTCAGTCGCAGGGTGGCCTCGGGTATCACCAGTTCCGTTGTCGAATCTAGGAAACTTCGTCTTGATTTGATGGTTTGATTTAATGAAAATGATGAATTTTTTAGTGTTTTTAAAGATTTTAAGAGCATGATGTTCACGAGATGTTTTTTTTTATTATTGATATATAATGGACGCCATTAAATATCGTGACATCAACTCGATATAGCTCTTTTAGGCTGATGCCGAAAAGCCTCGATTAATCGATCTTTTGTCTCTTATTTGTGTTCGCTCGCCTGAAATGCACATCTGATAATGTTAGTCTTAGTTAAATAAATAAAACGCGGCGTCATTTTCTTTGTTTTGACAGTTGCTCCATATCATGTTGGTTCAACTGTAATTTTTAGTTTATTATGTAACCGCGATAATCTTTGGGGCGCTGACTGTTGCGGTGCCAGTCAGTCAGCTCGTGTACGCGGACAGTCGCCGTCCGACCGATGCCCACGATACAACATGTTACTGGTAGGGCGGGGAAACCGAAGTCTTATACGGAAATAAACGCGAATTGTGCTTCTAGACAAGTTATTTGCTTTGCAACCTGCTCCTTTCCAACCCTCTTCCACGCGTCCCGATTACGACCCTTTTTATATCCCTTTTTTAAATACGTTTTCATGTTAAGATATCACGAATTCCCATCGCGAATACGATTTAGAATAATGTTTGCAGCCCACTACTAGACCATCTTCATAAAATCTAGATTTCTGCAACAAAAAGGTCAATAAACAATCTTCGCAACCCTTACAAAATCACATAATATTTTTTTCCAATACATCATCCAGGTGCCTTGTTTCGATAAAAAGTCGAACCCGGGACTCCTCACATGAACGTCAATAGTTTTTACCGCTTATCTACTTCCCTCGTTTTATTTCGGGTAACGTTGATATTTCCCTTTGCTTCTGAAAAGAACGTTAAGCGAATTTTTCACTTTGAACGCTATTCCCGCTTTTTCGCTATTCGAAAATAATATTCTCCTTCAAAGAAGTCTTTCGTTATTCTGTCTCGTTTCGATAATAAGCGGAATAAAGCGAAATAACAAAAGTATACTCCTGACGTATACAAGGAGCATACGAAAAGTATTGTTTTCACTATTAAACATATATATTTTGTTTTTTTACCATCAAAGTTTTGAGTTTATGAAATATTATTTTGTATTTTAAAATAGTAAAATGTAGAAATTAAAAGATTCTAAACATTTTCTACCCAGCGCTACCTGACGGGTGCATTAATAGTTAAAAAGGTTCATAGCTTGGATAATATTAAATCGTAAATGGCTACTTTACGTAGCCAAAAACGTCGAAACTAAATTTTAAAATATTGTAAGATAATTCTGAATATTTTTTATAAAAAAAAAAACTAATTTTCAAACTAACATATAGTTTTAATGTGACCCAAATCGGATCATAAATATAGAATTTGACACCCTTCCTACAATTTTTTGTTATTTTCACTGGTGTCTACTGGGTTAACTTTTCTACTTTTCACAGTCTTGTAAGCTAATGGGAATATAGATGGTTCCCGTGAGCCCCCAAGACTTCGAACTTACGTTATCTGCGACTATAGTACTAGAGAAAAAGAAAAACGAAATACTGCCAACCACCTGTGGTCAAATCTTTCGCCATCAAGGCTATCTATCAGAAGTTCTGCATCGTCATTGATAGCAGCACTGTATACAAACTTCTTACAAAACATCGGCAACGGTCAGCCTTCGCAGTGCGCTGTTCATACAACCTGGAAACATAACCATTGCGTGTGGCAAGATATCCGGTGATACAGTTCAGAAGTTATCTTACTTACCGACTAAGCCCGATCCCGTGTACCCCCCTGCGACCATGACCTGAGCGGTAAGGGTCCCCATGCAAGATCTGTAGTACCAGAGAAATATGTAGAAGTTCAATCATCAGCGTTTTTTAAAGAGATCGGATTATGAGCCCAACGCTTCCGATACCTGGACATTTTTTTTGTCCTTAAGGAGTGCCTCCACCTTACTGCGAACATGTGTTGAGCTTAGATTTGATTAAATCATTTTTTAAAAATCAAGCTCGGTGAGGTTTTGAACCGACAGAATGACAAACAAATGCTTTCACCACTGGGTATAGAATTTGTACAGTTGATGAAACAGAAGACCACACGTAAAAAGAATCGAACCATTCCATTTTTGCCGGCGGGGATAGCTCAATGGTCAAAGCGTTTGCTTTGCAAGCCAAATGACATGGGTTCGATTCCTGACGGTGATTGAAAAAAAAATGCTTGTAATAAATTTCTGTGCTCTTAAATACCACAGTTAAGTATAAATTTGATCCCACACCGTAAAATGCCAGTCATAGCCTATTAATTAAAATTGGTGGTAGACGAAAGTCGTCCCGTGAAGACCACCCATTCATAGTAAATTCCTGTAATAATAAGGATGATGTGTGAATCTCGGGCTGTGGTGGTGGGTCAACACTCCACATGCAGCGCTTAGCCATATGCACCATGGTAAGCGTCATAGAATTCCACAGATGAGACTCCAGAATTACCTATCACCATCTGTCGATATTCTCCTGTATGTGTTAACATAAAAAAATATATATATTCTGTTTACTTTGCTAACACTCCTCAGTGTATGGGAAGAGCAATACAAGAAGCGCCATTAGAGAAACTGATATTTGAAATCTTTTATTTGAAGTGTCTTGACATTTGTATTTTAAAATCTAGACTCTTTGTATTTCTCTTCCAACTCTGGTACTTAGCCCTATTTTTCGTTTTATTGACGTTAATTTGTTCATCTTTGTTTTATATCTATTCTTATTTCCAAAATAAGTTTTTTCATATTTGAAAAATGATGTTTTGATTCATTTTAATAAGCATTATAACCAAATGCTTCATTATATTCCTAAGTACTCTATATTTCATCGTCTCTTGAAGCCTTTCTATATCTACGTAAAAAAAAAAATTTGAAATAAATATAAATTGATAAATATTTATTAATTTACCTTGTTTTTACATGGATCACTTTAGATATGGCCTCTGATTAGGAGACTGCAGTGTCGACTTACTCGTAGTCTTCCTCAATCCATCACTGTCAAGAGACAACTGAGCTGCATAGTTCTTCGTAAGTGGTCGAACCCATTTATTTACTGTAAGATAGAGGGTGGGGGTGTGTCTATCAGGGTATGATAATATAAGGGAGACAGATAGGGTTGAGTTACGAAGTACTATTCATCATTATAGCTAAGTTGTCTCTTGACAGTGAAGGTTACGAGTTAGTCGAAACTGTAGTCCCTTAAACAGAGGCCATATCTTACGTGATCCATGCTAAATACTATATTACTTCGCAATACAAAATATTGTACAAAAATGATAATGCGTGTCGATCATCTGAACTGGGCTCCATATTTTCATATCATCCCAGCCGCTGAATCCTGAAAGAAAGTATCCTGAAGAAAAAAAGCTCTTGCGCAAAGTATTTCTTATTCAAATTATTCTGTACATAATATTTATGGTGATAGTCTTCTAGAAAGGGTGGAAGATGCTTAAGGAAAAGGTTTCCGAGCAAAAGATGACAAGGGTTGGAAGTTAAATTTTGACTGGAGCATCGCTATCGCTATCGCGGATCTGGGAACATAATCTTTAAATCGCAATAAATAAGGGTCCATATGCTAAGTCTATACTATACAATGAATAACTATTTTCAACGCAAATTTTCGAAGCGTACATTTGTGAAAAAACATTTTTTTTTCCCAACTCATCACTTAAAACATCTAATATTACCGAGTGACTCAATTAATAGAAATCAAAATTTGAATCCATTGCATATAACATTCAAGAACTAATGTTACCTTTTTCTTCGTAGTACGAATAGTATCAATTCAGTGGATTGGTTTGCAGCAACAATATCTTGTATCTCGATCTCCACTCTTTTCGATCTTTTGCAACCCTCTTTAGCTCAGCATAAGAGCTGCAACTCATGATCTCGAACTAGGGCTCCCTATGCAGTTTCTAACTTTAACCATCCCTTCCACAATGTCGTGAAGATGACCAGCATGGCGCATGATGTAACCGATTAATCGGGCTCGCCTCTCTGAGATGGTTCTTACTAGGTGCCTATCCTCCTTGATTATGCTGAGAACCTCATTGTTTGTGACGTGGGCTCTTCAAGAAATTCTGAGAATTATTCTGAAAGACCACATCTCAGAGACCTCTAGTCCTTTCTCTAAACTCGGATAATAAAATATATTGCTGTTTAATAAGGATATTATATAATATGGAAATAATATTTTTTAAGCTTTATAAATACCCTCAAATGGTATGAATTTGATCCCTCGTCAGTAAAATTACAGTCATGGCATATTAATTAAAATTGATGATAGACGAAAGTCGTCCCATGAAGACCACCTTTTCATAGTTAATTTTTGTAATAATAAGGGTGACGCGTGAATGTCGGGCGGTAATCTATGACGTTGGCGGATCAACACTCCTAAAAAATTAATAATAATGATGTCAATACAATAAATTTCAATATAATGTCATCTTTACCAAAAAAACTAGTACGGTTAAATTATGTCGTAAATAAATATAATAATGGTTCATATTCAAATTTAAATGGTTTGTCCATATTTCAGTGAAATAACACTCAAATACGACAGCGAATAAATAATAAGTAGTTACGTGCTTGATACGGATCTTTACGTTACAATATCCCAATAATCTTTTGAAAGCACACGTAGATCGCAATATAGATGCTCTATTCATGCAATTCTAGATGGCATCTCGATAGGCACACTTTTGTGCTGTCCCACGGGAGGTTGGAAGATCTGAAACATCCGCTGTACTGGCGTAGAGTTTGGGTCTACGATCTGAAGGATAAAGTTAGAGTAATGGTCCAGCCCGGGGGATGTTGGGCAAATATTATCTGCGGGATCGCTTCTACGATAATTCGCGACGAGGGAAATTTCTCCCTATGTCCCTGCTGTGGGCTTCCACAATATATTTATGCTTTATTTTACGTTTTAGTGGAACTGTCAAAGATTATCTTGCAACAAAACTACTAGCGAATAAAAATGACTATTCGTGCCACAAAAGAGTGATACTAACCTGACAAGGTAAACTTAAAACTAAACTTTGGTGGGGTTTTGGCAATATATTTTAATATTAGTAAGCCACTGAAGATTTAAGCCATATATTATGAAATAAAAGAGGTTGATACTTATTAATATCTCGGCTGATATCCTTAGACGCAAAAACTGAATCCGAAGTGAATCATAGAATAAACACAGGATGACTGAAATGGAGGTCTCTCTCTGGGGTAAAAATCCAGTTAGTACTAAAGGTAAAATCTACAAATCTGCTTTAAGGCTAGCTGTGCTCTTCGGATCAGAGTGGTGGACCCCGCTGAAACGCGACTTGGATAGGATTCATGTGGCAGAGATAAAGATGCTGAGGTGGGCGGGCGGTGTGACAAGAGTTCAAAATAAGCATATTCGGGGTTCATTTTGGGTGACCCCCATACCTGAAAAGATAAAGGAAAATTGTCTAAGATGGTATGGGCATGTGACACAGAGATATGAGGACCACATGGTGAAGAAAGCCCTCAACATACCCACGCTGACATGAAGACCTGAAAGACCACAGGCAACCTGGACTGCAACTGTAGAGAATGAACTGAAAACTCTGGGCTTGATCAAGAATGCAGCGCAGGACAGGCAGACATGGCGAATGTGCACAAGGAGACCCGACCCCAGATGATGGGAAATGTCAAGGCTACAAAAAGAATACTGAAGATTTATTACCAATATTTAACAACTGATACACTATCAAATACACAAAACATTTTCTTATGTGACATTTCAATGGTTAATAAAAATTTTGAGAAAAATAAACGACAGGCGCTGGGATTCGAACCATGAACCTTTGCAAGCATGTTGTTGATGATCGCATCATCCGAGAGAACAGTATTCTGTGTTGTCACCTAAGAGTCTCTGCTATTTCTTAAGAAGACCCTTCTGAATTTCTGCTTGGTTCTGACGGTCCCTTGCTGTTAATCTCCGAAAGTTATCCGTAAAATAAGGTTCCCAGTGATGAAAAATGATTAATTCCGTGAATGCGTCCATTTTTGGAAAGTTCAAACTTTTACCTATTTTTCTACATAGTCGCCATTGAGGTCAATGCATTTTTGCATGCGGTATACGAGCTTTTGAATGCCCGAGTCAAAAAATTCTGCTCGTGCATTGAGGATATCGTAGGAGCAATGCGCGCGGTTAACGAGTTTGACGAATAATTGATTTCGATCTTTAGGATTGTTGTTTTTTCTTTTGGTCTAACTTTGCAGGGTAATTTAAATTTGTAAACTACATTTTTATCTCACGCAATTGCTTTTTTCTACATGTTTTTATGTCAACCCTTTCGCATCGGTTGTCGGCATATGCCGTCATAAGATTCCCTGACCGTTGACATCGGTTGACGTGACATATATCATTTTGCTACTTTCTTAGAAAAGACTTTTATGCATCATCTGATAGCTAAGGATAGCAGAACCAATGTGATATGTGAAAATAGACCAGATAAGTAAATTTATGCTTTAAATACTAATTTTATAATTGACAGTATACTTTGTAGTCAAACCGAGCCGTAATGAAAGTGTTAAAATAAATTGATACATAAATAAATATGCAAAAAAATAATTGTTTTTTATTTTGATTGTTTCAGAATTGGACGACGCCATCAGCAAAGCTCGTTCTGAAGAGCTGCGAATTCCTTTTGGTGTTGGGATAGCTGGCTACGTGGCTCAGTCAAAAGAGACGATTAACATCAAGGATGCTTACCAGGATCCTCGCTTCAATGCTGAGGTTGACATGAGGACTGGTTACAAGACGACGCTGGTCCTCTGCATGCCCATCTGCAACTATGAGGGAGATGTCATAGGGGTTGCACAAATCATCAACAAAACCAATGGTAAGTAAATATTACCTTTCTTCTTTCTAATATACTATTTATATCCTCCTCTCGTAGTTTGATATCGAATAACTGTGCGACGGCTTGCAGGATCAGGTTCACAATACAAAGAACTTGTTTTCGTTTCACAATTCGCGTTTATTTCTCAAACACTTGCTTTTTCGTTCACCTGTTATGGCGAACGCCATTAGGCGTCCACCACAATGGTCGCGAGCGAGCTGTCAACTGACGGACCGCTCTGACCTCTAGCGCTATCAAGGCAGTCGTGGCAGAAAAGCGAATTAAGGATGACAGTTGCACCGACATGAAATAGAGCAACTGTCATTACAAATAAAATGGCGTTTGCAAACGCCGTGTACTATTATATAACTTAAAAGTAACATCATTAGATATGCATGTCAGGCGAGCGAACATAATAAAGAGACAAAATATCGCTTTTCGAAGCTTTACGGCATCAGATTAAAAGTGCTATATCAACCTGATATGACTATGTATTATGTTGTTTTAACAGTATTAGCCGGCGGGTATAGCTCTGTGGTTAAGACGTTTACTTTCTGAACCAGAGAGAGAACTTGAAGAACGAGATCTCTGTAAAACACAAGAAAAATATTTACATATCAAGTTTTTGCTATTTTTATTACTTCAGGCGGGCGTAGTTTAGTAGTCAAATCGTTTGCTTACCAAACCGAAGGTCGTAGGTGCGATCCCTAACGGAGATAAAAAAGAATATTTTTAATCGATTTTTATGCTATATAAATACTCCCGGTATGTGTGAATTTAAAACCTCACCCGTAAAATGCCAGTCATAGCCTATTAATAAAAATTGGTGGTAGACGAATGTTGTCTCACGAAGACCACCCATTCACAGTGAATTTCTGTAATAATAAGGATGATGAGTGAATTTCGGGCAGTAGTCTATGACGCTGGCGGATCAAAACTCCACATGCAGAGCTAATGCAGCATATGCAGCATGGTATGCGTCATAGAATCCACACATGAGATTCCAGGATCACTATCACCATCTGTCGGTATCCTGCTTTACGTGTTTACATAAAAAAAATATCTCTTGATCTCAACTCGATGTAGTGTAATACCATATGTTAAAGCTAGTACATCAGCTATAAATTCAATGCGCAATTATTTATGAATACAAATATATATATATACTCGTAAAAGAAAAATGTAACCATATCCTATATTAGATAAACATAATAATTATTACAAATACTATAGAAAATTTTAATTTAGCACTTCCAGTGGAATAATACATGATATCAGCTAGATATATCCCTTGCAAGCTGGTGCCGACAACCTCGATATACAATCTTTCGTCTCATAGTTTAGTTACATTGCTATCCAAAGTTCGGCCAAAATTACTCTGCGCCGTAATCTCATCAATTCTCACATAGTGATATAAATCGATTATGGTCACTACAAATCGATCGTGAAATCAGGTGCGTTGCTATCTAAAGTTCCATCAAAGCCACTCTGCATCATATTGGCAGCTGGAGGGTCTTCAGCGAGGCCTAGTCGAGGCTTCGGCCGGAGGCGCTAGAGGCTTCCTGGCTATTAATAGAAGCTCCCGAGCAAATATTTGCACAGTTTCTGAGCAAGAGTATGACTGGAATAGAGTTGTTTTTGCCCTCGATAATTTGCCGGCTTTATCGCCGGCAAAACGCTTTTATTGCCCTACGTGGCCGTGAGACGCTGAAGCCGATATATTGGAATCGACGGTCATGTTTGTCGATACGTAAAGTGTGTCATACTTTATCTGTTCGCGTGTAACTAGATATACAATGTAGACAGTTATTTGATAAGAAATATTTTTAATATCATATAGTAGTAGTAATTAAATATATACATACAATTAAACATCAAATTTTTATACGCATCAATTCATTCAGAAAAATATCGGCAGACGCGGGATTGGAACCACGAGCCTTGGAACCAACCTTTTCTCAATTATTTTACACCGCGTAGACCATTCGACTATTTCTCTGCACAAACAGATACGCGATACATGTTGTATTTATACCATTGTTACCATCGTATAACGATAGATGTCTGTAAAGTTTAAATTCAGAGTGTGTATATTATTATTTTTTATTATTCAATCAGTCAACATTTATTCACAAGCTTTTTATATCATAATCCCGCGTCTGCCGATATTTTTTCTCAATGAATGGATGCGTATAAAAAATTTGATGTATAATTGTATGTATGTATTTAATTACTATTATTTTAAATACATACATATTTATTGAAATATAGTCAACGATATATAAATGAAGATTAGTGTATTGAAAAAAGATTCTAATAAAAAATTAAAATCCATGTATTGTATAGCATTTTATGTCTGCAAGGAGCAAAAATAAAAACAATTCGATGAATGTTGCATGTTTTATAGTTTTTTGTTAGATAAGATAATATTCTTTAGGTCGTAATTTTCTGGCGGGTGTATCTCAGTGGTTAAAGTGCTTATTTGGCAAGCCAAAGGTCGTGAAATCGTCTAAATTGGTTATTGAATTTGAAACCTTTTTACTTAAGTTATGTGTATATGTGTAATCAAATAAACTTATACGTAATGTAAGAATATGACGGTAAAAATGGTATAAATACAACTTATTTTACACATCCATTCGAGCAGGAGATAGTCGAGTGGATTACGGTAATGAACAAGAGCAACGGTTGGTTCTAAGGCTCGCAGGTTCGCATCCCGCTTCTGCCGATATTTTTTCTGAATGAATTGATGCATATAAAGAATTTGATGTTATAGTATGTGTATATTTAGTTACTAGTAATGTAATAAATATATTTTATCGTATATTTATATCATCTCTTAACAAAATCTGACCCATTAGCAAAATATGACCTCAAACGATCACCAATAATTCATCGCAGTGTGTATGGAATTTTCAGGGTCCGAACGCACTTCAGGAGCTTTCAAATTATCGCTGAAAGGGTCTCCGCACTGAGGTCTTGAAAGGACGAAAAAGTAATCCCTTTCCGTTCTGCGAGGAAAGCTTTTTTTGAAAAGTCACCCTTTTGCATATTTGCGTTTCTTTCATGAAGTACCCAACTCGCGTTGATACAATGTATTACTCCGGTATATGTTTTCATATAGTTTCCTATAACCTTCTTAAACTATGACGTAGTATATCCAGTAGATTGAAAGTGGCTTATCCGTAAATATTATTTCCTGATTATTTTTTTTCAAATATATTTTAGTCGCTATTTTTTTTTAAATTCGGAAATTTAGCCGAAAGTAATTTTTTGGTCAAGCACACATAGTGGTTATTTATTTAGAAAAATCACGGCAGTTTGTTGTAAATTTCATTAATACTTTTACATTTTTTTTACTTTTTTCATTATTTTGTACTCGTTGTATGTGTATGTAATGTGTTTTACAAATTAAATAAAATACACGTGCAAAGTCGTCACAGACTGCCTCAAACCAACACTCATTTCAAAGCTTGGTTGGTATTGCACAACCAAACACAAGACGCAAAGTCACATGCACCAAAGAAATGCGTAAGGCAATCAAACAACCGTCCCACTACTTGTATAACTAGATACTTGGGGCTAGAATATAGATAGCACCTTGATTTAAATCGCGAAGCACTTTTCTAAGATCCATTCAACCTCTCACATCCGGCCTGAAAATGAGAGACTCCAGTTCTGGTAACAAGTCGCTTCAGAAGATTTCGTTACCCCAAAAGAAGACCTTTTAAATGGCAAGAACCTTGACTGGCAGACCTGAAAATCTCTGAAAATATTAACGTCCTCCTCTCTCAAAAGGAGGAGTTATTACGTCACGTGGGGGCAAGATGAGGAGCAGGTCAGCAGACAAAGAATTTCTTTTAGAAGCACTTTGATTATATTTTACGTTCAAACATTACAAGCTTCCGACCAAGCGGAAATATACCGCTGGCCGTAGCACGACGTTGTCTCGCTAAAGAGTGGGTACTGACTGACGATCTCCGCGCTGTCTCAGCTATCGATGTGCCACGAGCGGTGGTATTTTTAACTAACACACCCGTTAGCGGAACCGTCTATAATGACAACACGGTCCACCTAAATGCACGACAAGCGACCAGAAATAAGAGACAAAGGATCGTATATTGAGGTTTTTGGTAACAGTAAGCAAGGACTACATCATGCTGATGTTAATATTAAGAACTGGAGTTGGTAGAACAAAGGACAACCTCGAGCGAGCCACAGACCGCCTCACACCTAAGATCCCCATGTGTGCAACTAGCTGCACATCCCAAGACCTAATGCCGGGCAACACACGGGGCATCGATGTCACCAGATATTGGGCGAAAACAATATCAGATCGCTGACACGAAAAAGAAGAATACATTAATCTAAAAAGACTGTTCGGCTAAAAAAATTTGGCCACATTTCAGTTCACCCAAAAGACCAATCTGACAAATGTGACCGTTTCCTCTACTTACTTACTCAGCAGGTTTACTCGCCTACTTACTGGCAACCTCACTCACTTCCCGACTGACTTTCCTGCTGCTGAGTGAGCAGACTGCAGCTGGATCGAATGCAATCATCTCCGCTGCACTAAAGCTAATATCCGACCTTTATTCTTGGTCCATATTGAAATTTCCTCCGCCGGGAAAATGAGAATTCTGTATACGTCCGCGGTGTCTACAGCGTGTCTTTATTATTTTTAAAATTAATATGACAGTGACAGGTGAAGAGTTATGTTATTTACCAGGTGTCTTTAGACTACTCATTATATCCATCAAACGATCATCTAACTTTAAATCGATAATATTTTTTTAACGCGTTTTCATTAATATAGATCGTTTTGAGCACTGTTTATTCAAATCAGATATAAATAAAAGAATTTTCAGAATTTATCCCAGAATATAATTGTAGACGACATGTTTCGGTCACGTCGAATTGCCATTTTCAAGTCAATTAGTCAAGTGAGTGTTGGCTCTATATAAAGCAAAGAGTGAGCGAAAAGGTGGATATGAATTGTGTGATGGGTATATGTGTTTTGGAAATCAATTTTGTATAAGGAAATTCATTGATGAAAACAACAAAATAATATGTCTAATTACAAAGGCCATTAACCCTCGCTTTACGATGCTAAAAACTTCCGCGCGTTCCGATGGTGTCAACTCATTACACATTCTGATTTAAAGTGAATAAAATGAGTAGAAATTCGAAAAAATGAAAATATTCAAAGATATCGCTTAATTTTACAATAGTTGATGTCAATAAGCAGTAATAATTGACATTTAATAGCTAAAAACATGAAAAACTTCAGACGAAGACCTCAAACGGCCAGACGCACCTTCGCGCGTGAACTTCCGAGAGATACTAATATTACTTAGCCTGTCGATATATCCATGTGCCGACCCGCATAGATATAATTTCGAACTAGGCGACCAACTGAGGTTTCCCGTCTCGCTCACTCATATTAGTCCATCAGCGAGAGTGAGGAGTATAGATGCCGCCGCATCTGTGTATTTTTTAATTTTATTTTCGCACACGCTTCCGGCAGGTGCAATGATCCATGACAGTTGACGCGTCTTGATTGACATCACCGGGGAGGAGAGGCTAAGAAACAATAAACATTTACATCAAAATGCACTTAAGTAAGAATTCTAGATAATTTTATGATGTTTTTTTTTTTAATTTAATCCAAAAGTTGATGGGGAAGCTATACAATTCCAAGTAGATATATCACTAACTGATGATACTTCTAATGGCGTTAGAAAGTCCGGGGAAATTTGAGCTGAAACAAAATGTACAGAGCAGTATCAACGTTTTATCGGGTACAAAAGAGAGAAAGTAGCAAATATAATTTGATCATTAATAAAGTATATATTTGTGTCCAATTTAGCTCTATTGATCTCAAAGATTTCTAATTAGAGAGTTTAGTGCCTTTGTTCTCTGTGTATAATGTTTAAGTTTATTCAAATAGTGTAATACCTCATTTCACTTACAATGGAAGTCAGTTCTTCAAATGTACAAAACATAATAAATTGGGTGGCGTAAGGAGGGAGGCTAGATTTAAAAAAAAGGGTTTAGACTTCGATATCAACTCGATATAACCCTTGCAGGTTAATGCCACAAAGTCTCAATATATGATCATACGTTTTTTTTGTTCACTCGTTTGACACGCATGTTGAAAAGTGGCTTAGTCTTGATTTAATGAATCAAAATAGATGTCTTTTGCAGGCGCCATATTGTATCATTCAACCTATCACATATGTTATGTGAAAGTAAATAATTCTTAAAATAGCCGACATGTTTTATGAGGGCGCTACGAGTGTTACGGCGCGCTCGGCGTCACTTTCTGCTCGGGTCCCGACGGAGGTAAATCGATCATTGTATGTGGCCCGGGCAGAATACCGAAGCTTGTCAATCTTTTGTCGCAAATAAATTACAATGTGCTTCTAGAAAAGTTTGTTTTGTTCGTGACCTGCTCTTCATCTCTCCTCCACGCGTCCCGATGACGATCCTGGCAACATGTAATCGTCCTTTTATAAACGGGAATATCAACATGTGAAGATTATCTTCAATTAAGTGAAATGTGTTTATTGTATTTTTTTATCTAACAAATAAATAAAATTGTATTATTATTTGTTATTAGTGGAAGATTTTCCCATTGCCACCCATCAGTACATTTGTACAAGTGAAGAATTTAAAAAGATGTAATTGCAAGCGAAACCGTATTCTTCTAATATTTGAATTAACAGTACTCATCATGATCCTTATTTAAACATGTTATAAAGGGGCCGCCATCTAACGTTTTTTTTTTCAACTAGTGCTTATTTCGTGAACGGTAACCCTTAGCTCATGTCTGATTTGACAAATAATTAGTTTTATTCTTCCGCTAAACGAATATGGATGTGTATACGCTTGAACAACCCTGGGAAAAATTGCGACATTACTTTGAAAATCAGTCCATTTTTCTTCGAAAATGAGCAAGGAGTGGCCGTTACAGTCAATGGCGATCGTTATCGGGCCATTTTTGTTCACAAAAATTGAAGAGGAGGATATTGACAGCATTTAGTTTCAACAGGATGGCGCTACGTGCCACACAGCCGAAGCTACACTCGATGTTTTGCGCCCCATTTTCAAAAAAAAAAAAAATATTTGGCGGACCCTTTATAATTTTAAAATTATCGAAATGGATTCGAGGTTGGCTTGCATGCAAAAGATATTCTATATTTATATGCGCCTTAAGAACCGTGAAAAATATGACAACGGCCCACAAAATCCTTTTGAAAAACCGTTCGAATTCTTGTCATAATATTAATATTTTATAAAATATATTTTTAACTGTTATTAGTGTGATAAGCAACTTAGAGCAAAGACTCAAGTCTTTTTAGTTTTATTTAGTAAACCTTAATTAAGCAATATTTTTGAAGCACGCTTTATTTTTAATAAAATAACGCCCCGCTGCATTTTTGTTTTCATACATTATTCAGAGATGGTGCTCGAGAGATAGTTTTCTCCTTTTATTTATAGGTTTGTTTCCCGGTTAAATTGGATTAGCACATTAATTGGGTCTGCTTGTATGTAAACACACCATACGTATAACAATGTATAGTAAACCATTGGAATACTACAGGATAGGTGAAAAATAACTTTCTGTTAAATACAGGTCTTGATTAGAAACATATGGCCAACGCATATGGCTGCAAGATTCGAGCAATTTGAGATGGCCTCCTGCGAGAGTCACTCTTTACTAAGAGTATCCATACATACCATGAATGTATTCAAAATTGAATCATGAAATTCATCTGGTTACGTAGTTCCCGAATCCAGGGTGATAACCCGGATGCTGGAAGAGAAGGCAGCTGTTGTATTCAATGCATGTTTTTTTTCTTCCAATATTCGTTTTATTAAATAGTGGCAAACAAAGCGTTGGCCGACCCCTGGCATTTTTAAGCAGTCAAATAAGTCACTCCCGAGATTAATAATATATAATCCTTTACAAATAATGACGAGCGTTCACCATCCACAAATGTTTCGCGTCCAACGATCCTTAACTTTAGAGTTCCAACGCATCTTTAGAGATCCAACTGTTGGATTCCTCGTCTTCAGCTCCATAATTTAATACAGGGAGAATGCATTGGTAAAACGCAAATAATGACGTGCGTTCACCATCCACACATGTTTCGCGGACAATGATCCTTAACTTTAGAGGTCCAACGGAAAGTGGTATTAAAAAATTCACTTAAAAACTTAAGAAATTTCCATATACTAAGAAAATTATTGCATACCGTAGAACTGTTTGGAATGTTTGTATGGATTACAATCGTTGCAGGATAACGTAAACTAAAACAGAATATTTAAAATTTTACTGTAGCCCTTTCACATCGGTAGCCGGTATATCCCGTTGACATCGGTAGCCGTGATATATCGTTTTGCAACTTTCAGTCCTCATTGTGACATCTACGGTAGGAACTTGGAACTGCAGTCAGTCCTTTTATCAACCTATATGTATTCTTTACAGGAATCTGTAAAGCATGTAAATAAATATCTTTTAGGTTTCGTCACAGGAGCGATTTTTCTGTAAACCACATGTGTCAATGCCACCACATGTATGGAGTTACATAATGAACGTGTGTTAAATATAATAGTTTTTTATGCATCATCTGACAGCTAAAAGATAAAAAAAACAATGTGATATATGAAAATAGGTCAGATAAGTACATTTATGCTTCAAATACTAGTTTTATAAGCAAAAAATAAATGGTTTGAAAAATTCACGCCGTATTGACAGTATAATTATTATAACACCAAGTCGTAACGAAAGGGTTAAAGTAAAAATGTCTCATTGAATTATTGAATAAAGTTCGAATTGCACAATTTATTTTGCGGAAATTTATATGATGAAAAGGGTAATGTAGAAATCTCTCTTATGCCGGCAATATGATATGGCACAAAGAGAGAGAAGTAGAGTTACGTTTCAATCAACCTGTATTATCTAACAATACGGGAATTCTGCGGCTCCTTAGATTGAATTGAGTTCAGTTGAAACTGAATTAAAAAGTACAAAGTTAATGTCGATTGCTGCATCATTCTTTCGAAGCTAAGGTTTAGAATTCCCAATTTAGCTTTTAAAGTAACTATCTTCAAAACGCAATCATATTTATGTTCACCAATACGTACGGATATAGCCATGTTTGTTATACGGCAAATACATGAGTACATTCATAATAGACATTTAGTTAAAGATTGGTATCCCCAGTAGTGTGGGAGTGTATGACCCAGTACTTTGGGAGAAGTCATGACATTTTTAATTTAAACAGGACATTTCCAATTTGCATGCTTACACCAATCAAATTATTGCTTTCATTGAATTTGATAGAGTAAAGATATTTATATACTGCTTACACTTTACTGATATGTACTTTAGGAGTATATATCAGTGCAGTTTGCAGGAACTAGGGTTGCCAAATGTCCCGGATTGGCCGGGATTCACTCGGAACTGGACTTTTTGCCCCATATCTCGGACGAATGATAAATTGTCCCGGAAATTTTTAGAAAACTATTCCTTTTTTATTGGAATCAAAATTGACATCGTAAAATACGTTAAACGTCTTTCCAATGTTCCCTTCGCATTCGATCAATGAATATCAATCTTATTAAAGGAGAAATCGCAATAATTTACCACTTAATAGTAAATCATGTGCGTAAACGTACTCATTTGCACAAAAAATGGTGATGGTAGGAAAAAAAAGGTTTTTTTTTTTGAGTCGACACTTGAATTTCAGCATTTATTCTGTTAAAAAGACATATTTTACCAGATTTTTGTGCGTTGTGTCTAAAGTCCGTTTAATAGAGGCCTGTTATATCGAGGTTTTACTTTATAAACAATTAAAATATATTATAAAATGCAGTTTAACCGTCCATCGGGCGCAATTCGATCTGACAAATCAGGCGACGGTTTTATGGACACCACTCTTCGGGAAGACGGATTAGCGCGTCCAAACTTCTAGTAGCTTCTTAACTCAGTGTGGCATTCTGAATTCACCTATGCAGTTCTTGCCGCGGAATATGCCTACGGAAAGAGCAAACAACTCACTCTCCGCAGGATTTCCGCCCCTCCCAATCTGAAGAAGATTAATCTATTAGAACGTTAATATCTTACGTTTGTTTTAACTTTTGACACAGCTGCAAATAAAAGCCAGTTTCCAGAGGGTGAAAATGATGAGAGATAGATATCAGTAATTACAAAAAATCACTGAGGTGCAGACCACGTGTTCAGGAGCGGCACGATGAACGTGTAAGCGTTAACTTATCTTATTTTGGCATTTTAAATTTCGCTATATCTCTAGAAAGAATTTTCTACTGTTTTTAGTAACGTGATAGTTATGGCGATTTACAGTTGTTTATCTGTCAGGTCAATATATTGTGACCAAATAATAGTGAAGAATTTGTACCGGAATCGTTCCAGATAAAGTTGGCAACCCTAGTAGGAACACGGTTAAGGATAATGCAAACAATTTAGATTGCACAGTGCACCGTGCTCCTTGTGCTGTGCGGATCGATCACCGGAACAAGGCCCATTTCCTCTCGGGACAAGCACCAACAAGCAAAAGCGCCAGTACACACAACCAACAAGCACGAACAAGCACAAGCGCCGGCAAGCAAAAGCACCAGTACATACAAACGGGAAACAACGGTCGCTACGCTCGCCTAACAACGTGAACGGTGTGGCACGTAAATGTTACAATGCCATTTCTAGATGCTTCCTTATATTTAATTTTTTAGGACAAATAACAAATTGTTTTATTTTTTTACTTAAACTCACACAGAAGAATACCACAGATGGTGTGATAGTGATGTAGAAATATCATCTGTGGATTTAAACTTCAAAAATCCAATTCGTTACTGAACTACAATCAGAATGAATAATTCAATTTAAAAAATACAATATATACAAGGTACTTATGATTAAGTACTAAGAACAAAGCAATAAAGACAAGCAATAGAAGGTCCCAAACAGACGACGCCAACAAATCATTCCTCCTAAGAAATTCCTGGAGTTCATGCCTGAATTGGGCCTCCCTTACGTGAAGTATATCAACATCCGAGGCGATTAGGTTGAACTCTTACTCTGAAGAGAATATTTAATTAGTTTCCACTTCAATAAGTCTCATACCATTCCATTTGATACAACTTTAATTACAAGGTAAAAGTTTTCTTCTGTTGCGCGCTACTGTACTTGATCCATTAGTTTTCTTGCAACTAAATCCCAGGATTCCTTTGCTGAAGGTGAACCAGGTCTCTTCAGGTAATCCAATTTATTTCAGGATTCCCGAGACAAAAACATAAACTTTTATAATTATTCAGCTCGTTTCAGAATTAAAGTAATAGTTGTAAAGTAGAACTATTTCAATTAAAAATAAAAACAGTTCACCTCCATGACAACTTTTTATTTATTATTAACATCCTCCCCTCTTCAAAAGGTTGTTATTCCGTCGCGTGATGGCAGGATGGGGAGCAGATTAGTAACACAGACTTTTTCTGAAGCACATTGACATATATTTACGATAAACTTTACAGAGCGACAGCGTTCGGCCGAGCCACAATACAATATGCTCTCGCTGAAGGGCGGGAAACGACTGGCGTGATGGGCTGTCGCACCGGCGCTACAAGCGGTGGTCTATATAACTAGTCTCAATATGGCGGACACATGTATGTATGACAAGCGAAAGAAATAAGAGACGAAAGATTGAATATCGAGGTTTTCGGTACCAGTCAGCAAGGGTTACATCATGCTAATGTCATTATATAATATATTTTTCAATTGTATCGTTTATGGCTGAATCTCATAAAAAAAGACACATACATAACTCTTCACTGCAGAAATTTATTATGGTGGGAATCCAAATTTATCCACGCTTTATGTTAATATTAATGGAGAGATTTTTGTTACATTGTTATTAATTGTATTATTGATTGCAATACAATATTCATAGGTTATATATAGTTTTGGTAAAAAAACGTCTCAAAAACGGGAACGGTAAAACAGAAATTAGCGGCGTTTGCTAAGCCGCGCACATCTGTATTACGACACAGTTTATCAGTCAATATTATACTAGTTTAAAAATATTTTAAATACGGTACTCAATCAAGTAATTAAAAGGTATCTATAGGGTCCGCCAAATAACTTTTTTTTTTTTGAAAATGGGGCGCAAAACATCTAGTGTAGCTTCGGCTGTGTGGCACGTAGCGCCGTCCTGTTGACCTCTTTAATTTTTGTGAACAAAAATGGCACGGTAACGATAGCCATTGACTGTAACGGCCACTCCTTGCTCATTTTCGAAGAAAAATGGTCTGATTTTCAAACTAATGTCGCAATATTTCCCAGCGTTGTTCAAGCGTATACACAACCATATTCGCTTAGCGGAAGGATAAAACTAATTATCTGTTAAATCAGACATGAGCTAAGTGTTATCATTCACGAAATAAGCACTAGTTGAAGAAAAAAAAACGTTAGATGGCGAACCCATTATAAGTATTTTTTGTCACAATATTCACTTTATATTTTGAGCATTTTCATATAGACGCAAATTTCTGTCTCACAGTTCTATAAGCTCACATTTCCTATGCCTTATCCCAGAACACCTGTATCCTGGAGGTCCACATAGATGGTTCCAGGGCAAGAGCTAGCATACTTACATAGACTGCGACTGTAATGCCAGAGAAATATTTGGGTCTTTCAGGGATATTTTTACGAAGCTCGGATGATGAGCCCCACAATCCTGAAATCGAGAGTCCTGGACATCATTTTTGTGCTTAACCTGTTCGCATCGATACCAGATATATGGCTTGTAAGATTCCCCTACCGTTGACATCGGTAGCCGTGATATATCGTTTTGCTACTTTCTTAGAATAGTTTTTTATGCATCATCTGATAGCTAAAGGATACAAGAACCAATGTGAAATATGAAAATAGACCAGATAAGTACATGTATGCATCAAATACTAGTTTTATAATTTACAGTATAATTTGTATTCCACTGAGCCATAATGAAAGGGTTAAGGACTTATATAAACCCTAACTGAAGGCATGTGAAGAGCTAAGATTGAATGAAATCAATTTGTAAAAAATCAAGATTGTTTTGGTGTTGAACGGACGGTGTGTGAATGGCAAAGAAACGCTTTTACCACTGGACTTTGTCATCCGGCTATATATCTAACTATAAAAGTTTAAAAAAATATATAATAACATCTTCCTCTCTCTCAAAAGGGGTGTTATTCCGTCGCGTGAGGGCAGGATGAGGAGCAGTTCAGCAAAGAAAGACTTTCTTTTAAACGCACATTGATTATATTTACGTTAAAACTTTACAAGCTTCCGGCCAAGCGGGATGACATGCCACTGGCCGTAATGCAACCTTCTCGGTCGTCAGCACATAACTGACGCGCTCATGATCGGGCTCTCGCCCGCGCCCCTGACGGTGTCTATCATTAACACACCTGTGAGCGGGCAAGCGGACTGAAAATAAGAGACGAAAGATTGTACATCGAGGTTTTCGGTACCAGTCGGCAAGGGATACATCGTGCTGATGTCACTATAAAAGTTAAAAAATTACACAATTATGCTGTCTTCTTCTTCTTCTTCGTGTCAGCGACGTCAAATTATTTTTTCCCAATATCTGGCAACATCGATAGCTCGTGTGTTGCCCAGCATTAGGTCCTGAGATGTGCAACTTGTTGGGCACATGGAGCAGCATCGTAGGTGTGAGGCGGTCTGCAGGTCTCCACAGTCGCACAATAGTGTCTCTCCCTGCCGAAGCATTCCCCACCGCTCGAGGTTGTCCTTTGTTCTACCAACTCCGGTTCTTAATCTGTTTAGGGATTTCCAGGTCGGCCAGTCAAGGCTCTTGCCAGTTGGGAGGCCTTCCTTTGGAGTAATGAAATCCTCTGGTGCGATTTGTTGCCAGAGTTGGAGTCTCTCATTTTCAGGGCCGGATGTGAGAGGTTGTGTGGATTTCAGAAAGCTGCTTCGAGACTTCAATCTTGGTGTTGGGGGTATCTGATTATACAAGCAGTGGGACGGTTGGTTGATTGCCTTACGCATTTCTTCGGCGCATATGACTTTGCGTCTTATGTTCGGTGGTGCGATACCAGCCAAGGGGTATAGTTTAGAAATGGGTGTTGGTTTGAGGCAGCCTGTGACGACTCTGCATGCATCATTCAGGGCAGTATCCACTTACACAATTATGCTGTGTAGCTTTTAGACCGTCAAATCACTCGATCGATTTTCATGGCATTTTAACCAATTGTGCTAATCAAACATGCGTAGTACGTTTTCTGCTTGAAAGTGTATTTTATAACGCGTAGCAATGCGCATCGTAAAGGCTAGTTACTGTACAATTACGCTTTGCAAATACGATTTAGATAATAGTATTAATCTTATAATTTGTATTAATTAAGATGACTTTATGACGTCGTTTGGGTTATTAATCGTATGTGTGCGTTTGTAATTGATAATCTATATTCGGCTCGTTGGCAACAACCCGATTCCCAATCTATCTCAAGCGAGATGGGGTAGTTAAGACGATAATAGAGGTTAGATAGGTAGACAGCGTAGTTAGGGTTTAAATGGGAGAACAAGTTAAGGCAGTAATAAAGGCCCGAGCAAGGTTTTTTATTACGTCATATAGTTTTCCAATTTTTGAAATCGATAAATTGGCTATATTGCAAATTGTGTTTTCTCAATAAAATAATTTAAAAATATATTTATTTGTATTTGGCAATACGAGATATGTCTTTTGTCACTGAATATACAACATTCAGTACATTTTATATAAGTGGATATTTTATTGTTCATGTTTTATACCGGCATGTCATGAGTACGAATGTATTTTATCTAACGTTGTAGACTTCATAATGGAAGAAATAAATGTTTAAAATAATAAGAAATAAATACAATTTGACATTTCAATTAATAATCTATCTCTTTATTCGTATATATATGTCAAATATGAATGTCTGTGTTCTGGAAAGCGGTCCCGAAATTACAGCTTCAGCTAAATGGTGACGCCGGAATACCAAGTTTCCGGCACTGAGAATAAGTCCAAAGACTGGAGTTAAATTGGTACTAATTTACATGACAATATAACCTTTTTTATATCTAAGTTTACAACATGAGTAAGCATTTATAAAAATAATATTAATACATTGAATTTCATACACCGCAAATTCCTTGATACTGTTGTTTTGGACCTTGATCCCTTCAATTTAAATAGAGTGGCAAAATATTGTGATGGTCAATGCCCTGTATCGTACCCGATTGTATGAATTAACAGATTCCATCTAAGATAGAGCGTTTTATTATATTAATTACTTAAAAGACTTTTGGATGTTTAATACAAAATAATTTTGTTCAAAATAACGTTTCTAACAGTCTGTCTGTCTGTGTATCCTTTATGCATTCCTACACCATTCATCCGATTGATATGAAACTTTCAGGAAATATTTATTTTTGGACGGCGAAGAGAATGGGACTTTTTTTACCGAAATCAACGTGAGCAATGTCATAAAAATATGACGTTTCATGTAGATTTTATGCAATACTATTGAATGTCAAGTTGATAGTGAATCCATATTCATTCTCAAAATGAAAGAATATGTTCAGTTACGAACTGCTTTGACAAAGTTTCATCAACCACCATAGTCATCGCCTATATATAGTTTACAAAAAACTAGTAGGATAGCCAGAGCAACGAGACGTGAAGAAAATGCATCTTTAGTTTATACTTTCCTGCGAAATTCAACGGACACGTTATACCCAGGTCCATCTACGTCTCATAACTGATTGCACTATCAAACTGTTTTTTTTAAAGGTAATAAACATGGTAATTGAAGGTGTTGTTATTGTTTCAGGATCCATGGAATTCACCGAGCACGACGTGGAGGTGTTTAGACGATACTTGACCTTCTGCGGGATCGGCATACAGAATGCTCAGCTGTTCGAGATGTCGGTGCAAGAGTACAGAAGAAACCAGATACTCCTCAACCTGGCGAGGAGCATCTTCGAAGAACAGGTGAGAATACAATAAATTGTAGCCTGAAAAAAAGGCTGAAATTTTGGCGTTCAGGTCACTGAGAGGATCTCGCTTCTCGACTCGGGAACGCTTCTTTTGGATATATACGTCGATATCAGCTTGATGTAGCTCCTTTAGGCTGATGCCGTAAAGCCTCGAAAAACGATATTTTGTTTCTTATTTATTTTCGCTCGCCTGACATGCATATCTAATAATGCTAGTTTTAGCTATATAATAATCACGGTGCTTGCATACGCCATCTTATTTGTTATGACAGTTGGTCCATGTCATGTTGGTGCCACTGTCGTCTTTAATTCGCTTTTTCTGCCGCGACTGTTGGCAGCGCTAGATGGCAGAGCACGCGGTCAGTTGACAGCTTGCTCGCGACCGTATGACGAACGTCATTGGTGCCAGGGTGGACGAAAGAGCAAGTGTTTGAGAAATAAACGCGAATTGTGAAACGAAAACAAGTTCTTTGCGTTGTGAACCTGATCCTCCATCCTGTCACACAGTAATTCGATATCGAAGTAGGATATCAACGTAATATCTTGGAATGACTGCTTTACTCGATCAAAACAAATAAGCCTCTTTACTACTCTCATTCTTTTTTATGACCACGAATTTTGGTACCTTGCCAAAAGACAATACATTTGTATACTATGTTTTAGAAACAGTTAACAACAAACCATCTGGATGTCACTATAAAAACAACCGTTCTTAAATTTGACAATAAGCAACGATAAAGATTTATATGACACAGTGTTGAGAAGAAATCAATTCATATACAAATGAATCATTTAAGTCATCAACCCTGAAGAAGACCCCTGCAACGGCGGTCAGAATATTGGAAAAGAGTAATTCGCCACACACGGCTAACCCCAAAAGCCACAATAATGAATAAATTATTTGTTTGTTATTTTTAGATTGGTTACTATATAAGACATTTTCGTTTTGGCTTGTATTTCCTCAGTAAGACAGTATGCCGCAATATCAAGATGCCAGAGACGTTTGTTAAGTTTGGTTTGTTTCGCTCACACAGAAGCTTAATAAACCAGGACACGTAACAAATTAAAGGAAGGAAACCCAAACGAAACAATTCCATACAAGAATACAGTACTTATTCCACAAGCAAGGTTTTTTTGTATGTAAGCACATACAGTAGAATACCATGGTGATAGTGATTCTGAAGTTTCATCTATGGAATTCTATGACGCTTACCATAGTGCAAGTGTGTTGATACGTCAACGTCTCAGACTACCGCTCGAGATTCACGCTTCATCCTCATTATTGCAGGAATTTACTATGAATGGGTGGTCTACACGGGACGACCTTCGACTACCGCCAATTTTAATTAATAGGCTATGACTGGCATTTTACGGTTGAGGGATCAAATTCATACCATCCGGGTATGTTAAAGCTCAGAAATCGATTATTTTTTAATTTTTTTTAATATCCGTCTGGGATTGAACCAAAGACCTTTGGCTTGCAACGCAAACGATTTGACCATTGAGCTATACTTGCCGGAATGTAGAATCGTCTTGGTACATTGGGAGGCAAGCCGCGGCTCTAGAACTACGCGAGTTACATTTTCATTTAATACAATTATTGAACTTCTCCATACATTTTATTTCTGTTTTATTTTTTGTCACATTTTTTTTTTTTTTTTTTATTTAAATAATATTAATATCCCCTTTACTGAGGAAAAAAATACTTCATGTCGCCGGGATCATTATTTTGACGCGTGGTGGCGGAACGAGGAGCAGACGAACAACACACAGACTTTTTCAGAAGCACATATATTTTTACGATAAACTTGACACACTTCGGCCCGGGCGGAATGACATGCTTCGGGCACCGGGCCGACCACAACCTGATACTCTGGGCACCGGGCGCCCGTGGTCCGTGACACCTAGCGTTGTAAGTGGCAATCTATAGAATTAGTTTTCCTAACTGTCTAAACTCAGCCAGCCTGCAAGGGCTATATCATGCTGATATCAATATAATAACATGATTTACATGAGCAATACTGATTATCATCATTATTTTATGACATAAGAATAGGGCAGACAAAATGAAAAAAAGTGACTAAAAGTACGAATAAAAGAGTTATTTAAGAAAATACCTTAAGCTTGAAAAAATTTACAATAGAATATAATTTATTTTTTTAAACTTATTTATTATATTTAAAAAATATAAATATATTTTATTTTAATTAATTATTTTATTAATAGTCTGCGTTCTTCACTCTTTAATTTTTAAAATATTTTCCGCTGTCTATATCCTGTTATAACCCAAAGAACATTGGGAAAGATTTTGCGCGTTCGACATTTCGGATTATGCTTTGTTTCTATCATAGACGTCGTAAACGTTCCTGTGATAACGAGCTTCAGAAAAAGTCTTTGTGTTGTTAATCTGCTCCTCATCCTGCCACCACGCAATTCAATAACGTTAACTTAGAGAGGAGGATGTTAGTACATATGCACAAATTGTAAGCAAAATCAACCTGCGTTATATGTTAAATAGTACACTTTCACATATATTTACATCCATGCAGAAAAAACTTGAATCGTTAGGAATAAAATGTACATTATTCATCCACACACTAAATTGTTAGAAAATTAATTGCTGTAGCTAATTGTTCATTATTTCAATTGTTTCAGAACAATCTTGAGTGCCTAGTGACCAAGATCATGACTGAAGCCAGGGACCTGCTGAAGTGTGAGAGATGCTCGGTCTACCTTCTGGACCTAGACTGCTGTGAGGCCGTAAGTATTCTTCATTTTCCATCTTGGTAGAAACATCCATCTCGTTGAAGTAAACGGCGAAGAGAATAACCAATCAATTAAATATCTTCTTAGGTTTTCACAGCCAGATTTGATATTGTGGCTTTTCATTGTGATATTTTCAAAAAATACATACCGTATTCTTTAAACATACCTACCGTAGTCTTAGAACATACCTATGATTCTCCGGAACGAAACTTGAGTTGCCATGGAGGTATAAATCTATAATGCTCATAAAAAATAAATAATCTGAAGAAACCAACTCAAAACTAAATAAATCATCAATCCTGAAGAAGACCCCTGCAATGGCGGTCGAAATATTGGTTGAAGGAAGTTCGCCACACACGGCTGAACCCAAAAGCCACAATATCAACCAGTCAATTGTTTATTTTACTTGATATTTACTAGTCTTATAATTAAAATATGTATAACAAACAGTAAATGGACGTTGCAATTTTGAAACAGGAATTAAAAAATGTACTCAAAAAACCGTAGCATGATCCCTGGGTATTTACACGTATATTTTTTTTTACGTAAACACATACAGGAAAATACCGACAGATGGTGACAGTAATTCTGAAGTCTCATCTGCAGAATTCTATGACGCTTACCATGGTACATATGGCTAAGCACTGCACGTGGAGTGTTGATAAGCTAACGTCATAGACTACAGCCCGAGATTCACGTATCATCCTTATTATTACAGGAGTTTACTATGAATGGATGATCTTCACAGGATGACTTTTGTCTACCACAAATTTTAATTAATAGGCTATGACTGGCATTTTACGTATGAGGGATCAAATTCACACCAACCTACTTTAGAGCACAGATATTGATTAAAAATACTATTTTTAAATCTCTGTCGGGATCGAACCCACGACCTTTGACTTGCAAAGCAAACGCTTTGACCATTAAGCTATACCCGCCGGCAAATTAAATATTCTGTGGACATTGTTTTGTAATATTGTATATTTTATTTATTTTCCCATTTAAATACAGTATACAAACATTAATTCAAAAATATTATATACGTAATTTGTTGATATATTAATATACTGGAACAAGTATTCTGTTCATATTAGTTTTTATATGTTTTTTATGTTTAAAAATTTATTTTTATTTTTTCCAAATAGCTAAGCGACTTTTGCAATACGAAAACGTTATTCACAAAAATATCCCAATGTGTATTTTTATTTACTATGAGTTTCCCGGCGGCGCGCATTACGGCGGTGGGACGTCGAAAGGTGTTTCAGTGACCTTTGATATCCATTGAAAAATCCTGAAAACCCGCTGAAAGAAAATCCATTATTTACGGAGTCTGAGACCGGCGGGTGTCCGCTTCCGGCGGCGAGATTACACTCGCAGGAAACTGCTCCAAGAAAAGTCAACCAAGTTTTCCCTTTGTGAAGAAGGAGAGCACAACTGGCAACTTTCAACGTCTAGCTCTAGCTTCAGGGCTGTGTAAATTATGAAGGATAGTCTTTATTTTAAAAAAATTGGTGTTTGTTTTGTCTCGAGCAGTCCACACCACACATTGGGGGACTATTTTATCTCCGAAAAATTTTACTTGAGATGCAATCATTTTTTTGCTGATACATGGGATATCTTGTAGACATTTAATGTGGTATTTTCCCCTTTATTTCCACATCTTAATGCCGTTGACCATAATGGATCATCCGCCTTAGGAGAGCATTGACTACCTCCAGGACAATAGAGTGCCCTAACCAGCTTGACCTGATGAGGTTAGCTGAGCGCTTATTCCGGCCAACATTCGGTCCGTCTATATTGGCTGACTGATGTCGCACACCCCCCACCACTAGAAGGAGATAGATCAGGATTTTCCTTTCATCGAACCTGTGACCGTAAGACATTTCGCAGAGTCCTCCAGTATTTTTGCCCTATGTATAGGAACATTTTCACAAAAATGAAAGGTTATACGAGGAAGATTTATTAATATTGTGTATTGATACCATCTCAATTTAGCCCTTTCACGCTGTGGTGCTTCGATATACGATCTTTTATCTTTAATTTTTTTTTGCGCGTCTGACACGTACATTTAAAAATATAGGGAAATGAAGAAATAGTATCGCATACGGGACAATGTATCAAGTTAGAAAAACCCATACACCATGGACTAATCTTCGTCTACGCTGAAGATCAAAGATAGAATTAGGAGAAATCTTAAAAATTGAACACAAAAACATAATATTATATAATGACTTAATACATTAAGATAACACATATCCCTTGATTTTATAATGTCTTTTTTAAATGGTTTAACCCGCACACATATACAATCTGTAAATATGTGTGTACTAACGTAGAAACTAATACTTGTACCTACATAAGCCACTGCCAGTTTATAATTTAACCATCATTGAAGATGGTCTCCAGGGAGGCCGAAACATGTGATCGTTTAAAATAAATGTGAATCGAAACTAAATATTTTAATTTTTTTATTTTTAAAATGAAATTAATTTTATATTTTTATACGAGTATATACGTATTACACGCATATGTATCCCAATAGAGTGCTTATGTTTTTATAAGTATGTAAACACGCCTTATCGTTGACATTAACATTTGATATAGTAAGTTTAGACTTACTCACTACTTAAATCTAAAACTAAGCTTTTAGATTTAAGTTGTTGACGTAAGACGCGGCGCTTGCATACGCCATTTTGTTTTTTTTTTTGTTTTTACAGTCGCTCCATGTTATGTGAGAGCAGCTAGTTCCACATATGGCTGCCATATCGTTTTCGAGTCATTGCCCATTGTTTTATGTACGAGACTGTAATATCTCCCATTTCTAATAATTATTATCTTAGTAAAAATATGAAAATCTATCACAAATATTGTAGTTTTCGTGTTCGCAATAGATGTTTTTCATGCTATCCGCCATCTAACGTTTTTTTTTCAACAAGTGCTTATTTCATGAATGGTAACACTTAGCTCATGTCTGATTTGACAAATAATTAGTTTTATTTTTCCGCTGAACGAATATGGTTGTGTATACGCTTGTACAATGCTGAGAAATATTGCGACATTACTTTGAAAATCAAGCCATTTTTCTTCAAAAATGAGCAAGGAGTGGCCGTTACAGTCAATGACAATCGTTATCGGGCCATTTTTGTTCACAAAAATTGAAGAAGAGGATATTGGCAACATTTGGTTTCAACAGGACGGCGCTACGTGCCACACAGCCGAAGCTACACTCGATTTTTTGCGCCCCATTTTCAAAAAAAAAAAGTTATTTGGCGGACCCTTACATATATTTACAAAAAAAAAAACAGAAAAACGGTGATTAAAAGCATATAATTAAGTAATGACACCTCCCGACAAGTCACTGGTTCGTCACGTAGCTGCGTGTAGGAAAGGATGCAGGAGCAGATTACCAAGCAAAAGAACTTGTTTTTGGTTCACAATTCGCGTTTAATTTTATTAAAGACTTGCTTTTCGCCATACCGGTCTACTCGTAACTGACAAGTGTGGAACACTGTGACATGCCGCGCCGCCAATGATCGCGGCAAAAAATCAAATTAAAGATGACAGTTGCACCAACATGAAATGGAGCAACTGTCATAACAAATAAAATCAAACGCCTGCGTAATATTATATACTTAAAACTATCATTATTAGATGTGCATGTCAGGCGAGCGAACAAAAATAAGAGGTAAAAGATCGTTTTTCGAAGCTTTACGGCATCAGCCTAAAAGAGCTATATCAAGCTGATATCAGTAAATATCGATGTCTTATTACTTATATTGAACAGCCCTGGTTTAATATGTGCTAGAGTGGTATAGTTTTCTGCACGCATGGCACCTGAAATCTCGCGGAACCTCCTGAAGTCTCCTGAAGCCCCGGTAAGAGGTTCGAAACTTAATCCTTTGATTCGAAAGTTTCAATCGCGCTGGAACTTTGCGACTCCCTCCACTTTCTCACTCGCGCTTTACTTCTGCACTGCGCTCGCCGATGCAATCATTCCTGAAAGCTTAGCTGAAATACAGGATTCAACTTATTCCTCTGAGAAAGTATCGCAATTTTGTTGAAAATACCTGAGAATTTGGAACGTTAAACATTATATGAAATGAATGTGAATATCGAGGCTGCATGCTCAATATTTTTTTTAATAAACTTTTTTGACGATACAAATGAAGATTTTTTAAATTATATTCTTCTTCGTTGTAGTATCAATCCGTTGGATTGGTTTGCAGCAACAAAATCTTGCATCTCGATCTCCACTCTTCTCAATCCTCTGCAATCCACTTTAGCTCAGCATAAGAGCTACAACTCATGTCCTCGAACACTTGCTGCAAATACTCCCGTCTAGAGCGCCCTCTGCAGTTTCTACCCTCAACCGTCCCCTCCACAAGATCGTGAAGAAGACCATCGTGGGGCACGATGTGACCGATCGCCTATCTGAGATGGTTCTTACTAGATGCCTATCTTCCTCGATTATCCTGAGAACCTCATTGATCGTGACGTGGTCTCTCCAGGGAATTCCTAGAATTCTTCTGTGTGACCACATCTCAAAGGCCGCTAGTCTTTTTTTACCACTTTCAGATAAGCACCATGTCTCACTTCGTATTTATCAACATATAAAATTACAAAGTTCAACTCTTGTATGGTGAATTAACTCTACTAATAAGAGCGATTACAAACCTAATATGAAACATTAGTGAAAGCTTTATTCAGTCATGAGTGATAAAAAAAGAAAGAATTACAAGGTCATGGTATTAAAATTTTATTAGAATATTTTTTCAATACTGTAATCTTCTTTTATAGATCATTGACTATATATCAATATTATTAGTAATTAAATACACACATACAATTATACATCAAATTTTATACGCATCAATTCATTCAGAAAAAATATCGGCAGACGTGGGATTCGAACCACGAGCCTTGCAACCATTGCTCCGTTCTATTTCAATTTCATGTATAATTGTATGTGTATATTTAATTACTAATTATTAGATGTTTTCGTAAATGACACTTGCCTGGTTGTAATCTGATCAGAAGCTCTTAAATATATTTCCAGTACCGTGTTTTGAATTGGGGCAGTCAGACTTAAAAGCTTCATATAGCTAACAGTTAAATGCACTCTCTGTAATATAAGTAATTACTTCACGGGTGTTATTTTGAAGTAAATGATGGGGATTACTAAAACACTTTGTAGTAATTACATTCATATATTTGGTTTTATAATCCGTGTACATAATTCAAAACGATTTATGTATATTAATTAAATATACGTATACTATACATAAAATTCTTTTTTCAACGCGTCAATCCAAGCACAAAAATAACGGCAGAAGCAGGATGCGAACCGCGGACCTTGAAAACCAACTATGCCCAGGTATTCATACCGCTCAGCCAACTGGGCCATTGCTATGCCTAGACCGACTCGCGTTGAAACTAGTATTTATATCATTGTTATCATCGTACGATAGATGTCGCTATGTATACTTTAATAAGCACTTAATTCTTAGTTTTCATTTTTTATGTTACCTCATACAGGAGAATGCCGACAGATGGTAATAGTAATTTTGATATCTCATCTGTGGAATTCTATTACGCTTACCGTGTCGCATATGACTAAGCATGTATGTTGATAGAGATTCACGCATCATCCTTATTATTATTACAGGAATTTACTATGAATGGGTGGTTTTCACGGGACGACTTTCGTGTACCACCAATTTTAATTAATAGGCTATGACTGGCATTTTACGTGTGATAGATCAAATTCACACCAACCGAGGGTATTTTAGAGCTCATAAATCTATTTAAAAAAAAAAAATCTCCGTCGGGGATCGAACTCATGACCTTTGGCTTGCAAAGCAAACGCTTTGACCATTGAGCTATACCCACCGGCAAATTAATAGTAATAGTATTTTTATTCATGTACTTGAAATCAGTACCTAAATATTAGTGTTTTATTCCTTTAAATGCGGCAGAAGTATACACTACTTATGGATTCAAGTTTTAAAAAAATACCTTAACGTTTTAAGACGTCGTAAGTAACAGGCGGTGACCAACCCAAGTTTTGGTCCGCATATAACATTATCTAATTTCATTCATGTAACGATAACTGCGCTTACAATAAGCAATTGTCGTGGGTTTATGCATAAAAAAAGTCAAATGAAAGATGATACGATGATAAAGTCATTGAAATTTGATACAAAATTATACTAATGCCGTGTTATTTGTGGGTACACCAAGATTTACTTATGACAGGGTTTTTGTTGTTACAAGTCAACTATTTGCATTGAGTCTCCTAACGCTTGCTCTGGGTGTGAGGTCATTGACACTAAATGTGTCAATACATTTACAGGGCTACACTTATATGTAAATACTTCATTGTGTTATTTATAAATTGTTGTATTATATCCTGTTTCAGAATCGAATTAAATATTTATATTTGTAATGTTTCTGGAAGAAAAAAATATATATATGTATCGCCGATAGCGCCACGAGTGGTGGTATTATTCCTAACTAACATACCCGTTAGCGCACTTAAATGCACGACAAGTGACCCGAAATAAAGAGACGAAAGATCGTATATCGAGGTTTTCGGTAACAGTAAGCAAGGACTACATCATGCTGATGTCAGTGTTTACATATATAATAAAAAAATACTACTCCCAGACACATAAAGCAACTTTAATGTACATACAAAGTACAGGTATATACTCGTATATAAAAAATGATGAAATACATTGCTATAACGTTACCTATAAGAAAGTCTTCGAAGTGGTGAAAGAAGATACGGGCTCTTAAGGGGTTAATGGAGGCCGCCCTTTGTTTATGGTACAGGTCTAAAAGGGGCCTGGGGAAAAAGAGCCACATCCCAACTTAAATATTTAAAAGGTCGAATTGTTTTTCGCCCTCTGTGTGTGTCTGTCTCGGCGGCTAATATTTTTGGAAGAGGTCGTTTTTGCCCTCTCCCCAAGCGACTGTCCGCAACTCTAATTTTCTTTACCTGAAAAAGTAGATTCATGACGTTTCTGGATGCCGTTCACGTGAATTTTTTACGAAAACGTTTGTCTCGCTACGTCGAGATGCTGTATAATAAATAGCAAATACTTGATGTGCAAAAATAGAAACCTTAAAAAATCATGTATTTTAAATTTATATCAAAAATTTATTAAGAATTACACTGTTTTTTTTATACAAGGTTTTAATTTTTTTTGTCTGATTTTTTTAAAATAATTAAATTAAATACACACATACAATTGTTACATCAAATGTTTTTCATCAAATTCTACAACAATTCGCATCAATTCATTCAGAAAAAATATCCGCAGGCGCTTAGGCAAATAATGGTCGTGTGGACACGCGGTGTATATGACAGAGCAAAGGTGCAACGTTCGAGGTACGAATCCCGCGTCTGCCGATATTTTTTCTGAATTAATTGATGCGTAAAATTTGATGTTTTATGTGTATAAATAATAAATTATTAACCTCTGCGTTCGAGTGCCAAGAAAAAGGCTCTGCCGCTAAAGAGAAAATATCTGTGGCGGTAAGACGTGGGTGGATCGACGAGACAGGTAGGCAGAAGGTGGGGTGTGTGGGGGGAGGATGAGCCGGTTGCCATGGCGACGATCTCCAAACTTTCTGATCGGATTCTGATGACAATAGGTCCGCCGTTTGAGCGCTGCAGGCTCCGAAGAAATTCAATTGATGTCTTCCACATATTGAGAAACACGCCTTGAATTATAATTAGTGTCGTAATAAATAAAATGTGAGATATTTTTGACGTAAAAGAAATGAATTTAATGCTTTGTATTTTGGTTGCCGATCATGAATATGTAGAGAAAATTTCACGTCAAGTATTCCGTCGAAGCGTCGTAAGCAACATTAGTGCTAGTGATCAGCTGGACGAAGCATTCCGAAAGAGACTCCACTCTTATCAAGCCTCCACCTCATGTGAAAAACTTACCACTACAATGAATCACTAATGTGCAATACCACCATCGAACATATCAGCCCTTCTTTCATGACATTTCAATGATAGGTTTTTTGAGGCTTTTCGGCATCAGCCTAAAAGAGCTACATCATGCTGATATCAATACATACGAGGGTGATCCGTAAAATAAGTTTCCCATGGCGCTACAGTCGTGAAAAGCGCTGTTATGGTGGATCCCTAGATTCTGTGAAAAAAAGGATCACTCACACCTTGCGGGCGCACCGAGGAAGAGATCTATCACGTACGGCTGCCAAGCCATGACTGAGTTCCGCAGGCAGCTCGCTAGGAAAGGGATTTGGAGTGGGGGAACCAAGGTACACTACAGAATCGCGGGATTCAACATAACAGTGCTTTTCATGACTGTAGCGCCATGGGAAACTTATTGTACGGATAACCCTCGTATGTTTCAAAGTAGCGATTTATATTTCAAATAGTTTGGTAATCTAAGTCCAACTTCTGACATTATGTCAAATAATATTCAAACTACTATAGTTTGCAAGATATACTCCGTAACTAAGTTACTGGGAACACTAACTGACAATGTGTCGGATCAGCTTAAATACTTGTACATTACTTCTAGTTAACTAGAAATGACGTGAGATTTCAGGACTGTAGTGCCATGGGAAACTCATTTTACGGATCACCCTCGTACATTCAGTCAGATCGAGATGGCGTCCAATAAAATTGTGACAATAATAACAATGATTATTCTATTCTACATGATATAAAAGCAAAATGTGTAGGAATTTTTGCGCCCTTCTGCGGATCACTCCACAGGGACGGAACAATACCAAACGGAACGATTTCACATTTCACCGGGTTGTATTTGGGCAGCAGGCGCTACGCGAAAGTACAATGGAACATTCCTACTTTCGAAAATAATATTCTCGCCATCCAAGGATAATTAATTTGATAATAATTGCCCTCATTTCATGCGATGCTCAGTGTGACCGTAATTTCTACATTTAAAAATATATTTTTTTACAAGTAAGAGTTACACATTTATCCTCTTTATTAAATATTTTTTATTAACCCTTTCGCATAGGTTGTCAGCATATGCCGTCAAAGATTCCCCAACTCTTGACATCAGTTGACGTGATATATCATTTTGCTACTTTCAGTACTCATTGTGACATCTACGGTAGGAACTTGGAACTGCAGTCAGTCCTTTTATCAACCTTTATGTATTCTTTACAGGAATCTTTAAAGCATGTAAATAAGTATCGTTAGATTTCGTCACAGGAGCGATTTTTCTGTAAACCACATGTGTCAATGCCACCACATGTATGGAGTTACATAATGAACGTTTGTTAAATATACTAGTTTTTTATGCATCATCTGATAGCTAAAGGATATAAGAACCAATGTTATATATGAACAAAGGTCAGATAAGTATATTTATGCTTCGAATACTAGTTTTCAGCAAAAAAAAATGGTTGGAAAAATTCACAACGTATTGACAGTATAATTTGTATTCCACCGAGCCGTAACGAAAGGGTTAAATATTAAATGTAGCGTTTCTGTGAGCGCGCGCTCCCGGTTAGAGGGGCACTGGATGTGCCTTTACGTAGCCATCGAGCGGTGATCCGGTACTCCACTCACTGAGAATCAGTAGTCGCTTAAAATTAAATCAATGTTATATGTTGTCAACTTGTATTTTCTATTTAAAATGTAAAATTCCAATTATTATGGCTCTGGTGACTGAATAAATAAAAATATTATTATCATTCAAATTGGTCGTCTTGTAAACACCAACTTTTTTATTGTGAATCCCCGTAAAAAATGATGATGCGTGAATGCCGGGTGTGGTGTATACCATGGTGTATATGGCTAAACGCTGCATGTGGAGTGTTGATCCGCCAATGTCATAGACTACAGCCCGAGATTCACGCATCATCCTTTATTATTACAGGAATCTACTATGAATGGGTGGTCTTCACGGGACGACTTTCATCTACCACCAATTTTAATTGATAGGCTATAACTGGCATTTTACGGGTGATGGATCAAATTCACACCAACCGGAGGTATTTTAGAGCTCATAAATCGATTAAAAATCCTTTTTTATTTTAATCTCCGTCGGGGATCGAACCCACGACCTTTGGTTTGCAAAGCAAACGCTTTGTAGTATTTATTAGAATTATATGACTATTACGTAACTTTTATGCATATATATTTTCAGATTTCATATTTTTTCTTATAGCGTAACTTACGTTTGATTGACTCATATAACTAATAGATAATTCGATGAATACTAAAGAAAGATTCGTATCGGAAATCGTTTTTTTATTGTTTCTGTCCACTTTGAACGTGTAGTCACCCCATTATCATCCCATTGCCGGCCGATGTTCTCCAGCGTCCGTTGTTTCATTATTTCAGCTGAAAATTTATTAATATCGGACCTCTTCCTCACGCAAGAGTCGGCAATGAGAGTGACGTCATAGTAACAAACAATTATATCGTCTACTACTGAGAAAAGGGGAAACTGGACGTTTTGTTTTGTTGCTATAGTAATATAACACCTTGAACGGATCCAGTTAATTAGTTATCTGCACGATACATTTCACGTATTTTCAGGATTTCAGATTAAGAACTGTTGAGTACACAATCTATCCGGAATGATTTTTGTATATGAATAAATGATGACTGATTGAATAATAAAAAATAAAAATATATATATAGTTTGAATATATACTATAGCGACATCTATCATACGATGATTACAATGACATAAATACTAGTTTCAACGTGAGTTGGTCCAGGCATAGCAATAGCCCAGTTGGATGAGCGGTATGAATACCTGGGCACAGTTGGTTTCCAAGGTCCGCGGTTCGCATCCCGCTTCTGCCGTTATTTTTCTGCGTGAATTGACGCGTTGAAAAGAATTTTATGTATAGTATATGTATATTTAATTAATGATTTTTGTATATTTTTTATGTCGCACATACAGAAGAATTTAGCTTTCAGATAACTTAACTTTGCATGCCAAATGTCGTAGGTTCAATCCCCGACTGAGATTTAAAAAAAAAGGATTTTTAATCGATTTTTGAGCTTTAAGATACCCCTGGTCTGCGTGATTTTGATCCCTCACCCGTAAAATGCCAGTCATAGCATATTAATCAAAATTAGTGATAGACAAAAGTCGTACCGTGAAGACCACCCATTCATAGTAAATTCCTGTAATAATAAGGATGATGCGTGAGTCTCGGGCTGTACTCTGTGACGTTGGCGGATCAACACTCCACATGCACTATGGTAAGCGTCCACTCCATATGGACTATATCAGAACTCCATATGCACTATGGTAAGCGTCGTAGAATTCCACATATGTGACTTCAGAATTACTATCACCATCTGTCGGTACTCTCCTGTATGTGTTTACGTAATATATATATATGTGTGTTGCTGTCTAAAAAAGTCATGAAGATAATGTTCGGTATGTATACCTTCAAAACGGAAACTCTGGCATTCGTGCGTGATGTTGTGACAAAAATTTACTAACATTAAGGTTATCAACTGACAATACTTGGTGAAACTGCATAATTATAATTGAGGAATTAATTTTAATCATTAATGAAGATGGTCTTCAGGAAGGCCGCAACATGTAATCATTAAAATAAATTGTGAATCAAAACTAAATATTTTTAATTTATTATTTTTTTAATTAAAATTAATTCTAAAATCACAAAAATTTACATTAATTCAATTATGTTTTCATTTTCATTTTTTCCAGAGTCATCTGGAGAAGATTGTTGAGAGACCAGGACGGCAGCTGGAGGAGCACCGCACCCTGGCGAGGAGACAGAGCAACAATGTGGACGTGGAAGACATTCTTCAACAGCAGGTTAGTAAAACTCAACAAAACTTTTTTCACAAGATGCCGTCAAAAACGAAGATATGGAGAGATTCCAAAAAAGACGTTTGTCTTAAATGTTAAGCTGATATGAGACATTTAAAAACAGTGATATCCTCCTCTTCCATTTATGGACATCGATTAACTGGATGAAGGATGCAGGATCAGGTTCACATTATAAACAACTTGTTTCTGTTTCACGATACATGTTTATTTGTCAATAACGTCGCCCGTTGAGGGCCGCCCTGAAGGACGGTCCTACCACGAGGACGGGCGAGTTGCAACTGACTGCCCGCTCTCACATTTCGGTGGTACCAACCGCCAAGATGACAGTTGTACCAACTGACAATCGGCCAACTGTCATAACAATTATTTTTGGCGTATGCAAACACCGTTTAACATGCGATGTAGATGTCACGCAAGCGAACCAAAATAATAGACAAAAGATCGTTTGTTGAGGCTTTCCGGCATCGGCCTTAAGGAGCTATATCAAGCTGATATCAACAGGTTTAGGAATATAATGTGTCTTCATCTTATGTTTTGAACTGATTAGCAGCAATTTATGATAGCTACTTGTTTGAAAAATCGGTTTTAAAAAAGGAGAATTTGAGAAAATACCTTGAGTGCTCAAAAGTCATATGCCTACTAACCCGAAACTTAAGGGCAAGTAAATAAAAAGGATGAATCAAATTGACGAAAGAAATCAACATGCGCATACAACTGGGATGGGCAGCATTTGGAAAACTTAAGTACATTTTTAAAGCAAAAATTCTGTTTGTTCTAAAACGAAGACGCTTATTAACCAATGCATTCTCCCAGTATTAATTTATGGCGCAGAGACGTGGAATCTAACAGCAGGTCTTACTCATAAAATAAGCCGGTAAATTGATTTATTACAACTCATTGGTTTCGTTCAAGGTTTTACTTGTTTTATTCTTTAACCTGTTCGCATCGGTATATGCCGATATATGCCGTGTAAGATTCCCCTACCGTTCACAACGGTAGCCGTGATGTTATATCGTTTTTCTACTTTCTTAGAATAGTTTTTTATGCATCATCCGATAGCTAAAGGATACAAGAACCAATGTGATATATGAAAATACACCAGATAAGTACATTTATGATTCAAATACTAGTTTTATAATTGACAGTATAATTTGTATTCCACCGAGCCGTTATGAAAGAGTTAAATATGACAAACTACAGTGTTACTGCGTACTACGAGTATGCTATATTATTATATTTATGTCGTAATAATGTTAAGTAAAATATACCCAATTATTTGATATCGTCAATAGTCTTTAATACATTTGTTGTGTCTGAAATATAAACATCGTAAATGTACAAGCGACTAATGCTTCAGTACATCTACGTCATCAATCACAATTAGAATATTATTCATTACTCGTTTTGGCGGCATTTATCATTGTCCTCGAGACTCATTGTTTCAGGTTCTGTGCGGAGATTTCCAAGCCGAGTAAACATGTTCTGTTCATTATAATAAAACAATAAGGCGTCTGCTTGTTTTGGATGATTTGTTCTGTTTTTGGATAAATGTATTGTTGTTCTTATTGTTTTTATAGTAGTAGACGTTCTGCGTGAATATATGTCTCAGGGTTACCACACATCAATTATTTATATTTAATTTATTTTGTAAATTGGAATTATATGATAAGCCCACTAGGTGTTCTTATGGCACCTCTGCGCTCCAACATGACCGCAATTGGAGATTCAGGGTCTCGGCCAAGCCACGTGATTTTCCGTGAAACTTCCCTTCTCCAAGCATGAGGTCATCTTGAGGTTCCGGTTCCGGACCAACCTACCCGGTTGTCCGCGATACCGCCTACCTCCAAGCATGAGGTCATCTTGAGGTTCCGGACCAACCTACTCGGTTGTCCACAATAGTCCCCTATTCCAAGCATGAGGTCATGTTGAGATTCCGGTTCCGGACTAGCCTTCCCGGTTGTCCGCGATACCGCCTACCTCCAAGCATGAGGTCATCTTGAGGTTCCGGACCAACCTACTCGGTTGTCCACGATAGTCCCCTATTCCAAGCATGAGGTCATGTTGAGATTCCGGTTCCGGACCATCCTTCCCGGCTGTCCGCGATACCGCCTACCTCCAAGCATGAGGTCATCTTGAGTTTCAGTTTCTGGTCCAATCCATGCGGCTGCCTTGCGAAACCTTTTCCATTCCAGCATGGTGATTATAGGTTCAGGTCCTAGCCCTAACTCACGCGATTTCTTCAAAACATCTCCACACAGCTAATCACCACCTCTGGCCCAATGTTGGTAACGCGGATGTTTCCTTGCTTGGCTTGGTGACGACATTTTGAAAGCGTGACTTCACTGGACTTCTCTATAATTCCCAGGGTGATGTGACTTCTCCTCTGCTCGGAGAAGCGTAGCTTTTCTCTCCATCTCTAAGTTGTGAAAACGGGTGCCACTCGGGTCTCCCTCTCGAGATTGCCTGCGATGAACCGCAAGGCCGTGGATTCGCGGAACTTTGCGTAGCTCCGATGCCTCACGCGTTGGGCGACAGTTGACACACCCCGCCTTTAAAAAGACGACAAGTCGCGGGTTCGTCACGTGGCTGCGTAGAGGAAGGATGCAGGATCAGATTACCAAGCAAAATACTCGTTTCGAAGCACGATTCGCGTTTATTTTTAATAAAAACTTGATTTCCTTATCCGAGAGTTAACCGACAACTGCGGAACACTGTGTTGTGAACACTGAAAGTTTTTTGTCCGAAGTCATTTTTAGTCGTTATATATAATCGTTTCGGAAACATCAGGGTCAGATCCTGTCTGCCCAGAAGTGGGCGACGTCGATGTCGTTACTCCCGGCCATCATCAGGTCCTCCTGGGTGCAGCTACTCGGACACAGCACACACTCCAGAAGGTGTAACAGGGTCAGCTCCGCGCCGCAGTCACATTCAGTCGGTTCGGTGTAAAACTGCTAGGCTTTCATTTGTGTCCTCGTCTTGCATACTCTGGTCCGAAGTCTGTTAAGGGACCTCCATTATATTCGTATCATTCATTGAATTGTGGTGTCCCTGTGTAGTTGTTTGTAACTTATTATGCCCGGCGTTGTTCTGCGTAATGGCCTACTGGAAGAGATCGCGCGTGATGACGTCACGTCGCCGATACTTTCTTTTGGACAACGTTTCAAAAACAATCGCCTTCTCACTCTTGGCCTCCCCAATCCTGCGAAGAGATAATAGACGATTCGGCCCCCGCCTCTACGGTACAATCTGATATCCTCCTCTCTTATTCGATACCGATTTACTGGATGACAGGATGCAGGATCAGATTAACAATACAAAGAGCTTGTTTTCGTTTCACATATTGTCACGGTTTATTTGTCAAACACTTGCAACAAAAAGACCACTGAGGTGCACGCTAGTAGGCGCGTGCCATTACGGTCGCGAGCCAGCTCCAACTGTCAACTGACGGCGCGCTCTGACATTTCGGCGCTGCCAACCGTCGCTGCAGAAAAATCGAATACAAGATGACAGTGGTACCAACAGGGAATCGGCCAAATGTCATAACAAATAAATTGGCGTATGCAAACACTGTGTAATATTATACAATTACTTTATACAACTAACATTAGATGTGCATGTAAGGCGAGCGGACAAAAATAAGAGACAAAAGATCGTTTTTCTAGGCTTTACGGCATCAGCCTAAAGGAGCTATATCAAGCTGATATCAAATCATTTAGGTTATATCAAATCATAGAGCTTACGATCTTAGCTTTGAAATTCTTCATTTGCAGGTCCACCTGGGAGCATACTATATACCTGTATGGTTACCTAATACCTGTATGCAGAGACATTCCTTGACCTAAAGTAGCCAAGATTACTAGTGTATTCAGAGAGTATCTTAAGATTTGAAGTGAGGCGAGAGCTGAGGATTACAAACATTAACCATTCTAAAGTAAGCAAGCTATAATAGTATTATTACCTTTAGAAATGTATCTGCATGCGGGTTTTAAGTTGATTACCTTAAGCTAAGGAATGTCTCTGCATACGAGTGTAAGACTTCCGGGGTAGGACTTTGAAGAATTGATAATACGGTAGATATAATATTAGAGGTATATTTTTAATGATTTGATAATCGAATATATGGTACGAGTGATGGGAGTCAAATTGAATCCTTGCCTATAAAAAGACAGTCATAGGCTATCAATCAACAACTGATGTTAGATGAAAGTCGTCCCTTGAATACCATTCATTCAGAGCGAGTCCCAGTAAAAATGGTCGATTTTTGAATATCAGGCTGATCAACACAACACAAATAGCAAAGTTTCTGTTAATGATCTCAGCATTAATGACACCTCTTTTTACTCTTTAATAACAAACCTCAAATATGTTCAGTCTAAGAGTCCACGCAAAGGAGCCTCAAATTGTACAGTTATATTTTTGAGGTTTTTTACTTTAAATTCAACCATTTTCATATAAAAATGGACAATATGTCTTAACAGAATGTCCCAGACCGTCTCTCAGCCGCGACAATGTCTCTAATGATCTGCCAAACTTGCTCCCTCGCGTCTTTATTCGTCTTTACCCGTCTTTCTTTTCCTCCCCGAGAGTCTACGCGATCTCTCTTTTCTTTTCTTTAGAATTGAGATTAGACTTGAGCCGTATCACACCAGAAGCAAACTTATATCGCCTTATTAGCAGCTAATACTCGAGCTTATTCTTTCTTAAAGTGACATGAAATATCACTCTTTATTGCATACTTTATAATAATAATAGGCATAAGTAAATTCTCTCTACATATCTTTTAATGTGAAGCATATAGCTTCCATAATCTCATTAAATTGATAAATACCTTTGATTATTACCGCATTTTATTTACTATTTCTAAATAAGATCGATATTTTGAAAGATCATTGAATTTATTTTGTTTTGAAAGCCAGTAATGTCATGTGGGAGAGGGTAGTTCTCCATATGGCCTCTATGTAGTTTTCGCGCGCGGTGACCGAAACGACGCACCGCAGAGCTTAAAACCGGTACTGCGTGGGATCCTAAAAAAAAATGCTGGGGTGTCACAGACAAATTTTGTTTGCCGAGGTATATTGGCCAATACCGAGGGCTGTATAGGTGGGTTGGAAAGGCCACACTGAGTCAAGAAGCTACTATGAGTTTGGGCGCGCTAATCTGTTTGGCCAAGGAGTGGTGTCCATAAAACCGTCGACTGATCTGTCAGATCGTATTGTGACCCACAGAGGGTTAACGTTATATGTATATTAGAATGATTTGCTTCATACAACCAAATAATATAAACTCTGGAATTTTCGGACTAATAACGCAATCTTATAAAAAAAAACTCTTCAACAAACCGCCAAATGTTATAAGAATTCTTAATTGTATTTGTGAAAATATTGAAAAAATCAGTCTTCACCCTTGGATTTATCAGTCAAGAATCCTTTCGACGTTCAAACATTTCCGATACCGCATAAAGTAGGTTCTGGGGGCGACTGGTGGGCGTGAGTAGGTCCTGAAATGTCCTCTGCAAGATTAGGTGCGCTGACCGGCGAAGGGTTTATGGCTTCTGACACATAAAGAAGATCCGGGAAGGATCACGGTCTCGGAGACAGAAGAAATGGACTATGGAGGTCTGTCGTGGGTTCAATGTCACCGGAATAAAAGGAGAGTGACGCAACAATGGACTACATTGATTTAATAAACACTTTTTCAGTTGCTTTATCCTAGACTTTAAACTAACGTTTTTTTACGTAAATCTCTGTACTCCTTTATATAAAATAAAACACGGTGGCAAATTAAACTTCTGCCTAATATATACATTTAAAATTACTTTTTTTATACGAGTATTTTACCCCGGAATGTCAATTACTGATTCAGGTGTATTTGAAACTGATATTAAAATAATACTCATATATCCATCAAAGTCGTCAAAAATTTCCACCTCATCTTGGACAAGAGTAGAATATCGACGTCACAGATTTTTATTATTATTATTATATTATTATTTGTATAGCGCTCTTTTATGACCGAATGATCATTCCAAAAGCGCTTCTTTGCCTCTCTGAGTAAAAAGGTGGGTCTTGAGTCTGCTTCTGAAGGATGCGTCCGCTTTAACACAAGTCCAACAATGACAGTTCACACGTAAACAACACAATAAAAGTACTTTAAACGTCAGATGCGAAGACAGATATCAAATACAAAAATGACAGTTAAGTAGTTTCAAAGTGATCACACAGATGGTGTTTTGTCTATGCACTTTGGTCACGTGACGCGTCAGAAAATGGCGGACACTGCTAAACGTCAGACTTTGTTGAAAGACAATACACAGAGGTTAAGAACAACTGGAAAAAGAAATAGAGCAAGATAGCGGACAGGATTCACGAGTCCATCTGTTATCAAAGTTCAAAACACGGGTGCTGTCCGCGGCCTTCCCTCCCAAATGTCACATTCAAGCGATTCCACCCAAGCGAAAACGCAACTGTCACAAAACACAAAACCACAAAACGCAGCACACAGAGTTCCGAACGGAGATTGAGAGCATTACAAGTTGAGAGCACATGTTTCAGAAACCATCTGGATAGACTCCTTCACTTTTGAATCTAGAGAATGAAGAAAATTATGACAAAAACCCGGAGTTCACTCGAGAGGCGACCGTCGCCATTGGGCGCCAGGCCGAGAGTATTAGTATGAGAGTTATCTGTAAAATAAGTTTCCCAGTAATTTTTCACAGTGTAAAACATGTTTAATTCCATGAATGCGTACATTTTTGGAAAGTTCAGACTTTTACCTATTATCTACATAGTCGCCACTGAGGTCAATGCATTTTTGCAAGCGTTATACGAGCTTTTGAATGCCCGAGTCAAAAAAATGTGCCGCCAAGCCACGCAGATACCTGAGAACCGCTTCTTCCAGCTCTTCTCTATCGCTGAAATGCGTTCCACCCAGGTGTTTCTTCACGTCAGGAAAGAGATGGTAGTCACTTGGGGCTGTAGTGTGGGTGTTTGACAATACCTCATCCAAATTTATCGTACGGTCAGCATTCTTGGCACCCACCTCGCACAAACCTTAACATACCCAAGATGCTTTGTCAAAATCTTGCCAATAGAGGTTTTGCTGACATCAGGGATCTTTTCGGAGAGCTTACGAACCATCACTCTTCGATCTGTATAACAATCTCATATAACAAACGAAATTAGTTTTTTCCGAATTATTATTTTTAATTTTTCTTTATCAGTTTTATCGATTCCGTAATAGGAATGTTTACTACATTTTTGCACGAATTACTCATACCTAAAGTAGTATTTTAAAAAAATAGCACGACAGTATTGAATGTGCTGCTCTGGCTGAAATGTCGTGAACTTTGTAAGGCTTCAATCTATCTATAAGTAATTGATTATTTTTAATTAACGTTTCTAAGAAAGAGGAAACTCATTATGGAAAGTAAATTAACGGACCTTTGTCTTTGAAAAAATATCGCTTCGGGCAAAAATGTATCACAGATTTTATATTTTGTAAATTGACGCAAACTTTTCTTAGCCGTTTGATATTCAATGTCTTGAAATTTTCTTGCTTGACAAAAATGTTTGAGATTCAGGGAGCGGTAAAAAAAGCTGACGGTTTGATTACATAAGATTACAACAAACTGTCGGATCTTTTTTAGAAAAGATCTGACGGTTCGCAATCAGTTGAAAGGTATAGCAACGCAAACTTGGCAGGTGTTTTTAATTGAAGGCATGTATATACATTAAACATATACTTGTATGTTAACATAATTTTTTTTTTTTTATATTTATAGTCTATAGGCCAGCTGTTCGTGGATTCGATCTCCGACGGAGATTAAAAATAAAAAAAGGTTTTTTAATCTGAGCTCTGAAATACCCCCAGTTGGTGTGAGTTTGATCCCTCACCCGTAAATTCCAGTCATAGCCTATCAATTAAAATTGGTGGTAGACGAAAGTCGTCCCTTGAAGACCAGCCATTCATAGTAAATTCCTATAATAATAAGGATGATGCGTGAATCTCGGGCTGTAGTATATGACGTTGGCGGATCAAAACATTCAGCGCTTACCCATTTGTATAATAGAATGATAAGGGTCATAAGATCGACAGATGAGACTTTAAAATCACTATCACTACATGTCGATATTCTTCTATATGTGATTACATATAAAAAGGGATACGATGGCTTAACTTTGTGACGAATAACAAGATAAGAGAGTAGATAAGGTAGTCTTCAATCTTACAATCAGTTATAAGATGATGGTGGAACTGGCCATGTTTTTGAATGCTGCCAGAGTACATAATCTATAGCTCTATTTTCTTTTTACCAAGTTTCATCGTAATTTATGCCTTCGAAAACTATACATTGAATGTATTCGGTGAAGCTCTGAAAGGCAGAGTTGAAATGGAACAAAGAGAGGATTGTTGCTTCTTTTTCCAACAAAATATCATGATTTATGAACACGCTGCGTACTAGCCTAAATAATTTTGTGACTCCATGTAATATAGCAGGAAAATATTTCCACGATATTAAATATTATTACACATGTAAATTAGAATGAAATTGTACACAAATATTAATAGTAATGTGTTGTAGCAGCTTGCGAATGGTAAATTTTCGAATGTCTCTTGCGAATTTGAATAGTTGTGAATTAATTTCAACAGAGAAAACAAAATTATGTAAACACTGAATAATTAAATAATTCTGTGCACGGGAAAAGGGACGGGGCTCTCGTGTTATTTATACATTATGATAAATCATAAATAAATTTAATTTCGAATTCTAAATTTAAATTATTCAAATTTAGAATTTTTGTTATTTCATTCGCAGATTAAATTATAAATGTCGTATTATGTACATTTTTTAAATTATTTATAAAAAAAACAGCTTTTTTGAGGTGGAAAAGTATAGTACAGTCATGTCTCTTCGGTGGAATTCAAAATAATAATCGTATTATTATACAAATAATTATATATATCTCATATATGGCTTTTATGACGCTTACCATATTACACATGGTTAAGCGCTGCATGTGGAGTGGTGATTCGCCTGCGTCACAGACTACAGCCCGACATTCACGCATAAGCCTTATTATTATAAGAATTTACTATGAATGGGTGGTCTTTACGGGATAACTTTCGTCTACCACCTATTTTAATTACTAGGCTTTGACTGACATTTACGAGTGAGAGATCAATTTCACACTAACCGGCGGTACTTTAGAGATCAGAAATCGATTGAAAGTATTTTTTAAATTTCTGTCGGGGATCGAACCCACGACCTTTGGCTTGTCAAGTTAACGCTTTGACCATTGTGCTATACGAGCCGGCATTTGATATAATTATAAATACATCTCCCCTTATAAAGCGTGTATCCAACTCCTATAAACGTCATAGAGTACACTTAAGGGCTAAAAACATATGTTGTTACACACATCACGTATTATATAATGTATATTTCAAAAAAATGTATTGTAATAAAATTAGTGAAACTTTCTGAAACTTTCTGAAACTTAATTATATATTAAGGGTATGGCCTAGGTAATTGCACTTGACTGTTATTCGAAAAACCATAAGATCGATTACCGCGAATCTTAAAAAAAAAAAATTTTTTTCAAAATTAAATGACCAATTTAAATATTAAAAAATCGAAAATATTTATAACTAGCCATGGTTGCTGTGAAATTGTTCTTTCAATCGTAATTTTTGCATAAATCTATTCAATTAATCAAAATTGTTGTTAGACGGCACTCGCGTGGTGAAAACCCTCCCTCTCCTGTCCTGTTTTTGGAGACCCAGATGGGCAACAAAAGCTACTTGTTAGAGAGTGGCTTAAGGCCTTCCCGTGATTCTAGGTGCATCAATTAGATGTCAAATAGACCTCAGTCTAATGCTGCAAAATAAGTATACTACAGCGAGTCTCGAATTGCCTTCGTTGGTAACACGTTGCTAACCATGAAATACGTGGGAATGGATAAGGAAACAGTGAGGTTGGAAAATGGATTCTGCAAATGGCAGACATCAGTTAAGATTCATTACTTGCGTCTGCACTCTTGCAGACGGACGCGCAGACGCGCTCAAAAGCAGCGTAGGTGGTAGACGGCAACAGTCCCGTGAACACTATCCACCCGCAATGAATGGGTGGGAGGCTAATGATCTCATGTAAGCAACAGATAATTTTTTGCCATCGCCGTCTGATATTTTCAAAATACTGAAAAAAATCCTCCTCACTTTGGCTTTGAGAAAATCAGCAATTTTTAAATGAATTTCCACCATGCTTCAAATCATCGTAAATAATTCATATTTTTTCAAAGAAAGTCCACGTTTATTGCAACCGTCTTTACAAATAATATCAATTACATAACGCTGCAACGTAAACCTATTTAATTCTTGAAATCCTACTGAAACTTGTGTTGTACTATTTTTCTGTTTTTATACTTTACAGAGTATATTTATTTCTCTTTAAAAAAACTCAACAGTAAAACACGTTCCAGGATAAGTGAGGATTACTGAGGGTTGCGAAACGAATGTTTGTAATATTTTTTTACTAGAGTCGGATTTGAATCCCAAAGTTTACTATCCTGGACGCAAGCTTAGTGATATAGTACCACTATTTTTTAAATTTAAATTCAACACTGTAAAAGAATACAGCAAAATGCGGAAGAAATTGTCTCTGTTTATTGTATTATTTGACCTGTCGTTTAACCTTTTCTATGCCAAGTGGTTTTCGTATGGAGAGACCCCGAGGGCCGTAAAATTTTTTTGAAATATCAAAAGCTATTCTTAAAATCGATGTAATATCGACCTTCTTCTTCGTGTCAGATAGAAAAGAAGAAGAATAAGTAATATCGATAATTCTTGACAATACATCCACTGTACGCTGAAAATATTGAATTATTAAAAATAGTCAAAACTAGTTACATATTACGTCTTTAGACGCGATTTTTGTATGGGCAGCCTCCCGTGCACGGGATTGTAGAGCGTCTATAGACGCTTGTGGCATAGAACCGGTTAACTAATTCTTTGTTAAGAGATAATAAGTGATAGATTGAGAAAGCCTACGAGTTAGCCGAAACTGCAGTCCCCTAATAGAGAACCTATCTTACGTGATCCATGCAAAAACAAGGTAAATAAATTATTATTTATAATAAATAATGGATCTCAAAGTGAATGCTAAGAACATTGAAAAAATAATTATATATAGTTGTCTTTGAACTTATGTACATTTTCGTCATTTATAACAACAAAAAGTACCTTTTGTTGCATTTCTTTAAACATATGTATTATTTGTCTTCTCTTTCTGCTTTTTTTATGACTGTATTTTGTTTTTATTTAATGTAATCGCATGCAGGAGAGCACAGCCGATCAATACCAGTGCACTCAATGACGCTCAGCCAGGGAGGCTGGACGCTGCATGCGGGAAACGTGTTTTTTGTTCGTGTTTCTGTGAGGGTTTGGGAGATTGCAACTGTGTATTTATCGGTTTCATGAAGAGATCCAGATTGTAGGAAGGAGTAAACACAGACGCTGGAAGAGCATTCCAAAGCTTACCGGTGGCATTTAGGAATGAAACTTTGGAAACTGCCAGTTCTTGGGCGCCACTCCAATATTTTTCTTCCCCATCTACCATCGTCTTTTCGACATATATGTTCTGCCCATTGCTGCTTGAGTGTGCCTATTCGTTGGGTAGCGTCCACTACTTGAGTTCTTCTACGGATACCCTCGTTTCGGATCATTTTTATTTATTAATTCGAATTAAATATGCATTTTACTCTAATGTAGACAGACATTTGTCAAATAATTACATTACATTCATGATATTAAAACCTTGAATATCCATGAGTGTAATGAGAAATTCAATCTCTTAAAGTGCGGTTTCCGTTTTAGACATTTTCGTTATTTGGTGCTTTCAAAGTAGCAAACGACATTATACTTCCTGATTTAAAATATTACATTTAACGTAAAAGAAAACTTCAACAGCTGTTCAACTATGGACTGCTCGCTTCATATGTGAACGAGTTGTCTTCTTTGTGTCTGACTACGACTAAATGCAGGGAATGAAGAGACCGATGTGAGGTATTTCACTGTGTTGGCTTTGAGTAAGCTCTTGAAAAAATCCTCCCGCTTACACATTAAATACCTAATGAAAGGCGCTCAAATGCATATAAATAATTGAGCAGTTTTTTTCAGTGTCGTGTTATATGAATAATAAATGACGGATCTTCTCGCCTGAAATTATTTTTCACCTGTAAAGACTTGAACACCTGAAGTTTAATATCATGAAAATATGGTAGTGTAGAGATAGAAATTATTATTCTTCCTGTTACGAGTATTGAAGTCTAGAAGTGTTCAAAAAAGGCAAAAACAAATCATTGAAAAAAACATCATAGAGATGTTTTGGTTTCGATAAGAAGCCATACTCAAGTGTGATCTATAAGATTATATAGAAAATAACTATAGTATATGCTATTATGTAAATAAATTAAAGAGATTTTGCATTATACACAATCAAATTCGCCTTGTAAGTTAATGTATTCCATGAAAGGGAAGCCTACATCAAATAAAATTGGCATCTAAAACACATTTTTTTCTTCGAGTCTTACATTTTGTAGGATTTGGGACTTTCTAGAATTCGCGTTTAAAATTGCTTATTTTTAAATTACATAATTTCTACTGATAGTTGATTTTTTTGTTTAGTTGGAGTACTTAATTTAAGGTACTTATTTCGTTTATCACCATTTATAAAACACAATTATTCTAAAAAATTTAAATATTAAAAAAAAAAAAATGTTTTCTTCTTTCCATATCTGTTCCCATGAATCTGAGCTGAAAAGGGTTGCGAAGGACCGAGAGGAATGGAGATCGGTAAAAATTCTGTTGCTGCAAACCAATCCACCGGATTGATACTATTATTCTCAAAAATGTTAATATTAAAAAAAAAATTAAAAAATTGTTCTTCTTTTTTCAAATCTGTTCTTCGTTCGAATTTCCGTTCTTCGTTCGAGGAAATATCTGTTTCTGAACATAAATGGTTCGTGACAACCTCCAGAGCAGAAGTCCGAATACTTGAAGAGAGGGCCGCTGTAGTATCCCAGGCATATTTTTGCGTTATTTGTTATTCGGATTTTCTAAGAAAATCGGATGATAAACTCGACGGCGCCTGGACCATTTTGTCGTGAGGGGCGGCCCAGCCTGGAATTGTGTTATTTTGGAACTGTGTTACTTCTTCTTCGTAGTATCAATACGGTGGATTGGTTTGCAGCAACAAAATCTTGCATATCGATATCCACTCCTCTTGAACCTTTTGCAATCCTCTTCAGCTCAGCATAGGAGCTGCAACTCATGTCCCTGAACACTTGCTGTAAATACTTCTACGTCTAGGGCGCCCTCTGTGTTACTATGAATTAATAATGTTTTACGCCAAAATATCATTTTTTGCTGAAGTGTTCGGTTCTTAATGAGTACAGTTCCCGTCCAGAAGGCGATGGAATAGCTCTTTATTTTGGATCCGCGTCAACTGCAGCGGATGGATAAATCCGTTTTAAGAGCCGCTCTGAAAGAAAAACGGCTCTAAAAGCGAAGCGGGCGATCCGCTCCCATAAACGGACTGTCCGCTTTTTATACTATATGAGGGTAATATGTACTTATGCGTTTATATTTGGTGACATGGCAACCTCGTAACTACCACACCTTTTTACCAGTAGAATTTTAATTAACATTAAAATATTTATAATTTGATTTATAAAGCACTAATAATACTGAAAAATATAATTATTTTTCCAAAAAAATATATTTTTAATAAAAAATAAATAAAAACTAAGGTTCATCAACACACAAGTAAATATATTGTTGTAACAGGGAGGCTAGACATGCGGGAAAAGATCCAGATTGTAGGAAGGAGGAAAAACTGACGCTGGAAGAGCATTCCAAAGCTTTCCGGTGGCATTAAGGAAGGAACTTAAGAAACTGACAGTTTTTGGTCGATACACATTAACCGTGTATGGATGTTCGGCAAGTGTAAGAAGAGTTTGTCAGTTGTGGGTGGGCGCAAGAGGAATTAGTTCTTCAAGTTCCGAAGAGCATCGACCGTGGTATTAACGGTAGAAAAGACTAAGTGAACCAATCTTACGCCTGTTTTCCATTGATTGTATTGTAAATTATCTGGTAGCTGATATTGACACCGGATTTTAAACTCATATAGAAACATATATACCAAAACTAATGTGATAATTTTACTTATAATATTAAAACATATTATGATATTTATACTATTGTTGGTTAATTTTTTATTTAAGAAATGTTACGGCACTGAAACTACCACCACGTGATCCCTCGTTAAGGATCTTGAGAGGCTTCGCCTCGTCTCCTGAAATTGAAAGGCAGAATTTTCATTTTCAGGCCTATATATTTTTGTTCTACGTGCAAAGGTTTCGCGATCAGATGCGACGGGATAGGTGCGGGCGGGGTGAATCATTTATAGATAGATGAGAGGACGCCGGATCGGTCACTTTCCGGAAATGGAAATATAAATGGCACCTTAAACGATACATACTTTATTTTTATTTTTGACTATCGTTTTATTTTCCATCAACAATTGTTTTCAATTTATTATAACTGATCTATTAGAGGATATTCCTTAACCTGGTATTGTGGCTTTTGGGTTCTGTCGTGCGTGACGAACTACTTCTCTTCAATATTTCGACCGCCATTGTCTTTTTCAGGGTTGATGACTGTGTGTTGAGTTGGTGTCTGGAGTTAATTTAGCCGTCAGCCTAACGTACCTCCACAAGATCATGTCGAAGAGTCGTGTACGGTGGGTATGTTCCAAGGAGCGTACCTCCACGAGCGCCATGATGAGTATTTTATTAAGGAGCGTACCTCCACGAACGACATGTCGTTGGGTATATTCACCACACACTTTGAAATACTTAAATACATAATACATATATGTTTTATCATTAACACATATTTTAAATGTACATATTTTAAACTACAAAGGATACAAACTTACAAGAATTCTCTAATAAAAAAACTTTACTTTGCAATGCATGAAACGTAACTAACTTAAGCACTAAACTTATAACTGTGAATAATATCAATACATTCCATCTAATAATGAGAGTTTCTTATAAATAATTTTAAAATTAATATCTTAAAAATACAATACTTTGAAACTCAAGTCGAAGATAGGATTTGCGTCTAAAAATATCAATTGCCCATAAAAATCGTGCCATAAAAAATGAGTCATCTTAAAATATTCTTGTTTTTACTTTTGCTACTTTTAGTTTGAAAATTTTACATAACAAAATAAATCAAACGAATTTCAGTTCGCGTCGTTTTTTTCTACAAGTCGTTACGTAAGGAGTATTTATCGGTCCCGCCATTTTCGTTAATAAATTAAAATGTTTATTGCCTCGTTAAAGATGCATTCGTTAAATGTGGAAGCGCGCGAAAAAGAAACAAATAAAAAATTCGAACTTTTACGACGGCGGCGTAAAAGTTGCCATAAAGCATTAAAATATATTTCCCAAGTAGTTGGACGCGACAGATCTTTATGGCCCCCGTACCTAGACATCTCTCATTCCCGTAACGGCTCATTGTTCCTTCACCTGGCAATGATGATAATTTTCCGAGCTCATTATTTGAATAAGGAATCGTTAACTATTTTCTCAAACGAATTTAATGCAACTGAATAATTAATGTAATAAAAAAATACAGTACCTTAAGAAATTTCTGAGGTGTCGGTTTGAATTGGAATCCGAAAAAAGAAACAGTTCTTAAATATTTTGTTCACAAATATATAAAGAAAAAAACATTTTCTTATAATTCAATACTCTACTTTCCGATCCTTTAATTACTTGTCTTGGAGTTGAAATACATACATAGTTATTACAGTACTGTATTCCGAGGGTTATCCGTAAAATAAGGTTCCCATGGCGCTACAGTGAAAAGCGCTGTTATGGTGGATGCCGCGATTCTGTACTGTACCTTGGTTCCTCCACTCCAAATTCCTTCCCTACCGAGCTGCCTGGTGAGCTCAGTCTTGGCTTGGCAGCCGTACGTGAAGGATCTCGCTTCGCTCGCAAGGTGTGAGCTGCGCTTGGTAATCCGAGTGTTGTCTGCAAAAAACATTGCGCCGGTAAAAATCCATTATCAGATATGCGAAATCTATGGATACAAGTTTATAATCGTACAACACGTGCGCAAATGATGCAGAGAGTTCAAGAACGGGCGAAAAGGCATGGTTGAGTCTAGAATCTGCAGAAGGCGCCCTAGACGGGAATTTTTGCAGCAAGTGTTCGAGGACATGAGTTTCAGCTCTTATGCTGAGCTAAAGAGGGTAGTAGAAGATCGAGAAGATCGAGACGCAAAATTTTGCTGCCGCAAACCATTCCACCAGATTGGTACAACAAAGAAGAATATAAAAAAAATTCCAGTAGCTCGTTGCTTCTAGGTTGTGGACTTCTGTTTCAGGTTGAACGATTCCTGTAAAACAATTATGCGCCGGTCCTCGAAAGGAACTCTCGACGTTTCATACAACTCTCATTTACTATTCAAGTATTTTCTTTGCCGCCCCCAGGAACGCCTTCTCAGGCCATTGATTTGTCAAATTTGAATTTTCGCAAGTACCCTAATTCCAGGTGCGCATCTGATGTAAAACAGTGGGCGCATTATTTCAATAAAACTGTATTATAAAACATATTAGCCATCAATATTTTTTCACATTGTTCAAAACGTTATTTTGAATATAATTATTTAATATTAAAGTCTTTAAAGTAATCATTATAATCAAACTCTCTATCTTAGATGAAATCTGTCAATTCATACAGTCGGGTACGACACAGGGCATTGAACATCACAATATTTTGCCACTCTATGTAAATTGAAGGGATCAAGGTACAAAACAACAGTTATAGAGGAATTTGCGGTGCATGAAATTTAATGTATTCATATTAATTTTACAAATGCTTACTCATGTTGTCGTCAATTATCTCCTGTTTGCTCGTTTAATTGTATAATACGGCCGCTACAAACGGCCACCATTACTTTTAAAAATTTAATTATTTTATAAATACACAACTTTATTTTTAAATTGTTCATAAGCAAGTAATTAGTTTCAATTTTGACCTATACACACATGATGATGACCCCAGCAACGGTGGTGTATGCATATAAAAAAAAATGAGTTGTAATGCATTATCATTGCTATGAAATAATTGTGCAAAATTTCAAATCACTTGGATGACGAAAAATGATTTAATTTTCACATTCAAAATTCTTCCAAAAGCAACGAACATTTCATACAGTAAAATGTTGATATTAAAAAAAAATGCGAAAAAAAAATTATGTGAACGAAATTATTTTTCGTGCATTTTAATTCTTAATTTAAAGCGTTTTCCATCGCGCGCCTGAAAAAATTAGCAAATCGTAAATGAGATTAAATGAAAGCCTTTTTTTAAGGGCACTCTCAACCACTCTCAACACTCAGTTCCGGTTCCGTCCTTGTGGGCACTTATCCTGCTCCTAGCTCCGTGAAGGGCCGTTCGCCTCTCAAGTAACGAAATGTTTTTACGGCGATGATAATGATGATTATACAATTTATTTGCCTCGTTGAGGTTTATTATTTTTATAAATTTTTCTTCTTCACTTAATTAAGTGCGTATTAAATCTCGGGCCGGAAAGAACAATACGAGAAACAAGTAAAAGAGAATTATTCAAAAGAATTCTCTTTCGAAATAAATGAAATATATTACTTACTTTGGATTATACAGGTATCTACAAGTGCTTTGTTATTATTTTATTTTTTTAACCGTTTTTTGTAAATATATATAATTTTAAATTAATTTTAATGCAAAAAATAACATGGATTTAAATTTTATTAAAATATTTTTTCAACACTCTGATTTTCTTTTATAGATCGTTGACTAAATTTCAATATTATTAGTAATTAATTATCCACAAACAATTATACATCAATTTTTTTATACGCGTCAATTCATTCAGAAAAATATCGGCAGAAGCGGGATTCAAACCACGAGCCTTGGAACCAACTTTGCTCAGGTCTTTATGTATTTTATTATTTTTTATTATTCAATCAGTCAACATTTATTCACAAGCTTTTTTTTATATTATTACTTTCCGACAATCTATTTATTAAACTAAAGTAAGTAATAATATAAAAAAAAACAAAGCAGGTGAATAAATGTTGACTGATTGAATAATAAAAAATAATAATATACATACTCTGAATATATATACTATAGAGATATCTATCGTTATACGATGGTAACAATGGTATAAATACACCTTCTTACGCGTGTCCTTTCATGTGGAGAAATGGTCGAGTGGACTAGGCGGTGTAAAAGACCTGAGCAAAGTTGGTTCCAAGGCTCGTGGTTCGAATCCCGCTTCTCCCGATATTTTTCTGAATGAGTAAATAATTTTTAAAATATTTACTTTTGTTTCACATTTATTTTTAATGATTACATGTTTCGGACTCACCAGGGAGTCAGAAACATGTATATGTTCATTAAAAATAAATGTGGGTCAAAACTTAATAGCTTAAATTTGTATTTTTTTTTATTTAAAATCATAATTATGCATTTTCAACAAGTATTGTCAATTGATAACTTTAATGTTATCGTAAAAATATCTCAGTTTTTATTTATGAAATTCATTATTTTTATTAAGTACTTGTGATAAATTGTTGTTAACGTAGGCCTCCATCATCAGCGTGTATCCAACCACTGTTGAACGTAAGCTTCCCGCATGAGTCTCCATCCTCTTCTATCCTCTGCCTTCCGCATGCAAGCCACTCCCGCTATTCTTCTTATATCGTCAGTCCATCTTACAGGAAGTCGGCCAATGCTTCGTTTAATATATATTTATTATGTGCTATGGTTATTTTGCGCAATTTTCGAAAATTCCGCAATGTCTTAAAATTAAGGCGTTTCACCAATGTATCCTCCCTGTATTAACTTATGTCACAGAGACGTGGAATCTGACAGCAAGTCTTACCCATGAAATAAAGGTCACCCAGCGTGCTATGGAGAGATACATGCTCTAAGTGTCGCTAAAAGATAGAATCCGAAACGAGGATATCCACAGAAGAACTAAAGTAGTGAAGGGTACCCAACGAATAGGCACACTCATATTATGATTAATTGTTGTTAACGTATTCCTTCATCATCAGCCTGTATCCGTCCACTGTTGAACTTAAGCCTCCGGCATGAGTCTCCATACTCTTCAATCCTCTGCCTTCCGCATCCAGGCCACTCCCGCTGTTCTTCTTATGTTGTCCATCTTACAGGAAGTCGGCCAATGCTTCGTTTGCTAGTTCTTTTTGCCATCTAAATATATATTTCTTATGTATTAACATCCTCCTCTCTCAAAGAAGGGGCATTATTACGTCGCGTAAGGCAGGATGAGGAGCAGGTCAGCAGACAAACACTTTCTTTTAGAAGCACAGATTATGTTTACTTTAAAAACATTACAAGCTTGTGACCACGTGGTATGACATGCCGCGCGGCCGCAACGCGGACTCGACTTGCCAAAGGGTGGGGCCATCGGCCGGCCTCGGCACTTCCGCGGCCCGCGCTCGGTCACCAGCGCCACCGGTGGCAAAACTATGTAACTAGCCCAAATGTGGCCACATACATAAAGGTATGGCAAGCGACAAAAATACGAGACGAAAGATTGTCTATCGAGGTTTTCGGTACCAGTTAGCAAGGGCTACATCGTGCTGATGTCAGTATTAAAGTGCTTTTAATTATAAATTATGTTGTTTATTAATTATTTATTACATTTTTTTATATTACAGGGAGAAAAAGTCCGTTTTACACTGGTGTTCGAACTGGGGGGCGCGAACCGAGCGGGCGGCGCCGCACTGAAAAGGCCGAGTTCAGCCGAGCAGCGCACGTGCGCCTTGGCCAGACTCGCCCTCCACGTGGCCACCACCAACCAGACCCTGAACATCCCTGACGCAGCAGCCTGGCTGAAGGCAGCCCATCCCCAAGCCTTCGTCCCACCAGACGCGAGGAACATCCTCTGCATGCCGATAGTCAACGGTCAAAAGAACGTGATCGGCGTCGCTCAACTCATCAACAAGGTAATAAAAAATCAACTAATTATTTCACTATCTCTTGTATATACGCTTTTTCCATCCACTTTAACATCCCCTACCTAATCAAGCGACTCCAGATCATCATCGGGATGCGTGTAGGATGGATGATCAGGTCGCCAAAGCAAAGAACTCGAGAAGCACATTGCCAATTATTTCACGTTAAAAGACTGACAGAATTCGGTATTCTTCCCAGGACACAAAAAATGTTGTTTACTTAACAGCGTCTGGACAGAGCCTAAGGTTTTAATTAGCATAGCGGCCATCTATAGAACTAGCCGCTCCCACGTGACAAGGTAATACAAAATCAACTAATTATTTCACTTTCTTTTGGATATACTCTTTTTCCATTCACTTTTATATCCCCCGTCTAATCAAAGCGACTCCAGATCGCCGGGATCGTCATCGGGATGCGAGTAGGATGGATGATCAGGTCGTCAAAGCAAAGAACTCGTCGAGAAGCACATTGCCATTTATTTCACGTTAAAAGACTGACAAAATTCGGTTTTCTGCCCGGGACACAAAAAAATGTTGTTTACATAACAGCGTCTGGACAGAGCCTAAGGTTTTCAATTAACATAGCGGCCATTTATAGAACTTACCGCTCCCACGTGACATAGAGTTACTGTCAAAACCCAATAAACTATTTTTTTTTTCAACTAGTGCTTATTTCGTGAATGGTAACACTTAGCTCATGTCTGATTTGACAAATAATTAGTTTTTTTCTTCCGCTAAACGAATATGGTTGTGTATACGCTTGAACAACGCTGGAAAATATTGCGACATTACTCTGAAAATCAGGCCATTTTTCTTCAAAAATGAGCAAGGAGTGGCCGTTACAGTCAATGGCGATCGTTATCGGGCCATTTTTGTTCACAAAAATTGAAGAGGAGGATATTGGCAACATTTGGTTTCAACAAGACGGCGCTGCGTACCACACAGCCGAAGCTACACTCGATGTTTTGCGCCCCATTTTCAAAAAAAAAAAGTTATTTGGCGGACCCTTTACATGTCACCTGCACACGCCACGTCTTATAACTACTGTAATCTTAAGCTTAGACTAACATTTTCATATGTACGTGTCAGACGAACGTACAAAAATGAGACACAAAAGAACACATATCAAGGCTTTTCAGCACCGGTCAATAATAAACAGTTCAATTTAGTTTAATTGAATTTAATTTTAAAATGGGCAGGAATTATTTAGCAGACGGTCAATAATAAATACCTAATAAGGTAAGCTTCAAAAATATTTGGCCTTAGATAAATAATAAATTGGCAGGAAATAATTAATGAATGGTAACTACTAGGTTAGGTTAGGTTAGGTTTCCATTTTATGGGTCAATTATTCGGTCATATTACATTAATTAATATATACTTTAAATAAAAATATTTTTAAAAATGGTGTGGTATTTTAAGCAACCTTAAATAAGCCACTTTAAACACAAGTAGTTGAAACTAATACGGTAACTCTAGATCACAAAGATATTCCATACATATTTTGTAGCAAGCCTTTATACTGTAGAGTTCGCTCATAGTCCCTTTGACAAATTACTTTATCTAGCAAAGGATAAAAACTTGATACTGTAATAGCCGCCTGTAACGTAACGGGCTCTTCCTTTATCTACTTTCTTGTAAAGGCTGTTTCGCAGATATTTTTTTAACAACATCCAAGTATCGTGTTAACTTTAAAAGGCTATCGCAACTTAAGGCTGTGCTTACACTAGTGCTACGCTTAAAATCTTTCATCAATGATCGGTTTTTACTGTTTTCAAAGCAAGCGAACTCAACTATGTGTTTTATAATATACTGACATCAGCATGATGTAGCCCTTGCTGACTGGTGCCGAAAACCTCGACATACAATCTTTCGTCTCTTATTTCTGTTCGCTTGTCATAAATTTATGTGTCCGCCATATTGGGACTAGTTATATAGACCGTCGCTGTGGCGCTGGTGCGACAGCCCATCACACCAGTTGTGTCCCGCCCGTCGGCGAGAGCATATTGTATTATGGCTCGGCCTAATGCCGTGACTAGGTCGAGCGCTACATTTGTAATGTTTTATCGTAAATGTATGTCAATGTGCTACTGAAAAATTCAGTGTTATCAATCTGCTCCTAATCCTGCCACCACGCGACGGAATAACAACCTTTTTGAGAGAGAGGAGGATATTGATACGAGTATACCATACGTTATATTTTTTTTTATTTACTATATTTATACATAGTAATTCTGAAGTCTCATCTGTGGAATTCTATGGCGCTTACCATGGTGCATATGGCTAGTCATAGACTACACCCCGAGATTCAAGCAGCATCCTTATTATTACAGGAATTTACTATGAATGGGTGATCTTCACGGGACGACTTTCGTCTACCGTCAATTTAAATTGATAGGCTATGACTGACATTTTACGGATGAGGGATCAAATTCGCACTAACTTATAACTTAAAGGGGGTATCTTAGAGCTCAGGAATCGATTAATTTTCCCACGACCTTTGGCTTGCAAAGCAAACGCTTTAACCACCCGCCGGCAAAAAAATATATATCAACTTTGTAGTAGTCTATTACTACTATTCTACTACTATTTTCCATTTTTTAGATGCTATGGACTAGCGTTTAACGAGGGTTGGATCGATTTCACACAAACCTGGGGGTATTATGTATTCATACTTATCGGAGATAACTGCCTGAGTAATTCCACCCGAACCGATCGTCGAAATGTTCAGCAAAAAATATGTCACTTTGCTTGTATATTACGTTTTTAGCGAATCCGAACCCTGCCCATACCACCCGATTGGGATTTATTAGGGACCGATATTCCTACATATACATATATACTGAAATACATAGCCGTAGGTCAGGGTTTTGGCTGAAAAGTTCAAGGATCACTTGCTTCCTTGCGTTTACAAAGGAACCTCTTAATTTACAACTTTTTTTATCGACCGTGACGCACAAAGAGGCACTCCGAAGATTGAGAACCACTTTGCGATGCTTCGAGGACAATCTTATTAGGCAAGTCTGTTAGATTGAACGATTTTTCAAATTAATTAAGCAAAAATGTGATTGTTGCCTAAATAGGCTACAAAAAAATGAGTATTCCAGCTGAATAGCATAATTTTCAACAATGTCTATTCATAGGTAAGTGGGAGAACTTTTTGATTTACGTAATACATTGTTATCCTCCTCTCTAAGTTGTGACATCAGCATGATGTAGTCCTTGCTATCTGTTGCCGAAAACCTCGATATACGATCTTTCGTCTCTTTATTTCGGGTCGCTTGTCGTGCATTTAGGTGCGCCGTGATATCATTTTGGACAGTTCCGCTAGCGGGTGTGTTAGTTAAAAAATACCACTGTTCGTGGCGCTATCGGAAGCCGGGACAGCACGGAGATCGGCAGTCGGTCCCCACCCTTTAGCGAGACAAGGTCCGCGTTGCGGCCGCGCGGCATGTCATCCCGCGTGGTCGAAAGCTTGTAATGTTTTTAACGTTAATATAATCCATGTGCTTCAAAAATAAAGTGTTTGTTTGCTGACCTGCTCCTCATCCTGCCCTCACGCGATGTAATAACTCCCCTTTTTGAGAGTGGAGGATGATAGTTGGGTATCGAATTACTGGGTGACAAGAAGCAGGAGCAGATTAATAATGCAAAGAACTTGTTTTCGAAGCGCAATCGCGTTTATTTTAATTAAAGACTTGATTTCTACGCCCGACCGGTATGGCATTTCACCGGCCGGGCGCAGTCAATTGACAACTCCCGAATACTGTGACATGCCGCGCCACCAGTTGAAGCGGCAAAAAATTAAACTAAACATGACAACTGCCATAACAAATAATGTGGCGTATGCAAACAACTGCGTAATATTATATAATTAAAACTAACATTATTAGATGTGCATGTCAGGCTAGCGAACAAAAATAAGAGACAAAGATCGTTTTTCGAGGCTTTACGGCATCAGCCTAAAACAGCTACACCAAGCTGATATCAACATATTGTGATTTCCGTGTCCGCTTCCGTAACTTGAGCATATTGTCTTCGAAATTGCACAATCTTCACGATAAATTCTTCCACCCAAATCCATTTCCATTTCTGGGACATATATGTCTTCGTTTTATGACATATCTGCACTTGAACGTTCACTTGGGAACATATATGGATCTCGACAACCTCCTCCAGAGCAGAAGTACTTGAATAGTGGATAGCTATAGTAGCTAAGGCATATTTTTGGATGATTCATTCATCAAATTTTTCAAGGAAATTGAATAATTAGGCGGACACTTTTTTGTCCTCAAAGGCGGCTGAAGCCGTTTTCATTAAAAAAAATTTACAAAATTACTTTTTTTGTAAGTAATGAAGTTGCACATACATTAAGCGATAAGGGAGTGTTTTATATGTTACTTAACCCTTTCGTATCGGTTGTCTGCATATGCCGTCATAAGATTCCCCGACCGTTGACATCGGTTGACGTGATATTTCGTTTTGCAACTTAACAACAATACTTTTTTATGCATAATCTGATAGCTAAAGGATACAAGAACAAATGTGATATATGAAAGTAGACCAGATAAGTACATTTATACTTCAAATACTAGTTTCATAATTGACAGTATAATTTGTATTCAAACCGAGCCGTGATGAAAGGGTTGAAAATAGCGAAAAAGTTAATTAAGCTTACTATAGAATTATTCTTCTTTATCCTAGCTATTTCCCATCATCTGGGGTCAGCTCTCTTGTGCACATTCGCCATGTTTGTCTGTCCTGCGTTGCATTCTCGGTCAAACCAAGGGTTTTCAGAACCTTGTTTACAGTTGCAGTCCAGGTTGCCTGTGGTCTTCCAGGTCTTCTTCTCAGCGTAGGTATGTTCAGGCTTGTTTTCACTATGTGGTCCCTTAACAGACTTCGGACCGGAGTATGCAAGACGAGGACACAAATGAGGGCCTGGCAGTTTTACAGCGGACCGACTGAATGTGACTGCGGCGTGGAGCAGACTCTGTCACACCTCCTGGAGTGTGCGCTGTGCCCAGTGGCTGCGTCACATGCCCATACCATCTTAGACGGTTTTCCCTTATCTTTTCAGGTATGGGGCCACCCGAAATGAACCCCGAATATGCTCATTTCGAACTCTGTCCACTCTAGTCACACCGCCCGCCCACACTCAGCATCTTCATCTCTGCCACATGAATCCTATCCAAGTCACGTTTCTGCGGGGTCCAACACTCCGCTTACTGCACAAGCTTACTATAAAATTACAACAAACAATTTCATTTTGTAGGCATATCATTAACTGACCATTATTGTAAAATTGCTGAAAATTCATTGATGTAAACATTACGATTCCAAAAAATAAATGCAATTTAGGTTATCAATTAATTTGTATACTCTTAGTTGTGAGTTTCAGTACATATCAGAACATTTTGCCTCATCAAAGAGCTCAACAATCAAAATGCCACTAATTTTAACTATGGTCGTGAAAAATAAGACGAAATTCAACTACAATTCAATCAAATTATTAAAAACCACAAGAGATTGAAAGTTCAATTGACTGTGACGTTACCCTATATATAAAATTATGAGTGATTTTCAATGGTTCTTCAAAGCTCTACTTTAAATTTTGCTAAATTTGTTCGTTAATTAACTTATAATTAACCATTTTCACCAAGATTTGCCTATTATTATACGAGTATAATATGTAACAGTGTTTCATCATTGATTTTTTGAGGTCTTCCACTTTTTGGTTCGTCCGTTAACTTCCTATGATCACTTTTCCATTTTTTAACCATTGATATCCTCCTCTTCCATTTAGGACATCGATTAACTGGATGAAGGATGCAGGATCAGGTTCACATTATAAGCAACTTGTTTCTGTTTCACGATACATGTTTATTTGTCAATAACGTCGCCCGTTAAGGGGCCGCCCTTAGGGACGGTCCTACCACGAGGACGGGCGAGTTGCGACTACTTGCCCGCTCTCACATTTCGGCGGTACCACCCGTCAAGAGGACAGTTGTACCAACTGTCAATGGACCAACTGTCATAAGTATTATTTTGGCGTATGCAAACACCGCTTAACATTCGATGTAGATGTCACGCAAGCGAACCAAAATAATAGACAAAAGATCGCTTGTTGAGGCTTTACGGCATCGGCCTTAAGGAGCTATATCAAGCTGATATCACCATCTAGAGAACTTTCGAAGCTTCCACGATGTCCCCATAAACATCGCATATGGTCTGTGTGGCTTCTTTGAACTTAAATTTCTTATCAAACAAAAACAGCATGATATGGCGCAAATGCGTTTCTTCAATTTCAAGCTTCTGCATTTTTCTACAACGGCAAAAAAAAGTTAAAATAGAAAGAGTACTAATAGAGCATTAAAATGCTACCAACCACGACGTGCTAACTCAACGGCGACCGTTGACAAACTGACGTCAAAGTGACGCAAAAAAAATAGATGTTTCTTTCCGAAATACGTAATACCTACCCCAACTATGAATACAGTGGGAAAAGCTGGTTTCAAGAATTTTCTCTTTATTTTGATTGAAAACCCTTTGTCTGCTCTTACCTGAAACAAGTATTTTCAGAATGTAATATCGCTCGCTGAAATACTTTTTTTCGACGAAACTTTTTACGGTCAAATATCTGATCTCTGTCCCTAGTAACCGAAGCTTTAGTTCTTTAATGCTTAACGTTTTAAAATTGGAAGGTTTTTTCTTGACATTGTTAAAAATGAGTACGTAGTCGTTTCTGTGAATATTATTTTGACGTCTTTGCTTTGAAACCTAACCTAACCTATTATTAATTACCATTAGTTAATTATTTGCTGTTGATTATTTAAGTGAGCCCGATGGATCGGTCACATCATGCGCCACGATATTCTTCTTCACGACATTGTGGAGGGGATGGTTGAGGGTAGAAACTGTAGAGGTCGCCCTAGACGTGAGTTTTTGCAGCAAGTGTTCAAGGACATCAGTGGTAGCTCTTATGCTGAGCTGAAGAGGGTTGCGGAGGATCGAGAGGAGTGGAGATCGAAATGCAAGATTCTGTTGCTGCAAACCTATCCAACGGATTGATACTACGAAGAAGAATTGATTATTTTTCTGCTGCCAATTAATATTTTTCTTCTGCCATTTTTTTTGTTTTTACTAATCGTTTTTTTTTTGTATTTAATACAGACCATTTCATAACTAATTACTGCCCGTTAATTGAATTAATTACTGATTAAATGATAAGTTGCATTTACTATTTAAATTTTTACTTAAATTCGAAAATTGGAGACAACTACATTACTCTAGAGCAGAGCTCCGCAACCTTTTCTCATCTACGGCACACCAAAGTTCTTCTTTGGATTCCACGGCACACCAAAGTTCTCACCTTGCATACCGCGGCACACCAAAAGCCAAAAATAGATATTAATTTAATCAATTTCACTTTTTTTTAATTTCTTTTAGATTGTAATAAAGCAAGTACGTCATTGTATGTCTACATAAATAGGCGATATGTGCTAGGAGCTTGAGGACCGATGTAAAATTATTTATTTATAATATTGCCTTATTTGATCGCGGCACACCTGTATCGGCTTACGGCACACCAGTGTGCCGCGGCACACCGGTTGCAGAGCACTGCTCTAGAGCTTAGGATTTCGAATAGTATTCTTCTTTTACTTTCCTTAGGACTTTGTATTTTTGTTACAAATAACTATATAAACATTTATTTATATAAATAACTTCTTAGGTTTTCACGGCCAGATTTGATGTTGTGGCTTTTGGGTTGAGCCGTGTGTGGTGAACTGAAATCAATCCTGAAGAAGACCCCTGCAATGGCGGTCGAAATATTGGTTTAAAAAGGTTCACCACACACGGCTCCACCCAAAAGCCACAACATCATATATTTATATATTTTTTAGTCGTTAATTAAAACGTGAATATATTTATTTTAAGAACAAAATGTAATTCATCAGTTTGTTAATTAATACATAACATATTATTTTGGCTTAACATTGCCTGAAGATAATTATTATCCAAGTTAAATACAAGTGATTATTCATTAGGGGGTGGAGCCTATCGAATAATATTTAAATTATTTAAATGTGGATCGTTCCAATTTGTGGATTGGTACGCCTTAATTTGTACTCGAGAGAGGGAGCATAGAGAGTGATATTATTATTCTGCTTTTCACATCACTCGTATAAATTTATATGGCTGTACAACCGGGAGTGTTGCGGGTAGGTATTTGCCTTTGTGTGGCGTGTAACATGTCTCTAAGAATATTGTTCTACTCGCCTCGAATAGGGTTACCGAATACATTGAATTGTATGCTATCAAACAGATAAAAAAAGGGTTTTTTTCAATGTTTTCAGCATTCACTTTGAAATCCATTATAAATAATATTTATTTATTAATCTTTTCTTACATGGATCACGTTAGAAATGGCTTCTACTTAAGAGACTGCACTTTATTTATATAAATAGCCAACTATTTAAAATAGTTTGTACTTGGCCCATAATGTTTCGAGTAGTAAAATGAATTAATAATATTTTAAATAACTGAATTTTTAGAAGCATCAATGGAATATTATTTATCTGTTTGATTTGTGTGGAAAAAGGTTTACCTTGTTAACATTTAATTTGATTTAATAAAACATTAGTTTTTTTATTATTATTCAAATTACTATGTATGTACAATAGTATATAATATTGTCATTTTTTATATATGTACGAGTACATTCTAGGGCTGGGAATATAACCGTTAATTAACGATGTAAGCTAAATTTATTTCTATTGATATTTTAGTCAATATAAAAAAAATGTTATTAGTCATATAAAGGATCGTAAAATTCAATATCCCTTAACTTAGTTTCACCATTTTGTTTACTTTGATTTGAAAGCGAGCCATGTCATGCGGGAGCAGGTAGTTCTCCAGATGGCCGCTATACAGTTTTCGGTCGCAGTGGTTGTCACTGCGCGCCGGCTGTCAGTCTCCGCCCGGGCGCCATCATGCAATCTCGGGCGGAAGACCGAATTTCGTCAGTCTTTTTTTTGTCAAATATACTTCTCGACGAGTTTTTTGCTTTGATGACCTGCTTCCTCATCCATCCAGCACGTATCCCAATGACAATCCCTTGATCTGGAGTCGCTTTTATTAAACGGGAGATGTCTATACATATACTTGTTAATAATAGCGATTATGAATGAATGATACACTAATAATATGTTAGTAAAATTTCTTTTAATATATACGTAGTATTTTTTTAAATAAATAATGTTAACTCACTTAACTTTAAACATTTTTTTTTTGACAATTATTTATTTATTTCCTTCAATAACATTACAAAATATTTTTACATCTTAATTCATTATTAAAGTATAGTATAAACCTTGTATCTAATTTGTATAGCACGTCGTTAATATGGAATATGAATGACCATTGACATCAGCATGATGTAACCCTTGCTAACTGGTACCGAAAACCTCAATAGACAATCTTTCGTCTCTTATTTTTGTCGCTTGCCATACATTTAGTGTCCGCCATATTGAGACTAGTTATATAGTTATGCCACCGACGGCACTGGTGACTGACCACGGGCCGCGGAAAACTAAGCGTCGACGAGCGCGTCAGTTATGTGTTGACGATCGAGAAGATAACATTACGGCCAACGGCTTGTCATCCCGCATGGCCGGAAGCTTGTAAAGTTTTATGTAAATATAATCAATGAGTGCTTCTAAAGGAAAGTCTTTGTTTGCCCTCCAGTTCCTCATCCTGCCCTCACGCGACGGAATAACACCTTTTTTCTGAGAGAGAGGAGGACGTTACCATGTTTTACAAGGCTCAACAATACGTAAAAAATAAATACTTAAATTGACAGCATGACTGTGGCCTCAATATCATTTTTATAGATAAGATCTCTTTTCCGGCATGTTTTCTAACCCTTTCCTTACCTCAATCTCTGGACGCGAATAGATGACATGTTCAAGGCAGAAAGAGGATGCGGTAGCCCTAAAGTGTAGCACGGGCAGCCAGAACATAAAGTGCTTTATCCAATTTCCTTTGTGTATGTCCTAAACTGAGTACTTGTATTTTAAACTGTTTTATTATACGTAATGGCCCCACTTTATCTTCCAAATGGGTACGTTTTTTCCTGCATAATATTATAACGTGATATCATACAAAAAAACTCTGTTTCAAATTGAAATATAACGCATTTTTAAATACGTATTATATATCAAAAGTTACCTAGAAATATGGCTTGATTATTAAAGAACTTTTTCTGAAAAACTTACTGAAGTATTGACAAAATAATTATTAAAAACTTCGATAAGAAATTTCATTTCATTCATTCATCGCAACAGTTTATTGTTTGCAGCTATTACATCTATACGTGCATAAATATTTTTTATTTTGATAGATACTCGCAATATAACAAGGCTTCTCTGTGAAAATTTTTGACAGCTTATGTGCAGGCAAGGGTGGGTTCCAAGGCTCGCGATTCGCATCCCGATATTTTTCTGAATGAATTGATGCGTCTAAAAAATTTGGTGTATAGTATGTGTATATTTAATTACCAATAATATTGTAATATAGTCAATGATTATAAAAGAAGATTAGAATATTGAAAAAAATAAAAATAATATTCTAATAAATATTTAAAAAATCCATTTAATAATGTCACATAGAAACAATATCAAGAAGGTTATATTGTTCATCAGTAACACAGGTAAATGACAGGTTGTAAAGTCCGCGTAGGACTTACGAGAAGCTTTTTCTCATCCATTCAATCTATAGTTTGGTTCGAGACCCGAGTGGCACTCACTAAAAATAAATAGACTGTCAGAAAGTAATAATATTAAAAAGCTTGTGAATAAATATTGTCTGATTGAGTAATAAAAAAATAATATACATACTCTGAATATATACTATAGTTATATATTCTATCGTTATACGATGATAACAATGGTATAAATACATTTTCTAACGCGTATCAGCTCAGGCATAGAAATAGCCGAGAGGGCTAAGCGGTATATAAAGACCCGAGCAAAGGTGGTTCCAAAGCTCGCGGTTCGCATCCCGCTTCTGCCGATATTTTTCTGAATGAATTGATGCGTATACAGAATTTGATGTTTAGTATGTGTATATTTGATTACTAATTATATGCAGTAGTTTCTGGTTGTGCAATCAGGTAAAGCAATACAAGTGGAACTGAAAGCCTCCACATTCACTAAGTTTAAATAAATATATCAAAAGTAAAACACGAATACTTGAAGATGAATCATTTTGTATGGCACAAATCAAACCAATTGATATTTCTGGACGCAAATCCTACTCTGACTTGGGTTTCAAAGTATTGTATTTTTAAGATGTTAATTTCAAAATTATTTATAAGAATCTCTCATTATTAGATAGAATGCATTTATATTATTCACAGTTATAATAAGTTTCATGCTTTAGTTACTTACGTTTCATGCATTGCAAAGTAAAGTTTTTTCATTAGCGAATTCTTGTTAGTTTGTATCTTTTGTAGCTAAATAATTAAAATATGTGCATTTGTAATGTGTTTAAGATATAACGTATCTGGAGAATATATTTAACTATTTCAAAGAGAGCTAAGAAACTCAATTATATCAAGATAGGAGAATAGATAAGGCAGTCTTCAATCTTACAATCAATTAAAAGATGATGGTGGAACTGGCCACGTTCTCTGAATGCTGCAAGAGTACATAATCTGTAGCTCTATTTTCTTCAAGTTTCATCGTCATTTATGCCGTCAAAAACTATACATTGAACATATTAAAAAAAAAAAAAAACTATTTCTGATCTCTAAAATATCCCCGGCTGGTGTGAATTTGATCTCTCACCCGTAAAATGCCAGTCATAGCCTATTAATAAAAAATGGTGGTAGGCGAAAGTCGTCACGTGAAGACCACCCATTAATAGTAAATTCCTGTAATAATTAAGGATAATAAGCGATGGTTTAACATTGCGACTTAACATGGTTTAACTTTGTGACGAATAACAAGATAAAAAAAGTAGGTAAGCCAATCTTTAATCTAAAAGGTTATGGTGGAACTGTCCATGTTCTCTGAATACTGAGTGCATAATCTATAGCTCTATTTTCTTCAAGTTTCATCGTCATTTATGCCGTCGAAAAGTATACATTAAATGAATTCGGTGTAGACTAAAAGGCAGATATGAAATGGAACAAAGCAAATATTTTCGCGTCTGTGACGACCAATTTTTCCAAAAAATATCAATTAAATTTATTTTTTTCCTTTTTAATTGATTTTCTAGTACCCTTCTCTCGTTTATTGGTATTGAATTAATCGCCTTGTATGTAAAGCATCTGCTACCTTCTATACGTAATGGAATATCATCGAAAACCCATCAAGTGATCACAGGTAGATAAGAGAAAACATATTTTACAAGTCTATCGCGGATCACGACGTGTGGAAGCAAAGTAAGAGTGACAAGACAAAGAGCATAAGAGAGCTGTGAAACGTTGTATTGAATTTCCTCCGTAAGATACTGAACGAAAAAAAACATGCTTTAAATCGAAAAATTTGGAAATAATATTATTTTATACATTTGCCACACAAACACATACAGGAGAATACCATCATATGGTGATAGTGATTTTAAAGTCTCATCTGTCGTTCTTATGACGCTAACCATGCTGTATAAGGCTAAACGCTGCATGTGGAGTGTTGATCCGCCGACGTCATAGACTACAGCCCGAGATTCACGCATCATCCTTTATTATTACAGGAATTTACTATGAATGGGTGGTCTTCACGGGATGACCTCCGTCTACCACCAATTTTGATTATTATGCTATAACTGGCATTTTACGGGTGAAGGATCAAATTCACACCAACCGGGGTATTTTAGTGCTCATAAATCGATTAAAAATCTTTTTTTTTATTGTCCGTCGAGGATCGAACCCACGACCTTTGGCTTGCAAAGCTAACGCTTTGTACTATTATATAACTAAAATTAACATTATTAGATGTGCATGTCAGGCGAGCGATCAAAAATAAGAGACAAAAGATCGTTTTTCGAGGCTTTTCGCCATCAGCCTCAAAGAGCTTCACAAATCTTCTTCGTAGTTTCAATCCGGTGGATTGATTTGCAGCAACAAAACCATGCATCTCGACCTCCACTCCTCTCGATCCTCTACAATCCTCTTTAGCTCAGCATAAGAGCTAAAACTCATGTCCTCAAACACTTGCTGCAAATACTCCCGTCTAGGGCGCCTCTGCAGTCTCTACCCTCAAAAGAGCTATCAAGCTGATATTAATTGAAATTGTTGATCAATCTGTTTATGAGAATAATAAAATTGAGCGAGACAATCGTTTCATTATATCATTAATCTTTAGACCTCACATACATAAATTGCGTTCCAAATCTTAGCGACGAATCCATATTTGAATTTTCAAATTGTCGTTTGTTCGACATCGCGTCGCCTTTATCGATCTCCGCAGTACCGACAAATGGATCCTATGACCGATTAAGACGCCATCAAATCTACATCGGCGACATTTAGTGCCCATTGGAGGGTGGAAGTGCCATTCGAATTGTCCGAATCGGCGCCCGATTAATGGCGAAGGTAATAAATTTAATTGCACTATTAATTACCAACGATTAACGGTCCTAATCGCGTATTATTATATTCTAATCGATGTGTGTTATGCGAGCAAGTTGCAATACGAACGCACACGAAGTATATTTTAAATGAAGATTATTAGAATTTCGTGTTTAGAGAATAAGACAAAAAAACTATTACTTTTTTATAAAGGGTCCGCCAAATAACTTTTTTTTTTGAAAATGGGGCGCAAAACATCGAGTGTAGCTTCGGCTGTGTGGCACGTAGCGCCGTCCTGTTGAAATCAAATGTTGCCAATATCTTCCTCTTCAATTTTTGTGAACAAAAATGGCCCGATAACGATCGCCATTGACTGTAACGGCCACTCCTTGCTCATTTTCGAAGAAAAATGGCCTGATTTTCAAAGTAATGTCGCAATATTTCTCAGCGTTGTTCAAGCATATACACAACCATATTCGTTCAGCGGAAAGATAAAACTAATTATTTGTCAAATCAGACATGAGCTAAGTGTTACCATTCACGAAGTAAGCACTAGTTAAAAAAAAAAAGTTAGATGGCGGACCCTTTACATGACTAATTCGCCATGTCCTCGAATACTGCAATTGCCTTTTGGTTACTTTCCATATCCATTACGTATCTTGAGCATATTGTTACCACAAATTGCCACCACTCAGTTCTATCTGTTACCGTTGTCCAGACATGACTGGCCCGGCATGTTATTCCGCTATGGCCGGAAGTTTGTAAAGTTTATCATGAAAATATATGTGCTTCTGGAAAAGTCTGTGTGTTGTTAATCTGTTCCTCATACTTCCACCACGCGATCCGATAACTATCCCGGCGGCGTCAAATCGTTTCTCCCGTAGAGATGAGGATGTCACTATAACATCAATTTAATTTTACTTGACCATTATTTGAATGCATCTATGAATATTCTATTTCACGTCAATTCTAGTTAACTAGGAGTAATGCACAAGTATTTAAGCTAACCCGAAACATTGTCAGTAAGTTTTCCCAGTAACTTAGTTACGGAGTACATCTTGCAAAACTTAATAGTTTGAATATTATTAGTCACAATGTCAGAAGTTGGACTTAGATTACCAAACTATTTGAAACATAAATCTCTACTTTGAAACATACAAGACAAGTGACTAAATATTCGTGTTTTTTAAATATATTTTAATCTTTCTACAGTTTTAATGTAGAATACAGGCGTAAGATTGATTCATTTAATCTATTCTACCGTTATACCCACGATCGCTGCTCTTCGGAACTTAAGCAACTCATTCCTCCTCCATATATCATATAATTTAGTATAAAGCCGGTCTCACTTCCAAAAAACTAGGAGTGTATTATACAGTCAACGTCGGTATTTTTTAACGATAAACAACTTCTTCTTCAATATAAAGGACAATTCTGACCTATCCTTGAATACGGCAGTCACCTTTGGGTTGGAGCCCCAAAATACCTTCTAAATTGCATTGACTCAGTTCAAAGAAGAGCAATTCGTTTGATAAACAATAACACTCTTACGTCTAGCTTGCAATCAATGAAACACAGGCGTAAGATTGGTTCACATAGTCTTTTCTATCGTTATTACCACGATCGCTGCTCTTCAGAACTTAACGAACTAATTGTTTCTACACCCACCCACAACTGACAAACTCGTTTCACACTTGCCGAATACACGATTAATGTGTGTCGACCAAGAACTGGCAGTTTCCAAAGTTCCTTCCTTAATGCCACCGGTAAGCTTTGGAATGCTCTTCCAGCGTGTGTTTTTCTTTCCTACAATCTGGATCTCTTCAATAAATAAATAAATATACACTCGCAATATCTCCAACCCACACGCAAACACTAACACAACACGCTTTTCCTGCATGCAGCGTCCACTCTCCCTGGCTGAGCGTCATAGAGTGCACTGGTCTTGATCGGGTATGCTCTCCTGCATGGGATTATATAAAATGTATATATATACACATTACATTGAGCAAGCTTGAATCCCAGCGTCTGCCGTTTATTTTTTCTTCGGTTTATTGATGAAAGAAACGACATTTAAGATAGTTTTTGCTGTAAATTTGTATATACATATCAATATTTTCAAATTCCGTAACAGTTGACATAAGATTATTTCAGCATTTTAAAATATTTTTCAATTATCGGAGAACAAATATTGCAAGAGATGCAATAAAAATCAAATATGTACATTAAAATTCTTTTGAACACTTATTCAAATAAAGCGAAAAAAATGTTGGCTTTAAAATTAAAGAGTATCTTTTTAATGGTAATGAACGAAGATTCATAAAATTGATGAAATTACAAAGCAATTTATTTCATAATGAAAAGAAATCCCTTCTCATAAACTTAGATTGTGTGACACTTTGCTTAATCTTAGGGCTGCGAAAATCGTCCCTGCCTGCCAATTTTTCGCGTAATTTTTAAATTGACAAACTGAAAAACAACAAAATAGATCTTTCAAGTGAATTTTATGACACTCGCTATTTTTAAGTATATCTCAACAGCAAAAAATTAAACAATGTTACTATCTGAATAGTATGCTACTGTTCACACCTCACCCACAAAATACTCATACAAATTAGATGAAGATCGATCAGGTTGTGGAAGACGTCAAGGTATATAAGGAAGCACAGATTGTTCGCTCTCCCAAAGAGTAACCCTAACCTGCCAGAGAATATGCCTCTTGAGAGAGGGATCAGACTGTTTAACCAAATCGCCTCGGATGTTGATATATTTCACGTAAGGGAGGCCCAATTCAGACATGAACTCCACGAGTTTCTTTGGAGGAATAATTTGTTGGCATCCTCTGTTTGATGAGCATTGGGACCTTCTGTTGCTTGTCTTTATTGCTTTGTTCTTATTAATTAATCATATGTACCTATATTTGTATATATTGCATTATTATTTTAAGGGTTAATTCTTATTTTACTTCAGAAATGAATTGAGTTGTTCAAATTTTTAATATTTCTATAAGGGGAAAAAATAAATAAAAATTTAATAAAAAAAAAAAGAAAAACAACCGCTTGTAAAGCTACCTATGAATTGATATGTTGTATGTATTACGATGAGGTAATCAATTTTATGTATAGGCTAATTTTGAATTCATCAGTTTAAAAAAATAATCTTTATCGGGAGTAGAATCAAGACTGTTTGTATAACAGTCGCATTCATTACCACTAGGCATATATAAAAAAAATACACTGCGCTGTTTTTTAATAGTAAAAGCGATTTTTCTCTCTTGTGTCTAATTTATGATGAATTTATAGTTTTAAAATGTGTGTTTTTACGAGACGCGAATTCTTGATAATTGGCATGATAATCGTGTGAGATATCTATCACTTTAAAGTTGAGGCTATTAATATAAAAATGTCGCCTAGTTTTGCCGCCTTTTGGTAAATTCATTTTGGTCGGCCATCAAACGTTTTAACGAGTCGGCCTTTTTTCTCAATTAAAAGAAGAGGAGACCTCATGAATATTGATGTGAAGTTGGTCACAAAGCGGTCCCCGAGGACCCGACCGCCATTTTGAATAATCGTTTGAATTTATCGAACGTTCCATTTTGCAACTCGCTTAAACTATTTCGCGCGCTTTTCCGAGGATATTTTTTGTATTTTTTTTAGTCCGGTCTCCTTTATGGCACACGGCAACAATAATTTATCACGGCTTCATAAAAATTTCAAAGTTTTATAGTCTCTTGAGGGATAAAAATATTAGATAAATATAAAAGTGTGTCTCGTACATACTCGTGCACAGAAGCTTGCTTTATTGTATTATTAAATTTATGTACATTAATTGCTAAAATATTTATAAAAAAAAACATTAGTATAAATTATAATATCTAAGCTTAATTAAACCCAGTTCAAAGAAGAGCAATTCGTTTGATAAACAATGACACTCTGGTGGAGAATGACCTCAACCTCGTCAGTTTCAACATTTCCAAAACCCAGTCATGCACTTTCTCCACCAAGAAGACTGCTATGGATCTTGTATCTTTCAACGGTTGTTCTCTTCCAAAAGCAAGATCCATCAACATCCTTGGAGTATCAATCTCGAATAATGTCAAATATGATGAGTCAATTAAGTATAAAGCCGGTCACGCTTCCAAAAAACTAGGTGTATTAAATATATCACGTCAGTATTTCAACGATAAACAACTTCTTCTTCTATATAAAGGATAAATCCGACCTATCCTTGAATACGGCAGTCTCCTTCGGATTGGAGCTCCCAAAATACCTTCTAAATTTAATTGACTCAGTTCAAAGAAGAGCAATTCGTTTCATAAACAATGACGTTCTTACGTCTAATCTGCAATCAATGGAACACAGGCTTAAGATTGGTTCACTTAGTATTTTCTATCGTTATTGCCACGTCACTGCTCTTCGGAACTTAAAGAAGTAATTCCTCCTGCACCCACCCACAACCGACAAACTCGTCTTACACTTGCCGAACATCCATACACAGTTAATGTGTGTCGACCAAGAACTGTCATTTTCCAAAGTTCCTTTCTTAATGCCACCGGTAAGCTTTGGAATGCTCTTCCAGCGTCTGTGTTTCCTTCTTCCTACAATCTGGATCTCTTTAAGAAACAGATATAAATCTTCTTCGTAGTATCAATCCGGTGGATTTGTTTGCAGCAACAGAATCTTGCATCTCGATCTCCATTCCTCTCGGTCCTCCGCAACCCTTTTCAGCTCAGCATAAGCGCTACAATTCATGTCCTCGAATACTTGCTGCAAATACTCCCGTCTAGGGCGCCCTCTACAGTTTTTACCCTCAACCATCCCCTCCACAATATCGTGAAGGAGACCATCGTGGCGCATGATGTGACCAATCCATCGGGCTCGCCTCTCTGAGATGGTTCTTATTAGTTGCCTATCTTCCTTGATTATTCTGAGAACCTCATTGTTCGTGACGTGGTCTCTCCAGGAAATTCCGAGAATTCTTCTGTACGACCACATCTCAAAGGCCTCTAGTCTTTTTTATCACTTTCAGATAAGCACCATGTCTCACAGCCGTACATTAAGATGCTCCAAACAAGTGTTTTGGCAAGTTGCTTGCGGAGCCCTAAAGAAATATTCTTTGACTCAAGAATTTTGGCTTTTTATTGAAAGCTAGCCTTGCTTGATGTATTCGACTGTTGACTTCTCTTTTGTTCTGCCATCCCAGGTGATTGTATTGTATCCAAATTACCTTCTGCATCTTTTAGGGGTACTCCTAGCATTGATATGTTAATTTTCTGCTGCTCATTGCAGCTTACTTTCATGACTTTGGTTTTGTGCTGTTTATCTTCATATTGTAGTTGGAATTAAATATGTTTTCCATGGATGTCAGCGCTTCCGTGAGTTCATCTTCAGTTTCAGCAATCAGAGCAATGTCGTCAGCAAACCTTATCATATCAATCTTTTGGCCATGTATTTTAACCCCCTCTCTATGGCCCATTTTTTCCCAAATGTTATTAATTGCATTTTGTATGTATACGTTGAAGAGTACAGGCGACAGAGAGCATCCTTGTCTCACCCCCTGGCGTATTTTTGCTTCCTTTTGGACATTTCCAAGTGATATTATATAGATATAAATATACACTTGCAATCTCCCCAACCCACACACAAACACGAACACAACACACGTTTCCCGAATGCAGCGTCCAGCTTCCCTGGCTGAGCGTCATAGAGTGCACTGGTCTTGACCGGCTGTGCTCATCTGCATGCGATTACATAAAAAAATAACATTAGCTTCGAGCACTCAATTTAGAACAACGGCAATGGCGCTCCTAAATTGCCTACCAGCACACCTCGATCCTTTTCTTACATCCTTTTCCTCTTTTGTCGATGGTATTGTTCTCCTAGATCTCTGTGATCTTTGACACGTGTTATCTTCTTCTTCTATTTATTTTTTCTCTCTCTTTTGTATGGATTTTATGTTTATGTATACTCTACGTTTCTTATTCTTTATTATTATATGTACCTTGGAACTGCGGTTCTGTTAAATAAATAAATGAATATAACATTTTTTATTCCGGTATTCACTTATAATAGTAAAAAAATTATGTTAATTCTCAGTCAGCATGATTTAGAAAGGTTCGTTTTATAAAAGACTATTGTGCATTTAGTCTTGTCAAAATAAATTTAGAATATTACTTCATTAAGAGAATTGTAAGAAAAGTTTTTCTCGTTCGTTTCTACTTTCTACCAAGTTGCTTCGAAGCCAACGAAATTAATGTCACCCCAAAAACTTGGAGGCACCAATAAGAAATATCAAGGTAAACACAAACGAGCAGTGTTTTTCCTAACACAGTTGTTATAATATGAATATATTTTTTATTTTTAGAATTTATAAAAGTAAAATAGAAACGCTAATGGTGATTTCATGCACGTTTCTCTTGACATCCTCCTCTCTAGGATAGTTATTGAATTGCGTGGTGGCAGGATGAGGAGCAGATTTACAACAAACAAGACTTTTTCAGAAGCACATATATATTCATGATAAACTTTACAAATTTCCGGCCCTAGTGGAATAACATACCGGGCCGGCCATAATACGACCTCATCGCGGACGGCACACAACTAATTGGGCACCGGGCGACGCGGTCGGTAGCACCCAGCGCCGTGGCGATTTATATAACTATTCCTCCGAACGGCATTACAAAATAACAACACATGCGTGTCTGATGAGCGAACGAAAATAAGAGACGAAAGTTTTCAGTACCAGTCAGCAAGGGCTATATCATGCTGATGTCAATGGATGTGAAAGCAAATATCTGCGTAAAAGACTGGGGTACAATGGTTTGACATTGTGTGGAATGACAACGTAAGATGACGTAAGGTAGATAAGGTAGTCTTCCGTACTGCAATCATTCAAGAGACAAATTCCGTCCTAAAAGGAAGTCTAAAACTTTACATTTAATGAACTCGGCAATGCTTCCTGGAGCTCTCCATAAGGAAGCGCTGACACAGGATGAGACGAGGACTATACTACACAGCTTTGTGGCGGTAGTTTGTAACGATTATGGTCCAGTTAGGATAGCGTACGTCGATGACGATGATGAATCTTTTGGGGACATCAACTGCCAGCTGAGTAAGAAACTGAGGAGTCTTCTTCCTTCACTTCAAGCACTATTCGAATAACCATATTTTGTGATCCCGTTGGCACGTTCATTCTATTAACGTTTTCAATATCTTACTGTTTCCACCGTTTTACAGGTGCTCCAAACTTTTATATCTCTGATGCGATCTTACAACTTTGTTTCTGATTATTTTGGATAACAGAAGTCCTCGTCCGAGAATTCGTTTTGAAAGTATCTGCTCGTTTAGATTTACCTTCTTCTTTTTTAGATACTAACATCCTCCTCTCTCTCAAAAAGGTGTTATTCCGTCGCGTGATGGCAGGATTGGGAGCAGATTGATAACACAGACTTTTTCAGAAGCACATTGACATATATTTACGTCAAAACTTGGTTTCCCGATCGATCGTAAAATGGCGTTACTTTCGCCGCGACCGATCGGACACGTTCCACGCCACGTAGGTCACCGGCGACCTACGCTGTTGTTGAAAAGAGCGCCCTGTAGGTTACCGGTGACGTACTTTTTTTCGAACAAACAGTCCCTGTACGCCAGCAGTTACATTTCAATGAAATTTTAACATTATATGGCGCCTCTGAGTCGAATGCATTAAAAACGTTATCTTGGCGTTAAACATGTTAACAATGCGGTCTCGCCGACGGATGGTACCCACTGGCTTTACGCTCACGAGTGGCGGTGTATATAACTAACACACCTAAATGTATGACAAGCCAACAGAAATAAGATTGTATATCGAGGTTTTTGGTACCAGTCAGCAAGGGCTACAACATGCTAATGTCAATATCTTAAATTTTTATTGAATTTTCTTTTATATTAATTCGACTCTCGTTTTATATTCACATTGCCCGTTTAAATCCAGCTGCGAGACAGGACAATTCGCCGTCTTTTGGCCGAAAGTTGTCTACGGCTGGTGCCCCCTAAATAATCTGCTCACCAGGAAACATGACAAAACTTCACGTCTCTCTGGTTCAGCTCTTGTTTCACTCTTGGTATCCTCCCCCCGTTATTAGCGAAAACGGAGGGAGGGGCCAGGGAACATGCAAACCGTAAAACTGAAGCTCACATTGTATTTTATCACTCTGATATGAAAATTATGACTTCCTTTTACCTTATCGGCAAATGGGTGCACCGCAAATTTGAATACATTTTATATTATCGACCTGCCTCGCATCGGGCGTACTCAATTCAACTGCAATGTAGCTTTTTTCATGTAAACACATACAGGAGAGTACCGACAGATGGTGATAGTAATTATGAAGTCTCATCTGTGGAATTCTATGACGCTTACCATGGTGTATATGGCTATGCGCTGCATGTGGAGCGTTGAACCACCAACGTCATAGACTACAGCTCACCCTTATCCAAATATTACAGAAATTTACCATCAATGGATGGTGCTCACGTGCAATTTCCGTCTACCAACATTTTTTATTAATATTCTATGACTGGCATTTGACAGGTGAAAGATAAAATTCACACTAACCGGGGGTATTTTAGAGCATTGAAATCGTTTTTTTTTTGTTGTTCTCCGTCGGAATCGAGCCCACGATTTTCGGTTTGGTAAGCAAACGCTCTCCCAAGAGGCATAGTCTCTGGCAGGTTAGTATCACTCCTAGGAAGAACAAACAATCATGTGCTTACATAAAGGAAATATTTGCTTACATAAAAAAAGCTTGCATCTCCAGATCGTAGTTCTTTATGTGGAATAAAGAACTGCAGAATACTCTGTTAGAATTTGTATCTTTGGAAATCTATCTCGAGTACATTTTTGTAATTTATAATTAATGAATGAGTTCTGGCGCTTTTCAACATAAAAAAAATGTATTACAAGTTTTTTTTTTTTTATTATTGTCACAAAATCAAACGTCCAACATTTCGTATCCGTCCACACCAGCACTGAATATGAAGCAATATTACACTAAATATGTCAATACCTTCACTCAAGTTTGGTTTCAACCACTGTTCACTGCGATTCTTTCGTCTTACACGTATCCAGCGTTGAACGATGGTCCTTACCCTCTCACTAGTACACAATAATTTTAAAAATTATATCGTTCTCTGTGAGTTGCTGGTTCTTCCCTAGTTGTGTGACTTGTCTAATGTTCTGGAATGTTCTAGAAGACAGAAAATCCTAGAACATTCCAACTGCCTCTCCGCTTATTCCTCTGAGACTTTTCCGCGAGCGTTTCCGCTAACCGGCCTCGGAAGAGGAACACTCTTTGTGTTCCGTTTATGTGCTCCGCTGGAGACTGGCTCATAATAATAAATAACAACACCGCCACCATTCATCACTTTTTTAACAACAGTTTAGTTTGTTTATTCAGTTTTCTGGATAAAATTAATTATAAAAAGGGTTATGAAAAAATATATAATATTAACCCTCCCCTTACTGTGCTAAAAACATCAGAGAGCTCCGATGTATTTTCTACACCATATATAAAAATGTCATTTAAAAACCGGAAAAATGTGAATATTCCATAATATTGCTATGTTTTGTTTGCCAGTTCTTGGGAGCCACTCCAATACTTTTCTTCTTCATCGACCGTTGTCTCTTCGACAGATATGTCCTTCACATTGCCACTTGAGTGTGCCTACTCGTTGGCTAGCCTCCACTACTTGAGTTCTCCGCGGATATCCTCGTTTCAGATTATATATTAGCGACACTCCTCTTATGGATCTCTCCATAGCACACTGGGTTACCTTTATTTTATGGGTAAGACTTGCTCACTTCTGCGCGTCCGTCTGCAAGAGCGCAGACGCAAGTAATGATTCCTAACTGATGTCTGCTATTTGAAGAATCCATTTCCCAAACTTACCATTTCCTTATCCATTGTCACGTATTTCGTGGTTAGCAACGTCTTACCAAAGAAGGCAATTCGGGACCCGCTGTAGTATACTAACATCGCAGCCTTAGACTGAGGTCTATTTGACATCTAACTGATGCACCTAGAATCACGGAAAGGCCTTTAGCCACTCTCTAACAAGTAGCATTTTGCGTGCGGCCAGTAACGGGTCTCCCATCTGGGTCTCCAAAAACAGGACGGGACAGGGAGGGTTTTTACCAAGCGGGTAAGACTTGCTGTTAGATTCGACGTGTCTGCGCTATAAGTTAATACGCGGAGGATGCATTGGTTAAACGCCTTAGTTTTAAGACATTACGGAATTATCGCTTTAAATATGTCCTTTAGTTTTCCGAATGCTGCCCATCCCAGTTTTATACGCCCGTCGATTTCTTTTAAGAAGTTATTTCGTGTAATGTCAAATCCCAATTGCAATATTTTTTATCCTTCGTCAAAAGCTTATTACTCACAGCACATCACACTTAACCTATTATGCCATATATCCTATTTTTAAATGCTGTAGCTTTAGATCGGACATGGAAAAAATAAATATATCAAGACTTTGCTATGTAATACATACTATGTAACACACTGATAGTGCCGCCCCTTAGACGATAGTATTTTCACTGTCGTGTTTTTGGTTTACTGAAATCGAGTTACGTAAGTTACCGGTTAGCTGGGCCGTATGAGATCCCATTAGGTTACCTAGAACGAAGTTAGTTAAACTAATACTGAAGACCAATGTCACCGTTCTTAGTTGACTACCGCCAACGTTGGTGGAGCTCAATAACGGGAAATTGAATAAAAGGACTTAAGTGGATAATTAAGTCGGCTTACGTCGGCTTGTAGTTCGGAAAACTATTAATACTGATGATACGTTTTTGATTACTTATTTTTGTATTATTTGAAACTAATATAAGCAGTTTTAATGTATACTCTGTGGCCACTGGATCTTGTGAACAAGCAAAAGAATGGAAATCCACGGTGTACATCAAAAAATTTATCGTAATTCTTACAAAATCAAAAAAGTACTGTCGGAATGTGGGGGAGTGTAGTGGTGGTGTTGTGACCTGTGGATTGCTGAGAAGGAATTGTTATGCGTGTGTTGGGAAGGGATCACTGGAAATACTCCGAACATTCCGAACAAGAAAGAAAAGAAATAAGAACACGGTATATGTCACCAGGAATTTAATGTAAGTAAGTAAGCTTAATATTTAAACATTGTTAAAGGTGAAATATTACAGAATTTTTGCATTAGATTGAATTGAATGATTAACAAAACTTTATTTTATTGGTAAGTTCTAGAAATGATGATGTTGTGGCTTTTGGGTTGAGCCGTGTGTGGAATAAGCCAACTCATAACTATATGAATAAACCAACTCAAAACTAAATAAATTATTAATCCTGATGAATCCCTGCAATGGCAGTCGAAATATTGGTTGAAAAAAGTTCACCACACACGGCTCAACCCAAAAGCCACAACATCAAATCTGGCCGTGAAAACCTAAGAAGTTATTCTAGAAATGATTTTTGGAATAGTGAAATGTTACTAGTACTTCAGTCAGCAAGGTAAAATCAATTTATCTCAATATATGGCAACATCAATGGTATGTTGCCTAACAATAGGATCAGCTACTAGGGTACATGGTGCAGGATCTTAGATGAAGATCTTAGGCATCTGAAGATCTCCAAAGTCACACAGTAACTCTTCAGGTTGGACTACTCCCCATCAATTTAGGTTGTGTTTTTTCCGGTCATCAGTCTGTTTGAAAGCTTTCACATTCGGCAGTCAAGATTTTTGCCCTTTTGGAGTAATGAAATTTTATAAGGCGATCTCAGTCTAATCAAGGAGGAAGATAGGCAGGTGATAAGAACCATTCTAGATGGGCGAGTCCGATGGATCTTTCACATTCATGCGCCACGATGGTCTTCATGCATCATGCGTCATGACATTGCGGAAGAGATGGTTGAGGTGAGAAACTGAAGAGGGCGCCCTAGGCGGAAATACCAGGAGCAAGTGTTATATCTTATGCTGAATTAAATAGGGTTGCAGAAGATCGAGAACAGTGGAGATCGAGATACAAGATTTTTTGCTGCAAACCAACCCATCGGATTGATACTACGAAGAAGATAAGGCGATTTGTTGCTAAGCACGAGTCACTCAACATCAAGATTGAAAGTGTGGAGGTTGTGTAGATCTCCAGAGACTTCTTCATGACTTTAATATTGATTTTTGGATTGGTTGTGATATCAGCATGATATAGCCCTTGCTGACTGGTACCGAAAACCTCAATATACAATCTTTCGTCTCTTAGTTCTGTTCGCTCGTCATAAATTTATGTGTTGCCGTATTGTCATTTTGGACAAGTCCGCTATCAGGTGTGTTGGTTATATACACCGCCGCTTGTGGCGCGGGCGAGAGAGCCCATACCGAGCGCGGAGATCAGTTATATGTTGACGACTCAGAAGGTCGCATTACAGCCGGCGGCATGTCATTCCGCCTGGCCGGAAGCTTGTAAAGTTTAAATGTAAATATATGTCAATGTGCTTCTAAAAGAAAGTCTTTGTTTGTTGACCTGTTCTTCATCATGCCTTTCTGTAGAGAGACGTGGATGTTAGTTGGTTATCTAAGGAATGGTTGGTTAATTGTCATACCTATTTTTTGGCGTCTATGATTTTTCGCTGTAGCAATTACGAAAATTCAATTTAAATAGCCTTTTATATGAAATCTGCATGTATTCTCACCACATTAATAACAAATTGAAGACTTTATAGGATAATACACTAAAATTTATTTTTCGATAAAGTTTCGGTTTAAACAGAGCAGTAAATGAATGTTATATAACGGGTCCGCCAAATAACTTTTTTTTTTGAAAATGGGGCGCAAAACATCGAGTGTAGCTTCGGCTGTGTGGCACGTAGCGTCATCTTGTTGAAACCAAATATTGCCAATATCCTTTTCTTCAATTTTTGTGAAAAAAATGGCCCGATAACGATCGCCATTGACTGTAACGGCCACTCCTTGCTCATTTTCGAAGAAAAATGGCCTGATTTTCAAAAATAATGTCGCAATATTTCCCAGCGTTGTTTAAGCGTATATACAACTTTATTCGTTCAACGGATGAATAAAACTAATTATCTGTCAAATCAAACATGAGTTAAGTGTTACCATTCACGAAATAAGCACTAGTTGAAAAAAAAACGTTAGATAGCGGACAATAGCATGATTTTCAAAGTAATAACGCAATATTTTTCAGCATTGTTCAAGCATATACACAACCATATTTGTTTAGCGGAAGGATAAAACTAATTATCTGTCAAATCAGGCATGAGCTAAGTGTTACCATTCACGAAATAAGCAATAGTTGAAAAAAAACGTTAGATGGCGGACCCTATATTTGTTCTCTGTATTTCGGTGTCTGCATGTCATGCCGAAGCACACCTACCCATTATGTACATATCGAACTAAAGCGGACAAAAGGGATTTATGTCTTATACGAAAGAACGAATAAAGGAAATTCTATAACGGTAGGCGGTAATATCGATCAAGGCCATTTCTAAGGCTTTCCAAATTCGTGAAATAGCTTCACGTTTTCAGTTATCATTGAAAAAAACTCAGTTGAAAACAAATTCTGCTTATCATCACATTTATTTATTAATTTGGACCATGGTTGAATCATAAATTCGTCACAATCTGCCTGTATAAACTTTTGTCAACTGCTGTTGTCTTTATCATGTCAGCTTTGCCTCCCGAAGCTTTACCTAGTAAATAGACTGTCGGAAAGTAATAATATAAAAAGCTTGTGAATAAATGTCGACTGATTGAATAATAAAAAATAATAATATACAAACTCTGAATATATACTATCGTTATACGATGGTAACAATAATATAAATACATCTTACGCGTGTCCGCTCAGGCGGAGAAATAGTCGAGTGGAGTGGGCGATGTAAAAAGAACTGAGCAAAGATTGGTTTCAAGGCTCGTGGTTCGAATCCCGCGTCTGCCGATATTTTTCTGAATGAATTGATGCATATAAAAAAATTGATGTAAAATTGTATGTGTATATTTAATAACTTTTACCGAGTACTTGAAATGTATTGATATCAGGTAAGTATAGCCCTTGCAAGCTGGGGCCGAAAAGCGTCGATGTGCATGTCAGTTGAGCGAAAAAAATAACAGACAAAAGATCGTTTTTCATGGCTTTACGGCATCAGCCTAAAAGTGCTATATCAAGCTGATATCTCTGCAAATGAATAGGGGTAATATAATCACTTTGTAAAATTCTACTTCTATATGTAAACACGTCGACTAAATAAATTAAATGTTAAATTAATTATTCACGTAAAAAATATGTAAATTCGCAGCCCTGACAGTCGCAAGAAAAGTGAGCACAAATTTAATAGACAAGAATAAATAAAAATCAATATGGCGACGTAGACGACGGCAAGTAAGCGACGCTTTATCTAACCAGCTGAGACTTTGTGACCAGAGACTATGAACGTACCCGTATACCTACAGCGTCCGCGTAGGCATCCATTCTCTACGGGCGTCATCCGGAACGTATTATTTTATGACAGAAATCTTAAATTGTTGAAAGTCATAAATAATAAAACTATTTTATGCTCTTGGTGTAATATCGCGGTTTTATGCTGTAATATTTTGATGTCTTATTTCACATTTTCGCTTGAGCGCTTTAGACAATCTTGCATTTTATTCATTCAATTGAGTTCTCGTAGAAACAACTTTATTTAATTGTTTCTCTATATTTTTACTTTAGAAATCTAAAGTACATTTAAAGCGTAAATTCCGCAATCTCTGAAAACAAATATCGGTTTGTAATAACGTTAAAGTTATCAACTGACAATAGTCATTGAACAGAAACTGCATGAATATAATTTTATATTTATTTTAAACAAAAACTATATCAAACAAAAAATATTTTGAATATATTGAGAAAACCTAAGAAGTTATTTAAGAATTAACGAAATCAATAAATATTGAAGATGGGCTCCGGGGAGTCTGAAACATGTAATCACCGAATAATAAATGTGAAATCAAAAGTAAATATTTTTAATTTGTTAATATTGTAATTAAAATTTAAATATTTGTGATTTGTCATAAGTAATGAATAAAACAATTTAGACCTTGTTAGAAACCATTGAGTTTTAATTTATTAATAATATTAAGGTTATCAACTGACAATACTTGGTGAAACTGCATAATTATAATTTTAAATTAATTTAATAAAAAAAATATTTAGTTTTGATTCACATTTCTGGTGGTCTCCAGGGAGGCCGAAACATGTAATCAGTCAAAATAAATGTGAATCAAAACTTAATATTTTTAATTTTTTAATTAAAATTAATTTAAAACTTTAATTTATTTTTAACTCTACCGGTTTCGGTGACATGTCACCATCAGGACCTAATTAAAACAGTTTAAGAACACTGATAAATCAATTAAAACTCAGTGGTTTCTTACAAAGTTTCACTTATTTTATTATTTAGTGGTGGTTTTCTGGCGCCCATTTTCTTCAGCAAAGACGGATATATTCATGACTACGTGTAAAATAAACTGCTAGAGTTTTTATGACCGAAATATTGGTTTCCTTTGAGTTCAGTTTTTCCTTCAGTTTTATTATTTTTCTTCAATATTCGCTGTTGCATTTCTGCTTGCATTGTCTCAGACGGTGTATATTGTTTCGCAAGAATGACGCAAATCGCGATGCCTTTTATGCATTTATTTTTAGATGATAACGAAGCCGTACGATACATTTCAGAACGTATATTTTCCCTTAACGTTTCTAATTTGTAAATAGAGTACATTCAGATATTGTCACAGAGATCGATATACAAAAGGAATGACGTATGCCGTCAAGGAGCGACATTGCCGTTGTACCATATTTCAGTTTTTTATTTCGATTTGTACTGAAACTGTAGAAGTTACAAAAACATCAGTGAAAAATCCGAGATGCATATTTTTACTAACATCCTCCACTCTTTAAAAGGCAGTTATTCAGTCGCGTGGTGGCAGGATGAGGAGTAGATTAACAACACAAAGACTTTTCTCTAAAGCACATATATATTCCGATAACTTTACAAACTTTCCGGCCCAAGCGGAATAACACCGTCGGCACACAACTCCGCGCGCTCGTCGGCGCTCAGGCTGTCGCCCAACGCCCAAGTGGCGATCTATATAACTAACGTCACACCCCTGACCGGATTTGTCCAAAATGCCAATGTGGCGACATATAAATGTACGATAAGCAAACAGAAATAAGAGACCAAAGATTTTATAATCGAGGTTTTCGGTACCAGTCAGCAAGGGCTATATCATCATGATGTCATTTTGTAAACACATAAAGGAAAATAGCGACAGATGGCGATAGTGATTCTGAAGTCTCATCCGTGGAATTCTATGACCCTACCATGCTGCTTATGGCTAAGCGCTGCATGTGGAGTGTTAACCGCCAAACTCACCACAACCTTTACGCATCATTCTTATTATTATAGGAATTCACTATGAATGGTTGGTCTTTACGGAACGACTTTCGTTTACTACCAATTTCGATTAATAGTCTATGACTGGCATTTTAATTTTGAAGGATTAAATTCTCACCAACCAGGGGTATTTATAGAGCTCACAAATATATTGAAAATCCTTTTTTTTTCCGTCGAGGATCGAACCCATTACATACGGTCTGCTAAGCAAACGCTATGACCACTAAGCTATACCCGCCGGCAGTATATTTTTTTGTCATCCGCTTATATAGAGCCTGCCCTACTTCCACCTTGATAGGTGCAATAGTATTTGAAACGACCTCTGGTGACGGAGATTCTAACGACATCTATGGGACATACCAAGCAAACATTAATATAAAGGGTCCACCATCTAACGTTTTTTTTTTCAATTAGTGCTTATTTCGTGAATGGTAACACTTAACTCATGTCTGATTTGACAGATAATTAGTTTTACCCTTCCGCTAAACGAATATGGTTAGATATTATATAGTTAGTCGCGGCTAGATTTGATATTGTGACCTTTGGGTTTAGCCGTGTGTGGCGAATTACTTTTAACCAATATTACGAGCATTGTTATCTCCATGGCTACTACAAACTCAATTTTCATTGATCCGGAGAATCGTGTACGGTAGGTATGTTCTAAGAATTGTACCTCCACGAACGTCATGTCGAACTGTAGTCGTCCTTGCTTGTCTGTACAGGTTTTTGAATATGTGCTAGAGGTGGAAGCCATGCTGTTTTAAAAATCAAGCCGTCATCCCTGTTGATGTTTTTGCAATCAGTTTACAAAAATTAAAAATTGAATTGTTCTAAAGAAATTGTCTTTGGCAATGTAAAGAGTTAAAAATTAACCGAAATATACTGCTTATCTAATTGAGCGCCCTTCCATTACTAGGGGGAAGGTCTTCGGCGGGAGGACCCGTCTTAGAGGACCCTTTGTGCTTTCACAAAGGGAAACTAAAGCTCTCATCTCGCCTAATTACTCTGCAAATTGAATAAAAAAAGGTATTTTTCCGTCCAGCGGCTCGCGAGCTTTCGCAACCAGCAAAAAGCCCTCGCGGCCAAGAAGAGAGATACCCGAGCGGTAAAATCGCAATTGCGAAAGAGCTCTTTCAGTGAAGTTCAGAGAATGAGCAAAAGTAAATGCATTATTATGATATTCGAGAAAAAATGGTTTTGTAACGAAAACACGCCTAGAAAAAAAAACAGAATTTTGTAGACATCCATGACTATTTATATGTACTAAAATCCGGGCTTATATTATATATGGAAATATAAAATTTAATTACTTGAAATCACTAAATGGCTTTGTCAGGATGTAGTTGGAGTGATATTTACAACCTTTTCGATTATTTTGTTTTTGTACATCGATTCAATGCATATTTCAAGACATTATCTACAATATTAGACATGCTGTACTTTAAATGATTGTTTTATGTTTTTAAGCTTCGAGAATGTACTGAAATCAGCTTGATATAGTCCTTGCAGGCTGGCACCGAAAGCCTCGATGTACAATCTTTCGTGTCTTGTTTTTGTTTGCTCTTCATAGATGCATATTTAAAAATGTTATTACTGTAAGAAAATGCATTGCGTCGCCGTTTTGCTTGTTGTGATAGCATAGTTCGTCATAGTGCCGACAGCTGATCGGATGGCGCTGCGAGGTTACGGCGCGCTCCGCTTCTCTTTCGGCCCGGATCTCAACGGAGGTAGACCGTTCATTGTTTAAATACCTTATTTTCCGAGCCGAATACCTTATTTTGTCGATCTTTTGTCTTAAATAAATTACTAAGTGCTTTTGGTTACTCATCTGCTCACCATCTCATCACCACGCGTGCCGATAACGATCCCAGCGACATGGAGTCGTTCTTTTCGTAAGCGGGGTGTCGGTACTCTGTGGAGCTACGAGATGCAGAGCTGACATGGGATGAAGCGAGAATCATAACGGGTGTCAGAACTTTGTGGGGGCTGTTGATTAGAACGTAGAGTAATTTTAAAACGTAGATGTATAACTTAAGCTAAACAAATTCGTAGTAGGGACATAAAATGAGATTTTTTTGGTCAAAATGCAACGTAATAATGAATAAATTTACGTGCCGGTTTCCATACTATTCCGGGACCGAGGTTGCGGTCCCGAAATTACGGCGTCAGCTTAAATGGTAATGCCAGAGTACCAAGGTTCCAGCACTGAGGATAAATCCAAAGACCGGAGCTGAGTTGATACTGATTTATTTGATAAGATACTCCTTTTTTGTACCTTAGCTTACAACATGAGTAAGCATTTATACAATTAATATTAATACATTAAATGTCATACACCGCACATATCTCGATACCTCTTTTTGGACATTGATCCCTTCAATTTACATAGAGTGGCAGATTATTGCGATGGTCAATGCTCCGCATCATTGCGTAAGCATTCTTTATTTTATAAAGTTAATATTTAATATATTGAATTTCATACACCGCGAATTCCTCGATACCTGTTGTATTGGACCTTGATTCCCTCAATTTACATAGAGTGGCAAAATGCCCTGTGTCGCACCCGACTGTATGACTCGACATATTCCATCTAAGATAGAGATTTTAATTATAACAATTACTTTAAAGAATTTTGGGTGCTTAACTCTTACCCTGCCGTTTACGCGCATAGACGTACAAGCAATCCGTGCCTTAACTGCCATTTACGTGCATAGACGTAAATCGCCAGTTTAAATATTTCGAATACTGAAATAGCTTGGCGTATCATAGTTGACAGAGTATATTTCTTTGGCAGGAAAAGGGTTAATAAACATAATTATGTTCAAAATAACGTTTTCAACACATACTATCTGGTAAAACACAATGAAATGCATGTTGCTGATAACAGATTAAAAGAGTGGTCATTTTATATGTTAATATGATTTTTTATAAAGGTTCCACTTGACTGAATTGAAATTAGTTTCGGCGTTCATCATTTTCAGACGGTGAAACAAACGCGACCTTGTTCCTCCCCAGACGGCTTGCTCGCCATCTTGCTTTTCTTGTTTTGTGAATATTCTGATTTATTGTGATCCCCGGGGCCTACTTTCTCTGTACCGAGAGACCGGCTACCAAATAAAATAATTAACTGTTATTACGTTCCAGAATCTGCTGTACAATTTATGATTTTTTTTCATTAATTATTTTATATAGACGTATATATTTTGCTTCAGGTTGCTTAAATATAAATGTAAATTTTATTTTCGGCGTTTTATTTTTCGTAGTACGGTGAAACAACACGCGACCTCGATCTCCATTCCTCGGCCGCAACCCTTTTCAGCTCAGCATAAGCCATTCATGTCCTTTTTGCTGTTTTCTAGAGTGAATATTCTGAACTTTATATCGTGAAAAAGACCATCGTGGCGCATGATGTGACCAATCCATCGGACTCGCCTCTCTGAGATGGTTCTTATTAGGTGCCTATCTTCCTTGATTATCCTGAGAACCTCATTGTTCGTAATGGTCTCTTATTACGTTCCAGAATCTGCTGTACGAATTTATCAAAGGCCTTTAAATTAATTATTTAATATATAAGCACCATGTCTCACAGTTTTAAATTAAGATGCTCCAAGCAAGTATTTTGCGTCTTTAGTATCACCACCGGGTAAATATATCATACTTTGACATCAGCATGATGTAGCCCTTGCTAACTGGTACCGAAAACCTCGATATACAATCTTTCGAGAAGGTTGCATTACAGCCGGCGGCATGTCATTCCGCCTGGCCGGAAGCTTGTAAAGTTTTAACGTAAATGTATGTCAATGTGCTTTTGAAAAAGTCTTTGTTTGCTGACCTGCTCCTCATCATGCCCTCACGCGACGGAATAAAACATTTTTGAAAGAGAGGACGATGTTAACTTTTAATTAAATAAAAAATCTTATTTCTGGCACACAATAATCTTGTACATCCCGTACCCACCTACTACTGGATGAAGGTCTCTTTTACAGTTTTGGGACTTCCTCAACCATTGTTTTCCAGCAACTTGCCTGTATTTTATATGTCGGAATGGATTTGTGAGTGATCACTGTTGTGAGAAAGAATTGTTGTTTGTATTTGTGACGTGATCGGGACAGGAGGACACGAACATTCCGAACATAAAAGAGTAAAAATTATATCCCGGAATTTAACTCACAGATGTTCACGTTAAATATACATTTACACAGTATTGAATTTATGATAATATTTTAAGTGATGATCAGAGCTATGACGGATACGAGAAGAAGGATCTGGTGCGTATGGTATATTCCTTATATACGGCCTGCTCACGCACACATTGATTTATACGACAATGATTGATGCAACATCTATGGGGGTGATACAAACATAGATGACAGAAAGTGTACAAGTGATCCGCCACAGATATATTGACCACTCCTATTTTCTACGGGTAACTACATGAGTACCCACCTGTGTGTCAACAATTCTTATATCATTTTACCGTTCCAAATACGTTTCAGCCACTTCCGACAATGCTACTAACGCGGCTTCAAAAGGTATTTCAGGAAAGTTATTTGTCGTAAATAATTGCAATAGCCTCTGTGCTAGTTTAATTTCACGTAACCTTACCTGGTTGCAACTCAAACATCAAAATCAATTGCATCGAAGGAAAGGAAAGCTTTTTTAGCTATCTACTTTTTCAGGTGTTTTCCTAGTAGCTAATATGTTATTTTTGGTTGTTTCAGGGCAACGCGAGTCAATTCACAGAGAGTGACGTTTCCATCTTCGAGGCCTTCGCCATCTTCTGCGGACTGGGCATTCACAACACGCAGATGTATGAAAACGCATGCAAACTTATGGCAAAGCAGAAGGTAAGAACCACAATACATATACGTACTTATAGAATTACAAAAAAAAAAACACATTTGAATGATGTGTATTTATTTCATTTTTATGTCTCATCATTGTTATTATACGAGTCACAAATTGATTTTCAATTGACCAATCAAAACATTATTTACTCTAAGCATTTTTTTCTATTGTCGTCTTTCACTATGCGTAAATTTGAATTTTAATTATTTCGCGCATTTATCGAATTTATTTTTATCCCTATCAGCTGGAATACAAATTGTACTGTCAATACGGTGTGAATTTTTTATACCATTTTTTTTTTGCTTAAAACTAGTATTTGAAACATAAATGTAATTATCTGACCTATTTTCAGATATCACATTCGTTCTTCTGTCCTTTAGCTATCATATGATGCATAAAAAACTATTATATTAAGCAAACGTTCATTATGTAACATCATACATGTGGTGGCATCGACACACGTGGCTTACAGAAAAATCGCTCCTGTGACGAAACCTTACGATATTTATTTACATGCTTTTCATATAAAGAATACATGTAGGTTGATAAAGGGAATGACTGCCCTTCTAATTTCTTACCGTAGATGTCACAATGAGTGCTGAAAGTAGCAAAACGTTATATCACGTCAACCGATGTCAACGGTCGGGGAATCTTTGACGGCATATACCGACAACCGATGCGAAAGGGTTGAATAATCGTAAAAATAAAAATGAAACATATCTGTTTGTTTGTAGGTGGCGCTTGAGTGTTTATCTTATCACGCAACAGCTTCAGGAGATGATACAGCTAAGCTTTCAAGAGACACCATACCTACAGCCGAAAACTTTAACCTGTATAGCTTCACATTCCACGGTAAGAAAATTTTCTTAAAGACCACTTTATGACCGTACCTCTTAAGAATAATACAAATAATTTAACTTGATAAATACGCCACTTTATTTAATAAAGATTTAAAAAAGATATCCATGTCTACAATCTGTTCAATTTCACTTTCCGCGAAAAGAAAGCTACTTTATTTTATTGTGTACTTTCGCTTTAAGAAATTGTCAAGTAGCGATCATCCTTTGATATAATATTACTAACTAAAACTTTCGTATATTATGCTTTCGAGTTGTGAGATTTAATACATTGATGTATTTGTGAGGTGATCGGGTCAAGAGGACACGAACATTCCGAATATAAAAGAGTAAAAATAATAACACTGAATAACTTCTTCTTCTTCTTCTTCGTGTCAGCGACGTCAAATTATTTTTTCCCAATATCTGGCAACTTCGATAGCTCGTGTGTTGCCCAGCATTAGGTCCTGAGATGTGCAACTTGTTGGGCACATGGAGCAGCACCGTAGGTGTGAGACGGTCTGCAGGTCTCCACAGTCACACAATAGTGTCTCTCCCTGCCGAAGCATTCCCCACCGCTCGAGGTCGTCCTTTGTTCTACCAACTCCGGTTCTTAATCTGTTTAGGGATTTCTAGGTCCGCCAGTCAAGGCTCTTCCCAGTTGGGAGGCCTTACTTTGGAGTAATGAAATCCTCTGGTGCGATTTGTTGCCAGAGTTGGAGTCTCTCATTTTCAGGGCCGGATGTGAGAGGTTGTGTGGATTTCAGAAAGCTGCTTCGAGACTTCAATCTTGGTGTTGGGGGTATCTGATAATCAGATACTGAATAACTGAACCTTTCGACGTATTTGTAATTTACCATGTTTAGATACACGATTTTTTATGTATTAATAATTTAATATTAAGATGGTACCAATACAAACGACAAGTCTTGTGTCTATCAATTGATGGACATCTCATGGAAGGTAGGCTATCTGTCAAATTCGACAGATGTTTTAAGTATTGTCATTAATTGATTATTTATGTTATATGATAACACTTGAAATACTCAAATTATAAAATTCCATTCACACTTATCAATTGCATTCCCAGATTTTGATCTCTCTGATGAAGATACTTGCAGAGCAACTCTCAGAATGTTCCTTCAGTGCAACTTGGTTCAGCAGTTTCACATTCCTTACGATGTAAGTCCAATTTTAATTGATTGATTTATTTATTTATTTATTTCAGAGAATTGAAGTTCTTCTTCTTCGTAGTATCAATCCGGTGGATTGGTTTGCAGCCATGCCTCTCGGTCCTCCAGCCCTTTTCAGCTCAGCATAAGCGCTGGTTCATGTCCTTGAATAATTGCTGCAAATACTCCCGTCTAGGGTGCCGTTCTGCAGTAATGTTCGAACATTCCAGGTGGCATATCTTGTTGGCTGAAGGCTTGAAGTTCTAATGTACAAATATTAAGTACATACATTAATATACAATACATAGAAAAGAGAATAAAAATAATATAAAAGAAGAAGAAGATGACGCGTGTCAAAGATCGCAGAGATCTTGGAGAATAATACTATCATCAAAAGGATCGAGGTGTTCTGGTAGGCCATTTAGGAGCGCCATTGCCGTTGTACTAAATTAAGTACTCGAAGCTTCACAAGTATCAACTGGGATCAAAAACAATGGATGGCTACGAGCACGGGTGTACTTATCTGGAACATAGAAGTTAAAACATTCAAGAATCTCGGGGTTGTGAATTGCACCGCGAAGAAGAAGGAATGAATGTTTGAGAGCAGCAATTTTCCTCCGGGACTCTAATGAATGGAAAGAAAAGCATCCCTAGAAGAAAAATAGTTGGTTGTTAGAATTGATAATAAACCTATCACATCTTGTGTCTTTCTCAAACCGATATAGTTTATTTTAAACAGAAATACCACCAGAGTGTACCGGAAAAGAAAGTCGTTTTTTTGTTATCGCTTTTGAGTGGTCAGTTGTGCTTCGGCAGTCGAACTTTTACAACGTGTTCTGTGTTGTTTCTCTGACTACGTATACCTGGAGTGTACTAGGACTTAAGAAAACGACATTCTTTTCCGGTACACCTAATACTTGTCCAATTTTTGACGGCACTGTTACTTTTATTCACAATTAACTAGTTGTTATTTTGAATTATAGGAACGAGTTTTTTTCGCGCAACTTTCTGTAACCAATGTATCGCGTAAAAAAGGACAGGATGTATTTAAAAAACATCGATTTGATTTTTTGGTAAGGCTTCGTAATGAATAGTAGCTAATTAAAAAATTCTTTATGATCAAACGTAATTAATACCTTTTTAAACAAAAATAAAAATCTTGTAAATTTAATGGAAGATTTTTTTTGTGTGTGGAAATATAACCTAAAAAGTACGGAAGACTTATTTTGTAATCCCATTGAAATGAAATATCCAATAAGAAACTTTCCGGCAAAAAATTCCATCCCTAATAAGATATTTAATGTGTATTTTATTTCTTTTCCGAATTATATTTATTTACAAAGTTATTAAATTGGAATATTCTATTTGAATTACCGGCATCGACGTCCCGAACAAAATAATAATGGAGTATGAGAATTTATTATTGACTTTTGAATTCCGCCGCGCTAAAGTTTCCCGCGCAAAATCGACAACCAAAATCGGAACAAATTGAAAACTGATAAGCGAGTCAATCCTATGTGAAATCATGTTTTATATCTTAGCATTAGGCATCTATTTTCACGAAATTTTCGCAATGAATGATGATATGAGCTCGATATAGCCCTTGAAAACTTCGATATACGATCTTTAGTCTCTTATTTTTGTTCGCTCGTCTGACAGCATACATAGAAGGTGTAGGTCTAACTCTATATTTAAGGCACGGGTCATCAATCAAAAAAGCGATACAGGGTTCCGTGGTGGGCGATTTTTGTAGAATTTCAAATCTCCTACATTCCTTCTGAAAAGTTTACCATCCATATACTGAATTGAAATATGGCGAGGTTGGTGGGCGGTAGGTAAATTTTACTACGAAAAATGGGCAAAAGTGGGCGCTAGGCATAAAAAGGTTGACGATCCCTGAATTAATGAATAAATTAAGATATAAGGAGAGGATAATGATAATGTACAGAGATCGAAGCCAAAAGAAAATACGGCTCTGCCATATGCTGTCCTGTGGGTACACTATAGTCAATTACTTTGTGGTTACGATATATCTATGATGTTCTAGTAATATGTAAAATAAAGGCAGTGAATGAAAATCTTTGTCTAAATGTAAGCTTTGAAAAAAACATTGTTTTCCATTACAATAAAGTGACGGCAGCAGGTTCTTTTTGTTCAAGCTGCGGTGAGAGGAGATCAATCAAAAACATCCAAATATTTTTTCTTAGAAGTAAATAAACACCGATATTAATATTATTAGCCGGTGGGTATAGCTCAATGGTCAAAGCGTTTGCTTTGCGAACCAAATGTCGTGGGTTCGATCCCCGAAGGAGATTAAAAAAAAATATTTTTAATCGATTTCTGAGCTCTAGAATACCCCCGGTTAGTGTGAATTTGATCCCTCACCCGTAAAATGCCAGTCGTAGCCTATTAATTTAAAATTGGTGGTAGACAAAGTCGTCCCTTGAAGACCGCCCATTCATAGTAAATTCGTGTAATAATAAGGATGATGCGTGAATCTCGGGCTGTAGTCTATGACGTTGGCGGATCAACACTCCACATGCAGCGCTTTGCCATATGCGCCCATGGTCAGCGTCATAGAATTTCACAGGTGAGACTTCAGAAATACTATCACTATCTGTCGGTTTTCTCCTATATGTGCTTACATAAAAAAAAACGGTTTTTACAGCTCTGTCTCTCCTTGAAATATGAGCAACCATGCCATTCGTATCGCGAATATGAGTATACTTAGGAAACAGAAATATTGCATAATAATCGTAAATAAAAATATCTCTACTTCTAATAAATATAAAAGATACACTATTTGATAGCGGAAATTCACATCGCTCGTAAATAATATGTAAAGTATATTATCTTGCTTTTGGAATCGTCTCCAAAAAGTTTTCGTCGCATAAAATCGATGGCAAAACTTGGAAACAAATTGGGAACTGATAAGTAATTCGATTCAACGCGGAATCTAATTTGGGAAAATTTTAGATTCAGACCCACTCTTACATACGATATCGCAAATTTCCAACAGAAGGTTCTAGAATAAAATCTTCCCTGCAAATTTAATGGTGCTTTCATATTTATTTATATTAAAAACACTTAACACACATTAAAAACACAGGTGTGACTAGAGTGGATAGACTTCGAAATGAGCATATTCGGGGTTCATTTCGGGTGGCCTCCATACCTGAAAAAATAAATCAAAACCGCCTAAGATGGTATGGGCATGTGACACGGAGAGATGAGGACCACATGGTGAAGAGAGCCCTCAACATACCCACGCTGAGAAGAAAACCTGGAAGACCGCAGGCAAACTGGACTGCAACTGTAAACAAGGATCTGAAAACTCTGGGTTTGACCGAGAATGCAACGCAGGACAGACAGACATAGCGAATGTGCACAAGGAGAGCCGACCCCAGATGATGGGAAATAGCTAGGATAAAGAAGAAGTATATTGAAAACACTTCAAATGGAGCTGCCAAGATTTTTTAATACAACAGTTATATTTAAAAAATACGAAAAGAAAGATCTAATTGAAGATCTATAATCATAAGATGTAGGTTTTTTTTTCATATACCTTCCATATCTGGAGCATAAGGTTAACACAAATTTCCTTAATGCATTGAAATACATGTAAGTTATAACGTCCTCCTGTCTTTCAAAAGGTTGTTATTCAGTCGCGTGGTGGCAGGATGGGGAGCAGATTAATAACGCAAATACTTTTTCTGAAGAACATTGACATATATATTTCGATAACTTTACAAACTTAAGGCCCTGACCTAGTCACAGCATTCAGGCCGGGCTTAAATACAATATGCTCTCGCCGAAGTCGGCACACGACTGGCGCGCCCGAGATGGGCTGTCGCACAGCACCACAAGTGAGGATCTCCTTAGCTAGTCCAAAATGTCAATATGGCGACACATGCATGTACGACAAACGAACAGAAATAAGAGACGAGAGAATGTATATCGAGGCTTTCGGTACCAGTCAGCAAGGGCTATATCATACTGATGTCAGTTATTTTCAGTATTTTAAATGGATTATTTTATTGACTAACATCCCTTTTACTAAAGAAAAAGCGACTTCGCGTCGCTGGGATAGTTATCAGAATACGTGTTGGAGGGATGAGGAGCAGATGAGCAGCACAAAGACTTTTTCAGAAGCACATTGACATATATTTAAGATAAAAATTGACAAACTTTCGGTCCGAGGCGGAGCGTTTGCTTTCAGGCCCCAGCCGGATCACAACTGCTGACTCTGGCCGCTGCGATAGAGTAACGTCGTAACTAATGCAGTGGCCCTTTATATATAATAATATAATTAATGACGCACTAAAGACAGTGAGCCATGAACATTGACTTGCCAAATAAACCAAGATGGCGGCACAGCACCATATCTTACTTTACACCTTAACCTTTTCATTACGGCTCGGTTTGAATACAAATTATACTGTCAATTATAAAACTAGTATTTGAAGCATAAATGTACTTATCTGGTTTATTTTCATATATAACATTGGTTTTTGTATCCTTTAGCTATCAGATGATGCATTAAAAACTATTCTAAGAAAGTAGCAAAACGATATATCACGTCAACAAATGTCAAAGTTCGGGGAATCTTATGATGACATGAAAGGTTTAAATCCAGACTTAGACTAACATCTTTTATGTATGCGTGTCAGACGAGCGAACATAAATAAGATACGAAAGATCGTATATCGAGGTTTTTGGCACCAGTTCTGCATGAGCTACATCGAGCTGATATCTTGATGTTTTATTAAAGTTTATCGCATCAATTGAAAATACGTTTTATATTAAAAAGTTTGCTTTTGCTGTGATCGTATTTTTGTTTGGAATTGAGTTTCTGGGAATTTTTCTCAATTCCCAGCCTCCGATATCAAAAGCTGAGAGTTTGAAATTTTCTGTATAGCGCTTAATAATTTCACATTCTGCTTCTGCAGCGGCAAATAACTTTACCGCTGCACCGGGGAAATCACACAGTTTTATACTTTTATTCCTTTTACACTGCTTCTAATACATACAGAGTATCTGGTACTTGCCAAGAGAAAACGAAATTGGAAAAATATAACCTTTTGTACAAATAGAAATACATTTAAACACCATATTAGATGCCTTTTTTAACCCTTGCGTTACGACTCGGTGGAATAAAAATTATACTGTCAATACGGCGTGAATTTTTAATACCATTTTTTTCCTAAAACTAGTATTTGAAGCATAAATGTACTTATCTGACCTATTTTTATATATCACATTGGTTCTTGTATTCTTAAGCTATCAGATGATGCATAAAAAACTATTATATTTAACAAACATTCATTATGTAACTCCGATACATGTGGTGGCATTGACGCATGTGGCTTACAGAAAAATCGCTCCTGTGACGAAACCTAGCGATATTTATTTTTATGCTTTACAGATTCCTGTAAAGAATACATAAAGGTTGATAAAAATAATGACTGTAGTTTCAAGTTCCTATCGTAGATGTCACAATGAGTACTGAAAGTAGCAAAAGGATATATCACGTCAACCGATGTCAACGGTCGGGGAATATTTGACGGCACATATCGACAACCGATACGAAAGCATTAAAAATTTAACTACAGATAAAAATGATGAATGTGACTTCCGAATATTTCGAATCTCTCACAATGTATTATAATATATTTATCGGAATGTGGGAGTGTAGTGGAAGTGTGATATGTAGATTGCTGAGAAGGAATTGTTTTGTGTGTTAGGAAGAGATCAATGGAAATACACGGACATTCCGAATTTGAATAATAAAATAAATAAGAACGCGGTATAATGTCACGGAGAATTTAATGTGAGTAAGTAAGCTTAATATTTAAATAATTTTAAAGGTTGAAACGTTAACAGAATATTTATATTTAATTTGAATTGAATGATACACGAGATTGTATTTATTAGCAATTTCAAGAAGTGATTTTTTTTACAATAATGAAAGGTTGCTCATAGGTAGGTGTAACTTGGTTGGTCGTAGAGCTGGCACGTAACACAGTGATTTCTTCGGCGGGTGGTTTGATGATTGATCAGATCACGCACGCGGTCGTGAGTGAAAAGAGAAGAGATCTGGTGCGTATGGTCATCTGCTTATACAGAGCCTTCACAACTCCCACCTTAAAAGGTGTAATAGTATTTGAAACGACCTCTGGTGACGGTGATTCTAACGACATCTATGGGACATACAAGGCAAACATTAATAGACAAGACACAGATACCGAAATTGGCACAATTGATAAAACAGAAGTCAAATGTTCTGCAAACTTGTAGTATAAGAACAGAACAGCTGTATAATACATAAAAGTGTTGCTTTATTTTTGAGGTAGAAGCTTGTTAGTAGTGTTTTTTTAATATATTAAATTGAAAACAGGCGAAATCCAAAAGATACTTTTTATTTTGTTTCCATTTTGAAATGTCGCTCTTGCAATCAATTAATGTTGCTTACAAACATAAACAAACTTGAATCCATTAAATACTTTTTACAATAACTTGGTCACTGGGGATTTTAAACATCAATCGTGTAAACATTATCGTTTCATAACCTGCAATCAATGGAACACAGGTGTAAGATGAATACAGAAGTAAAAAAGTAACAAACTCCTACATAATAACATTACGACTCAATTAAGTATAAAGCCGGTCTCGCTTCCAAAAAATTAGGTGTATTATATAGATCACTGAGGTATTTCAACAATAAACAACTTCTTCTTCTATATAAAGGACAAATCCGACCTATCCTTGAATACGTCACTTTTAGGTTGGAACACCAAAATACCTTCTACGTTTGATCGACTTAGTTCAAAGATGAGCAATTCGTTTGATAAACAATAACACTCTTACGTCTAACCTGCAATCAATGGAACACAGGCGTAAGATTGGTTCACTTTGTCTTTTCTACCGTTATTACCACGGTCGCTGCTCTTAGGAACTAATTCCTCCTGCATCCACCCACAACTGACAAACTCGTCTTACACTTGCCGAACATCGATACACGGTTAATGTGTGTCGACCAAGAACTGGAAGTTTCCTCCTAAATGCCACAAATAAGCTTTGAAATGCTCTTCCAGCGTCTGTGTTTCCTCCTTCCTACAATCTGGATCTCTTCAAGAAACAGATAAATATACGCTTGCAATCTTCCCAACCCACACACAAACACGAACACAACACACGTTTCCCGCATGCAGCGTCCAGTCTCCCTGGCTGAGCGTCATAGGTCTTGACCGGCTGTGCTCTCCTGCATGCGATTACATAAAAGAAAATAAATAAGTTTATACATAGCAAAAATTTCAATCAAAATAAATTTAAAAATCTGCGAATTTTATTAAATTTGAAATAAATAGAAAACATGTTGAACAAAGTTTATTTTTTAATGATTCAACAAAACATGATCGGCATCCTTTTGTGTTTCGTTATTATTTTTAAATAATTGAAAATTCTACCGAAGCCCCGTTGTTCTCATCGTACCTGTTTGGTTGCTTCCATTCATTGTTATGATTCTATCACATAATAAAATGATTATTTGGCGAAGCTCGCTCGTGGAAAATTGCCAACCTATGTGCTCCAAGATACATAAGCATACATCTTACAGGCTGTCCCAATAAGGACCATGATTTTCAGTTTTTCTTGCCCCTCCCTGTATTAAAATAATTCCAAGAATCAGCCAAACTATGTGTCAAAAATTACTCTATTTTCACAGAAAAATGCTGTGAAAAATTGTTGTGAAATAATTACACAATTACTGATGCTAAGTTGTAAATATGTAGAGAATATTTGTAATAGATAGGTATGCAAAAAATACTATGTGTCAAGATTAATATAATAAGCATAGATAATGAAATCAAAAATAAATGTCTCTTCATTAGTTTGTTAGGTGCATATTACAATATGATAATAAGCTGACAGACGATGATAATATCCCACGGTTTCTTCTTCGCAGTATCAATCCGGTGGATTGGTTTGCAGCAACAAAATCTTGCATCTTGATCTAAATCTTATCAAACCTTTGCAACACTCTTTAGCTCAACATAAGAGCTACAACTTATGTCCTCGAACTCTTGCTGCAAACACTCCCGTCTACAACGAACTCTGCAGTTTCTACCCTCAAGCATCCATTCCACAATGTCGTGAAGAAGAACAAGTGGCGTATGATGTGACCGATCGCCTCTCTGAGATGGTTCTAACTAGGTGCCTATCTTCTTGATTATGCTGAAAACCTCATTGTTCTTGACGTGGTCTCTCCAGGATATTCCGAGAATTCTTCTGTATGACCACATCTCAAAGGCCTATAGTCTTTTTTATCACTTTCAGATAAGCGCCATGTCTCACAGCCATTGAGGTATACCCGCCGGCGGGTATAGCTCAATGGTCAAACAAGACAAGCTTAAACTTAAGGGGTGGTTCTAAACGATTACATTTTTGTAAGTGTAATAAATCACATGTTTTTGCAATTAATTTAATACTTATTATTGCAATTTTTAGCAAATGATCCATTGTTGACCGAATTCTAAGATGTTTTAAAACAACAGATACAATTATATGTAATTTAGATGTGTATTGGGACACCCTCTTTTTATCATTACTTTCTTTCCTCAAAGGCGGTACAAAAATGTTAAGCCAATTCTTCGATATAATACATTATTTACGAGATACCTGAAAACAAGTCGAGAAGGAAAACGACTGAATTATTAACGTTAAGCTCCTTCTAAGCCATCTTCCGTGCATATTAAAAACAGTTTATCAAAAAAACATTAATTTGTAGTAAAACCTTCGGGTTTTGTTCCCCGGGGAAATGAGCTAAGATCGTTAGGGAGAGCATGTTTTTTCCTTCCGAATTTCCTTTCAGAGTTTCTCCCCGCGGTCAAGTCTATGGAATATCCATTAAAATATTATTTTCCTGGGGAAAATTAATATTAAGCGCCTTTGGAAAGCGCTCGGAGCCTTGGGAATCGACTACGTTTCAAATAAAATTATTTTATTTTACTTTACTATATTTATAATCGTCTCGGAAGCAACAGGGTCAGATCCTGTCTTTATTTATAGGTACTTATAACTTGTTACTTTAAAAGGATACTCACACGAGCAATATGAAATGTAAAGTTGCTCAACTTTTAAAGAGAAACTGAGTTGATACACAAACTTCAACTCTTAAAATCCATATTATTTTAAACAAAACGTTATCGTGACTAATATCAGTGTCATCAAAGTGAACCTACACGTTCCTGACTTCACAGTCTAAAGTCAAATATATTGATATCCTCTTTTCTAGTTGGTTATCGAATTACTGGGTGACAGGATGCAGGAGCAGATTAATAACACATAGAACGTGTTTCTGACGCCCAATTCGCGTTTATTTTAAATAAAGACTGGATTTCTACGCCCGACCAGCATGGCATGTCGCCGGCCGGGCGCGAGTCAATTGACAACTGCCGAAACTGTGACATCTAGCGCCCCAAGACAGTCGCGCCAAAAAATTAAATTAAAGATGAAATGGAGCAACTGTCATAACAAGTAAAATGCCGTATGCAAACGCCGTCTAATTTTATATAATTAAAACTAACATTATTAGATGTCAGGCGAGCGAATAAAAATAAGAGAAAAATATTGTTTTTTCGAGGCTTTGCGGCATCAGCCTAAACGTGCTATATCAAGCTGATATCAATATTTGTATCCACATTTACCTCATTTGTTTCAGGTGTTGTGTCGATGGATTCTGAGTGTGAAGAAGAACTACAGACCAGTGAAGTATCATAACTGGAGGCACGCCCTCAACGTGGCGCAGACCATGTTCGCAATGCTGAAGACGGGCAAGATGGACAGGTAAGAATTCTATTGTAATCAGCTGTATACCATCATGTACTTCAGAACTCTGGTCTAGCTATCCTAAACGAGAGTGGGAGAAGCTCAATGTTGCGTTTAATAATTCATATCGACAACTCATGCAACTCCCTAGATTTTGTCCATTCATTTCCAGCATTATTGCGTCACCGTGTTGCCGGCTTCTAGGGCAGGATAAGGAAGTCCAACAACACCATCATCCTGGTTGCTTATGAATGGCTCAACTCCTCCCTGAGCCATCGCTGGATGGAGATGATGCAGCGACCACCATGAATTATTATGTTTATTTACAATTATTATTTTGTATGTACTATATAAATATATATGTATCTAAAAATATGGCAGATTGGGTATTGCACAACCCACCCAATCCTGCCGGAAAAAAAAGCTTTATTATTATTATTATCTTTTCAATTTTATGAATGACGATTTTAACTGGCATCCATCAAATGGTTGGTGACGATTTCTTTCAGTGCCGGCCATTTCTTGCAATAATTTATATTTTCCGCAACCAATCCTTTTTTATTACTATTTTAGCAATAATACTTGCCTATTTCATCGGTTTTGATCTTATTTTCTGTGTCTAGTTCTTATTTGTCACCCCGGGACTTTTATCTTTCACCTAACATCGTCTTATCTGAGTACGTAGCGCGCACATTTTTTTTTCTACATACGCTATATTGGCAACTCTTGTCCTTGAGATGCCTAACACGAGCGCTCCACTTTAAGTTAATTGTTTGATAGAGAATCTTCTTCAGTATTATTTGTACTAAGATGCAATCATAGAGATGAGTCAATAGAATAAGCAGCATTCTGTATTACACTACTTTTTTTTTATTATAATTCTTCTACTTTTCGGATCTCTCTGAATCATTCTATTACAATAATTTCAGGTTCATGTCCGAGTTGGAAATCTTGGGCCTGCTGGTCGCATGCCTGTGTCACGATCTGGACCATCGCGGCACCAATAACTCCTTCCAAACCAAGACTGAGAGTCCTCTGGCCATCCTTTACACAACCTCTACAATGGAACATCACCACTTTGATCAATGCGTCATGATCCTCAACAGCGAAAGCAACAACATCTTCCAGGTATACATTTTATATAATATTTTTACGTGTTTTAGCAAAGATATTGAAAATTATATATTAATTTAGTTAAATGATATTATTCCATTCAGATTAGAGCAATGAGCACGATTTGTTCAATGTATTCACTGGTGTTCAACAAGGGAGCATACTAACTCCGTTTCTCTTCATTCTCGTCATATACTTTATTCTCCGCATTTCAATTCCACCAGATAGAAAAAGAGTTGAGAACGATTTTTGTCACATTCACCGTTTCAGAAGATATTTCCCCCCAATATTGCTACAAATATAATTTAATTTTATGACGTCACGTGGATGTTTTCCATTTTCTTTTACGAAACAGCAGGCCATCAGTTAGATTGTTCCAATATTTTGCTTTTGTAAAACATAGTAACAACCTCCTCTCTTTCAAAAAGGTTGTTTTTCAGTCGCGTGATGGCAGGATTAGGAGCAGATTAATAACACAGACATTTTCGAAAGCACATTGACATATTTTTACGACAAACTTTACAAACCTATGGACCGACCTACTCACAGCATTAGTCCGAACCATAATACAATATGCTCTCGCCGACGGGCGGGACACGACTAGCCCGTGCAGCGCCGTGATCGGTCACCAGCGCCGTAAGTGGCAATCTATATAATTAACGCCAATATGGCGACACACATATCTGACAAGCGAAAAGAAATAAGAGACTAAAAATTGTATATGAAGGTTTTCAGTACCAGTCAGCAAGGGCTATATCATGTTGATGTCAATAGTTTCAACATTTTTTAATAATTATGTTTTTTATTTTTTCAGGCACTCTCCACCGTGGACTACAAGCATGTGATGAAAGTAGTAGAAACAGCCATCTTGTCCACGGATCTCGCCATGTACTTCAAAAAGAGAAGCAGATTCCTGGAACTCACCGACGAAGGAGAATTCGACTGGCAGTGTGAAGACAAAAAAGAACGTATGTCAATTCTCATACTCATTTATAGTTCACGATCACAAGGGTAACAACTACAGTGACATAGAATCAACACATGCTTAAAATCAACTGTCACTAGAACTTTAGCAGTTTCACATTTATAGAGTCTCGCTTTATTTTTAAACTGCCGTGTTGTACACGTGTCGGCACCGGCCGACACGCATCCTCTGCATGAGGCGGGCCAAGCGCTACTGACAGCCTTTTTCCGCGCCAAAACATCACTTGACAGTTCATGTCGCATCATATCAGAAAGAGCTACCGACAGATAGCATTGCCACCACATTTACACATATTTGCTTTATTCCGAATTTCTAGTATAAAAAACTTACAAAAACTTTAACAATACTATCAATAAATACAAAAAAAAACACTTATCGATCAAAACACAACACTCTTCTAAAAGTTGGGCATTTGTACTGATATGACACGCGGTGGTGCCTTGCGGAAAAATTGATATTAAAATCCGATTATTTTCGAAGACGAAGAGAATTAAAATCGATGTTATTGAATAAAAAATATTCCCCCCATCCTTTTTACATAGGATAACAAAAGTGCTATACATATCAAGCTAAAATATCCCAAGTATAATAATGGATTCACTTCAAATTCGATTATTTAAAAAAAAAGATCCTTGTATACGATTCACTTCGAATTCAAATTCGATTATTTTTCCAAGAATAAGAGAAAAAAAATCTACATAAACGAATAAAATATGTTTGCCCCATCCCTTTTACACAGGATCATAAACGTGTCATACGGATCTTTCTAAATTGAACGAAGTATAAATAGATACTTCACATTATGACTGTTTCATAGAGCAAACTGATACTCTGCTTAAATGCTGTGGAAGCGATTTAACGAGACATTTTTGGTATTACTGCTTTCAAAATTAAAAATCCCTAGATACTTAGATTAACACTATCCAGTCCGATTACACAATGTGTGTGTTATCACCAGGCCGAACGTTAAAGGCGGGTCATACAACATGTGTGTGATCGTTCCGCAAACGCTTAGTGATGTTTTTTCAAACGTTGGTGGCCGATCACATAACATATATATTGTTTTTACTTTCGACCATAATTCAAGGATCTCAAACCTTTTCAGTGAGGGTCATATTGAATTTTATTTGAACACATGACGATAGATTTAGCAATTCTTTAAAAAAAAACAGTCGGCCTCCAGCGTAAGTTTAATCGCGTAACGCGCGGACTGGATAGTGTTAAGAAGAGAACTTTTTTCAATTGTTAAATTATTTCTCCAGTTCTTTGCGGCATGATGATGACAGCGTGTGACGTGTCTGCCATCGCCAAGCCCTGGGAGGTGCAGCACAGAGTGGCCAAGCTGGTAGCGGACGAGTTCTTCGATCAGGGAGATTTGGAAAAACTGCAACTCAATCAGCAGCCAGTTGCAATGATGGACAGGTATATTCAACATAATAGTAATATCATTTTACTTTGATCTCAACGCCTTGGGTCAGCAAAACATTCCACAACTCTGTATATTATATTAGTATACAGAGTATATATTTTAGTAGGTATATACAAAAACAATCGAAAATACGATTATCTTTACCCCAACACTGGTTTTCGCAGCAATATGAGTTGGCCTTCTACATGCGTCAGATATTATATCATTTTTTTTTACAAATTGCCGTATTTTTGCTAATTTGTAACGATATGTATTTTTTTTTTTATTATTTTGTTTTTATTGTCATATTACACCCTAATAACTTATTATTTATAAGAAAAGATGCTTTTGTTAACCTCTCCTCCCCGGTGATGTCTATCGACTACACATTGCTTGTAATAACTTAAATATCTCTGTAAATATAATACACACAGGGTTCAGATTTTAGGTATTCCTCCTTAATACATTTACGTATTGAAAAAAAATATATATATAATAATAGGCACTCATCGGGAGCAGGAAATATTTTCCTAAAATCCGGAATAAATTCACCACTACACTCAAGACGCGTCAACTGTCATGAATTCATTCGACCTGTCGGAAGCGTGTGCAAAAATAAAATTAAAAAATACCCAGATGCGTCGGCATCTATACTCCTCACTCTCGCTGACGTACTAATATGAGTGAGCGAGACGGGAAACCTCAGTTGGTCGGCTAGTTTGAAATGATATCGATGCGCGTCGGCTCATCGATATGTCGACAGGCTAAGTAGTGTTAGTAGCTCTCGGAAGTTCACGCGCCAGGGTGCGTCTGGCTGCTTGAGGTCTTCGTCTGATGTTTTTCATGTTTTTAGCTATTAAATGTCAATTATTACTGCTTATTGACATCAACTATTATAAAATTAAGCGATATATTTGAATATTTTCATTTTTTCGAATTTCTACTCATTTTATTCACTTTAAATCAGAATGTGTAACGAGTACACACCATCGGAACGCGCGGAAGTTTTTAACATAGTAAGGCGAGGGTTAATGTTGATATAATGTATATAGGTAGTGAACGTTTACAACGTTATGTCGGACGATATTCAGCCCAGGGTAATAAATGTGTCACAGGGTTCTTTCTATGTTGGACAAACTATAATACAAAAATCAGTGGGAAGGATCAATTACCCATATTTGGCCAGTAAATAAAGTTGTCTACTTTACGTAAAACATTAACGCGAGGGACACTAAAATTAAGTGTTTTGTTTATTTAGGATCTCTATTTCTTACGTAAAAATATGAAAATTTGGAAAATTGATGAATAAAGAATCAAAAAAGGCTGTCGAACTAAAAATTGATAGACAAATAGATATATTTTTAAGCTTGACACATAATTATATGACTTTTAGGTTTTCAAGGCCATATTTGGAATTATGGCTTTTTGGCTTAGCCGTGTGTGGCGAATTTCTTTGCACCAATATTTCGACTGCCATTGCAGGGATCATCTTAAAGATCACAAAATCGTCAACCCTGAAGATTATACTGCAATGGAAGTTGAAATATCGGTGACAATAAATTCACCGCACACTGCTAAGCCCAAAAGCCACAATACCATAACACAATTTAAACTTTAAATAAAATTTAAGAATCTGTTTCAAAAAATTAAATTTTGTATGACTGATGCCTACATTTTATTTATACTTTTTGTTTGATTAGTCTTTTTAATCTTCTTCTTCGTGTCAGCGATGTCAAATTATTTTTTCCCAGTTTTTCGTCGCTGGGTTGAAACGATTGGCCGGAGGAGGAAGTCCGAGATTCCGTTTCCAGGGGGCACCGTGCGGAGAAAAGCGAGTGTAGAGATAAATATTAGCACATAACTAAGCTAAGCTTACTAAGAGACGTCGCACTGCCTTGAAATAATCCGACTGACTTTAGAGAACCTACCAGTTTAAGAAGTATTGGTATTTCGTTGCGGTCATAGTATGCATACACGTGATTCCGAATTGCCGCCAAATTAAAGCTATTGGGTTTTGTAATTGAGCATTTCCTTTGTCGTTTCTTATTTGGTGTAAATATTTTTTTCTCTTCTAATGAAGATTCATCGTATTTCTCCTCTGTGATCCGAGATACTGTAGATTTACCGATTCCTAGGGCATCCGCGACCCGATCTCGAACGTTTTCAACAGACAGCAATGGTCCACCATTTTGATTTTCTCGATGAAAATAATCACGCAAACGTACGACAAATTCACGTAATTCACTGCTGAGAATAGTTATTTTCTGTCTCTTTGGCATTGTAAAAACACAAAAATATGATTCAATGAAACAACTTTAACAATACTAACAATAAATATAATAATTACAACAACAAAAAAAAATCGAATCGATCGAAGAACAACGCGCTACTAAAAGTCGGACATTTGTACTGATCCACACGCTGCCATGCGGAAAAAAATTATACTAAAATATAATTATTTTCAAAGAAGAAGAGAAGAAAAATCGATATAATAGAATAAAAATGTTCCCCCATCTCTTTTACACAGAGCGATAAAAGTGCCATACGTATCAAGCTAAAACTTCCCAAATATAATATTCGCTGCACTTTAAATTCTATTATTTAAAAATAGAGATGTTTATATACGATTCACTTCGAATTCAAATTCTATTTTTTTCGAAGGAGAAGAGAAAAAAAATCCACCTAATCGAAATAAATATTTTTGCCCCATCCCTTTTACAAGGGGCAATAAATGTGTCATTGGGTTCTTCATACGCTGGATAGACTATAATAATTACTTTTAACCTTAAACTTTTCGATTCCAGAGAGCGGAAAGATGAGCTTCCCCAGATGCAAGTGGGATTCATCGACGTGATCTGCAGTCCACTGTATAAGGTGCTGTCGGACTCCTTCCCTTGGATCCTGCCGCTGTACCAGGGAACCATGGAGAACCGACAAAAGTGGCAGGACCTGGCCGAGAAGGTGGAGATGGGGCTCACGTGGATAGACCACGACACCATCGACAAGCCAGTAGAAGAGTTCTCAGGTAACAAGAGCTTAACTTATTGTGCTGCTACAATATTATGTATTTTCATATTTAATTCATTCACGTTTTTCCATGACCTAAAATTATCGCTGTGCTTCTCTTTAAAAATAAATAATGCGTGACTTTTGGATTAAGATCGCAGGTTCTATCGAAGGGCAGACTCTGAAGCTTGAATAAAAAGCAGCTGTAGTTTATGCTCTCCTGCAGCATCCATAGTACAGGTCTCAGCCAGGTCCGCCTTCGTCTGTTGGCTGACTGTAGTATGGAAAATAGTCTTGTCGGCTCTCTCATCTTGGCATTCCTCACAAAGTCAAACTATCGTATCCCAAGTATTCTATGCAAGAATCTGTTTTTAAATCCTATTATACAACTGCATTGGCTTTTTATGAGACGCTAAGATTCAGAGCCGTAAATTAGAATGATGATATATATGACATTCCCCGTCTTTAAAAAGATGACAAGTCGCGGGTTCGTCACGTGGCCGCGTGGAGGAAGGATGCATGAGCAGATTAACAATACAAAGAACTTGTTTTTGAAGCACAATTTGCATTTATTTTTATTAAAGACTTGATTTCTTCGTCCGACCGGTATGGCGTTCGCCGGCCGGACGAAATTTAACTGACAACTGCCGGAACACTGTGACATCCAGCGGCGCAAAGACAATCGCGGCAAAAAGCAAATTAAAGATTGCAGTTGCAGCAACATGAAATGGAGCAACTGTCATAACAAATAAAATGGCGTATGCAAACGCAGTCTAATTTTATATAATTAAAACTAACATTATTAGATGTGCATGTTGTTTTTCGAGGCTTTTCGGCATCAGCCTTAAAGAGCTATATCAAGCTGATATCAATAAAAATAAAATGAAAATATTTGTAATCAATTTATAAGCTCTATAAATATACCTGTTGGTTATTCCTTTCTTATAAAATGCTAGTCATATCCAATAAGTGAAATTAATAGTAAAAAAAAAATTGTCCCTTAAAAGCTACCCAAATATGGTGAGGCTAAGTAAAAAATTTAACAGATTGTCTTAGTATTTTCCATAGATAATGTTTATACATTATAATTAAATCTATATATTTATTGCTCCAGCATGTTCAGACGTAATAAAGGATCTAGAGTTCACGGTGACTACTCTGAACTGCAACCACTCCATGGAGCAAACAGACAAGGAGTTTGAGAGATCTGTGAGCGTCGATGCCCCGTCCAGCCGACCGAGGTTCCACTCGCTGAGGAAGGGAAGGTCACTTGGGAAGGCGGTGCGCTCCAGACTATCGAGGTTTGTCTTAAATACTTAATAGTTATTAGAAAACTGTACATATTATCAAACATAGGCCTTTAAAATCTAGACATAGCAATATTGGGATGGGAGATGAGTAGATGACCAATAGAGGGTGTAATATATTCTTTGATTGAGTACATCATCCATGAAAATTATGTGTTTCTACATTTTATTTTGTATATTAATAGATTGATTATTAAAAGAATAACTGTAAATAAACATAGGCCTCTTGTAAGTGGGTATTCCGTGAGATAAGGTTAATGTATTTTCATAATTTAAGCACGAAGCATGCTGACCAAGTCAAAATTAACAAGAGACCCATGAAAATTGATCATGGATCAGGATTAATATTGAAACAATATCCCTTAATTATTTCACACAAAATTAGATTTTAGTCAATATTGGTTTAATATTTGAATTACAAAGCTCAATTCTCTTTATAATTCTCTTATTCAAATTCAAAAAATATTCCATATTCAAATATTCCAACTTATTCCAATTAACACCTAAACACATACCTACTTTTTTTACCTTTATAGCGATTTACCTTAAAGATGATTGTGTAATTATAAAAATAATTTACATTTTCAGATCACTCTATAACGCATCTTCAGAAAGGCGTCACTCGAACAACGAAAACTCTTCAGACACTACAATAGTCGAAGAAAACTCCACCAAAGAAAAGCCGCCTGCCCCAGCTCCCACCAAGCACAAGGCCTCCAAGCACAAGAGCAAGCTGTGTGAACTGTTGTGACAATTTGAAGTCGAAATGCTTGTTGTCATGTAGAGATTGTAATCCATGAAACTTCATTTTGATATTACAGAATGCTAAGTCTACATTTGCCCACTTCTATCATTATATATTAGAAGCCCAAATGTTCACTCAAAATGGTTTTCACTGATCTTTGCGATATTCCAACAAGGTCAGTAAGGTCTCTGACTATCAATCGCCGATTTTGGAGCACCAATTCATTGATTTTGTTGACATGTAGCTCATCAATTGATTTTAATGTCTACCTGGACGTGCCTCGTCTTCTTTCTCGACTCTCTTTGAACATTTTGCACCACTCATAAACTCTTGTTTTCGATAAATCTTGCTCACCGAAAGCCTTTTGCAACATTTTCAATGTTTCAACAGCAGAAATTTCATTCAGCACACAAAATTTAAAATAACTGCGTTGTTGAATAGTTACAGACATTATAAAATGCAAAGAAAACACTTATTGTTATAGCTGTTGACAAATGGAGGGGAATCTTAAACAATAATTAATATTTTTCAATTAACCAAGAGTTTGATATACATTATAATTATATATTATATATATTATAATCTTACATTGGTGGTTGCAGGATGAATTATTTATATGAGTACAGATGATTAACGAGCAAAGGTACTAAGTAATTTGTAATGATAGATTTTGATAAATGTAAACTAGCGAATATTACATACAATGGTGACTCGAGCAGATGCTAAAGCAACAAGAGACAATGGTTATGATAGGCATTGCAAAGTGAGGTTAAGTTGTACAAATCATAGGAAAACGTATGAAATATTGTTTTGGATATTATATTTTATGATATGAATGATACTCGTATGTAGGCACGCTTGTGGCATCTATATAGTGAATGCTTGTGGTTGTTTAAATATGTCAATCTTTATCTGCAAGCTGTACATTCTGTGCAAATATTTTTTTTTATAATATTTGAAGAGTCTGCATTGATTTTTATCATAAAAGATTATGTGAAACTAATAGTAGGATATTTATTTAGTCCGTATAGCAGATTTGGAATGTGGGTGCGCCTCCCTCACTATGTGTGTCTTATATCAGTAGCCATATGGCAGAAGAGGATATCTCCAAAGGATATCTTCAGGAATGTTCAGGATAGCCAAATAAAATTTTAATTCAATTTAATAACCAAAATATTTTTATTATATATGCAAAAAATAAATGTGTTGTCACTTTACGGGCATGAGAAAAAAAAACTGAAATATGTTACCTATGATAATGCAAATTTCTTCTTTTTCCAACATGTTTTTGCAAATCTTCAGATGGCTCGTTTTATTTGGTACATATTTGAAGATAAAAACATAAATTTGAGATTATATATATTAGAAATAGAGATCTGCCGGCGGGTAAAGCTCAATGGTCAAAGCGTTTGCTTTGCAAGCCAAAGGTCGTGGGTTCGATCCCCGACAGAATCTTCAAAAAAAAGGAATCGTTTTTGAGCTGTGAATTTGATCAGTCATTTGAAAATTCCAAAAACTGTAGTCTTTTGACGTTTACCCTATGATCAACACTCCACATGCAGCACTTAGCCATATTCAGCATAGTAAGAGCCATAGAATTCTTCAGATGAGCCTTCAGAATTACTATCACCATCTATGTCGGTAATCTTCTGTATGTGATTACATAAAAAAAATGACTATTATCTATATTTTCATAGTTCACTTAGAGATCCATTTCAATATTAAATAGATAAATATTTATCATTGTTTAATCACTTGAAAGACTGTAGTTTCGCCCTCAAAGAATGTTTCATCATTTCCAACGTGTATGCTTATACAAGTCTTCAATGAAGATATTTCATCATTTAACATTTTCTACTTAAAGATAAAATATTTTTTAGTCTTGATATGAAAAATGATAAAATTCATGTTTACAAACTTCATGTTTATAATGTCACACATGTGTCAGTGTCAGCTAGCAGATTAGATTGTGACATCAAAATGGTGCTAACTTGAAGCGGTGGCAATGAAAGGGTGCAGAATAATTGAAAATGTATGCATTGTAGAGAAAATTGATTTCATAAACAAAATGTGCCATTCTAACCTTAAAAATTGCAATGTCTTTGAAGGATATTATAATATAGATATATATGTGATTGATATAATTTTATGTTGTAAGTCGACACATAAAAAAATAGTTAAATCACGTAAGCAAGAGAAATTAACTCATATTGTTATTGCTTTATTTATTTTAACATGGAGAACATTCTAGAAAATAATATATTAAGATTTCTTTTCATATTAATCACTCTTTAAAAATAATATTTATTTTATCTTTGTTTTTTAATAAAATATTTTAAATTATCATTAATATTTGGAAATATCTGTTTTGAAACATTGTTTTTCTAAAAGCGTGTCATAATCAATGCAACACAGACGTAACATTGATTCACTTATTCTTTTCTACCGTTATTACCACGGTCGCTGCTCTTCGGAACTTAAAGAAGTAATTCCTCCTGCACCCACCCACAACCGACCAACTCATCTTACACTTGCCGAACATTCATACATGGTTAATGTGTGTCGATCAAGAACTGGCAGTTTCCAAAGTTCCTTCCTTAACGTCACCGGTAAGCTTTGGAATACTCTTCCAGCGTCTGTGTTTCTCTTCAAGAAACAGCTATAATTAGTATACACTTGCAATCTCTCCAACCCACACACTAACACGAACACAACACGCTTTTCCTGCATGCAGCGCATAGAGTGCACTGGTCTTGACCGGCTGTGCTCTCCTGCATGCGATTACATAAAAAAAATACCCAAACAGTACCTACACATACCAAACTAGTCAATATTTTGTGATTTAGCGCATTTTAATGTTTGTGAATATAATAATGCAATTAAATTTTAGTCAAAATGTTCCAATGCTTAGTTACTACAAGTATTTATTTATTTAAAAAATATGATTTTAAAATTATTTATTGTCAAACAATCATCCTTAAAGAAGTTGTATTCACAAAATAAATCTACATAGAAAATAGATGAAGAAAATTTTTAATAAAATCTATAAATTTACCATTCACGGGTATTAGAAAATATAAACAATTAAGTAAATTATTACTGTAAAAATTATTGTTAATGAATCGTAATATGTGTATTACAAAATTAGACATATTAGGTAGGTATGTAGTCTGTAGTGATAATTAAAGAATAATCAATAATTTATTGAATTGAAGGATGCCTAAATTTTGTAAGAGGGTATGATATTCCACAGTGTGATTAATGAATTTAAAAATGTGTCAGAAGTGATATTCAACGTTTTGTGGATCTAATTTTCAGATTATTTTATAGTGTGAAATAAATCTAAATTACAAAATATCCATTAAAATGTATCTGAATTCAATTTAAAACATATTTAAATTATTATATGTGTCGGATATGTAATTGAGTGGACGTGATATGAAGATGAGTGTTTTATTTATATCTTCTTTGTAGTATCAATCGGATGGATTTGTTTTCAGCAACAAAATCTGGTATCTCGATTTCCACCCTTCTTGATCTTTTGCAACCCTCTTTAGCTCAGAATAAGAGCTACAACTCATGTCCTCGAACACTTGCTGCAAATACTCCCGTCTAGGGCGTCCTCTGTAGTTTCTGCTCTCAACCATCCCGTCCACAATGTCATGAAGAAGACCATCGTATCGCATGATGTGACCGATCGCCTCTCTAAGATGGTTCTTACTAGGTGCCTATCTTCCTTGATTATGCTGAGAACCTCATTGTTCGTGACGTGGTCTCTCCAGGAAATTCCGACAATTATTCTGTAAGACCACATCTCAAAGGCATCTAGTCTTTTTTATCACTTTCAAATAAGCACCATGTCTCACAGCCATACATCAAGATTCTTCAAACAAATGTCTTGGCAGGATGCTTGCGGAGCTTCAAATTAATATTTTTTGACTAAAGAATTTTTGTTTTCTTATTGAACGCTAGCCTTGCTTGATGTATGCGTCTGTTGACTTCTCTTTTTGTTTTACTTAGACATAAATTGTAAAAATAATCCAGAAGAGGATTTGTAGGTTATTAATCATTCCTTTTCCAGATTTGAAATGTGATTTTATGAAATAACGGAAATTTGGATCATGAAAGCAGATGTAATATAAAAAATTGATTAAAATATATGCTAATTTCGACCTAATTTGTAAGTCATTAAGTCAGACTTAGGCAATTGGGTCATTACATTTGTGACTCTAGTGAGTTGCGTTTGTGACCTAGTTTTTAAAATTCACTAAGTCATTGTATATATATATGTGTACACTATGTGTTCTGTAATATTATCTATCAATATATTCTTGTATTATAATCTTCAAGCAATTTCCTTATATTCATATGTACATTGTAATAAATAATACTAGAAAACCATAATAGTGCGAATAATAAAAAAGTTATTTTTATACGTTTGGCTTAAAATAACGATTATATTTATCAAAAATAAAATAATAATATGATTTAATTAATTCATTAATTACTATAAGTGTAATCAAAACATATTCTATGACTATTATTTATTCAATTAAATAAATAACATTAAATATGTATGCAAGATGGTATTATAGTTTATACCTATATAAATACTTCAAAGTGTTACCCTATTTATTTATTTATATACATTATAATATTATTTAGTAAATGAAAAAAACTGTTTTGATTTAATGTATTAATGAAAATAATGTATATAACTTTATTGTAGTACATTTTTAACTAGTCATTAAACAATTATATTATATAGAATCATAAAGATTGTAATTCTTACTAACAATATCCTACATATTACACTGTTTTTGTCTATTAACCTTTAAACGCCCAGTAATTTCCTTACGGGACCGCCGACTTGCGTCGTTCAATGCCCTACGGTCCCCATACAGGAGTGCTTATGGTTCATTTTACAATTGGATTACATTAATTTGTAATAATAGTATTTAGGTAAGTTCATGGAAGAATCTATTGTGTGACGAAACATTACAAACATTGGCCTGCTAGGGCACTGAACGATGCAAATTTGCGGTCCCGTATGGGACCACTGGGCAATTAAAGGTTAACAATATTCCAGTAAAACAATATAAAACATAGTAACATAAATAATCCCAGATGTATGATTTCAAATGTCAAAAATTTATTAGAACGTTATTATTATTAGTGATCTGAAAAAATACTTAATTTTTCACATAAATGAGTAATATTTTAAAGTTTTGGTATTTATTATACCATATGTGGAGTATATAGACAGCAAAAATTGAATTTTCACAGTTATTTAAGCTCAGGATGTCTTGTCACAGAACTCATGTATACCCGGAAGTCCACATGGGAACACAGATGGTTCCCACGAGCCTCCAGGACAAGAGTCCACGAACTTGTATAGACTGCGGCTATAGTATCAGAGAAATAAGTGTTTAATTAAGTTCTTAAATAACAGTAACATCTAATAAAATAACTGAAATCAATGTAAACAAGTTAGAAACAAATTAATACCCAAATATATGTACAATTTTACATCAAGTGAATGTTTTCTTAGCGGCAGGTACATAATTATTTTCTCATTTGATGATGTCATCCAGAAATTTGTTAATATAAATAATTACGTCATATATATTTAAATATATATAAATAATAAGTTAGTCATACATACTGGTTGTGCATGTAATTTAGATTTTTGATATGTATCAATATTTGACGGTTAGTTAGGTCGTATTCAATAAATATGTTAGTCTTCTTTGTGAACTCTGCATTCGGAAAGATATACGAGCTTAATTCGTTCCGCAACTTTGCTCGTATTTCAAATAACTCGTATCTCAAAGCAAATTTCCAGCAAAGTCACATAACGCGAACACAACTTATCAAAGATGCTTTGACAGCGAGAGCACACTGATAACCGATTCTCTGACCGTGGCCGGGGGATTCGCTATAATTTCAATTTTAAAATTCAATAAAATATAGTAAAACATTCTATATATAATTGGCATTAATATATTATTTACATTTAATATGTAAATATAAACAAATAGTTTTTTCTCATCATATGGATTATTATTTTTAATATTTACTAATAATCGGCTGTTGTACAGGGAGCGGCAAAAAAAGCTGACGGCTTTCGTCGTTTTTTTTTATTTAAAACCATCAGCTTTTCTTGCCGCTCTCTGTATTAAAATAATTCCACAATAAAGCCAAACTATGTGTCAAAAATCACTTGATTTTCACAGAAAAATCCTATAAAAATTGTAGTGAAATAATTACACAATTACTGATACTAAGTTGTAAATATATAGAGAATATTTGTAATAGATAGGTATGCAAAAAATACTATGTGTCAAGATTAATATAATAAGCATAGATAATGAAATCAAAAATAAATATCTCTTCAATAGTTTGATAATAATAAGCTGACAGACGATGATAATATCCCACGATTTCTTCGTAGTATCAATCCGGTGGATTGTTTTGCAGCAACAAAAACTTGCATCTCGATCTCCACTCTTCTCGATCCTCTGCAACCCTCTTTAGCTCAGCATAAGAGCTACCACTCATGTCGCTGTTAAATATAAACAATATTGCTAGAGGAATCCATTGCATGTGAAATATAATTTCAGAAACAGACCAAAAAGTGGGAAAATTAATTAAACAAAATCTACAATTTCAATGACATTGATTAATTCATAGATGAATTGTTATACGATATTTGAGTTGGCGTATTCAAATGACCTAATATACAAATTGCATTGGTTCCCTATACGGCTGGTAATGAGGTAGCTAATTAGTAATTACAATACATTCCATTAAATTAATTTGACTTCATATTCCTTCATTACCTTACTGGACGTCATTACAGTAATCTACATTACTCTATGATATTCATTTAATTTGTTAAGAATTATTAGAATTTAACATTTCGACTGAACTATTTATAAAAGTGTATCTACACTCTGTGTTTCTATTTATATTCAAACTCAAAAATTTATTTGGCATTATCAATAATGTATACATTATGAAATTTGATTTAATGGTATATATATATACAGTGGTTCACTCATGTCTATTTAATATATTGTAAAATCTAGCATGATAATTGACCTAGCATGAAATCTTTAGATCAAAAAAATACATGATGAATTTTAATAATATTATAATAAATAGGCAAACCTAAAATGCATAAAAATGTATAAAATAAAATAAAACGTTCCATATGCATAGGTATTCTTTTTTAAATTTAAATGTGGAACATTTATATAACCTCTTTAAAATGGTTTGTGTTTCATAAAGAAAAAACAATTTTATATCATTTATAAATAATTATTATATTGTTTTATTATCACCGATTTCATTTTTAGCATCTTAAGTACCTACTTAACCTATATCATATATCAGTTCAATAACTGAGTCATATGGTCTTAAAAATTTCCACTTCTCTGAGCTGTCAGTTGGCATTGTTTGTGTCTTGCTGCAAGACTTCACCCAATTCAAAAATGTTCTAATTTTGAGCAGCCATAGTTATATTTCTTTTAAAAATGTTTGAATAATGTTTAATTATTATTTATTAAAATCATTACTATTATCATAAATCTATTTTGTTACAAACATCAAAATATACCAAGTGTTTTTCATTTCATAACTTTGTTTGGGTAATCTGTATTTTGTTACCAATAAAAATCTGTCATCAAATTGAGTACACATAATATTTATTATGCCATGTCATCTCTTGATAAAATAAACAACTCACAAATATAATGTTTCTTGCTTAGATTTTATATTAGTAATTTTAGCTATAAAAACATTGATTTATTATCTTTTTTCATTAAAGTTAGGTAGACTTTTAAAATTATATTTTTGTTTTCAGATAATTTATGTGAGATGTTGAATTGATTGTTGCTATGTATTCTAAATAACCTATGCATAATTATTATTACATTAAACAAATTATTTTATTTCTATATATCATACCTAAATATTTTTAGGAAAAATCGTAATAGTCGTTAAATATTTATTTTGTTTATGATATTTCCTATTCATATTGCTTTATTTTGTTTTGTCATCCGGTTTAATTATTACTAGTAGACAAAATATTGTGTTACCTACTTGATAATTATTAATATGGCAATATTTAGATTTATTGTGATAGTGTGAAGTTAGCATTAAATAAAATTGTTAATTTAAAAATAATGATGATCAGTGATAGTGATAAGAGTTACCAGAATAATATCATTATTTCTTCTTTTAAATTTTCACTACTTGTGTATAAAAAATGTAGTTCTCTTCGATCCAACTGTAATAAAATCTTACATTACAAATATAAAATATTGACTTTTTATTGATGATATATTTCAAGCATTTTTTTCTATATCCTCAAGTTCTCTTATCAATTTATATATTATCTTCTTATATATTATGTAGGTTGATGGTGGAAGGTGAGTGAGGGACACATTATTTTTTTAAGCACATGCATTTTTTATATACAGGAAACAGCAAAAAAGCTGACGATTTATCATCGTTGTTTTGATTTAAAACAGTCACCTTTTTTTATTAGAAAAATGAATACAAATAAACAATAAATAATCAGGCAATGCATCACAACTAATCAATTAATTTTACTGCTGTCATACGGAGCGGCAAAAAAAACTGACGGTTTTCGTCATTGTTTTGATTTAAAACCGTCAGCTTTTTTGCCGCTTCCTGTACATTCTTATGACAGCAGTGAAACCAATTGATTAGTTCTGATGCCTGATTATTTTTTGTTTATTTATATTCGTTCATTTCATCTTGCTAGTAATATATCATTGATACATACAAAAAATGACCTACATTCTAGAAAAATCCTCATTTCCCAATTTCTAATAGTAGGCCTGTGTTATTACCCTTAATAAATAATACTTTTTAATTTGTTAGTATAAAAACAATCAGTACTAGTAATAATAATAAATGACAGGAGCCATTAATAAGCAATAACGTAATAATCGTGCAATAATAAATATTACACAATTTATTTCGTAAATTTCGTCACAGTTTTATTGCAGGTGACGCAATTTTTAAATTTCGTGGGTCTATTTATTCTGAATTTTTGTATTGAGTTTGGATAACTACTATTTTAGAGTTGAAGAGCAGATGCAGCACCTTAAATCTTACAATCGGACAAAAAGCAAAGTTGATATGACCAGCTGATGTTATACGGATGCCGCGTAATAGTATAAATACAACAGTATTTTATTGAAGTCCCCGTTTCTGGAATGTTGTTATACAGTACTTAAATGAGCTGGGAATAAGTTTTTAGCAACTGAATCACAGTGAATGTATGATCCCATTAGGAAGTAGATATTTAATTAAGAAGAAAACAAATTCCCACATTCAACATATGAGGAATTTGTGTATTGAAAAGGGTAGTTCATGTCCTTAGGTTAACTCGGAACAGATGAATGATATCGATGTTGCCTTGCTCTCGTGGAGTTAACTTCATACTGGACTTTGACAAAAAAAACCGCTGCATTCCACAAAGATCGTGCACTGGAAGTACCTATAGTTAATGCAACCATTTTTTACTTCGTAATTTCCAGGGCGCCGCATTGCCTAAAAAGGAATCTTGGAAGCTGCACTGCCATACGCGGTGCACTCACAGTCTCCACATATGGATGTGAAACCAGTAACCGCGACGGTTGAGGCTGTAGGAAAGTAATTTAATGTTATCTAGCTTCTTAAAAAGTGAAAAAAGATTGTTTTTCTGCTAAATAAATTACCAAATAAAAAAACTATGCAGCAAAATATAAGTGGAAAAAACATTGACTTATTACAAAATGGACCAAGGATGAACATAATGATATCAACATTGTCTTATTATCAAAACAAACAACTAAAATCTACTTCAAACCATTTAAGTTTGTCAACCAAAACAAAAATGCTCATACAGAATAAAATATAACGCAGTAGGTTCGTGTATAAGCATTAAATCTATAAAAACTTCAATTAATTTTTTGGTAGCTATGAAAATCAATACGTTATTGAAATTTATTCTATAAAGTCAGTAAAAAAAGCATTGTGGAAAGGTTTTTTTTTATTTATTTAACGTTATATTTATTTTAATATTTTTTTATAAAAGGAGATGGTGCAGGTGAGTGATGTGATTTCATGACGCTCAGCAGTGGACTCGAAAAAAAAAAGATATCTTAGGGTTATAAGAAAGTAATTATGTACTTAATTAATATTCGTTAATAAATTAATAAAATACCTGCCTCCACTCGTATTCCTTTCCTAGCTAGAATATATGATGGTCAAAAATTTCCACCATAAGGTTTTGTTGACTTCCAAGATCTCTCTTAGAAAATCATATCTTCCTCTCAAGGTCTACCGAATGCATTGTATGTATGGTTAGATTATATAATTTAGCAACTATTCAATAAAAGGCAGCTCAAGTATATTAAGCATATTTAGAGTTTTTCATTAATCTATTTTTAAGGGAATTCAAGTTATTAACCCGACTCTCCAGACAAAATCTGGAGAGACAGTAGAATCAGGCTAATCGGGCTTAAGTGGCGGCTTAACCCAAGTAAATTCCTACATAATTTCTACATTCCTTCAACCCATCTTCTATCCAAGTACTATGTTCGCACTCCTTGATTTATTAAGTACAAAATGTATCCCTATTTATTTTTCAATTATAGATTTATCATCACGTAAGCACCAACCAAAACTATAAATAATTGAATTATTTGTTGAGAATAACATAATGGAAGAAATACTAATGTATTCCACAATATTATTGATGGATAGTCACCTCAGCGTACTCTCACATTTCACTCGCTCTTACACACAGCGGCTAACTTCATGCTCCTCTCTCACAAATAATAGAAGAAAAAAAAACAAAATACCATAGCCGCATTCCCAGCCATTCAGTTTCCCAGCGGCTTTGCTCCGGACTGGTCGCGTGATTTATACGATCCGAGTGATCTTCAAATACATAACACAAATAATTAATCAACAAATGTCTAATTACGTCTAGTACGGAACTTTATAATCAACCCACTGTGTAAAATCATCAAGTATATTGTACATAATCAAATAATTTTAAATCGCTGTGGCCGAATGTCATGCATTGAATTGATCACACAACGCATACGTTTCGGAAGAAAAAAATACAACAAATAACTAACTTGTACATTTTTATTACGCTTAAAACAAAGCTTAATAGATAATATAGTGCATTAAAAAATAAAATCTTGAAATATATTGTAAATAATCAAAGATTCACTAATTTTAAATCGGTGTCTGGGCGACTGTTCGCACTGAATTGAACTACATAACGCATACGTTCCGAGTAATATTCAATAAAATAATACAAATACTCAACCTACAAATGTTTACTTACACTAAAAACAATGCTTGATAGTTGATTTACAGTTTTCAAAAGCAAAATCTAAAAATATGTTGTAAATAAGCAAAAATTTGCGCGTTATAAATCGCCGTGTCTGGTTGGATTGTAACCTAAATATTTTGACATGAGCGCTCCCTTTGAAGGTTTCGCCGACACGAATAAAGACACGATGTCGGAAACTGATAGTTCTACAACAGGAGAAGACGTGGGACCCGAATCTAATGGAAACAATCTTCAGAAATGTTGCTGGGTTTGCTATGCGACAGAATCCGACGATGCACTGGCGTCTTGGGTTCAACCATGCAACTGTAAAGGAACCAGCAAATGGGTATGTTTAATCTATAAAAATACAACAGTAACTATTTTAAAAACCTTATTTTCGTTTATTGTCTCGTTGCTGTGTTATATATAAATAATTTGTGTCACAAAAGAGGTTAAGTGGTGCATTTATTCAATGTCAAAATGAACAATTATATTGCTCAGTTTCTAATAATAGCTCTGTGCAATCACGTGGCTCTCGAATGATTGCGAATTCAATGGAAAAGGTGTATTAATATTATCATCGTATGTTAATGTCGTAATCCTTTTAATCGCCTTTGCTAATTGCGTAAAATGTGACGATAAAAATGTAGACTAATGTGCTAAAGTTTCCATAAAAATAAATGTCAAAAATTGTACAATATTTTTTTTTGATTCATCTATTGGCAAGGCTGCTAGAATATCGAAATTTATGTATTTTTTCTAATCAATATAACCTCAATTTGCAAACTATGTTATAACAAACATTGAAAACTAATGAGCTTTTTTGTTTTGCAAATGAATCGGTGTTGTAAAACAGGTTAAATGTCATGTTGGTCGTTTCCATGGGCCTATTAACATAGTAGGTCCGTGTCTATTTCCATTCTAATTACTCTAGTGTCTTATTTTTTTTATTTTCAATCTCAATTTACAAGTAATTATAAATTTATGCAAAGATACTTGACACAATGAGTTTATTACATTTTTTTTATATAATCACATGGAAGATAACACAACCAGTCGAGACCTGTGCACTCTATGACTCTCAGCCAGGGAGGCTGGACGCTGCATGCAAAAAATGTGTGTTTGTGTGTGGGTTAGGGAGATTGCAAGTGAATATTTATCTGTTTCTTGAAGAGATCCAGATTGTAAGAAGGTGGAAACACAGACGCTGGAAGATCATTCCAAAGCTTACCGGTGGCATTTATGAAGTAACTTTGGAAACTGCTAGTTCTTGGTCGACACACATTAACCGTGTATGGATGTTTGGCAAGTGTAAGATGAGTTTATCGGCTGTGGGTGTGTGCAGGAGGAATTAGTTCTTTAAGTTCCGAAAAGCAGCGATCGTGGTAATTACAGTAGAGAAGACTGAGTGAACCAATCTTACACCTGTATTCCATTGATTGCAGGTTAGACGTAAGAGTGTTATTGTTTATCAAACGAATTTCTCTTTTTTGAACTGAGTTAATCAAATTTAGAAGATATTTTGGGGTTTCCAATCCAAAGGTGACTGCCGTTTTCAAGGATAGGGTAGATTTGTCCTTTATATAGAAGAAGCAGTTATATTGACAAATATTGTACAAAAACATAATAAAAAGAGAATGTAAAGAAATAAAGTACATTTATGAAGTGTTACTTTCGCTTAATTTTTCATCACTGCTTTTCTCTTCACTGGTCTTTGCCTTTTTCGCAACGCTTTTCTCACTTTCACCTGTAGGCCGTTTAAAAATAACATGTCTAAGGAGGTCTGTTTCTTCCTCCCTTTCAGAATGTTCCGGAAATGAGTTAGGCAAGTGTCAATAAATATGCTTTGACAGCGAGAGCACACTGATAACTGATTCTCTGACTTTCTCTATCCATAGACTTTCTTATCTATTCAAAAAATTTTTGTGATCCAATAAATAATACATCAGTGAAAGTAATTTCAATGCAATGATGCCAAAGTATGACTTGCAGATTTGATCTATCACTGTTTGCCGAATGAAGTGGCTTAGTGGTTAAATGCTTGAATACCTTTTAAGCAGTATCAGATTCAAATATTGATAAAGTATTAACTTTTTAAAAATTTACACAGGTGCTTTAATCTACACATGGTGATTAATAAATCTCATTGTGAATTATATGACGCTGCTCATTTTTAAGGATGGCTTAGCATGCTGGGTGTAGAGTGTTATATATATAATCGTGTCGGAAACATCAGGGTCAGATCCTGTCTGCTTAGAAGTGGACGACGTCGATGGCATTACTCCCGCCCATCATCAGGTTTTCCTGGGAGCAGCTACTCGGACACAGCGCACACTCCAGAAGGTGCGACACGGTCTGCTCCACGCCGCAGTCACATTCAGTCGGCCCGCTGTAGAACTGCCTGGCTTTCATTTGTGTCCTCGTCTTGCATAATCCAGTCCCAAGTCTGTTAAGGGACCTTCATATATTCCACCCCTGTTTGTGTCTAGGGGCTAGGTCCTCTGTCAGGGCAATCCAAGTATTCCCCTCGGGTGTGCTTCTCCAGATGTTCAGCCGCAGGGTGACCTCAGGTATCACCAGTTCCGTTGTCGACTGTAAGAAACTTCTTGATTTGAACAGTGTGGTCATCTTTTGATATCCAAAATGAAGTGTTAATCTGCCAACATTTTAGTTATCCTTAAAGTATGAAGCGTCTGTTATTTACCTACGTTTTTACTTTTCTTCCCCATCGACCGTCGTCTCTTCGGCAGATATGTCCTGCCCATTGCCACTTGAGTGTGCCAATTCGTTAGGTAGCATCCACTACTTGAGTTCTTCTGCGGATATCCTCCTTCCAGATTCTATCTTTTAGTGACACTCCTAGCATTGACCTTTCCATAGCACTCTGGGTGACCTTCATTTTATGGGTAAGACTTACAGTTAGATTCCATGCCTCTGCGCCATTAGTTAATACAGGGAGGATGCATCGGTTGAACGCCTTAATTTTAAGACATTGAGGAATTTTCGCTTTGATGTGAAAATGTACTTTAGTTTTCCAAATGCTGCCCATCCCAGTTGTATACGCCTGTTAATTTCGCGATTTGTATAAATATATAAAATGAAAATATTTTAAGGTTTCCAATAAGGTTTTTTTTGCCTCTGTCAACATTCTTTGGCATATTAAATTCACATACAAAACAACATGCTTATATGGCAGCACAAAGGCATGTGAGCTTACCAATTTGTATGCATGTTTAAACTTGTGATTCCCCAATGATTCACTTCATTGTTATTTTTTGTTAGAGTCCATTTTGGAACTTCTTAATGTTTCTGAGTTCAATAAGAAGGTTAGGGAACCCAATAACCTTGTGTTATTTTTTTTTTTAAACTAGTATTGAAATTAAACATGTTTTTTTTAACATTTTTTATTGCAATTACGTTTTTTAGAGTAAAGAAAATGTGCCTATATAATTAGTAATAGGAATTTTATTTCTTTATTACCATTATTACTACCAAATTTATGTGAATTTCAAAAATAAAATAAAATAAGTAGTCAATAAATTTAATAATGCTTTTAACTTGAATCTTCAAATGATGTAAAATTAAGTTCTTTGAATATATAACTAACGAACAAGTAAAACAAAATAGTCATTAGAGCAAAATAATTTCAGATAAATGAAAATAATGTCTTAAAGGGAATAAATTAAATGTTTTCTTAATTTTAATTATAGGTCTGAGTTGAAATAAAAATTCAGAATAAAACTCGAGCAGGCACAGACTGACGGCTGGCCACTAAGCGCTCGTGGTCGGTGACACCCAGCGCCGCAAGTGTCGATCTATAGAACTAGTCCTGCTAACGGTCAAATAATTACAAAATGCGTGTCCGACGAGCGAACAAAAATTAAAGCCGAAAGATCTCATATCGAGGTTTTCGGTACCAACCTGCAAGAGCTATATCATGCTGATATCAATGTAAACTGAATATTTAGATATGACCTGTTCTACTTACATATGTATAGATATATTATCATAAAATTTACAATATCCTTCTTCGTAGTATCAATCCGGTGGATTGGCTTGCAGCAACAAAATCTTGCATCTCGTTCTTCACTCCTCTCGGTCCTCCACAACCCTCTGCAGCTCAGCATAAGAGCTACAACTCATGTCCTCGAACACTTGCTGCAAATACTCCCATCTAGGGCGCCCTCTGCAGTTTCGACCCTCAACCATCCCCTCCGCAATGTGAAGAAGACCATCGTGGCGCATGATGTGACCGATCCATTGGGCTCGCCTCTCTGAGATGGTTCTTACTAGGTGCCTATCTTCTGTTGTGGAACTTGTTAATAAATTTTCATCAATCGATTCTTATATGTAATTAACCAATTTTCCACGATACAAAGTCTTCAAAATTTTTATTACTCCCATGTCCATTGGTTGCACTAATGATGAACGACGCATCATATCAAATACTTTGTACATATTTTTTCTTGAGAATATGTGTAACACAATATGTGCTTTTTTGTGTAATTTGAAAGATCAGATTTTTTGGACCGAATGTTGGCCGGAATAAGCTAACACCCATCTAACCTCATCAGGTCAAGCTGGTTAGGGCACTCTATTGTCCTGGAGGTAGTAAATGCCCTCCTAAGGCGGATGAACCTTTATGGTCAACGGCATTAGGATGTGGAAATAAAGGGGAAAATACCACATTAAAGGTCTTAAAGACATCCCACGTATCAGCAAAAAATGATTGCATCTCAAGTAAAATTTTCCGGAGATAAAATAGTCCCCCAATCGGATCTCCAGGTGGGGACTGCTCGAGACAAAACAACCAAGACAAATAAGAAAAACCTTCAGCCAACAAGATATGCCACCAACTGTAGCAGGACTGTAGCGCTTATGCTGAGCTGAAAAGGGTTGCGGAGGACCGAGAGGAATGGAGATCGAGATGCAAGATTCTGTTGTTGCAAACCAATCCACCGGATTGATACTACGAAGAAGAAGAATATGTGCTGTGATCTTTAATTTACTGTCACAATTAAGCGAAATGTTGTCCCAATTAAACATATAGTAAATTTACTATTGGTTTCTTGGTTTGGTTTCTGTTCTTTGAGATTTGTCCCAAATAAGCGGCTGTCCCAATTACGCGGAATCGACTTTATACTATCGCATTGCTATGTTTTATCTCCGATATAAAAAAATCATCTCAAGGCATGTGATCACATATTCACACTGATGATACATTGAACGTTGGACTCGGATTTCAAAGTAAACACTGAAATAATGTGCCTAAAGAAGATAATGCATCCTGTTAATTTGGGTCAATAAACATCAATTTATTCCTACAAAAAATATTCAAATGCAAACGCTGATTTATAAGTAGTCTTTAACCCTTTCACCGCGTATGATGACAATACGGGTTATGTTGGGATACAATGAGTTTTTTTCTTCTTCTGTATGCAAACACATACTGGAGAATACTGACAGATGGTGATGCTGAAGTCTCATCTGTAGATGCTATGACGCTTACCATATTACATATGGTTAAGCGCTGCATGTGGAGTGGTGATCCGCCTACGTCATAGACTACAGTCTGAGATTCACGGATCATCCTTTATTGTTACAAGAATTTTCTATGACTGTGTGATCTTTACGGGATGACTTTCGCCTATCACCAATTTTGATTAATAGGCTATGACTGGCATTTTACGGGTGAGGGACCAAATTCACACCAACCGGGGGTATTTTAGAGCTCATAAATCGAATTAAAAAAAAAATCTCCGTTGGGAATCGAACCCACAACCTTTGGCTTGCAAAACAAACGCTTTGACCATTGAACTATACCCGCCAAAATATAATCACAAAATTGTCAATCTTGAAGATGACCCCTGCAATGGCGGTAGAAATATTGGTGCAAAGAAATTTGCCACACGGCAAATACCCAAAAGCTACAATATCAAATCTGGCCACGAAAATCTACAAAGTTATATAATATTCAATTGAATTTGTCATATTCCAGGTTCACCAGGCGTGTCTCCAGAGGTGGGTGGATGAGATGCAAAAAGGCAACTACAGTCGGCGCGTCTCTTGCCCGCAGTGCAAGGCCGAATATCTGCTGGTCTTCCCCCGACAAGGGCCCCTGGTCGTTTTCCTGGATACGGCGGAAGAAATAACACACAAGATCTGTCCCTTCATGGCTGGCGGGGTCATGCTCGGGTCAATCTACTGGACCGCCATGACATACGGAGCGGTCACCGTCATCCAGGTGTGGAAAATGACATCCCCTGTCTAATTAACCCTCCAGATACCAGTGTGACCATACGGTCACAGTGAACACTATTGTCTATTTATCCCTACTCCGGTCCCTTTTCTACCTGAACATTGTATATTTCGCTCAGTTTCGGTTAAGAAGTGTCTCCACCACAGTTACTCTGCAGCCGCGGCAACGGAAACAGTTACCAAGTACCCTTGTGAGTTATTTAATTTCGGTTTAAAAAAATTTTTTCTACAAAATGCATACTTCAAAAGAGTAAATACAATTTTTTTATATTTTTAAAAATGATTTACGTAATTTTTACTAATTCATTTTGTAAAACAATATGTTGATCTAAGAAGGTAATATCATTGATATTTTAAAATGTTTTTGGTGAAGCTGTATTTCAAACCCAAAGGCTAGGTTAGAATCCATACAAAAAACAAAATAAAGAATAATGAATTAATTTTTTAATTTTTATTAGAATATTATTTTATTATTTCAATATTCTAATCTACTTTTATAGATCATTGACTATATTACAATATTATTATTACTTAAATATACATATACTATACATAAAATTCTTTTTTCAACGCGTCAATCCAAGCACAAAAATAACGGCAGAAGCGGGATGCGAACCGCGGACCTTGAAACCAACTATGCCCAGGTATTCATACCGCTTTCATTCGAATCGCGCCATTGCTATGCCCAGACTGACTTGCGGTGAAACTAGTATTTATATCATTGTTAGGTATCTAAAATAAATAGATGTATATATTCAAAGTATGTATATTTTTTATTTTTTTATTCAATCAGTCTTCATTTAAAATACAAGCTTAATATTATTACTTTCCGAATCTATTTAGCGACATCTGGCGTACGATGCTAACAATGATATAAATACTAGTTTCACCGCACACATCTGCATACCTTTCATAGTTGGTTTCGTTGTCCGCGGTTCGCATCCCGCTTCTGCCGTTATTTTTGTGCTTGGATTGACGCGTTGAAAAAAGAATTTTATGTATAGTATATGTATATTTAAGTAATAAAGAATAATGTTTCATACAAAATAAGTTGTCAATAGTAAGGGCTAGCGTGACCATATGGTCACATAGCTTTTCTACAAGAAAGCATCGTATATTTTATTTTTTTTAAATTTGCTAGATGAAGAAGATTACATGCTGATAAAATATAGCTTAAAACTTTAGTTTTCACCAAAAAAATCTTTCGTCTCTGGAGGGTTAAGTCAATCTAGAAACCTAGTAGTTTCTGACAAAAAAAATATTGTGATAATTACGGTGGTCCAGACTAAGTGAACCGATCTTACGCCTGTGTTCCATTGATTGCAGGTTAGACGTAAGAATGACATTTTTTATCAAATGAATTGTTCTTCTTTGAACTTGACCCAATGTCTCTTTCCACCGAATCTAACCATCAAAATCTCTATAAATATAATAAATACAAGGTTTAAATTTTAGGTATTCCTCCATAATATACTTACGAATTTATTTTAACTTTTTTTTTTTAAATAATCAGAATTTATCAAGTACATCGAAGGTATTTTGTGAACATTGGAAAGAAAATCGCGCTGTGAGTGCCTCCACCTTGGGTTTCAACGATGTGCAGAAAGCGCGACATTATTTGCATCTCACTCTTTCATAATTCACTGTAAAAGAAGAGAGAATAGTGAGACTCCGGCCACTTCCACAACTAGCGGCAGTTGCTCTCGAGCTATAATCCAGAGTGGACCTATGCCCGTTCCATGAGCGTTGCCAAATGGTTTTTTAATGTTTTCAGCAAATAAATCTCAATTATTGTAATTTTTTACTTCAATTATAATTATATGGATTTTTTTTTAATTTTTATTAGAATATTATTTTATTATTTCAATATTCTAATCTACTTTTATAGATCATTGACTATATTACAATATTATTATTAATTAAATATACATATACTATACATAAAATTCTTTTCAACGCGTCAATTCAAGCAGAAAAATAACGGCAGAAGCGGGATGCGAACCGCGGACTGTCAGAAAGTAATAATATTAAGCTTGTGAATGATGACTGATTGAATAATAAAAAATAAAAATATACATACTTTGAATATATACTATAGCGACATCTATCATACGATAATAACAATGACATAAATACTAGAACGTGAGTCGGTCCAGGCATAGCAATAGCCAAGTCGGCTGAGCGGTATGAATACCTGGGCATAGTTGGTTTCCAAGGTCCGCGGTTCGCATCCCGCTTCTGCCGTTATTTTTCTGCTTGAATTGACGCGTTGAAAAGAATTTTATGTATAGTATATGTATATTTAATTAATAATTAATTATAATTAATTAAGGCGATAAGCTATGAATTTTCTTATTTTTCTAATTTAAAATCACTGATTTTTGATTGTGTACTGACTAACCGACACCGAAACGCGCGTTTTTATTTTAGCACCGTAAAGGAAAGGTTAAAAGAGAAAAATCTAGGAGGGTCACAGTCCTTTCTTGAGTGTCATACATTCATTGGTTAGTTTGTTTCATATTATCTCTAGCCTATTCCTCGACCCCACATCACAGGCAGTGTCCATGTGACAACAGCTATCCTCACGTCCTGTGGAACTGTTCACTGCACCGCTCTGCTCGGGTGTGGCTGCCATCATTTCCAGAGGATATAAAGACTTTGTTGCTAATATACGGAATTACACCACTATCAAGCACTTCTGCACCAGCGTCTGCAAGAAGGCAGATTCAACTAACTGATGTCTACTTTTTCGTAGAATCCATTTTGACACGCACTTTTTTTAATTTAAATTATATTATTATATCTTAAAAAAATATATATCTATTATTATTAAAATGATATGTTTGAATAATTGTAGGTGGCTGGCCAGCAAGAAGGCTTAGAGATGCTTGATGCAGCCGACCCCCTGGTGCTGCTGATGCTGCTGCCCGCCGTGCCCGTGGTGCTGATCTGCGCCCGAGCGCTGCACTGGGAGGATGCTCTCCTGCTCGCCCTGAGGCGAACTTGCCGCAAGATGCCGCTGCTGACATTCCTACTGCCTTTCGGAGAGTAAGTACTTAACACGTTTAACGCCAACGTAATTTTTTTAATGCATTCGACTCCATATAGGTCATATTCAATGTTAAAATTACATTCAAATGTAACCGCTGGCGTACAGGAACTGTATGTTCGAAAAAAAAAACCTAGGTCACCGGTAACCTACGTGGTGCCCTTTTCAACAACAGCGTAGGTCACCGGTGACCTACGTGGCGTGGAACGTGTTAAACATTACTACACTGAACAAGAGTGTATTAATTAATACTTCTTACCTTTGTTTTATGCAAACACATACAGGAGAATACCGACAGATGGTGATAGTAATTCTGAAGTCTCATCTGTGGTATTCTATGACTCTTACCATGATGCATATGGCTAAGCGATGCATCTGGAGTGTTGATCCGCCAACGTCATTGATTACAGCCCGAGATTCACGCGTCATCCTTTATTATTTTACAGGAATTTACCATGAATTCGTCTACCACCAATTTTAATTAATAGTATATAACTGCCGGTGCCACTACAGGTAAGGGGTCAAATTCACACCAACCGGGGTATTTCAGAGCTCAGAAATTGATTTTATTTAATTTTTTTAAATCTTTCACCATTGAGCTATACCCGTAGAAAAATAAAACCATGGAAAATGGCAACTTGCAATAGAGAATTTTATAAAAACAATTTTCAGCTTTGGAAATATTTATTTATTTGTTTTACCTGTATTGTGCTAACAATCAAATAAGTCGTACAACTTTCCAAGTGATTCCATTTGTCACGGCTGTCGGCTGTCGGCTGTCCACGCTGCAATATGCAAAGCTCTTTTTGTACATTATTTATCAAAAGAAAAATCAATATAAATATTATGTTTTGCTAGTAATTAAATACACACATACAATTATACATCAAACAAAAAATATCAGCAGACGCGGGATAAGAACCATGACATTTGCAACCTTTGCTCTATTCTACACACCGCGCAGTCCACACGACCACTCTCTGCCTGAGCAGATATGTGAAAGTTGCTGTATTTATACCATTGTTACCATCGCATAACGATAGATGTCTCTGTAGTATATATTCAGATTATGTTTTGCGTTTACAGAATCGAAGGAGAAGAGAACATAAGGCCCGTGGAGCAGCCGCCGCCCTCACCTGAATCCAACATCACCATCCACGGCCACACGTCACCCACCAGAGTGCTCTGCGGCGCGCTCATCCTCCCGACCATCTCCACCATCGTCGGCAGGATCTTCTTCAGCTCGGTCAAGAACAACTTCCACCGCACAGTGCTCGGCGGCCTGACCTTCATCGTCGTCAAGGGTGCCCTCAACATCTACCACAAGCAGAAGCTCCACGTGAGACACTCCACGAGGAAGATCCTCGACTACAACTTGGAGAATCAGCGCATGTACGCGGCGAGAAACGGCAATGCCAACGTCGGCGTATCAAACCAAGATACGAACGGGTCCAGTGGAGGATCAGAACCTTCCAACGCAATCTAGTCGAGGGTCATCTTGTCACATCAAGAGGTGTGATTTTTATTTTGACAATTTTCTATTGTGTGGTCAAGGTGTAAAATTTTAAAACAACGGTCGCTAAAATTGTGATCCGATTTTACTTTCCTACACGAAATTGTGATGTGTATATCTTTTTAATTAACAACAAAACTAAAATATATCACTTGTAGATATGACTTAACCCTTTACATCAAAATAATATTTCATAAAAAGTCACGAAATAAGTCAATTAGTCAATGAAAAATAAAGTTGAATATTTAAGGAGGCTTTTTTTTATGTGTTTTGATTGGCCAGTGCTGCATTTATATTTACCTTCAGAAATAAATTAAATAAATGTATTATTATTTTAGAAAAAGGGCAAATTTGAAACATGCATAGAATGAAAAAAAAATTGACGAAGGAATGTCGGAATTTGAAAGAAAATTATATATACCTCGCACGTAAAGGGTTAAAAGTATAAAGCTTGCTTACTAAGCCAGAAGTCGTTGGTTTGATCTTCAATTGAGTTCAAAAGAAAAATCTAAAATGCCAGTTACAACTTTGTTACTCAGAATTTGGGGTAGATGACAGTCTTCCTTCTTTCTTTTAGCACATCAGAGGGGACACCCGGTGTGATGCGGGTGTGAGGCGGGTAAAGTCCAGTCTTCCCTTGAACGCTGCCCATTCATAATGAATACGAATGAACGATACATGAATTAAAGCTTAGATATCCTCAAAAATAAAAAAATCATTGAATCCACGTATGAGGTTTCTCCATTACGCAGTTGAATTAAAAAAAACTGAAATAAAAAGTGACTTGCATAAAAAAATATTGCAAGATGTATTAACTTTCTACGATTCATTGTATTTCACAAAATGGTTAGTTTCACTCTCACCTCGCCTCTCAATGGTCCATGCGGGATGAAAAATGATGAATTTTAGCGATCCGTTAGGTCCTATAGGTTGTTGACTGCGGTTTTAAAACTACTTTTAGACTGAATGATTTTTAATGATATTTTTAACATTTGCCTACTTGTATAGGTGTAGAATGCAAAGGGAAACTTACTGTCCAATACATATAGCCAGAAAGCACTGATGAAGTAGAAGATACTCATGAATCGTACAAGTTCATTGGTACTGTGGGTCATAATGATGTCCAGGTTATAATTAAATACTGTGTAAACTCAGGAAATGTAAAATAGGCAGGTTTTTAAAAGATCAATGTGAGTAACTTCGAGGGGAAGTTTTCATATTCGCAGAATGGTGGAGTAAGAAGTGGAAATTTAAATACAAACTTATTTTTGATATACCACGACATGCGAGTTTATAATTCGTTCCGCAACCTTGCAACCAAAATTTCAATTTACTCTTATCTCAAAGCAAATTTCCCCAGGTTGTTATCCTGTAGATATTTTCTAACAGAAGGGCCAAAAACTAGGTTTGCCCACTCCACAAAGAACTGCCTGGTGACCCGTGCCTTCTGGTTTGCCCTCCACGAAACTTGCAGTTTTTCTTTTGAAATCTTATGTTGTTCGTATGTCAAATTTGTTCGTATTTCAAAGCAAAAATGGCTAGTATCTCAAAAAACTCAGGGCACTCGTATGGCAAGGCACCACTGTACTTGCATAAAACCTACTTCACAGTTATTAAATGATTATTTATGTATATAAAAAAAAAAAAAATTACTTTAAAAAAACTTCAGAAATGTTAGGGCACAGTGTTTCTCAAAACGAAATATTATTTTATTTATTTAAAAAAAAAAAATTGCACAAACGATTTCTTAAATTAACCTATTTATATAATGCTTTATTATAAGGAATATTGTTTTATTACATTGGATGATCTCACTGTGAATATTAAAATTAATTATAATTGCCTGTATGTATGTTTTTTTTATTAGTATTTGTTTTCTTTTTCAAAATGTTTGTCTTCTAATTTCATTGTAATTTATTTTGTAAATATTTGTACATGTTCATTTATTTGACACGCTCGCCGTGTTGTGGACAAGGCTTTCTTCAGCATCTCTCACCTTACGGGAAATTCATGGGGACTTTCATGGAGCCCTCAAAACAGTCTATGATGCGATCTTTCTCAGCACCGTGACATATGCGGCGCGGTGCTGGGTTGAGCGCACTAGGCTGCTCTTCATGAGACGCATTCTCTTGAGCGGTCAGTGAATCCCACTTCTCTTACTTACTAAAGCCTACCTCTGCCACCGAGTCATTAATTATGCGTAGCAAGTGTAGGTAGGTGTAGCCTTTCTGTCATTGCTTAGACGTGGCTTCTCTGCGGAGGTCGGGGGCACTTGTCTCAATCCTCTGCAGGGCAAGATCATGAAAAAACCGGAAAAGAAGTAAGACTAGAGGCGCTCGCAGCATGGCAGAGCAGATGGTCGACCTCGCTCAAGGGTAAACACACATATTCCTTCTTTCCTTCCGTCCTTGACAGAATGGAGATGCTGTAGCTTATTTTAAACCATTGGACTAGTCAATTTATGACTGGTCACGGCAATTTTAAGGCTAGGCTCGTTGATAGTCCAGACTGCCCATGCGGTAGTCCCTTGCAGTACGCTGAACACATGTGGTATTGCCCAATATTAGATTTCAGTAGGGAAAGGCTCTTTAGCGTAATCCAACAGAAGCCTGGATCAGTTGGATATGTCGACCTCATCGCTACGGAGTCCAACTACCATTTATTTGACAGTGGTGGTAATTGCTAATAAATTGCACTGTTATAAAATCCTGTCAGTCTATTTAAAAAAAAAATGCTGAATGTAAATTATCATGTAAGCATCAAAATTTTTATTTCTTGAATTTCTCATATATTGATATATGATATTTGAGTCATATTAACTAAAACTTAGAATGGCAAGCTACATTAAAACATAATAAAAGGCAGATTAAATAGTTTCTTTGGATTTTGGTATTTCCCTTGTGTGCTTACATTATTTATTAATTTTTCATGAGGGTAATCAATACTCTGTTAACTACTTACACCCGACATACGATGCTATCCTAACGGGTCATTTTCTATTTATTTGCATAAATATGTTTTTAAAAATACGTTCTAGGTTATAACATTATGTGATAAACGATTTTTAAAATAGGTAATTAAATTAAAATTGATAATAATATAAATAAAGTAACAATAATATAAATACGTTAATTCTCTCCGTTCGATCGAGCCGGAGAATAGTCATGGTGGATTGCGCTGTGCATAGAACAGAACTGAGGTGCATAGTTCGTGGTTCGAATCCCAGTGTCTGCTGTTTCTTTTTCACCACAAATTGATGATGAGAGAAATTTGATGTAGATTAGACTAAATAGAAAAAAGATCCTTTTTTTAAAGGGTTTTCGGCATCAGCTTAATAGAGCTGTATCAAGCTTGAAGAGTATAGTATCGAACTCTTGTTTACACATTGCTTATTAAGCTTAGGAAAAATCTGAATCGCCGTATTGGAATCATTTTAAATTAGGATACGTAACTATTTATTGAGGATTAATACTTTTAATTTTACTTGCACGTGATTACTGTTAAACTATTAATTTTAACTTGTATATAATATTATGTAACAATGCGAAATTTTAAAGATTTTAATTAGTGACTTGCAGAAAATTTAAATGAGCTGTAAATATATATATAATAGTTAGCATTATAAACTCTGAAGGCAGATTAATTAAGTTTCTAGGCGCCATTACATTTATCAAATTAAGTTCCAGTTCCAACTGGATTTTTTTTTTTAAAAGGCCTGTATCTCTTTGTTCAGTAACTAATTCAAGTTTTTGGCAGCAAGTTAAATCAATTTGCAGTAAATAAATTTAATCGGTAGTAGATTAAATAAATTGACTGTATGTAAATAGTAATGTGGTCAGTTATAAAATTAAAATGGCAGTGATATATTCAATATTGATAAAAATTAATGTAAAATTAATGAATAATTTACTCTAAAATCTAACTTAAACTTTTATTAATTACCATTCATTAATTATTACCTGTAAATTTATTCTTTTTCTTCTGCCAAATAATCATTTATTACTTACCTTTGTAGGTATTTATTGTTGACCGTTTTCTAAATAATAACTGCCCATTAATTTAATGAAATACTTCCCCTTTAAAATGTATTATGAATATCATTGAATCACTGTACTCTGACTTGTAAATGTTTAAATGTGCTATTGTAGAACAGTAAAAGAGCAAAAGCAAAAGATAACTATATAATTCAAATTTAAACATTGAAATACTTCAAATTGGGTATTTTATATATATTGATAATATTGTAAAACATATTATAAATTGAAGTTACATTACGTATTACTGTATATTTTTTTTGTATTGAATTTAAATGTGAATTTTGAACACTAATATTTTATTTCAATTAGTATTGTAAACAAATCCCTTGCCAATATTTGAAGTCTTCTTTCTACATTGTAAAAAAATAAATATTTGTAAATTATTGTATCGGCTTTTACATAAATAATGCATCTGTCTTCCCAGTAGTTGAATAAAAAATCAAAGAATCAAACTTAAACATCCTCTGTAATCAAGCAGCTTCCAGGAGACGCAGTTCTGTGTTGTCGCCTGGGAGTCTCTGACCTTTCTGAACTGCTGCTTCTGACGCTCCCTTGCTGTTAAACTTCATCAAGAAAAAAATCGTTGGGACTACGCGCGCGGTTAACGAGGCTGACATGGAATAGGCTCCTACGTTCTTCAACTGTTTGTCAGACCCATAATCTAGTGTGTATATTTTTTCTTAAATACATCAAGAATGTAGTTGAGATATTTTATGTGCATTTTAGTGTGATATACTAAATTAATAGTTGACACAGGATAGCATAAACCTTAAAAACCGTTTTATTCCCATGCTTTCTGCATGATTATATAATACAGTATAAATAATGTATTCTATGAGGGCGATGGTGGTGTAATGGTCAGCATAGTTGCCTTCCAAGCAGTCGATCCGGATTCGTTTCCCGGCCATCGCACTCTCAATGAATATTCACGCTGCTGACAGAGGACAGTTTTTGTTGGTCATGTGCTTCGAATTGGAAGCAAACATGTCATAAAAATATATTTTTTATCCATGACTATGTATAATTTCAATATTAAAATACTTTTTTTATATCAATTGACTGGATTTTTTTACGAAAAATGTGTAGGATAGAAAAATATTTTTATATTCTGTAAAATTTGCTAAATCGCAGATTTTTAAATAGCAATCGCACACTGTTACTACTGTAAATATTATACGTACTAATTCAAATGCTACATTGATACTCTTCCAGTGGAAAATGGTTGAAAAACTGTTTATTATGTAAGTTACTTTTACCCTTTCGTTATGGCTCGGTGGAATACAAATTATACTGTCCATACATGTGGTGGCATTGACACATGTGGCTTACAGAAAAATCGCTTCTGTGACGAAACCTAGCGATATTTATTTACTTGCTTTACAGATTCCTGTAAAGAATACATGTAGATTGATAAAGGGAATGACTGCACTTCTTATTTCCTACCGTAGGTGTCACAATGAGTACTGAAAGTAGCAAAACGATATATCACGTCAACCGATGTCAACGGTCAGGGAATCTTTGACGGGATATGGCGACAACCAATGCGAAAGGGTTATTAAGACAACGGGAAATTAATGTTTACAAAAATCCCTTTGTGAGAAATCATATTTATTACAAAAGTAAAAATAAAGTAATTTTTTTATAACAGTAAAAAGGAAATAGTGATTTGATTGCCCTTTCAAAACAAGTATTACGAATGACATGTTTAATTTATGGCAATGATTTTTAGTTTTTAGTATTATCAATGTACAATAACCACTCACATATCATACAATTTTTTTAAATCTTCATTCCATATTCAAATAATTTATTAATATATTGTAACTCATAATGCTGATTGCTCACTTTCACTAAGAATGTCGAAAAAAAATTATATAGCCACTTCATATATTAACTTAACTGAGAAATTTGTTCTGCCATATACAATATATTAAAAATGAAATGGAAATAACCACTTAACATCCCCTTTACTTACGGAAGAAACGACTTTACGCATTCTTAATTCCATAATAGAGTTTAGTTCCCAAAGAATTTACGCTTCTTTCTCTTACACTGTTTATATATTCCATAATGATGTGTAAGACATGTAGGAATCCCTCTTGAATTTTTCAATTTTATTTATTTGTAATGTTATTGAATTGTTAACAACTTCATATTTATGTAATATATTGTGGAGGTAGTTAGTTGAAGGCATATTTCATTTTGAAACAATATTGTGAAACATTAATTTCTGAAATAAAAAAAATATAATCACAAAAAACAATGTTTTCATTTATTATTTCTTTCCTCTCCAAAAGTTTCCTTCCAGTCATACTTTATTTATATTTCATTAATATTTATTACAAAAAACTAAGTAAAAATTGAAAATTGAATGGTTTTGTTCTAAATATTAATAATGGATTTAAAAAACAGCATAATTTAACCCTTCAGATGCGGCATGCCTATATATCGGCATGACACTTTATATTGCTAGAGTGCGGAGTGCCGATATATATCCAAGACCATAAAAAATTGCTCTCGCTATGTAAGGATACGATGCTTGGTAAGCACATGGGGAATATGTGTCCCTGTCGCCTAATCACTTGATGTGGCATGCCTATATATCAGTATAACTCTTAATGTCGCTAGAGTGTGGCGCGCCGATATATAGGCTAGGCCATTATTTATATATAGAGTTTTATTTTTAAAATCTATAGTTTGTTTTAATAGTAGCTTCATTAATGAAAAAGGTTAACCTTTTAGATGCCATGGCCCTGAATAGATCTATGCAACGCCTCGTGGGTTATCGAAGATTTGAACCCCTAAATGGTGTCCAATTTTAACCTTTTTTTTCTTTGGCTAGATGTTAGATGTCGCTATAGACCCAAGCTATATCATTGACCGAAAATAAACAGTTTTAGAACACACCAGTGTGCTCATGATGGCAGGCTTCCCGCAGCGGATCCATATTTGGGCTCATGGCACCCATAAGGTTAAATATTTGAAAAAATGGATATACCTGAAGGTGTGTACATATGTATAAAATCATAAAAATAAAAAAATATAACAATTTTATTTTTCCATGGATTATCGACACTTCTTATGGAACAATGATAAAACAATAGCCACACCTAAAGGGTAAACAAACGTTTTTCAGAAGACAAAAAACTGATCCTAAAGAAATATAACCAAAACGCTTATTATAGGATGGATTATTGTGTGCACTGTAGACATTTTTTCGATTACTGACCACTTTAAATGATTTTAAAACTTTTAATCGACAGGCGCATACAACTGGGATGGGCAGCATTTGGAAAACTAAAGTACATTTTTAAAGCGAAAATTCCGCAATGCCTTAAAACTAAGGCGTTTAACCAATGCGTCCTCCCTGTATTAACTTATGGCGCAGAGACGTGGAATCTGACAGCAAGTCTTACCCATAAAATAAAAGTCACCCAGCGTGCTATGGAGAGATCCATGCTCGGAGTGTCGCTAAAAGATAGAATCCGAAACGAGGAAATACGCAGAAGAACTCAAGTAGTGGATGCTACCCAACGAATAGGCACACTCAAGTGGCAATGGGCAGGTCATATCTGTCGAAGAGACGACGGTCGATGGGGAAGAAAAGTATTGGAATGGCGCCCAAGAACTGGCAAACGAAGCATTGGCCGACCCCCTACAAGATGGACTGACGATATAAGAAGAATAGCGGGAGTGACCTGGATGCGGAAGGCGGAGGATCGAAGAGGATGGAGACTCATGCGGGAGGCCTACGTTCAACAGTGGACGGACACAGGCTGATGATGATGATGATGAATCTTTTTACTACGCAGCCATCTTTTACAAGTATATCTATTAATTATAAGACATTTCATTTTAACAAGGACATATTAAACTGTTTACATTTTTCTATATTTTGGCTCATGTGTGTTAAGAGGTTAAATATTTTTTCTCCAAACGGTTGTTCAGTTATTTTAATTGAAAATTAATTTATAATATGGCATAGATTCATAAATCAGTGTTTGTTATTTACTTCAGCAATCAGCTTATCTGTTAAGATGGTCAATAAGATAACTTGAAAAATAATTGCAATAAAATATAGACAAATGGGTTTTATAATTATAAAGTATAGTGTGACAACATTAATGAGGAAGATTGATAAATTAAGATTGTGAAGATTATAGATAAATTTTCAAATATAGTGGTACCTCGACATACGAGTTTAATTCGTTCCGCAACCTTGCTCGTATTTCAAATTACTCGTATCTCAAAGCAAATGTCCCCATTGAAATTAATTGAACTGCCATTAATCCATTCTAGCCCCAAAATGTCAGTTAACATTTTTATGTGTTTTGAGAATAAGAAAAATGTATTTATAAATGACAAATGTTGTACAAAAACATAATGAAAGAAAATGTAAAAAAATCAACTAGATTTATATTTAAGTGTTACTTTCGTTTAATTTTCGTCACTGCTTTTCTCTTCACTGGTCTTTGCCTTTTTCGCCACGCTTTTGTCACTTTCACCTGTAAGCCGTTTAAAAAGAGCATGGAAATGAGTTAGGTAAGTGTCATAAAATAATTGGAACTGTATGAGACGTGGCTAATGCCTCACGATATCGACTACCTAGACGGAATTGATGACGAGTTTGGCTTCACGGGAACATAAGCGGTGGACACATCAACTGGAGTGTGCCGCGACCGGCCGTACGGCGGCGTCGCGCTGCTCTGGAGAAAGGCGGCCCTGCTCGACGTTTCGGTAGTGATGTGTAGCAGTGCGGGTATAAATTTATATTTCTTTCTATTGTGTTTAATTTAAATTTTATTTTTTTCTGTACTTGCTTGGAATTATTGTATGTATAATTTTGATTATGGCACTAGTGACTGAATAAATATATTTTATTATTATTATTAAATAGCTCCGATCACGACCTTTTGCGACTTTTTCTGGGTGTTTCTTTTCCAAGAACTGTGAAACTCTCTCGCACATTCTCAAGATCTCCTTTATCTCACTTGTAGAAATAACCTCCTGCTCCTCTGACCGTGGCCGGAAGATTCACGTGGGAAAGGATGACGCGCTGTTCATGTGCAACCGGCCGACCCGCTAAGCCGATTACTCGTATCTCAAATGTTGCTTGTATTTCAAAGCAAAAGATCGCTTGCTCGACGGCTCGTATCTCAGAAAACTCGTATGTTGAGGCACTTGTATGTTGAGGCACTTGTATGTTGAGGCACTTGTATGTTGAGGCACTTGTATGTTTAAACACCAGTGTATAAGTATGAAAAAAAAAACGTATCAGTAAATAAGTTTTTTCAAAAATCTTAAATGGAAATAAATAAAATATACTGTAGTAAAATGTACAGTAAATTTCGTATCTATATCCTGGGGATTAACAATAATAATGTGTTTAATTGTTTCAGATTAAAATGAATACGTAGCATTCTTTATATTTTTCACAAACACGATACATCCTGTGCTGTTTTTATCTTGATCTCTGTTCAATAATGATTTAATACGTCCATTATCAACACAGGTAAGCAGATAGTTGTAGCAGATACCCAATTGCCTTTATCACCTCTCTGACACTATTACAATGAAGTCTAATAATGTATTGTTAAATAATACAATACCACACATGAGTATCCACTCATAAACTTGTGCAGTACATATAATAATCTCCAGATAAGAGAATCAGTTGATAAAATATACCTGCTGAATACTTTGCAGTAGACTTCTTATTATAGAAATGAGATGGCTGTAGCTATTGTTTTGCTCAGCCATGACGTTTTAAATACTTAATAAAAATTCCAAGATTGTGCAATAATACTTGTGATAATATATTATTATTTGACTTGTACGTTTTAGATATATATTTTCTAATTAATATGTGATGTGCAGTGTCTATTTACATTACTAGTTCAATCATTATTATTTCTTCTTTAGCCTTGTCGTTCATATTAATGTGGTTAAGCCTTGCTTTAAGAAAATGCACCAAACAATTATGTTTTAAATAACTTCTTAGGTTTTCACGGCCAGATTTGGTATTGTGGCTTTTAAGTTTAGCTGTGTATGAAAAATTACTCTCTTCCAATATTTCGAACGTCATTGCTGGGGTATTCTTCAGGGTTGATGACTTTGTGATGAGTTGGTGTCTGGAGGTAGCTTAGCCGTCACCCTAAAATACCTCCACATCCGTGCTGTTTTGAGAATCAAACCGTCATCCCTGTTGATGTTGATGTCTTTTGATTTTAATGGCTTCCCTTACTAGGCCCTTACTTCATGCCACTACATTAACTTATTGATTGAGAAAATATAATTCTTTTTAAATTAAATTTCATCCTCTTTTCGCAGATATTTGAGTACAGCCATTAAGATATTTTTCCGTTTTGAAAATATAAATGTTTTTCAATTAAGATTGTTTCACAGGGTGTATAAACATTAGTTTAAAATAATGTGAATTTTAATTTCAGCTTTAACTAATTAAATTGTACTATTTGTGAACTGTGCATTGAAAGTGATAAATAAAAAATACATTTAATCAATTAAAAACTAAAAAAAGAAACTGAATAATGCATTAGTGTTCACGTTTGTTATTTTAAAATGCATTAATAAATTCATATTAAAAATCAGGTTTAGAGCTTTTAGTTGTAAACCTGTGAACTTAATTCAAAATGGCCAAGTTTATAAAGGGATTGTTTTCAATCTCTTCGTCGAGTTCTTCGTCAGAATCCAAGAAAAAGGTTTCTAAAAGCAAGTCTGACCTGACGGTGGAAGAGGAGCCAAAGGAAGTTGCAGCTCCTTATGACACTAAGAGAAAATTGTCCATTTCGAGGTCTGGAAGGATGAAACAGAACTTAAAAGTACGAGGCACCCTTGCAAATGACCTCTATGGAGAAAAGGTAAGATAATTGTTTTTTTTTAGTTGAAAATTGTAGCCACTTTCTCAGAGTTACCCAAACTATGTTAATTAATAAGCTTGAGTACGCGTTCCATGAAATCCTAGATTGGTAGAAATATAAGAGTAACTGTTTTTTTTTATCTGAAAAGCACTTTTATACAGCATGTTGCAAAAATATCTTTGTGAATGATTTGCTTGAGTGTTTTAACGGTTGAAATTCTGCTTCAGGAAGTGATTTTTTCAAGAATAAATACAAATAAACAGCTTTTACATACCATGCTTTCGTTATGTTTAAGGTGCATTAATTACATAATGTTTTCAGTAAAATTTTAAGATGAAAATCTGACTTGTGATATAAATAATAGTGTCGGAAACATCAGAGTCAGATCTTATCTGCCCAGAAGTTGGCGACGTCGATGGCATTACTCTCGGCCATCATCAGGTCCTCCTGGGTGCAGCTACTCGGACACAGCACACTACAGAAAGTGGGACATGGTCTGCTCCACGCCGCAGTCACATTCAGTCGGTACGCTGTACAATTGCCAGGCTTTCATTTGTGTCCTCATCTTGCATACTCCGATCCGAAGTCTGTTAAGGGACCTCCATATATTGCACCCCTAGTCGTGTCCAGCAGCTAGGTCCTCTTTCGGAGCAATCCAAGTATTCTCCTCAGTTGCGCTTCACCACATGTTCAACCGCAGGATGGCCTCAGGTATCACCAGTTTCGAAGTCGACTGTAGGAAGCTTCTTTTTGATTTGAGCAGTGTGGTCATCTTTTAATATCCAAACTTAGGGTGGAGTGTGTCGTGGGTTGCTTTGGAGAGCTTCTTCTTGGTGGTGACTTCTCGCCGTGTGTTTGATGCGATGCCTGAAAGATTTATTTATTTATTTATATACAGAATCGAAATTCCAATTTTTTGATGATATAGCTGACTTGTGATGAGACAAACACAATAAAAAAGCAATCCGAAAACTGCTGATAAAAAACAAAAGTCGATTTTAGAAACAATGGAGAAAAATAAATTTAAAAAATCAATTTTTTAGTTAAAATATTTTAAGACATGGCTGATTTTATCTGATATGTCGTTTTAAAATATGGAATTAAATATTTTCTATTTCTAAGTCATTAAGTTTTGGCTCCAAGTTCATAAATAATTAGATTATCTTATCCAAAGTGGCATCGCAATAAAAATCATTGATATGAATAGAAAAAAGATAAGTGTTTGATACTGTCCTCCAGTTTTGAGCAAATAGAGATAACAATATTATCACCTCAAAAATATGTAATAAAGTTTCATCGTGATGATCAGACGACATTGAAAATTTTACAAAACTTATTTATTACAAAATCACATAATATTATTTTCAAGCAGCTGTCACAAACGTATTTTAAATGAAAGAACAAAACATTGTGTGGAATGTTTATACAATTCGACAAAGAATTAAAAGTTTAAAATTCAAATATTATCTAAATATCTAAATACCTATACTTTGTTCATTTTGTCGTTTTTTTTCAAAAATAAAAAAAAACCGAATTTGAATTTGAATTTGAAGTGAATCGTATATAAGCATCTTTTTTTCATAAATAATCTAATCTGAAGTGAATGCATTATTATACTTCGGATATTTTGGCTTCATACATATAAAATTTTTATTGCCCTGTGTTAAATGGATGGGGGATTTTTTTTTTATTCAATTATATCTATCTTTCTTCTTTGTCTTTTAAAATAATCGTATTTTAGTATCAATTTTTCCTCAAGGCGCCACCGCGTGTCATATCAGTACAAATGACCAACTTTTGGAAGAGTTATGTTTCGGTCAATATGTTTTATTTTTTTTGTAATTATTGTATTACATATATCTCATTTCAAATATAGTTGTCATAGCAATAAGCAAAACTACAAAACTTAAAAATACTTTTTATATCAATGAGATAGATATATAGTTATTATTATGTTTATATAACTCAATCTCTCTTTAAAAGTTAAGCAAACCAGCAATTACTATTGCTGGTTTACCTCTATAAAAACACTAAATCATATTAGCCAATTTTAAATGAATTAATTAATGTATTTTATATTAAAGCAATGTTTAAATTACAATTAGGTATTCAATAGAAAATCACAGATTTGTACTTGTTTTTGCGTAAAACACTTATAAAGAAATAATGAAATTCGATATTTATTAATAATTATGAACAACACATGGTAATGGTTACTTACAAAATGAAATTCAAAACTGTAGGAGAGTACCAAACACTTATCTTTTTTTCTATTCATATCAATGGTTTTTATTGCGATGCCACTTTGGATGAGATAATCTAATTATTGATGAAGTTGGAGCCAAAAGTTAATGCTTTAGAAATAGCAAAATTTTAAGTCCTTATTTTTAAACAACATATCGATGACTTCAGAAATTTCTATCACCATCTGTCGGCATTCTCCTGTATGTGTTTACATAATATATATGTAAAAATCGTAACGTTTTTTTTGAGATGTTACAATTTTGTCGAAAAAGCATTATCAGGTATCAATTTATATTAAAAACCCTCTTTCATTTACAACATTGAAATTGTGAAATATGACTCGAGAATTATTAATCGAAAAAATACAAAACATATTGTAAGTATGTATATTTATTCCTTGTTTCAGTACCAGACTCGTGTAGAAAAGACAAACATTGAATACCACGTCCACGGGAAGAGATATCTCGCCGAAGGTTCTACGGCCCAGTGGACCATCCAGACATCATCCGAGCAAAACCTCAACCAGTACTCAAGCAATGGATTCAGTGAAACTCATAAAAGTGTTGCCACAAACATTAAAGAGAACAAAAGGAAAAACCAGAGTGTAGATAATATAGACAAACTAGAGGATATGGATTTCGAAATAGAAAAGGCATTCAAACTTGTAGAAACATCATTTTAATTTATTGTTTTTAAGAAATGTATTTATATTAAAAGTATTTGTATGAATGTTGATTGATTTATTAAAGTCATTAGATACAACTCAGAATCCGTGTTCACTGTGATATCAGCTTGATATAGCCCTTACAGACTAGTGCCGAAAACCTCGACACACAATCTTTCGTCTCTTATTTCGCTTGTCGTACATGTATGTGTCGCCATATTGGCATTTTGACAAGTCAAGTCACGGGTGTTACATTAGTTATGTACATGGCTGCTTGTTATTGGTGCGCCATTAATTCTGTAGATCGCCACTTGCGGCGCTATCCTTTCGCCCACTAAGAGCGCCTAGTGGCCAGTAGTTGTCCCCCGACCGTGATGAGTGTCGTATTGTGGCCGGCCCGGCGCCTGAAGCATGTTATTCCACCCAGGCCGGAAGTTGGTCAAGTTTAATTAAATATATGTACTTCTGAAAAAGTCTGTGTGTTGTTCATTTGCTCCTGAATCCGTCTCCTAACGATCCGATAATTATCCCGGCGACGTGAAATCGTTCTTCTTTCAAGAGAGGAGGACGTTAACTGCTATAAGCTGAACCTCTCGCCATAATTATGGACAACACTTTTTATCTGTACACCCTTTTTTTTCATAATTTACATATCACTATTATAATTATTTATAGTTTCTTAAAACCTGATAATATTCACTTATAATTTATAATAATTATAATATTTAATTTTAGTAGGTATATACAAAAACAGTCGAAAATACGATTATAAATACCCCAACACTGGTTTTCGCAGCAGAATGAGTTGGCCTTCGACATGCATCAGATATGATATTGAAATTTTTACAAATTACTGTGTTTTAGATAATTTGTAACAATATGTATATATATTTTATTATTGTGTTTTTATTGTGATATATTTACCTAAATAACTTGTTATTTATAAGAAGATAGGCTTTTGTAAATGTTGATAAAATAAATATAGGTTGTGAACGTTTTTAGAACGTTAAATTGGACGATTTTCAGCACAGGGCATTAAATGTGTCATGGGGATCTTCCTAAATTGAATGAACTTATATGCAGTCCACGAATCAAAAGGGTTAGCAAGACAAAATGGTTTTAACCAAAAATATTATATAATTTGATTTGATTATTATTTTAATTAATTGATATTTTAAAGCCATATTTATTTTATGTATAAATTAAGGTAATTTCACAATACACGCTGTGGTCTCTAGTTAAGAAAATCTCGTTTTAAACTTTTTTTAAATGAGATTAAAAAAAGTCGTTCCGTGAAGACAAATCCATTCATAGTAAATTCCTGTAATAATAAAGGATGATGCGTGAATCTCGGGCTGTAGTCTATGACGTTGGCGGATCAACATTCCACATGCAGCGCTTAGTCATATGCACCATGGTAAGCGCCAAAGAATTCCACAGATGAAACTTCAGAATTACTATTACCAGCTGTCGGTATTCTTCTAATTTTTTTCTTGTTTTCTTATTTTAATATGGTATTATCTGATGAAAACATTACCAAGCCATATATATTGATAAATTCATTATTATTTGCTTTTTGCTTATTTTTTTTTATAAATCTGACAATTATAAATTATTTTTAAGTTCACTAATGTAAAGCATTAATTTTATATTTCATAATAGGTTTTTTTTCACCATGTGGTAAGACATATTGTTAATTTGTAAATGATACACAGAAAGAGGTCTAATCTTAACATAAGATAAAGGTGATAGTTAACTTACTGTTTTGTTCTAATAATATGATTGCTTTTTAATAGTTTAATAGTTTTAATAGTAAATGTTTAGTAAAGTAAATGAACATCAAAATATCAATATTTATAAATAATCTGTTAATCAAAAGAGTGTAAATAAATTTCGACAATGAAATAGAAAAAATATTTTTATTTTATTTGTAATTGTGTTTTTCTTAAATTAGAATATAATTTTCGCTTATAAATGTAATGAGATCACGTTTTGACTTTCTTCTTCTTTGGTTTTGACGGGAGCGCCCCGGCCATTTTGAACACAGTGCTGGAACAAAATTATTTAATGAATGAAATATTCCATTATTTTTAAAAATATAAGCATTTACAAAATTAATTAATAATTTGAGAAAAATATGAAACTTACTGGCAAGTTGTGCAGATGGGGCTGAATTTGCAGAAAACTGAAAATAAATATCATTTTTTATAACATACCTACAATTATTTAAAAAAAAATGTAAGAAAAACAGAATTTTTTAAAAGCTTCATTATTAAGCTTTTAGCACGTTCATTGCCTTAAAAAAATTCGATTTCTTAAAAAAAAACATTTTTTTTTATGTGTCCAGTAGTAATAAGTGTCTTTATTACCAATTTAATTAATTTTTCATAGAGAAAAAAATTGTGGTATATATGGCTATTTATACCTATCACACGGATACATGTATACCTTATTTGAATAGCGAAAAAACACAAAAATAAAAACGTTTTTCAAAAACCACCACTAAATACGTTTAAAATGAATATTCTATTACAAAAAACCAGCGCAAGAATAACTCTAGCTATATATAGTGCCCGCAATAGACTAAGGTGCTTGTATATTGATGTGCGTGATCATGTATCCGTGTAGTAGACATGCGATGTGTTAAGTTTTAAATATTAATCTACATTAATCTCCAAAATAAATGTTCCAAAGGGACATACAAACATAACCTCTACAGCTCTATCTTATTCCTATGAGTGATATTTTACAGTTTTACAACATCGTTCCATGTTAAGACAACACTGCGCTTGAAATAAGATAAGAAGAACTATAGACATTTTATTTGTAAAGATATGTTTTTCGTTACTCTTTCGTTACGGCTCAGAGGAATACAAATTATACTGTCAATTATAAAACTATTATTTGAAGCATAAATGTACTTATCTGGTTTATTTTCATATATCACATTGGTTCTTGTATCCTTTAGCTATCATATGATGCATAAAAAATTATTCTAAGAAAGTAGCAAAACGATATATCACGGCTACCGATGTCAACGGTAGGGGAATCTTAGACGGCATATATCGGCTACCGATGCCAACAGGTTAAAAGTGGGTTTATTTGCATGATTTTTTATGTGAGTAACTTTTAAGTTATTGAGTTGATGTAACTGTGATTATGTAAAATTTATATTTATATAATTACAGTATTTTTTAACACAGTAAAGAAATTAGATACAGAATCTATTTAAGCAATGGGAGAAACAATAATTATAAAGATGCAATAGAACACTAATATTGAAGTATTATCTGTTTTGATGCTGACCACTTAGACAGACTGAGCAGACAAATCCTATGGTGATGAGTTCCCGGTGACAGAAACAAGCGGCTCGATAGTCCACCCGCCCAGCAGGCGGCAGCACCAGTTTTTTTCTGACTGGACCTTCGGGAAGGAATACCCACTGGAAAGGAAAAACAGGAAAATGATGCAAGAGTAATATTTTCATATATAGAAAAATTGCTTCATCTTGATACTAAAGGATACTCTACACTAAAAGACAGCGGCTTCCAAGTCTACAAACAGGTTTTGACCTTGTGATGTCTAAGTCAAGCCTATTAGTGACTCGTACTTGATAGTCTGCTAGGGAAAAGAACATAAGCTATAGCCTCTTTTTCTTCTAGATACCGACTTTCGTCATCTGTTTTAGAAATGAATTAAATATTGTTATTTGTAATGTTTCTAAAAGAAAAAATAAATTGAAATTGAAATTGGAAGATCATCGACAACTTAATATATATTAAAGATACTAATTAGAGTTTTGTTACGCAGTGCTAATATAAAACGAAGTGTGTACCCTGGCAGCCTACAAAACTTTAAGGTGGAAATTTGTGGCGACATGTTTCAGATGGAAGAAAATTCAATACCTTTTATTATCTATATTCACATTATCATCCTTAAATGTGCAACCTATTTAGTATGGCTGTGTTGGGTCAAGGTTTCTTTCATTTTGTCTATGGAAGATCACCGGCTTGATGCGCAGTTCCTCTGATGTCTCTAGAAAGTGTGTTGTTGTTTCCGTAGTCTATGGAGGTCCCTTAACACCCTTAACAGACTTCGGACCGGAGTATGCAAGACGAGGACACAAATGAAAGCCTGGCAGTTTTGCAGCAGGCCGACTGAATGTGACTGCGGCGTGGAGCTGACCCTGTCACACCTTCTGGAGTGTGCGCTGTGTCCGAGTAGCTGCACCCAGGAAGACTTGATGATGACCGAGAGTAACGCCATCGACGTCGCTCACTTCTGGACAGACAGGATCTGACCCTGATGTTTCCGATACAATTATATTTACTAGAAAGTAAAGCATTTCTAAAAAGTCAGCAAATACTTATTAATTGCTTTTAATGTAAACACATACAGGAGAATACCGACAGATGGTGATAGTGATGCTGAAATATCATCTGTGGAATTCTATGACGCACACCACGGTACACATGGTTAAGCTCTGCATGTGGAGTGTTGATCCGCCAATGTCATAGACTACAGCTCGAGATTCACGCATCATCCTTATTATTAAATAAATTTACTATGAATGGGTTGTCTTCACGGGATGACTTTCGTCTACCACCAGTTTTGATTAATAGGCTATGACTGGCATTTTACAGGTGATGGATCTAATTCACACCAACCGAGGTAGTTTAGAGCTCAGAAATCGATTAAAAATCCTTTTTTTTTTAATGTCCGTCGGGGATGGAACTCACGACCTTAGCCTTGCAAAGCAAATGCTTTGACCATTGAGCTACACCCGCCGCTTTATAAGAAGGACACAGCATATAAGCTTTACATATAACTCGCATATCTACAGAATGGAATCTCGATCCGACACAAAGCTATCATCTAAGATCATTTATATATATCTAAAGATAAGCAATAATATTACAATCAGATACTGCAGCAGTCCTTCCAAGGCAGGGATCTTGAGGTAGAGTCCTCCAGTGATGTCGCAGCCTTGCTGGAGGAGGCTGAGGTGCTTGTCAAGGGAGCAGACATCAATCAGGACTTGCTGCTTCTGGAATTCAAAATAGTTAAATTTTTCAATGAAGGCAACCATACATGTTTCAAACACAAACCAGCAATTTTAGATTTAATTGAAGCCACACAGCACATATGATTTTTAAAGTCAGTTTGTACAGCATCAAAATCACTATGTACCAAATTAAGCGTTAGAAAATTGGAGAGGTTCTATGTAGGAAAATTGGAGAGTATGTGGAACATCCTTGCGGAGCATTGGTTATTACCATTGCTGTAGATACTTCAAGAAATATTATAAAATAACATTTTTGGACGAAACAGCATATATTAAGCAGATAAAATATGAAAAATAAATAACGGTTTATAGTTATTCACACTATTGACACAAATTATAAAATTACTTGACTTTTAACATTTAAACGCCTAGTGGTCCCATACGGGACCGCAAATTTGCATCGTTCATTGCCCTAGCAGGCCAACGTTTGTAATGTTTCATCGCACAATAGATTCTTCCCTGAACTTACTTTAATACTATTATTACAAATTAATGTAATCCGATTGTGAAATGAACCATAAGCACTCCTGTATGGGACCGTAGGCCATTGAACGACGCAAATCTGCGCTCCCGTAAGGAAACTGCTGGGCGTTTAAAGGTTAAAGAGATACAGAGTAATGCAAGTGTAACCGTCTCCTTCAATAAGTGATCTAAAGGTTATAATATATTTCTAACCTGTGCTGTAAAGAAGACATTCATGTAGTTGATGTACTGAGCTGCCGTGTCACTGCTGCCTGTGATCACCAGGATCCGGCTGTTCATCTTCTGACCCGCACCAGCTTCACGTTTCATCTGAAATATCAAATATTCATTGTCAATCACAAACTTAAAATTCATTTCACAACTTATGTAATATTTTTTTTATGAACCTTTTCAGGATTTTTGTATGCACGTTATAATCGGCATGCCAAGTTCTCATTAAAATGAATGTTATGTGAATATTGATTACAGTTTAAACCTTTGATTAGTGAGTTAATTTTGTTGCATACATAACGTGAGAGTGAGTTGAAATGCCTCTTCCTCTTCCGAATCTTATCCGAAGAATCATTCATATGAAACACCAAATCATCGAGATCTTCTATAACCTCTTCATCCTCACTTTCCACAAATATATTATTTATTTCTTCTTCACTTCTTAGTCTGTGCGACATTTTAAAGGGTTTGTTCACAATAAACTATAACAATCGAAATAAGTTCACAATTATGTATATTTTAGTGACCAATAAAATCAATCGATTTGAATAGCGCGATCTAATTCCAAAGAGAGCGCGGGCAGACTGACAATACATACAAATTGTTTGGTGAGGATTACAACAATAAAGATCTACATATGTATTGAAGTCAAAACACCGTTTTTTAAATATTTTTTTTCGCAATGTTTACTTGTTTTTATTTATTTGAAAATATATGATAAAATTCTAATGATTTTCAGTTATCATTGATAAATCTATGTAGAATTTATAAAAAATACGTAATCAAATTTTATTTGAAATTGAAAGCATGGGATTTAAAATAATGCGCCAGGGTGTGTGAACGCATCGGCACGTTCATACCGCTCAAAGGGCTAATGTTGTGCACTACAAGGATCCATGATCGCGCACATCAATGTATAAAAGCGTCAGTTTATTGCGGGCAGTGTTGGCGAGAGTTGTTTTTGCATTTATTTCCTGTAAATGAATATTTATTATAAGTGTATATAGTGGCAGTTTTTGAAAAATATATTAATTTTTGTGTTTTTCGCTATTCAATTAAGGCAATAATTTCTTCCATCAATATTGAAGCTGGTCCATCAAAACGAAAGTCTGAACGCAAAAATGAAACAAATACCAAGAAAAAGAGAGAAAACCTAGTGTATTAAGGATTTACCCACTGATTCCGATGTGTTGGCTGAGATTTTAGAAATAAATACCGACAATGATTTTAGTGGATCTGACAGCAACAAAAATTGTTGTAATAATTTCATTTAAACTACTTATGCGTTTATATTCTATTTAAACCTATTCAATATAAAATATATATGGAATAATGATATTTATAGTAAACACGGATCCTTGTAGTCGGCATTTACAATGGATATTTTGCTGACGGTGCCGGATACAGGGATCCGTGTTAAAGGTATAAATGGGCAAATATACCACAAAAAAAATAAAAATACAATGAAATAATTAAACTGGTAATAAAGACACTTGTTATTACTGGAACAAGAAAAAAGAAACTCGTATTTTGTAAGAAAATCGCATTTTTTAAGGCAGTGAACGTGTTAATACTTCACATACAACCCTTCACCATCATCAAATTCCAAAAAAGTCATAGCATTGTATTTGGAGTGTTAGTACCACTACCCTCAATCTTGAGCCACCCGACAAGTATGTGAATAAAATAATACCCTTGTGATGTAGCAAAGTCCCATGGCTATGGTGCCTGCCAGCAAGGATTCACCTGGAGTAGTCTCTTTTCCATCATCAGCGGATCTCACCAGTTCTCCTAACCTGGTAAGAACATTATAATTGATATAGTGTTGCTAGGCCTTTTCCTGAGATGTTCACAAAGGTTATTTTTCTAAAATTATTACATATCACATGATCTCTACTCTTAACAACAACCTCTCTTTTAACCCAGTCTTCATGACAATGTAGAATTGATATATTTTTAATTTAATATAAATAAAAGACAAACATACAGCAAACTATTATCATTTAAAATATATTGGAGATTACACAACACAGTTATAAGAGAATTTTACAATTTCAATAAGGTAATTACTTAATTTTTTATGAGTACAAATGATTCACGAAACAAAAACAATAGAAAATGTTTACAAATAAATAAATTGTTTTACAAATTATAACTTCTTTTGTTTTCAATAAATGATACAATATTAGAAATGAAATGTAAACATTCAAATTTATTATAATTTAAGAATGAATATTTTTTAGAGTGTGCTGTTTATTATCAAAAAAAATATATAATATTTACGGCTAACCTTCTCTTGATGGTCTTGTCAACAAGTGTGAATAACTCATACTGTCCATCAATTTGACGCACGTCTAATGATTTCCCAGGAGATGGATACAGAAATTCACTGCAAAAAATAATATGAATATTCAAATAATTCAACACATTACATTACTGTATTGCACATAATAAAATCAAAACTTTGTTAGAAATGTTTAGTAGTATTCTGGAGTAGCTTTCCATAATAGCATGTTTAACCAAATCGCCTCGGATATTGATATATTTCACGTAAAGGAGGCTCAATTCAGGCATGAACTCCACGAGTTTCTTTGGAGAAATGATTTGTTGGAGCCGTCTGTTTGATGAGCATTGGGATCTTCTGTTGCTTGTCTTTATTGCTTTGTTCTTAGTACTTCAGTAACAAATTGAATTTTTGAAATTTGTAATGTTACTTTAAAAAAATACATTGAAAAAAAAAGAAATTGAAAACTATATTTAAGTATTTCGATTTTTTCGATCGATATTTCTTGGAGGAAATTCCATAATATCAGATATAAAATAAAAGATTTTTTAGAATTTATTCTACATGTTTTTTTTTTTGACGACATGTTTTTTGACACTTTAAAATGGCCATCCGACCTGGCTGAAACATGTCGTCAAAAAAAATTTATATATGTGGAATAAATTCTAAAAAATCTTTTATTTATATCTGATACATTTAAGTATTAAAAATGGCGTTTATCACAATTTTTATTTCAACTTCGATAGTAAAAAAATACCTACTGATTATTGACTATAGATTATAGCTATTTCTTTTTTCAAAACGAGTTGTTTGAGTTGAGTAGGGTTGGGATAGATTAAAATAAGCCAGTATGTGATTGGAATATAACATTCCATCTATATATTTTTCATATCATTCAGATAATTCGAGTATATTGTATGTATAGTTCTCGACAACCTTCCAAATCAACGCGAGCCTTTGTTTCTTCAAGAAAAAGCAGCTATGGTTTATTCTTTTTTACGGCATTTTTAGAACGAGTCGCAGCCAGGTCCGCCTTCTTATGGTATGACCAAAGTATTTTTACTTGTGAAAATAGTATTTTTTGCGATGCAAATACATAGAAATCTACATATAGTAGGTATGTCAACTCTCAATATTCCCCATATAATAAATGGGGAATATTGAGAGTTGACACTTACCCTGAAGTTTTTAACTGAATGGTTTTACTTTGTAGTTGATGCAAGCCTAACCTATAAGTATTTGCGTATTTACAACACAACATTGCTCCACAAACCTTTTATGATGATGACATCCTAACACGGCTAGTTTATTTTGTGCCTTTTGCATCAAATGAGAGTTTGCAAACGCAATAACGGAATCTAAGCAGTGAATTAAGAGTCTCGGGTTCTCTTGTATGAAACGCTGGTAAGGATTCGTGTCGACAACGAGAACTAAGAGACTTATATCACCATTGGCTGTAACAAAAAGTAAATTCATTAAATTTGGTTGTTTCAAAGGTGTTATCATTTATATTAATGATTAATTATTTAAAATAAAAACTAACAATCATTTTTTTCGGAAGCCATTGTGACAGTTGTGTAGTAAACTTTGACAGCCGAAGTAATGTTGCTATTAACCCAATGTGACTATATGATTAAATTATTTACCTTGTAGTAAAAGTAGGTACCTACCAATAGGAAAATACTCGTATAATAAAATTAAAAAAACAATGTGAATTTTAATTCTTTTTTAATGTTTATAACGATAAAATTTTAAAAGGTTTAATAATAAGATGAAACCAAAAATAACAATAGACAATATATTTTAATTGTATTAAATTTGTTTTGTTAAATATTTAAGTTGGTAACAGCAATTTTTACAAAAAAAAAAAATATTTATGCATAAAATGTTTTAATTATTGCTAGAAACAAAAAAAAAATCATTTAAAAAAAATGGTGTATCTTATAATAATCGTACAATTATATTTATTTTATATATTTATAAATATTACTAAGATTATAATTTAATAGATCGAATTGCAAAATATAAGGACTTAACAATCTATTCTCAACGCACCCTATAATTACTTTGTTTTAATCATAAATATTTCAAGCTTAATTATTCTTTTTATTTATAAATATCAATTATACAATTATTTAAAAATCAAATTAGTGTTCTAAAAACAGTTAGCTAAAAAAATATATTATCGTGAACATTTTTGGTCATCCATCAAAAATTATCATAAATTTTTTGTAAGCAACAAAAAAACACTTTGACGTTTTGAAAATTTGTCCGTGTGTGTAGTGAACTGGCAATGCGCGCCATATTTGTGAACTAACCAAACTAAAAGCAAAATGGCAGATATCAGTAAGGACGAACTTCGCAAGGAAATCAACGGTAATTATAACAATTCGTCGCGAATTATCATCTTCAATCACAAAAATCAGCATCCAAATAATAAATCCCACATCTTTTTCATACACGAGACATACTCCTTCCATGTGAAAATAGTCCTTTTTACTCTTGATCTCCCGGCACTCTCATACTACCTGCAAACAATGGCCATTGCATGCTAAGTGTTTCCTTACGAGAAGAACGCGTTACAACATTCGCGGATAACTCTGTATTTACTAATTGATTTTCAATAAGCAATTAGGCAATATTGATATAAAAAATGATGCGCACATTTCTGGATACTTAACATCTCTTAAAAACGTTTCGTTCGTTGTATTCACTCGTAATCGTATATTTTTTCGTGGGGGTTTCTTTGACGTTTGGTCGCTTTGTTTGCTGTTGCCGAATATTTGTTTTATCGAAGTGTTGTTTGGGTGTCGACATGCGGGCGGTCAACTCGTATTATATCATTGACGGACATTTGCTGTATTTTCGGTTACTTTTTAGTCATCAAACGGGTTATTTTTGATAGTTTTCTCATCTTTAAAAAATGTCAATCGATACTTATGGCGGTAAATTCGAAACGTCGCATTACTTGTTATTAACGTAATATATCTTTCTAAGGACATAAACTTTTTATTTTTTAGAATAACATTGAAATTTATCTGTTAGTTATTACATTTTCATTGACCACAATTGGTTTTATTACTTGTTTTTTTAAAATCAAGTTAAATTACTTGCTAAAAAGTAACTTACTTTATTTATACTGTTTAATTTACTAAAAATATATTTACCATACATGATACAGATACTTTTTTTTCAACAAATTATTTTGGTTTTATAATGAAGAGGTTCCGATTTAATTTAATTTTCCCATTTCGTAAAATTATTAAAAAAATATTTATTTACGGGATATCATCAGTAATACCTTTTACCTTTTCACCTTTTTTGGGGCCTAAGGCCCTTTGGGCCGGTCACATTGTACCTGCGCTCCTTGGGAGCACTTATCAAGGCATTGTTTTCAGAGTACTTTCTCGTTATATAAGTAACGAGCTTTGGTCAGCAACACCAAACGTGGGTGTAAAAGTTCGTAGTTCAGACCTTAAAATTTGGACTTTTTGACATCTTCGCAGAAGGTCGCCGCGTATACAGAAAAGGCATGGTAGTTGGACTCCGCAGCGATGAGGTTGACATATCCAACCGGTCCAGGCTACTAATACCTACAGTTTTAATTATAATTTATCACATAATGAATCATCATCACCTATGCCCTTCCTATCTGAAATTTATGGTCGTCATAAAACTGGTGTCATAAAGTTCTGTTAGCCGCCATGGTCCTTGCCTCATCCCATGTTAGCTTAGCCTCCCGTAGCTTTCTTCTAGAACATTCAATATGCAGCAGTTCGGAACGACCATGTGCTTTAGTAAGAGGAGTAGACATGGTATGATGCTAATGCTATTTTTTCACACTTCTTCATTATCCAATTCCAAACTCTTCTTTAAGTGAAATAAATTAACCGGCGGGCTTAGCTCAACAGTCAAAGCGTTTGCTATGCAAGCCATAATCTTGGGTTAGATATCCCCAACGGAAATTAAAAAAAAAGGATTTTTATTCCATTTCTGAGCTCTAAAATACTACTCCCGGTTGGTGTGAATTTGAATCCTTACCAATAAAATGACAGTCATAGCCTATTAATTAAAATTGGTGGTAGACGAAAGTCGTCCCGTGAAGACCACCCATTCATAGTAAATTCCTGTAATAATAAGGATCAACACTCCACATGCAGCGCTTAGCCATATGCACCAAGGTAAGAGTCATAGAATTCCACAGATGAGAATTCAGAATTACTGTCACCATCTGCCGGTATTCTCGTGTATGTGTTTACATAAAATTAAACTAACCTTGTTATATTTTTTGTGACTTTAGTGCTGCTCAAAGATGCCGACCTGACGTCCATGACGGCCAAGAAGGTCCGCCAGCAGCTGGAAGAGAAGCTGGACTGCGATCTGTTGGAGCGACGCAAGGAGATCGATCAGCTCGTGATGGACTTCGTGGACGACAAGGACAGCGTGATCGAAGAGGAGGATTCCGAGGTATATAAGCATTTCCATTACTATTTATATAAGAGAACAGTCAAGCCTCGTAGAACATTTTCATAAGTTAGGATGATAAGGCCTATGCTCTCGAGACCTGTACCATGTCCTAAGAGGCTGCTCAACCCAACTAAATACACAAGGTAACATATCTATATTTTGTTGCACGTTTAATGTTGCTTGACTTCGGTGATCAAACGATTAATAAATGTAGCAATGGTAGCAAACATCGACCTGCTTAACCCATTAACGCGCAAACGGAAACTACGAGTTGCAAATATTTTTTAAGGTTATTTATTACAAGACATTGAGCATAGAAACGTATTTCAAAAGTTTTTTTTTTTGAAAATATGTAAAACTCCAAAAATACAGGGGTGTACTGGACTAGCTATATATAAGGTTCCGAATAAGGGTGATACTGTACAAAATAAGGTCACTCTTCCACACGTTGTTGTTGTGAAAGACTTGCAAGGACAGCCACCAGCGACCTAGGTTAACATCTCTTATCTCTGTCGGGGATCGAACCCACGACCTTTGGTTTGCAAAGCAAACGCTTTCACCATTGAGCTATACTCGCCGGCTTGTTATGTCATTTTATTGATTTTTTTTGCATGTTTTCAGGAGGAGAACGACAAAAAGAAACCCACCAAAAGACCAGCTCCAGCCAAGAAGTCCAAAGCAAAAAAAGCAAAGGTCGACAGTGCCTCCGAGAGCGCCTCCGAGGGATCAGAAGAATCGGAGGAGGAGAGCTACAAGGCCAAGAAGCCGATTCCCAAGAAGAAGGCTCCGCCCAAGAAGAGGGGAAAAGGCTCCGAATCAGACTCAGACAGTGATTGGGGCAAGCTAAAGAAAGCACCGGCGGTAAGAAGTTCAATTAAACTTTTCCACCCTCTCATAAAAAAAGTCAGTACTGATACGCGGTCATGATACGGCAATTTGACTGCCGATATTATGGTTCTCCTCTGTCACATGAATGCACTTATATAGTCTATATGTGATGATGTAGTTTATATATTAACACTATACAGCCCAGTTACACAACATGTGTGTAATCGCCGGACAATTTTTTTGTAAGCAATTCTTTAAAAAAACAGTCTGCCTCTGGCGTAAGTTTAATCGCGTAACGCCCGGACTAGATAGTGTTAATAAATTAACAATGGGTTAAGGTTTGTTGTAATGGGGATATAAGTATACATTAAAAACAATTTAGGATCTTGTTAATAAAATTGTTTACATGATCAATTAAAGGAGCAGTTACAGTAAAGATTGGTTATTAATTTAGTATTGAAGTTGTAGAATAATCAAGTCAAAGAAATTGTATAAAAAAATACTGATAATTAGAGACCTGCATTTTAAGCATTTTTCGGAATATAGATGCTAATAAATGCGAATTTCCTAAAATAAGTAAAAAGACGCTAAAATTCTGAACAGATGCTAATAAATGCGAATTTCAAAAAATATGCAAATATATGCTAAAATCGTCATTGTTTGCGAAATTTTATGTTTTTTAAATAAATTTTCATTATTATTAACTTTGTTGACTGATTATTATGAATAATTAACTTAATTAACTCGATTATCCCTGGGTGGGTTTTTCCTCAATTTTTCTGTAAATGAACTTTGTGGCTGTAACTTGAGTAATTCAATTTACATTTTTATAATTGCCCTATTCTAAGATTATTTTGTTTCATATGTTAAGTATGTATAGTTGTAAGAATTATCAATAAATAAATAATAAATAAATTTATTGGAATTATTAATTATTTGTATCTTATACAAAAAGATACTAAAAAGATATTAAATAAATACTAAAATCAGCTTTAAAAAAACTCCAAAGGAAGGCCTCCCAACTGGCAAGAACCTTGACTGGCGGACCTGGAAATCCCTGAACAGATTAAGAACCGGAGTTGGTAGAACAAAGGACAACCTCGAGCGGTGAGGAATGCACACAAATGACACTATTGTGCGACTGTGGAGACCTGCAGACCGCTTCACACCTAAGATGCTGCTCCATGTGCCCAACAAGCTGCACATCTCAGGACCTAATGTTGGGCAACACACGAGCTATCGATGTTGCCAGATATTGGGAAAAAAATAATTTGACGTCGCTGACACGAAGAAGAAGAAGAGCTTTAAATGCTCCAAAATGCCAAAATCCAAACTTTTAAGTGCTCCAAAACGCTAAAAATGTTAAAAATATGGGAGTCTACTGATAATCCTTAATATGATGTGGAATTAATACAATTATAACCACTTATATATTAAACGAATGTCATCTCTATAACTTCATCTAATTGTATGAATTTTACATAAACAAAAATACCTTATTTCTTATTGCATGTTTACAGGCTCGCGGCAAGAACAGCGGCTACACGCGCGCCTACAAGCTGTCTCCGCAGCTGGCGACCCTGATGGGGCAGGAGTCCATGGCCCGGCACGAGGTCGTGAAGAAGATGTGGGCGCTCATCAAGGAGCGCAACCTGTACGACCCCAAGAACAAGCAGTTCGCCATCTGCGACGATGACCTCTTCAAGGTCGTGGGGGTCAAGCGCTTCCGCACCTTCGGCATGATGAAATACCTCAAAACGCACTTCCACGAATAAGTGCAGACAAGACTCTTAACGCCTGTGATATCTTTTTAAAATGTAATTTTTATACATTCTTAACAAAATTGGAGCAGCAATACTCAACTCAAAAGCATGTTTTAACCCATTAACGCCCAAACGTAAACTACAAGTGAATTTTTTTTAAGGTTATTTATTTGAAGATATTGACCAACGAAACATATTTCAAAAGTTTTTTGTAATTGTAACACTATCCAGTCCGCGCGTTACGCGATTAAACTTACTCTGGAGGCCGACTGTTTTTTTAAAGAATTGCTAAATCTATCGTCATGTTTTCAAATAAAATTGAATATGATCCTCACTGAAAAGGTTTGAGATCTTTGAATTATGGTCAAAAGTAAAAACAACAAATGTTGTGTGATCGCTAACGTTTGAAAAAATCGTCACAAGCTGTGTATAGTCGGCCACTAAGCGTTGGCGGAACGATCACACACATGTTGTGTGACCCGCCTTTAACGTTCGGCCTGGTGATTACACACATATTGTGTAATAGATGGATAGTGTTAATATGCAAAACTTCGAAAATACAGGGGTGTACTCGGCTGTGTACAAGGGGCGGAATAAGAGTGATTCTGTCCAAAACATGGCTCTCCCACATATTGTTATCATGGAAGGCTCTCAAGGACAGCCACCAGCGACCTAGGTTAACATCAATATTACCGAAACTCTTATATCGTCGTTTTTGTTCTCTGAACTAAACACTTTTTTCTGTTATCGAGTCTGAAAAATCCTCGTTAAGGATTCTTTGTTATTTTAGTCATAATGACAACTTTGGGTCAATATATAAGTGAGTCACAGTTAGGACTTAGGTTATAGAGACAATTATCAACAATTCTGTCAGCCAGATGCCTATGATACACGCTTTTATACAGGGACTAAAATATAACTTAGCACGCTGTAGTTCAAAAATATTATCATTCTAAATAGTACATCACGTTTAAGTATGGTCTATGTTTATATATATAGTTTCTAAATATGCAATTACTTTCATAATCTTCACAAACAAAATACATCAAATAATTCATAGAACAGGTGTACAAACACATGTACGGCGGGCGGTAATGGGTTAAATTGAAATGTTTTTAACATTTTTAAATGAACTAAAATGTTGAATTTGCGGCTCAGTTTGGGTCAATGACAAAAATTACACTTAATATGACATTACTATGGCGAATAACATCAGAAACTGCAGTTATGATTTGATTTACTATCTTCAGAAATAAGGTAGTCGTCAATGTGCTTTCTCACAAACTCCAAAATGGACGTTGTCACATGTTTCCCCTTTACTAATATTAATAGACAATTTAAGAATCTGTAACAAAAAAATCGGCATTCACAAAAAAAAATGGTTACGTTGTGAAATACTTCATTACAGGGTAAAATGATGCTGATTTACTTAAATAAGAATATATTATATTTCAACATTGAAAAGTAATACATTTCTTAAAAGATGGATGAACAATTCAGTCAACTAGTAATAAAAGTAGTTTGGTATAATATTTATATAATTATGCTTCATGACTCAATTCATATAAAACAAATTCAATTTGATTTGATACACAAATCAAAATGTTTTATGTCTTGACATACTTCATATGTTGCTGTTCTAGATATGTTGTCAATGTTTGTATTTAATTACAATATTTGAATGGATTTGTGGTCTGGTCCTTCCTACACATGAGTCTGAACACTGACATGAGTGCTTTCTCACTGCTGTTGGTACAGATGAGTGTGGCCATAACCACACCAATAATAAACAAAATTGTATTAATTTTTTTCCCACAAGATGGAAATCAACGGTTATTAACAACTTCATCATCATCAGTCTGTATCCGTCTACTGTTGAACGTAAGCCTCCCGCATGAGTCTGCATCCTATGGTATATTTGATGGGTAGCCTCCACTACTTGGGTTCTTCTGCGGATATCCTAGTTTCGGATTATATCTTTTAGTGACACTCCAAGTATGGATCGTAAATGACTATACCTATTTGAAACAAGTAATACAACTAGGACGAAATAACTTTTGAAAAGAAATCGACAGGCGTATACAACTGGGATGGACAGCATTTGGAAAACTAAAGTTAAATTCCGCAATGTTTTAAAACTAAGGAAAATCACGAAAATGTATTCTTACATTGTATCCAAGAAGTTTATGAATTTCGTTATGATGATGGTGCGCACTGAATCGCAATAATATAAATAACTTCTCAAAAGAAATTGATAGGGGTATACAAGTCGGATGGGTAGCATTTGGAAAACTCAAGTACATTTTTAAAGCGAAAATTCCGCGATGTCTTAAAACTAAGGCATTTAACCAATGCATCCTCCCTGTATTAACCGCCCTAGTGTCGGGTTTATTTCCAAAAAGTTAAAATCATATTAACAATGTATGTAAATAACATATCGGACGTTATCGGCTCACAATAGCTTTGTTAACAACAGTTTTGGTGCATTAAAAATATCAGGGGTTGAATACCAGTGGAAATAATTAAAACAAATTTATTTTTTAAAAGTTTATTTTACATGCAATATTTTATGGTTACATCAAAATACATTTTGGGTATTGTAATTCTTAAAACAAGGAATGCATAGAACTACATTTCTCGTCATACTTTTTTCCCCTTTTCATCCGTTTTGAAACAGCAAGCGGCACATTGTCTTGTGGCACTTGTTTTATTTGCTGGTGGAATGACATCAGTGAAATGCCTTTCAGTGGCGCAATGAATTTGGAGTCGCAGAGGGTCTTTTTTGGACGCAAATTCTGGGGAATGGTATTTCTCCAAATATTGCGTCGATGAGACGACGGTCAATGGGAAAGAAAATTATTAGAGTGGCATCCAAGGACTGGCAAGCGATAGACTGAAAATGCAAGACGGACTGAAGACATAAGAAAAATAGCGGGAGTGACCTGGATGCGGAAGGCAGAAGATAGAAGAGGGTGGAGACTCGTGCGGGAGGCTCACGTTCAACAGTGGACGCATACAGGCTGATAAAGATTAAAAAAAAATATTTTGCTACATAATTATATTGATTCTTTGATGATTTTAAATATTTTCTTTCTACTCTTTGATCGCATCATCACAATGCAATGATCAGTCTAATATTTAGTAGGTCCATTGCAAAGTAATAGTTTTTAATTTTCTAAGTGTTGTACCACATAGTCATTAAATCTATAAAATAATCATTTAAATACTTCAAATACAAAATATATCTGTATGTGTAGTGTTGTTATATTAGTAAACTGAATTCGTGACTGCAGTAGAGATATTTTTTTATGTGACCATATGTTTTGATTGACTAGTCATAAATATGTGACTCTTTCATTGTTTTTTTTTTTACATATTATAGTATAGTAATTACGATGGGGACTAATGTAGTGTAAGAAGGAATGGAAGGAACAATATCAAGCAAATAAAGACTGAGGAGAATAACGATAAAAGGATCCGAATTATTTATATTTTATGAAAGAATACTGTCAATTTCAGATTGCATTTGCCGGCGGGTATAGCTAAATGGTCAACACGTTTGCTTTGCAAGGTAAAGGTCGTGGGTTAGATCTCCAACAAAGCTTATTTTCAATCGATTTCTGAGCACTAAAATACCTCCTGTTGGTATGAATTTGATCCCTCACCCGTAAAATGCCAGTCACAGCCTATTAATTAAAATTTGTGATAGACGAAAGTCGTCCCGTGAAGACCACCCATTCATAGTAAATTTCTGTATTAATAAGGATGATGCGCGAATCTCGGGCTGTAGTCTATAACGTTGGTGGATCAACACTCAGCATGGTAAACGTCATACAATTCCACTGATTTACTATCACCATCTGTCGGTATTCTGTATATACTTACATAAAAAATAAATATATAAAGTAAGCCATTGGATCCTTTTTTCTTCATCTTCTTCTTTATAAAGTCATGGATGGCAACCTGAGAGAGTTATACTATAGTGATATATTTTTTTAAAATACCTACCAACTATTATTGCTTTTATTTTTCTATTTGACTCGTGTTCATTGTAACAAGATGTATGCGATAAATAAATGTTACAAATGTATGTTGCATCAAATATTGAAAATATAATTATACAAAAATAATGACATTTACATGTTTTTTTCTTTGCAATAATTGATGCAATATGCAATTTGCATGATCGTGTTGATGGTCTTTTACAAGAAGTGCTGTCTTATTTTTAACATGATCATATTGCCAGTGTTTTATATTCTTAGAGTTTGTCTCCCTTTTTTTTTTTAAATACGTCGTCACAACACCTTGAATTTAGTCAGAATGTATTTCCTTTACATTGCATTGGGTATAGACAAATTGAAAATAATATTACATATATCATTAAGGTTTTCAACTGACAATAATTGGTGAAACTGCATAATTATAATTTTAAATTAATTTCAATTAAAAAAGTTACAAATGAAAAATATTTACTTTTTATTCACATTTTATTTTTATTGATTATATGTTTCGGCCTCCCTGGAGACCATCTTCATTAATGTTTAAATTATAAACTGGCAGTGGCTTATATAGGTATGTACGAATATGAGTTCCTATGTTAGTACAGACATATTTACAGATTGTATATGTGAGCAGGTTAAACCATTAAAAAATACATTATAAAATTAACTATTATTGAAGATGGTCTCCAGGGAGTCAGAAAAATCTAATCATTAAAAAGAAATGTGAATAAAAACTAATTAATTATAATAACTATTTTTCATTAATAATTTTTGAATTAAAATTTATTTAAAATTATAATATTACATATAATTCAAAACAATATTGATTTTTTGATCATCAAATAATATCAGTATTGGAAAAAAAATCTCCATTTTAATTTGTTTTTGTATTTTTTTTATTAATTCTGTCAGTTGTACCTATAGAAATATAAACTGTTAAAAGTATTCCAGGCGTGGATCATGCTGACAGAACTTTAATATTGTTATTTAGAGTGGAGAAAAATAACAATATTATCTAAAAATAAGAATTTGTAGTCTATCTGTTTGTTTCTCATAGCTTCTTAACTCATTGTACATTCAAATTAATTTCTATTCACTGTCTGCTAATTTTCTGTACTTATAAGTTTTTCTGTCGTGGTTTTCAGTGAATAATTTTATTCAATCCTTTTTGACTATTATTGGTTAATTGTTCAGAAATGGGCATAAGAAAAGAACGAATAATTACCTTCTCAAAGTAGGTGGGAATGTTAACAACACGGATGGGAATGTTTATAATAACCAATTGAAAATTGTGTAATTTTGTGTCAACAAAAATGTGTCAAAAAAACAATAAAAACAGTATTCAAAATAAGAACATGTTATTTCAACTGTCATTATTTAAACTCCCTATGTTTGACCTAACGATAATTTTAACTTAGTAATAAATGTGAGATCCTCTTAACACATTGACTGCCTTAAAAAAATGTGATTTCTTTGAACAATCGGACATTTTTTTTCTTGTTTCCAGTAGTATAAAGTGCCTTTATTACCAATTTAATTCATTTTTTGTATTGTTTTTTTTGTGTTATATTTGCCCATTTATACCTATCACACGCATCCGTGTATCCGGCACTGACAGCAAAATATCCATTTTAAATACTGAGTACACGGATCCTTGTTTACCATAAATATCATTTTACCATTTATATTTTATATTGAATAGGTTTTAATAGAATATAAACACGGAAGTAGTCTAAATTAAATTTATTAAAACAATTTTTGTCGCTATTTATTTATAAAATCTCAGCCAACACATCGGAATCAGTGGATAAATCCGTAGACACTAGGTTTTCTCTCTTTTTATTGGTTCTTATTTGGACTTTCGTTTTGATGGACCAGCTTCAATATTCATGGTTGAAAATATATACCTTAATTGAAAAGCGAAAAAACACAAAAATAAAAAATAAATTCAAAAACTGCCACTAAATACATTTAAAATGAATATTCTATTACAGGAAACAAGTGCTTTAACAACTCTCTTGAGCAGGGCCCGCAATAGACTGAGGCGTCTGTATGTTGATTTACACGAACAAGGATCCGTGTAGTGGGCACCATGCGCTAGACGCATGATACACGGATCCGTGTAGTAGGCATGCGAGGAGTAAAAATACATTCAAGAAAATATAGCAAGATCTCTGAGTATTATTAATACCTAAATAGTTTATATTTATTAGACTTTTCAATGTTTACCCTAAATAATTAATAGCTTCAGTGGATTTTATATATTTTAACTTTTATATAATCACGGATTGTCGTAATTTAATTTATTTAGTGAAACATTCATGAGTTAGGGGTTTCTTAACCTTTTAATCCGCAAATCGCCGTAAGCGCACCCGTGCGCGCTTCGCAATATTCGAAAGATGTATTTCAAAATTAATTCTGATTTTCTCAACGATATCTATGAATATTTTAAAATTTAAGAAACCAAAAAGGATCGATATTTTTCGATAGTTTGGGAGATATTCATGAGATGGTGTCAAGGGCTGGCACTGAATAAAAATTATTTTTTTCGAAAACAATTATCAATTAACCTAAGAAGTTATTTAATTATCAATTATATAGTATGTTTCGTGAAAATTTTAGTTCAATCGATTGCAGCTCAACAATAATGTATGTTAAAAATATTAAAATAATTTAGTCATTAGTAAAAGTAGTTTTTTTATTTGTCTACAAACATGTGGCGATGAAGTGGTTAAGGGCACATACTACTTTCGAAAAGAATTCTATTATTTATCTCCATAGCAACCATTTAACATTGAAAACAACACTCATAACAGCTTCTTTCATAAGGCTTTCTATTGATCAAACAAAGCTTCAAATTGTAATAAAATTTGCGGCGAATGTATGCATTTAGCCCAAAAATGGCATTCCATGATGAAAATGTATTGGACTTAACAGTATCAGAAGTCCTAAAAGATTGTCACGTTGAGAGCACAGAACCGTGCGATGATCTCTGCAAATACTACATGAAGTTGTTGTCTCTGAATCCACGGTACAGTCAAAATTTCGTGAAGACCACGACCAAGGAGAGCTTGAAAGCTTTCATCAAAACTTGCATCGATAAAATACTGGGTGAGTGTACAAATGTCCTTTTTGAAAGTGAGAAATCAAGTTCATCATCATCATCAGCCTGTATCCGTCCACTGTTGAACGTAAGCCTAAAAACATGAGTCTCCATCCTCTTCGATCCTCCGCCTTCCACATCCAGGTCACTCCCGCTATTCTTCTTACGTCGTCAGTCCATCTTCCAGGGGCTCGGCGAATGCTTTATTTTTGGGCGCCATTCCAATACTTTTCTTCCCCATCGACCATCGTCTCTTCGACAGATATGTCCTGCCCATTGTCTTTTGAGTGTGCCTATTCGTTGGGTAGCATCCACTACTTGAGTTCTTCTGCGTATTTCTTCGTTCCAGATTCTATATTTTAGTGACACTCCTAGCATGGACCTTTCCATAGCACTCTGGGTGACCTTCATTTTATGGGTAAGATTTACAGTTAGATTCCACGCCTTTGCGCCATTAGTTAAAACAGGGAGGATGCATCGGTTAAACGCCTTAATTTTAAGACATTGAGGAATTTTCGCTTTAAAACTAAGTACTTTAATTTTTCCAAATGCTGCCCATCCCAGTTGTATACGCCTGTCGAAATCAAGTTAAAACAGTTAATTTTGTAAGCAAGTTGTCAGTTTTCAGTGTGACTTTTGGCAGTGTCGGTTTTAGGGGGTGGCGCAGTGGGTCGGTAGCCCTCGGCGTCGAATGAGTTAGGGGCGCCGAGGGCAATCTATCTCATTTGTATATATTTTAAATACTTACAATATGGGGCGCCAGAAAAAAAATTGACCTAGGGAGCCGCAGGGTCTAGAGCCGGCACTGACATTTGGTATATCCTTCCTCTAATACATTCCACTGTTGTCTATCACCGGCTACACTCATCTCTTCCTCTCCTGCTTAACCTGGCATATTTTTTCGTTTTGATGACACCTGTGTGACACTTTCATCTTATGTAGTGTAATATGTGACTTGTTTATTGGCATTCCTGACAATTTCAAAAAGAGAAACCAAAGTCTTATATTGAAAATAAATGTTAACTGTGCTTCTGAAAAAGTTCTTTGCTTTGCAGCCTGCTCTTGCATCCTTCCTCCACGCGGCTAAATGACGAACCCGTGACTTGTGGTCGCCTTTTTAAAGATGGAGATGTTATTATATTTAATATGATAGTTTTGATATTTTATAGATGATAAGAATCCATCAATGTTGGCTCTGAAGATGATGAAGCATTTTGAAAATATCTACGACACTTCTGAAAATCTCATTGAGAAAAATGAAAACAACATTGAGAAGCGAACAGAGCCTCTCATGAAGGAGATACTTCAGGCCAAGCCAAATGCAAAAGAAGAGTTTGAGAAACTCTTGAGAAGAATATCCATTTATTTGGTTCTAAAATCTGGCCTGGGAAATCCTGGTAATATACAGGTAAAAAATACCAAAGCAATATTATTTATTTCAGACACTATTCAAAAGCAGATATTGACTAAAGCAAGTTTGCAAGGAGCTAAATATCTTTATAAATGATTAACACCCCATTAAAGTTTTGATATATATAATTATATATACAATTGTGTCGGAAACATCAGGGTCAGATCCTATCTGCCCAGAAATGGGTGACGTCGATGGCATTACTCCTGGCCATCATCAGGTCCTCCTGGGTGCAGCTGCTCGGACACAGCGCACACTCCAGAATGTGAGACAGGGTCTGCTACACGCCGCAGTCACATTCAGTCATCCCGCTGTTAAACTGCCATTATATAGATATTTCTACATATATCTATAATATGCCCGCATATTATAGATATATGTAGATAGCCGTTATATAGAATATAGATAATTGACTTATTGTCTTAGGTTTTGAGGGAAGGCACCGCGGCGCTGCACAGTGTGTTCACCATGACCGATTTGAAACTGTTTGTCGGACATCAGAACAAAGACAAGATCCGCCAGTTGGAGGAACTCCTCACCATTGTCTCCGGCATAAGGATCTTCAACAAAGATTGTGGCAAAGGCGGCGAAAATATTCCAGAACGTAAGTGATACGTTTTGTTTTCTTTATATGTAATTATTTATTATTTTCAGTATATAGAGCACCAAATTTACTTTTTTTTTAGTGGCACCGAACCTATCGGAAGCCGTTGAGGCGACAAGCCTCGCTTTATCTCACTGCTTGATCCGCATTATGGAGCGAGTGAACCTTCTGACTACAGCGATTGATTCTTACATTGTCGTATGTGCCGAGACTGGAACTGTGACTATAGACATCTCTGATGCTGGCAGACTGACGCCGGAAGACTACGACCACGTGTGCAAGATCCTCACTGTGTACAGGCAGTACGAAGTGTTCGTGAGGAAGCTCATAGGAGACATGGACAGGATCCACGTGGACAGCAAAGAGCTGGTGCTGAACTTCTCTGGACAACTGTATGACCTGCATTCTCTTGTGCGGTACAGGACAGCTGTTCCTGCAGATCAAGTCTTCGTAAGTATCCGGCCCAACAACTGTGCAACTAAAATACGAGGTTATCCGTAATATAAGATTCCCATGGCGCTACTGTCCTGCCTGCGGAGCTCAGTCTTGGCTTGGCGGCCGTACGTGATGGATCTCCGCTTTGCTTCGTCCGCCAGGTGTGAGCTGCGCTTGGTGATCCGTGTAGCGCCATGGGAATCTTATAATACGGATAACCCTCGTATTTAAGAGGATACCTTATTTTTATTTAAGCACATGCGCGTCGATCCGCCAATGTTATGAACAAAATTCACGTTTATATAACAGGAATTCAGTATGAATGGGTGGTGTACGTGAAACGACTTTCGTCTACCACTAATTTTAATTGATAGGCTGGCATTTTACGGATATGGGATCAGTTTCACACCAACCAGGGGTGTTTATAAAGCTTAGATTTTTATTTTTTATTTTTAATCTTCGTCTGGGATCGAATCCACGACCTTTGGTTTGGTAAGCAAACGCTTTAATCACTAAACTATACTCGATGACCTCCCATTGAAATTGCTTTCGAATTTGGGCAATAATGACGATATATTTTTAGCCTTTTCATCTCTCCAATATAATTACATTATATGTATATAGGATTGAGTTGCTTAATAGAACCAAGCGATTTAAGCTTTAAATGGGTTGGACTGATAAGGCAATATTATAAAAAAAAACTTTTCAACAAACCGTCAAATCTTCGATTGTCAAAAATGATTTTTAATATCCATCAGAGATCAAACTCATGACCTTCGGTTGGTAAGCAAACGCTTTAACTACTATACTCGCCAGATTAAATTGTAAGTGGTAGTGTTCCACAGAAAAACATTCGGATCTTTAAATATCTGATGCTTTCAGCCGCACTTCAAGCATCTGTGGTCGCACTGGCGCGCGATGCAGTGCGACATGTTCCTGGTGTCGACCGTCAACGACGTCATGTGGGGGCTGGACTCGGCTCACGAGCGCCTCGAGGCTCCGCACGGCGTCATAGACGCGCTGCTCGCGGGGCGGCGGGTCATCTCTGACGCTCAGAGGATCCTGCTCACTGAGGAAGACAAGATTGACATTCCCATCAACAGGTGTCAGGTCGTCTACCCGGGCGATAAAAACTACGCCGACGTTGCTCTCCAAGTACGTGAGACTTCGTATTTTAACTCTATGCATAATATCTTAAACACACAGTCTTACTCGATCAAAGCAAATTGCAGTTTATACAGCACCTATATCGTCCCTATTCATCTGTGAATCTTGGTATCTCATAGATGGGGTTTGAAATCAGATACCTGCGTAGAATACTGAAAGAGCGGACAATGCAACCTTCCATACTGCAGTCAGACTACAGATCTACAGCAGGGGTGGGCTGAAGGAGATTTAAAGGGCCTCATACGAGCCCCTTGTTAAATAAAGAAATACATGTTTTCAGATCGCATCAGCATCTTATGTAATTTAAACAATGACACTCTTACGTCTAGCCTGCAATCAATGGAACTCAGGCGTAAGATTGGTTCACTTAGTCTTCTCTACCGTTATTACTACGGTCGCTGCTCTTCGGAACATAAAAAACTAATTCCTCCTGCACCCACCCACAACCGACAAACTCATCTTACACTTGCCGAACATTCATACACGGTCAATGTGTGTCGACGAAGAACTGTCAGTTTCCAAAGTTCCATTCTTAATGCCACCAGTAAGCTTTGAAATGCTCTTCCAGCGTCTGTGTTTCTTTCTTCCTACAATCTGGATCTCTTCAAGAAACAGAAAAAATATACACTTGCAATCTCCACAACTCACACAGTTCCTCGAGAGAGGAGGATGTTAATATTTTAGTTCAAGTTATTCAATTGATTTTTGTAACGCTGTATTTCAGTATTTGGGATTCTGCGGGTTGTGCATCTGCAAGGGAGCTCTGATCCCGGCCAACCCAACTATGGGTCTCTGCCGCTGGGCTGGGAAGTACTATGTGTTTTGCTCAGCGGAACACGGAAAATACTTTGGCTTAAACCCAGATAGGTAATGAATTAAACACTTAATCAAAAATAAACGTGTGGTTTCTAATCTACTAATAAATGCTGTGTCCACCTCCCCATGGAACACCTATACTTGTGAAGATATAGCTAGATTCTTGAGTATTTGCCTAAATAATTTATATTTATTCGATTTTTTAATTTTTGTGTTTGCACAAATAACTATAGTTATATAGTAGTAACAGTTCTTTTATGTCTCTTCGGCATTGTGGAAACACAAAAAATATAATTCAATGAAAAAACTTTAACGATCTATCAATAATACAATAATTACAAAAAAAATCATGTATCGATCGAAACACAACACTCTTCCGAAAGTTGGGCATTTGTACTGATATAACACGCGGCGGCGTCTTGCGGAGAAATGATACGAAAATACGATTATTTTTGAAGACGAAGAGTAGAAAAATGTATATAATTTAATAAAAAATGTTCCCCCCATCCTTTTTACACAGGACAATAAAAGTGCCATACGTATCAAGCAAAAATATCCAAAGTATAATAATGGATTGACTTCACATAAGATTATTTTTCAAAAAAAACAATTCACTTCGAATTCAAATTCGTTTTTTTTTTCGAAGAAGAGAAAAATAATTGACATAATCGAATAAAATATTTTTGCCACATCCCTTTTACACAGGGTAATCAATGTGTCATAGGGATCTTCCTAAAGTGAACAAAGCACAATAGCTTATACCTAATTTCAGTGATTACAAGTATTTCAACATTCATATAAGCCGGGTTCTAATCCATTTAATTTATTTTGTTAATTATTCAGGGATCATACTAATTATCTTGAGTTGAACATTTCACGTAATGCTTAAATTGTAATGAAAGTATGTTTTTATTGTAATATTTTATTACTTCATAAATTATTAATACAAATAAGTTAGGTAATATTAATTATTTCACTTGGTCAAAAAAAAACTTTGATTATTTTAGTAAAAATAATTTAAGAAAGAAAGAAATATTGGAAAGATATTTTTACATACAATATTTTTAGTGATTAAACTTCATTGTTAAGGAAGTTAAAATAATAAAATAAATAAAATATATTAAAATAAAGCAAAATGGATGTAGTAATTTAGATAAAGTTATACGTCTGTACATATTTATGTATGAATGTGTTTATTTTTCAGATATAGAAAAGAGACATTGGAATATATAAGAAACAACCCGGAGTTGATAAATTTTCTACAAATTTATGATGAGATCCACGCTGTGAGGCAAGTTAAGACATTAACAGCCAAACACATTGATATCGGTAAAATAAAACACTCCTTTTAGTACTGCCTCTAATTAGAATGAATTAAACCCTCTTTTCGATTCGCCTACAGAATCATTGTTTTACTTATAAATCAAAAACAAATTTTAGTCTGTACTTTAAAAAAATGGTCATTTCAAATAACATAAACATCTTTTATAAACATTGGTTGGTGTTTTAATGATACTTCTTGGCTGTCATAAACCTGAAAATGTACTTTTTCAGTACAAACTGAAGACAAAGCAGTTCAAACAGAACTACACCCAATACCATCTTTCATTGATAAAGACTACAGCTGGAACATCTGGGATCTCAAGCGAAAAGCATGCCAATTGGTAATTCAATCATTTGTACTTAAGTTAATGACTCTCCCAATATTAACACCTCACATGCATACTATCTCATATCCTCGAACACTTGCTGCAAGCACTCCCGTCTAGGGCGCCTCTGCAGTTTCTACACTCAACCGTTCCTTGAAGACCATCATGACGCATGATGTAACCGATTGACTCTCTGAGATGACACTTACTAGGTGCCTATCTTCCTTGATTATGCTGAGAGTCTCATTGTTCGTGACGTGGTCTTTCCAGGAAATTCCGAGAATTCTTCTGTAAGACCACATCTCAAAGGCCTCTAGTCTTTTTTATCACTTTCAGATAAGCACCATGTCTCACAGCGGTACATCAAGATGCTGCAAACAAATGTTTTGGCAAGAACCTTGGTTGAAACAATAGACAACATGATTACCTTAAATTAATAGACAACATGATTACCTTAAATTAATAGACAACTTGGTTATCTTGAGACAATGGACAATATGGTTACTCCGAAACAATAGACAACATGATTACCTTGAAACAATGCTTTCCTTGATGTTTTATTCTTACTAACTTTCTAGGCCAGTATAATGGATTGCAAGACTCACTCGACACAGACCAAGTACAGCTCGATGCGGCTAGAGTTTGGCTGTCAAACAGACAACTGGAGGAGCAAAGGCATCCAGACCACCAAGGACGAGGGGACCTGCACCCCGGGACTGCAGACCTTCCTGTGGGGACTCCGGGGGCAGAAGGATGGGGCGGCAAGAGTCTTGAAACTTCCGGCACAAACTGAAGAGTAGCTGCATAAGCCTTATGCTTATCAAAGATGATAATGATATCTTTGTGCTTGGAAAACATCTTTTTACGGCGACTCATTCAACCAGTTTTTATTATTACCATCACATCATTTACAAGTTTAAATTTGAGATGATTTATTGCATTTCATCATCAGCCTGTATCCGTCCACTGTTGAACTTAAGTCTCCCACATGAGTCTCAATCCTCTTCGATCCTCCGCCTTCCGCATCCAGGTCACTCCTGTTATTCTTCTTATGACGTCAGTCCATCTTGTAGGGGGTCGGCCAATGTTTCGTTTGCCAGTTCTTGGGCGCCATTCCAATACTTTTCTTCCTCATCGACCGTCGTCTCTTCGACAGATATGTCCTTACCCATTGCCACTTGAGTGTGCCTATTCGTTGGGTAGCATCCAGTACTTGAGTTCTTCTGCGTATTTCCTCGTTTCGGATTCTATATTTTAGCGACACTCCGAGCATGGATCTCTCCATAGCACGCTGGATGACCTTTATTTTATGGGTAAGAATTGCTGTCAGATTCCACGTCTCTGCGCCAAAAGTTAATACAGGGAGAATGCATTGGTTAAACGCCTTAGTTTTTAGACATTGCGGAATTTCCACTTTAAAAAAATACTTTAGTTTTCCAAATGCTGCCCATCCCAGTTGTATACACTTGTCGATTTCTTTTGAGAAGTTACTTCGTCCCAGTTGTATTACTTGTCCCAGATAGGTATAGTCGTTATATAATATTGCATATATTGATACATAAAATATCAAACATATTTCCAAAGTAATAACAGAGGCCAAGTGTAAGTAATTTTGAAGATACAAGTTATAGCCTAATAATCAAAATTGGTGGTAGACGAAAGTCGTCCCGTGAAGACCACCCATTCATAGTGAATGTATGTAATAATAAGGATGATGTGTGAATGTCGGGCTGTAGTCTATGGCCTGTATGTAGAAAAGCGTGGCGAAAAAGGCAAACACCAGTGAAGAGAAAAGCAGTGATGAAAATTAAGAGAATGTAACGCTTTATAAATCTATTTCTTTACATTCTCTTTTGCTATGTTTTTGTACAATATTTGTCATTTATAAATACATTTTTCTTATTCAAAAGCGCGTAACAAAAATAACTGGGGTGACATTTTGGGGGATGGAACGGATTAATGGCACTTAAATTAATTTCAGTGGGGAAATTTGCTTTGAGATACGAGCAAGATTGCGGAACGAATTAAACTCGTATGTTGAGGTACCACTGTACTTACATTTACAAGCAAATCATAATGCTTATTGTGTTTGTGAAATCCAAAACGAAATAACTGTATTTTCGTAATTTTGTAAGCAAATAATAAATAATCGTGTCAAATAAAACAAGCTTTTTAATCAAATATTTTTTTATATTTTTTAAATAAAATATTTGATGGAATTTTCATGAATAAATGTATATATAATTGTTTATACAACAAAGGAGATAGCATTATAGTATGATTTCATTATAAGAATAACAGTTTATTAACCTTTATCCACCCAGCGGTCCCGTAAGGAACCGGAGATATGCGTCATTCAATGCCCTAGCAGGCCAATGTTTGTAATGTTTCATCGCACAATAGATTCTTCTATGAACTTACTTTAATACTATTATTACAAATTAATTAGCACTTCTGTATGGGACTGTAGGGCATTGAACGACGCAAATTTGCGGTCCAGTAAGGAAACCGCTGGGCGTTTAAAGGTGTAGCTGGTGATTTTTTTAATTTGCTGAAAATTAAAATTGTTACTTAACTTGTAACTAAAAAAAGGGAGTCTACAAGAGAAGCGGACCAAGGCATAGACAATCTGAACTTAAAGAATTGTGAAACAGTAATTTATGGTGTCCATATAGACTTGTTTCATGTCAAATGAAAAATTTCTCAACTTAAACAGGTTATTGGGCAATCTCTTTGAAGAGTGGTAGCAGGGCGTTGGCTAGAGTCATAAGACGGAGAGCAGTGTCTTGCGGTTTAGACTCTTCCGTGGGAGGGGTTTGCAGGGACAGCAAGTACAGAGGGCGGTAACGGGCGCCCTCCGTACTTGCTGTTCCTTTGCGCTGCCTGCCCAGCTGACTGAGGCTCTTGAGCACAAACTGTACGCGCTGCTGCCACAGCTGCATCAGGCGAGGTTCTCTCGCGTACTTGCTGCCCTCCTGCGCACTCTCAGCTATCTCCTGGTCTGACTCTCGCTCGGCGATCATCTTGAGCGCAGGCTCACACTCTAACAGCTGCTCCAGAGCACTTTGCAGGCACTTCGTCTTCAGTCCGGGGCTGTCTGTAACCAAAAAAATCACCACAATGATGTAACGTCTATAGTACATTGATATCAGCTTGATATAGTTTTTTCAGGCTGATGCCGAAAAGCCTCGAAAAACGATATTTTGTCTCTTATTTTTGTTAGCTCGCCTGACATGCACATCTAAAAATGTTAGTCTTAGTTTTATATAAAAATACAAGGCGTTTGCATATGCCATTTTATTTGTTTTGACAGTTGCTCCATTTCATGTTGGTTCAACTTTTAACTTTAGTTTGCGATTATCTTAGTGACGCTACACAATGTTTCCTACATGCAGCGTCCAGCCGTCTCGGCTGAACGTCATAGAGTATAGTGGTATCGACCGGTTGTGCTCTCCTGCATACGATTACATAAAAAAAAACTGCGTTATAGAAGAACTCTCATAATCGAAATAATGCAACTAGAGCAGCGGTCGGGGAACCGGGGTAAATTACCCCAAATGGGGTAAAAATATATTTTTTGGGGTAATAAGGAAATTTTTCTAGTTTTCTATTTCATAAAACATACTATTTTCAGGTAATTTTTTTGTTATTTTCCGTGTAAATTAATTCAATAAAAAATGTTTATTTAAATAAACATTGATTGTCTTCTTTTCAAAATGGGGGGAAGGGGTAATATCGACTTACGCAAAAATATTTTGGGGTAATGGTTAAAAAAAGTTCCCCGACCGCTGAACTAGAGCAAGACCCAAATGGAGAGCTTCATGTTATCAATAGACATCCCCCTTCTAATCAAAGCGACTTCAGATTGCGGGATTGTCATATGAATGCGTGGTGGATGGATGAAAAGCAGGTCGCCAAAGCAAAAAACTCATCGAAACACACACTTGACATTTATTTTACGTTAAATGACTGACAAATTTCGGTCTTCTGCCCGGTAAGGAAGGTAAAAAAAGGCTGTTTACTTGACAGCGCTAAATAGCGGCCATATATGGAACTAGCCCCATGATATGGAGCGACTGTCAAAACAAAATAAACAAGATGGCGCATGCAAACGACGCGTCTTATAACTACTTAAATCCAAAATTTAGACTAAGATTATTATATGTGCATGTCAGATGAGTGAACAAAAATAAGAGACGTCAGATCGCATATCGTACATCGAGGCTTTTCGGCACTAGCCTGAAAGGTCTATATGGAGTTGGTATCACAATACATATAATCTAAGCTGATATCATGCGCACTGATATATTTACTCACACTGTGACTTGTACTCTAGCAAGGCGGCATGCTCCAGCTGCACAGTAAGCGCTATATCAGCGTCCTCCAGCGTCAGGAACAGCTTAAGCGCCCTCTCGTAGTTCAGCTCGCTCAGCGGCCCCAGTGCCTTACGATTCTGAGCATCGGTATCTGGATCCCTGCAATACAAAAATTCAAGTGGTTTAACCAATTAACGGCGGACCTGGAAATCCCAGAACAGATTAAGAACCGGAGTTGGTAGAACAAAGGACAACCTCGAGCGGTGAGGAATTCTTCGGCAGGGAGAGACACTATTTTGCAACTGCGGAGATCTGCAGACCGCCTCACACCTAAGATCCTGCTCCATGTGCCCAACAAGCTGCACACCTCAAGACCTAATGCTAGGCAACACATGGGCTATCGATGTTGCCAGATACTGTGCAAGAAATAATTTGACGTCCCTGACATGAAGAAGAAGACAATTAACATCTCCTTTACTTAAGGAAGAGACGACTTCACGTTGCCGGGATCGTTATTAGGACACGTGGTGGATATATAAGAAGCAGATGAGCAACACACAGCCTTTTTTATAAGTACATTGACATATATTTAATTACAAGATAAAAATTTACAAACTTTGGTATTCGGATCAGGCCACGGACAATCAACGATCTACCTCCGTAGACAGCCGAGCCGAACTGAGAACGAACACTACGAAACACCGCAGCGCCCTTCTATCACCTGTCGGCCATTTGACGAATTATCTTCTGTCAAAACAACCAAAATGGCGACACATGTCCGACGAGCAAACAAAAATAAGAGACGAAAGATTGTATATCGAGGTTTTCGGCACCAGCCTGCAAAGGCTATATCGAGCTGATATCACAATTTTTCATAAGAGCGTAATAGCATCATCATCACATAATCATTAGACCATGTCCGACGTCACAAACTGCCACTACAAAGCTCTGTCAGAAGCCATGGCCCCCGCCTCATCCAATGTTTCATTTTTTATTTTATTTTTAAGCAATCGTATCTTCCGATTCACATCCGTAATATATGAAGCACTTCGAATATCACCTGGAATCTTTTTTAACATATTTTTTAATATAAAGTGGTCCCTCGACATGCGAGTTTAGTTTGTTCTGCAACCCTTGAAGCAAATGTCCCCATTGAAATTAATAGCGAGCACAATTTACAAAGATGCTTTGACAGCGAGAGCACACTGATTCTCTGACCATGGCCGGGGGATTCACGCGGGAAAGCGTGACGCGCGGTTCGTGTCCAACCGGCCGACCTGCTAAGCCGATTGCTCCTATCTCAAATTTTACTCGTATTTCAAAGCAAAAAATCGCTCGCTCGACGGCTCGTATCTCAAAAAACTCGTATGTTGGGGCACTTGTATGTCAAGGTACCACTGTATATACTAATGTTATAAGGTTTTTTTTTCTTCTATAGTGGTTGCCTGTCCCCCTTTAATATAAAATGACACCGTTTCCCACTATTCATGATTGTATGAGTCCTGGTATTGCTTACCTGTACTGCTTGTGGTGCAGCGAGGCGAGGCGGTGATGCAGGACAGCGGCCCTGATTTGGTACAAACACAAGCGCGGGCCCTCGACCAGTGGGCAGTTGCGCAGCGCCAGGAGCAGAGCCTCCCCGGCCTCCAGTGCGGCCTGGGCCTGAAAAGAAGCCATCGCAACCATTCAAGATATCAATTCAATTCTAATTCATATTTAAAAACATTAAAACTATGTCGTTTAAAGAGGGTGGTCTGCTTTAGATGGTTCGAATTTTTTTTTTTTGCATAAATCGACACACTGTCCCAGCATTCTTTGCAAGCATGTGTTCTCAAAATATGATATATCGGTATGTCGGTGAAAATCACAGATGCATTAAAGAGTGGCTGTGTTTTTCACCCTCCTAAAGTGTAAATATTTATGTGTTCTTGATTATTAGTCATGTTTCATTAGTTTCATTGATGTTATAATTTTAAATTAATTTAAAATAAAAAAAAATAATACTTAGTTGTCGTTCACATTTATTTTAAAGGATTACATGTTTCGGGCTCCCTGAAGACCATCTTCAATAATGATTAAATTTGTATGAATACGTATAAGTTCCTACGTTAGTACACACATATTTACAGATTGTATATGTGCGGGTTAAACCATTGAAAAAAGACACAAGACATGTATAACAAAATATGCCATTGAGACTACTCAACAATCGGAAATAGTGGTTTTTAGAAGAATCCACTCAATCACAACCACTTTCGAGTGAGGTTGCCATAACTGCTTCGATGGCAAAACTGTAGCTTATAAAGAGAGAAGACACAGAGTAGTGCAGTTCCTTTATCCAATAAAGCGCTGTTGATTGGCTTGTCGTTCTCATTGGATCAGAAGTTGGCTGCACGTGTGATAGACTAATATATCAATACACATTAGCGTACCGGGAGCATATCTGTGCGGGGGCTGTCTTGCAGCAGACAGGCGCGGGTGAAGAGTGCACTGCTCAGTTCCCAGTGCACGGAGTCACGCAGCTCCTCGCTCCCGGGCTCCCGCAGCAGCCGCAGCGCCTGCCCGTAGTGCTCCACAGCAGCTGCGTACAAGCGCCGCTGCTCAGGACTACAACATACACACACGAATTAAAACAAATATTTAACGAGTATAGTATATTTAAGTCAAATATTATCACAATGCAGTTTTTACATTAGTTGTTATATGTAATTAAATTAAGTAATAATATAATACAATTCAGTACACCCTCTTCTTTTTTTACGTGACTTTTTTTTATTATGAAATTTTGTTACTATGCAATTTTTTGGACGCCACCGTTCCTTTTTTTTAAACAATATATTTGTTGTTATGCCGTTTTTCCGCAAATTTTTTCAATTTTTTTTTCCATATCCGTTCCATATTTGGAGAATATGAACAATACAAATTGTCATTTCAGAGTTCTGTAAGCTCAGATTGTCTATGCCTTGTCCCAGAACACCTGTATACCCGGAGGTTCATATGGGAACATAGATGGTTCCCAGGAGTCTCCAGGGCAAGAGCCCGCAAACTTGTACAAACTGCGGCTGTAGTGCCGGAGAAATATTTGGGTGTTCAATAATCAGCGTTTTTAAGAAAATTAGATGATCAGCCTGATGCTCCCGAAGCCTTAACAATTTTGTTTTGTCCTTAAGGGGTGGCTCAATCCTACCAGAGGCATGTATAGAGCTTAGATTTGATTAAATATTTTTTTAAAAATCAAGTTTGGTTGTAATTTGAATCGACAGTGTCTGAATGACAAACCCTTTTACCACTGGACTATCCCGCCCGGCAAATAGGTTGGAGCGATCAAACATGAAATTCACGCAATTGAAAACATCGGATACGATTTTATCGCTGTAATCGAAAGTGAAAGCAGTGAATATTTTCTATGTCTATATCTATTCTGCCGGCGGATATAGCTCAGTGGTAAAATGTTTGCTTTGTAAGCCAAAGGTCGCGGGTTCGATCCCCGACGGAGATTAACCGCTTCATACTTTTGAACGAGTAGTGTCTGCCGTTTCGCATCAACCCGAGCGCTACTCCCAGTCGGACAGCAATGAGAGTCACTGTTGTGCAACTGTGGAGACCTCCAGACCGCCTCAAACTTAACATCCTGCCCCATGTGCCCAACAAGCTGCACATCCCAAGACCTAATGCTGGGCAACACATGGGCTATCGATGTTGCCAGATATTAGGCAGAAATAATTTGACGTCGCTGACACGAATAAGAAGAAGAACTAAGTAAATTGTATTTCATAGAATCCGGGCTTTTATACAAGTATAAATACTTGAAATCATAAAGTGGGTACAAGCTGTTAGTTATTCGGAGCAAACATGTAAAACATTAAAATTCTCATTGCTCATCCTATGTTGCCTTGCGTATATACAATTTGATACAATGTGTGTTAATTATTTGTAGATTAGCAAAGTCCCATGTACCTGTGTGTGGTGGTGTTGCAGTGCGCCCGGAAGCGCATGAAGCGGCCCGTGTTGCAGTGGAGCAGCGCCAGGTTGAGGCGGTCCTCCACCTGCTGGAACACCCGCTTGGCCTCCGACAGACACGACTCGGACAGCGAGGAGTACTTTTCGAATTGCGGCTCCTCCCCACCCACCGCCCCCTCTGGTTGCTCTTCCTCCCGCGAACAATACGCCTGGTAGTGCTCTAAACAAAAAAAAAACTACTTAAAAAAGACTTTCACACATTATATGTTGATACTAACCCACTGCAAAGTGCGTTCAAATTTGTAATAGACCAGGGACACACTTTAGAAAACCTTTTCTGTTACGTCCTGTTTTTGAACTCCCAGATGGGGACCCGTCACTGGCAGCTCACAAAAAGCTTCTTGTTCGATAGGCTGAAAGTTTTCCTGTGCTATTAAGTGCAGCATATAGCTTTTAATAAACCTCAGACTATTGGTAACAAAATTAGTATGCTACAGCGCGTTTCGAATTGCCTTTTTTGGTGATCCGCAATAGTCCATAAAACACGTTTGAGTGGATAAAAAAAGGGGATGTGTTCCAGAACCGAGATCGCGGTCCCGAAATTACAGCGTCAGCTAAATGGTGACGCCGGAATGCTAAGGTTCCGGCACCGGAGTATAAGTCCAAAGAATGGAGTTGAATTGGTACTGATTTATTTGATAAAATATACCTTTTTATATCTTAGTGTACAACATGAGTTGGCATTCTGTATTTTATAATATTAATAATCGATTTTCATACACTGCAAATTCCTCGATACTGTTTTGGACCTTGATCCCCTCAATTTACATAGAGTGGCAGAATATTGCGATGGTCAATGCCGTGTCGCACCCGACTGTATGAATCGACAAATTCGAGCTAAGATAGAGAATTTGATTATAATTTGTCAGTTAACACTTTAAAGACTTTTGGATGTTTTATATAAATTAATTATGTTCAAATAACGTTTTGAAGAGGGTGTCAAAATGGATTCTGCGAAAAAGGAAACATCAGTTAGGAGTTGTATCTGCCTTCTTGCAGACGCTGGTGCAGAAGTGCTCGATAGCGGTGTAATTCCGTATATAAGCAACAATGTCGTTATATCCTCTGGAAATGATTGCCAGCCAGACCCTAGCAGAGCCGTGCAGTGGACAGTTCCACAGGACGTAAGGTATGATGTCTTGCAGATAGCTGTTGTCACATGGCCACTGCCTGAGATGTGGGGTCGAGGAATAGGCTAGAGATAGTATGAAACAAACTAACCAGTAAATGCATGACACTCAAGAAAGTCACTGTGACCCTTCTAGATTTTTCTGTTTTTAAACTATCCATTACGGTGCTAAAATAAGAATGCGTTCCGGTGTTGGGTAGTTAGTACACAATCAAAAATCAGAGATTTTAAATCGGAAAAATAAGAAAATTCATAGCTTATCGCCTTAATTAATTATAATTGAAGTCAAAAATTATAATAATTGGCATTTATTGGCTGAAAACATTAAAAAACCATCTGGCAATGCTCACGAAACGGGCATAGGTCCACTCTGGTTTCAAGCTCGAGAGCTACTGCCGCTAGTCATGGTAATGGCCGGATTGGTCCACTCCCACTCTCTTCCCTCTTCCTTCACAGTGAAGTATGAAAGAGTGAGATGCGAATATAGTGTCACGCTTCCCGCGCATCGTCGAGACCCAAGGTCGAGGCACTCACAGCACTCTTCAGAATAGCTTTTCCTGACTGTAAGATTGCCATGTGAAAGTTCTTAAGTTATTGAAACAGCTAAGTCTAGTGTTACCTTGTGCCTTGTACATGTAGAGAACGCCCAGCTCGTTGGTGACGGAGGCGCCACGCCGCAGCAGGTCGCGCCGCTTCTTGGCGTCGGGGGCCGAGGCCGCAGCCAGCGAGTACAGGCGGGCGGCGCTGCCGAGGGCCGCCTCTCTGTCGGCCGGGGGCGCATAGTCTGCAACAACAACAACAATAATCCCTTTCAAATTTTTGTGGAAAGGATTCTTCAATATTTATTGTACGGTCCACCCCCCTATAAGTATTTTCTGTGTGAATCTCAACATGACTGATTTATTGTTTTTTTTTTATTTCAATTTACTTATTTTATTTGTTTTATGTATTTTATTTTATTTATTTACTTTGTTTATTTTATTAACTTTATTTCTTTTATATATTTAATTTATTTTATTTACTTTATTTCTTTTATTCACTTTATTTATTTTATTAATTTTATTTTTTAATTTAATATGTATAGAATTGCTCAAAACGTTATTTTGAACATAATTGTGTTGTATTAAACATCCAAAAGTCTTTAAAGTAATTGTTATAATCAAACTCTTTATCTTAGATTCATACAGTCAGGGACGACACGGGGCATTTTGCCACTCTATGTAAATTGACGGGATCAAGGTCCAAAACAACAAGTATCGAGGAATTTACAGTATACGCAATTCTATGTATTAATATTAATAAAGAATGCTTACGAATCAATACGGAGCATTGACCATCCCAATAATCTGCCACTCTATGTGGATTGAAGGGATCATCGAAGAATGTGCGGTGTATGACATTCAATGTATTACTATTACTTTTATAAATGCTTACTCATGTTGTAAACTAGGGTATAAAAAGGGGTCTCATATCAAAGAAATTAGTATCAACTCAACTCCGGTTTTTGAATTTATCCTCAGTGCCGGAATCTTGGTATTCCGGCATCACCATTAAAGCTGATGCCGTCATTTCGGTACTGCGACCTCGGTTCCGGAACAAGAATATATCTTTCAGTAATCCAATATATATTAAACCAAAACTTAACAAAATCAATGAAAATGCCAGACTACTGTAAAAGCTGGATAGTTATACCACGTAATATATCCAATAGTTCAGTCTCCCCTTGCAAGTCCTGTAGATTTTCCTAATAAATAGTGTTTTCGGCGTCATCGGGATCGGATTGTGAAGCAGGAGTTTCCGTAAAAACCGTACTAAATTAACGAAAACGCTAGACTACAGTAAAAGCTGGATAACTATACCTCGTAGGTTATCCAATAGTTCGGTTTCCCCTTGCAGATCCTGCAGAGCTTCTGTACAAATAGCTGTTTCAGACTCGTCGGGATCAGATTGCGAAGCGGGAGTTTCCACAGGTCGTGCCAATTCAAATAGCGCATCTGCAGCGCGAGCCGAGAGGAAGCTGGGGATGGCGCGGCGCAGGGCGGCGTGACAGGTCGCGGCGCGGCGAGCAGTTCCCAGCGCGACTTGAGGCTGGGCCGCATGAAGCTCAGCACACACCCCCAGCACAAGGGCAGCCCGGTCCAGCAACTGCGCCCTCAAACGTCGGCACCATGTGGCCTCCTCGCCCAGGCCGCCCTCGCGCCACTGAGTCGGCACTGATCTAATAACAAAAAACAAAAAAAAGACTTTACCAAATTAACACATACAAATTTATTAACCCCCGTCGGTCGCAATAGGATCTGATGGTTTTATGGACACCACTCCTTGACCAGACGGATAAGCACGCCCAAACTTCTAGTGGCTTCTTGATCTATATAATTCAACATTAGGTTAACATCAGTATCACCATAACTCTTATGTCGAACTAAACTCTTTTTTCTGTTATCAAGTCCAAGACATTGTCGTTAACCCATTCAGACGGAATAACGAGCCTGACTCGTGGTGTGTAACCAGGTCCAAAAGTAAAAACCATGAGTCTGACTTGTGGTAATTTTATTCATTCCCTAATAATAAAGGGGAAAATACCACATTAAAGGTCTTGAAGACATCCCATGTATCAGCAAAAAAATTATCGCATCTCAAGTAAAATTTGACCGAGAGGAATGGAGATCGAGATGCAAGATTCTGTTGCTGCAAACCAATCCACCGGATTGATACTACGAAGAAGAATAAAAAAAAATCCTGGACCTAGCAGAAGCATTGCTAAAATATACTCCAGCTAGAACAAACAATGTGCGAGGTGGACCAAGTACAGCAGAAATCCCATCACGGCTCAAATATAATGGACATTTTGTGAGACATATCCCACCAACTAACAAACAAATGCACCCTACAAAGGCTTGCAAAGCGTGTAAAAAAAATAAAATAAGGAGTGACAACCTGGGAATGCGAATTGTGTCTTGTTGCCCTGCATGTTCCAGAGTGTTATAAAATATGTCATACCGTTTTGGAATATTCAATTTTGAATTTTTCACCCCTAAAGTGAAAGGGGTAGAAATACAGGATAAGGCTTTTATACCAACTCCTATTCGTCATATAATATATTAAACTTAGTATTTTTTTCATTTTTTAATTCTTTTTGAGTTAATGTTCCAAAAAAGTTTTAGTTTTGTATGTGTATATTGCTATTAAACTATAAAATAAAATTATTTTATCTTATTTTTTGCAACTTAACCCAAATAAAAAAATAGGTTCTTCAAAATCATAAAAAAAATTAAGAAAAAAAAATGGCTGAATAGGTTAAGGATTTTTTGTTATTTTGGTCATAATGAACACTTTGGGTTAGGACTAAGGTTATAGAGACAACTATCCACAATTTTGCCAGATGTCAGATGCCTATGATACACGCTTTTATACAGAAAATAAAATATAACCCAGCACGCTGTAGTTAAAAAATGTTATCATTCTAAATAGTAGATCACTTTATAGTTGGGTCTATATTTACATAATAATAATAAAAAGTTAAAATATTTAATTATTTTTTTAAATAAAAATAATCGTCCTAAATTATCTAGTTTCAAATCGATATTTTGGTGATTAACCAATGACATTTATCTACGCATTATTGCCAAATTAAATTTTTTCGTAGTTCACTACATTCATATAGTTTTGAAATATGCAATTACTTTCATAATAATCACAGAAAAAATACATCAAATAATTCTTAGAACGGGTGTACACAAGAGTGTACGGTGGGCGGTAATGGGTTAATGATAGGGTCTCATAATCTGGAAAATCGAGACTCTGTCAAACATCTTAACTGAATGATGTGAAGCCGATGTGTAATACTCACGTGTCCTTTTTGAGGATGACCCCCGCAGGGCTTTCTGCCTTGTCAGGGTCTTTTCTACGCCCGCGGCGGCGCCGACCCTCACCATGATGGGGGGAGCGGGGGGGTTGTGGGGGCTGCTGGGGCTGCGGGGCTGGGGGAGGGACGCCAGGTTGCAGCAATGGCTGGTACCCCATGGGTATAGGCTGCCCGGGTCGCGCCATCTCAGGATCAGCTTCCACGTTCACTTTCTCTTCACATCCCTCCTTCTGTAATGGTTATAGTCATATGTTGGTTTACTCAATTAATTTAACGATAATTGATAAAATAGGTCGGATTTGTCCTTTATATAGAAGAAGTTGTTTATCATTGAAATACCGACGTGATCTATATAATACACTTAGTTTTTTAGAAGCGAGGCTTTGCACTTAATTGACTCGTAATATTTGACATCATTCAAGATTTAAACTTCAAAGATGTTGATGGAGCTTGCTTTTGAAAGAGAAGAACCGTTGAAAGATACAGAATCCAAAGCAGTCTTCTTGGTGAAGAAAGTGCATGATTGAGTTTTAAAAATGTTGAAACTGACGAGGTTGAGGTCACCCCATCTTGAAACCCTTTCAAGAGACATGTTCATCTTCTCCACCACAGATTACCTAGCAGCAGAGTTAGGGTGAATTTGATCCTTCACTCATAAAATGGCAGTCATAACCTATTAATCCAAATTGGTGGTAAACAAAAGTCGTCCTGTGAAGAAAAAAAAAAAAATTGAATCGCAGTTGATGAAGACTGCTTACGAATGTGTCCAACTGTGGGTAGTGAAGTAGTGCAGCAAGTCCTAACTGCAAATGTCGCAGTGCTGCATGGCAACGCTCCTCAGCTGAGCCCCACAGCCCCGCAGGGGGCTGAGCGCCGCCGCCTCCACAACCGCCATCAGCCGCGCCCTTCAAGCTGCAACAAACACACATTGTTTCAACAAACAATGTGACGGTTGTACAATATTGAGATGGTGGAATGACAAACACACCAGATAGTCTGCCCAGAAGAGCTATGAGTGTTGAGGACTGAAGATGCCCGGGATAAACAGATCTCCTGAATAGTGGTGTGACTGACCTGTACACAGCCACCTCCCCCTCCCCCTCACTGTCCTCCACGGGCTCCTCCTCCCCTTCTCGCCGACGGCAGGTGCTCGGGTCACCGCACTCACACTCCGATGAAGATGTTTCTAAAAATTCAAAAATATTAATCTTTAGCTCACTGTGCCTTTTTCGTGAATTTTTCAATTCTCTTTTAGACAATAAATAGAGATATGTAATATATTTTCCAATAAACTAATGGAAGGGTATTTTTAAATATAGTTATTCCGGAACCGAGATCGCGGTCCCGAAATGACGGCGTCAGCTTAAATGGTGATGCTGGAATACCAAGATTCCGGCACTGAGGATAAATCCAAAGACCGGAGTTGGAATGATACTGATTTATTTGATACCCCTTTTTATACCTTAGTTTACAACATGAGTAAGCATTTATAAAATTAATATTAATACATTGAATGTCATACGCCGCAAATTCCTCGATACCGTTTTGGACCTTGATCCCTTCAATTTACATAGAGTGGCAGATTACTGGGATGGTCAATGCTCCCTATCGATGCGTAAGCATTCTTTATCTTATAAAATTAATATCAATAAATTGAATTTCATACACCGCGAATTGCTCGATGCCTGTTATTTTGGACCTTGATCCCCTCAATTTACATAGTGGCAAAATACCCTGTGTCGCACCCGACTGTATGAATCGATAGATTCCATCTAAGATATAGAGTTTATAACAATTACTTTAAAGACTTTTGGATGCTTAATACAACATAATTATGTTCAAAATAACATTTTTGAAAAATAGTTTTTAAAGTGAATCTAACAGATTTTATATTCAATTAATTTTTAACATTGCAATAGTAAAAAACTGTAATGCAAGGCTATAGAATCTATGTAAAGCTTATGACCGCTATACATCATACACACAACAAATAAGTTTTTCATATGAATGAGGTTGATAATTTTATTTTTTAGAATTATGGTCGTAGTTTCGCTCATTTATTCATTGTTTGTGTTCCGGAACCGAGGTCGCGGTCCCGGAATGACGGCGTCAGTTTAAATGGTGATGCCGGAATACCAAGGTTCCGGCACTGAGGATAAGTCCAAAGTCCGGAGATGAGTTGGTACTAATTTATTTAATAAGAGACCCCTTTTTATACCCTAATTTACAGCACGAGTAAGCAGTTATAAAAGTAATATTAATACATTGAATGTCATACACTGCAAATTCCTCGATACCGTTTTTGGACCTTGATCCTTTCAATCTACATAGAGTGGCATATTATTTGGATGGTCCATGCTCCGTATCGATGGGTAAGCAATCCTTATTAAAATTAATATTACTAATACATAGAATTTCGTACACCGCAAATTCTTCGGAACTTGTTGTTTTGGACCTTGATCCCCTCAATTTGCATAGAGTGGCAAAATGCCCTGTGTCGTCCCTGACTGTATGAATCTAAGATAAAGAGTTGATTATAACAATTACTTTAAAGAATTTAGGATGTTTAATACAACACAGTTATGTTCAAAATAATGTTTTGAACAGTTTGCCTGTACAGGATATCAAATAATTCAATAATAAAAATGAAGTAATAAATTTGACAAGAACACAAATCTGCAGTACAATCCTTTCAACAAGGTATGCAACAGAGCTCTTAGTTCTGAGTATATCAGTATTCAACAGTTTAGCTCACCTCGGAAGGCCGGATGTAGAGGGTCAGTGTTCGGGGGCACGTGCAGGTCAGCTAATAACCCGTGCGCCGAAGCCACGACCTGCGGCTGATCACTGGGCGGCAGCAGGCGCACGCAGTTGTTCAGCAATGTGCGCATGTGACCCGCCTGGCACGGCGCACGCATGTTGCGCGCCACACGATACAACAGCAAAGCCACGGCAGCCGTAAAAGGACTGCGTTCTGCTCCTGCGCCCCCACCGAGAGCTGTCAAATCATACAACTTAACAACTTCGTCGTCGGCGCCTTTAAACAACCAGTACGTGTGCCCGGCTTTAGTCGCATTACGCTTTAGAAAACTGAGGATGCTTTGTGCTACGTCGCGTATCACGTGCGGTGAAAATTTCGAGTCGCTCAGATGAGGAAGATCCTCCGTTTTGATCGGCTCGTACTGCTGCACGAGCCCATCGAGGTGATAGCACATCACGACCTCGGGCACGTTACACATGAGATTGTCGAGCCAGTAGTCGACACCGGTTAACACGTTGATAGGTTCGCGGGCGTCGCGTAGACGGAGGCTCACGCAGGGGTGCTCCGCCCCGCCGAAGATCGCCATGTCGCTTCCGACGAGCATTTGGATGTCTTCGAAAGTCCAGAGAACATTGCGGCTGTGCGCGCGCTCGGAGAAGCCGGCGAGCGGGGGCGCCGGGGGGGCGGGGGGCTCGGGAGGAGGCAGAGGAGGCGCACCGGGAGGCAGACTGTAGTACAAGAACTTGGAGTGCAGCGAACGTCTCTGAAGTGCGAGGCGGGAGCGACTGCGAGTGTGTTCAGCTCCTCCGCCTTTCAATGCCGACTGCAAAAAGCTGCGCATCCATGACCATTCGCCCTTCATCAGGTAACTGCGGATGTCAAAGTCATCCAGCAGCAGCGTATTCTCCACGCGATGCACCACCATGCTGATCTGCATAAAAATGTAGTACAAAATAAGTAGATAAAGCAACAATAGAATACAGATTCACTGTTTACACTGACATCCCCCTTTCTTAATTCGTTATCAAATTGCATGGTGGCAGGTTGTACGAGCAGATTACCAAGCAAAAGAACTTGTTTTTGAAGCATAATTCGCATTTATTTTCGATAAAGACTTGACTCCCCCGTTCGATCGTAACATGACGTTAATTCCATCTCGATCCAACGGGGCTTGACTGATGACTCCGAAACACTGTGACAGGCAGCGCCACAAAGATAAATACGGCAAAAAATCAAATTAAAGATGATAGTTGAGCCAACATGAAATGGAGCAACTGTCATAACAAATAAAATGGCGTATGAAAACGCCGTGTAATATTATATAATTAAAACTAACATTATTAGATGTGCATTTCAGGTGAGTGAACAAAAATAAGAGACAAAAGATCGTTTTTCAAGGCTTTTTGGCATCAGCCAAAAAGAGCTATATCAAGCTGATATCAACACAAAAAAAATGAAAGAGTTGAAACTGTTGGCCTTATTGCAACCTAATGCTCAAAATGTATATTCATTATTTGATGAAAAAAAAGTGTTAAAAACAATTAACCCAGTAGGCCAGAGCTCCGCAACCTTTTCTCATCTACGGCACACCAAAGTACTTCTTTGGATTCTACGACACACCAAAGTTCTCACCTTGAATACCGCGGCACACCAAAAGCCAAAAATTGATATTAATTTGATCAATTTCACTTTTTTTTAATTTCATTTAGAACTTTACAAAGCAAGTACGCCGTTGTATGTATACATAAATAGGCGATAGGTGCTGGGAGCTTGAGGACCGTTGTAAAATTATTTATTTATAATATTGCCTTATTTGATCGCGGCACACCTGTATCGGCTTACGGCACACCAGTGGGCCACGGCACACCGGTTACGGAGCACTGCAGTAGGCAACACCATAATCAAAGTATTAGGAAAAACTTTTCAAACAAATAATATATTTTGTGATAAGATTTGACTCATATTCAAAATTAATGTTGGTTTGGACGTGATAATTATTTATGCTTGGCAATTGGCGTGGGATTTTTAAAATCAAATTTGACATTTTTATGTAATTACATGAAACTATTAAATTCTTTCGCATACACTAATATTCAAGTATTTACGTATTTTTGTATTTTGTTTTATAAAAACCGGTATTTTGATGAAACACAGAAATGGAGTAAATATATGATTGAATTTTAAAAACTGACTGAACTGAATCAACTTTCCCATAACAGTTTTATAAGAAAAAATTATCAGCCCAATGCTTCCAAAGCCTGGTCCATAGGGCTGCTCTAACGGCATTAGTGTTAATACGAGCCTTAGTGTTAAGCCTAATTTTGAAGCTTTTAAATTTTAAATAAACGAGAGTAATCTCATGTTGTGGTGTTAGTCTATTTACCCATTGGTATCAATATATATAATACGAGGGTTATCCATAATATAAGATACCCAGTGATTTTTCAGTGTAAAACATGTTTAATTCCATGAATGCGTACATTTTTGGAAAGTTCAGACTTTTACCTATTTTTCTACATAGTCGCCACTGAGGTCAATGCATTTTTGCATGCGGTATACGAGCTTTTAAATGCCCGAGTAAAAAAATCTGCTGCAAAGCCACTCATATACTTGAGAACCGCTTCTTGCAGCTCTTCTCTATCGCCGAAATGCGTTCCATTCAGGTGTTTCTTCATGTCAGGGAAGAGATGGTAGTCATTTGGAGCTAAGTCCGGACTGCAGGGTGGGCGTTTGACAATACCCCATCTTACCCCACCTCGTATAAAAATAGTCCGACCAGGTATTTCTTCATGTCAGAAACAGCCAGGTGTTTCTTCATGTAAAACACCATGCTTGACAGGCGGCTTGGTGAGTCAATGGCAATGATGATGATGATGATATAATATATATACCGGGATTCTTACTCACCGTCCCCTGTGGGTGGTAGGGCAGTTTGAGCAGCGCCTTGATGCACTCTGCAGCCGACACTACGTCCACAGCTCCAACGCAGTCAGGGAACATATGCGCCATGCGGAAGCTGGAGAAACCGGGCTCCTGTCGCAGCGCCTGGCGCAGTCCGTAAGGATCCGCCGCACCGCTCAGCCAGTTGGAGGGCGGACGCTTCAAGTCCGTGTTGTTGCGCAGCCGAGCAAACCCCGCCCCCGGCACAGACACGGCCGAGTAGCGCATTACGGCCGATGACTTCACCTCAACCTCCTACAATATACACACAAGATAGAGTTACAAAAAAAACAGTCATATATTTTTCTCTGAATAATATGTGAGAATAAGGAGGCACAGATTATTCGTTCTCCAAAAGAGAAACCCTAAAATTCCAGAGACTATGCCTCTGAGAAGAGGGATAAGACTGTTCAACCACATTGTCACGGATGTTAATATATTTTACGCAAGGAAGGCCCAGACACGAGCTCCACGAATTTGTTTGGAGGAGTAATTTGCTGGAGTCGTCTGTTTAATGAGCATCACTTCAGAATTACTATCACCATCTGTCGGTATTCTCCTGTATGTGTTTACACAAAAAAAAAAGTTGTAGATGTCCTGGGTTGAGGATTGGACAATGGCAGCTGACAGAACTAAATGGCAAAAATTTGTGGTGACCATGTGTTTCAGATATTGAATGGATATGGGAAGAAGAAGTGATACACATAAATTGTACTACCAGCTCTATGAAGTCTAACCATAAATAGTTAGGTTAGACAACTGACAGTGTTTACTTTAAATTCATATGTAATCAGTTGTTCAAAACTGGTATAAATCAACTGTATTACCGTACCCAACCAGGGCCTCCTTATGACATGTCCACCGTGTATGTCCACCCCATACAGATATAAAAAAACATAACCTCTAAAACTGCTCAACTGAGGTCTGCTCTAACATACAACATTTATCAGATTATTTATGTAGAGTGTACAGACGTAGATTGGGGGCGACCTCCTGAATACAATACCGTCCCTGTATACTGTAATTGTATAGTGTATACAACATCATCCCCCGGAGTGACATAACCTCAAAGTCGTTGCAGGCACTCACCTTGGCTCTCTCGTCCTCGCCGTCTTGCTTGTCGTCGTTGCTCATCTTGTCACTTAATGTACTTCTGCAATATCATTGAGTATTTTGTGACTTGTATCCTGTGCAGACAATATCGGTTTCCTTCGTGAGTATGTTATCGCTTTTTAGAACAATCTAGATCTGACGTATAACTGACCTATCTAATATGACTGTTTTTGTATACCATAGAGGTATATAATCGTTTCTATTCAGCGTTAGTTACCTACTTAACAAATTATTAAGATTCAAATGGAACTATAATAAACTAGAACCAAAATGAACATACGTTATTCAAATCATTTACTCGTAAGATAAAAAAACTCGCCGCAGATCCGTATGAGTATTCCAACTTAATAAAATAAATATTAGAGGACATATTAATTCATTAATAACTGGGTACACATACGTATATTTTTTATGTAAGCACATGCATGAGAATACTGACAGATGGTGATAGTGATTCTGAAGTCTCATATGTGGAATTCTATGATGCTTATCATGCTGCATATGGCTAAGCGCTGCATGTGCATCATTCTTACTATTAAAAACATTAACTATGAAGGGATGGTCTTCACGGACGACTTTCGTCGACCACCAATTTAGATTAATTGGCTATGGAAAGCATTTTACGGGTGAGAGATCAAATCCACACCAACTGGAGGTATTTTAGAGCTCAGAAATCAATTAAAATATATATTTTTAATCTCCGCCGGGGATCAAGCCCTCCACCAGCTTGCCAAGCAAACTCTTTAACCATTGAGCTATACCCGCCGGCAAATACATAAACTTAAACGTATATTTCCACGAAATGCGCGATGCGATGATGTTCAACTTCGTAATAAACGAGGTTTAATACAATGTTCACAAGCCAATTATTATACGTTTCTCGAAAAAGGTAAAAAAACTACGGTCCTCGCGAGTCAATTAACGCATGCCGCTTATGAACAATATTTACAAAATAAAAATAAAAAATAACAACACCATTTAATTTTCAATATGTAACTTTTTCCTATATGCGTATATTATAAAAATTATAATAAAACACTCTGTTAGCTGATTTCATTTGTATTTCTAAACGTATGATATTTAAAATATTTTATTTTTTTATTTGAGTTCTTTGATCGATAATTTTTGATGGAATTACTTGTAATTCTAAACATCAAATCGGATTTCGTACTTCGTGAAGTATTTATTAGTATTCTAATAATTTATTCGTTGGTGAGCTTCCAAGTCTCACACCAAGCAGAATGTACATATTTATTACAATGTACGCATACGTTTCAGTAATTATTAAATAAATTACTCTTCTGGAAAATATAAATAATTTTATTACGTCGTTGGGAGGAGGCTGTAATACTTTCAGTCTAAGGCCAGCTTTGCGGTGCTACCCGTCTCGCATAAAAGAAGAAACGGAACATCAGCAGCAGAAATGTCAAATAATTAAATGAATTGTGTGATTCTCGGCTGGACCTTCGTGCAGTGAACTTGTACAAGTGCCAGTCGACGAAGTAATCTCTTGTGTGAAGTTACAATGAAATTCGCGGAACATTTGACCGCTCACATAACCCCAGAATGGAGAAAGCAGTACATAAACTACGAGGTCCTCAACAATTTTTTTTTTTACCAAATTAATACAAAAAACTTAACCACTTTGTAATTATTTAAAGTGTTCCTTTTTATTAAATTAACCTTGGTTCCTAGTGTTTGAGTCATAAATCATTATCATCTGTTTCACTACTTGAAGTGTTTAAAACTTTATTATTCCTTATTTGTTTTTCTGTCACTATTGATATTGTTAATACATAAAAAGACTTAACTCACTTAGAATTCGTGTATTATTACGACATTTTAGTTTTTAACATAAACATTATTCAAAAATCAAACATTTAATGTGAATTGTTTTGTCAATGTTTATTTTTATGACATTTTGACAAAAATGAGTCACCATCTCCGAAATCCCGTTTAATTATTATAATCATACATTATTTATTTTAAATGGTATACTCGTGAAATACTTGATTCTTTTATATTTTTGTGTCAATGTTTAATACAAAATAACATTCATAAAGTGACATTTAAAAGTAATCCTTAACTCACCTCTATAAAACTGAAAATACAAATTCAAGAAAAAAAATATTTTTTTACTAATACAAAACTTGAATACTTCATATATATATATTAAGGGATACCATGTAAGGGATATGAATTACATGTTGACTCAATTATAAGAAAGTCGCTCACATGTGGAGGTACAATATTCTGTTTAGGTATCTCTTTTAAAACACAGTGTTATTCTGAAAATTTAATTTTGGTATTTAGGAATATTGTATCTAATTATAATAGCACACATGAATTAGTAAAGTTGAGCCTCTTTTAAACACAATAAAAACATTTTTGAAATGTATATTTGGAATATAATTAAATATTCAAATTTTGAAAAAAGAAAAAAATATTTTGTTTTTTGAATATCTTTATTTTTTTTCCAGTTGTGTACAATTGTTTCTCAACGTTTTATCTTCAGATATTTTTCAGTGTGACCTCAATAATAACAATTGTTTGGACAAACAGTGATTCTCTTGGACCCCTCTTATCCATGGAATAGCCTCAAGGGCATCTAGCGCATATTATAGTTTAGTTAATACTTTTATTCTCTTTTTTTCCCCGATAAATAAGAGTAACCTCTAGTGCCGTGGCTTCTTCTCAAATTACACTTTGGTATCAGTATGTATAACTAATATGATATATACTAGCTTGCAATATTATTGCCTGTATGCAATTATTATGGCCTGCTTAGGAGTGCCGTATAATAATTTTTCAGAAAGTCTTGTTTTATTTAATTGACAAATTGTATGGTTTCAATATCTATAATATGGTATTACAATATTTTGTAAAAAGGTACTAGAAGTATAAGAAAGAGTTTTTTTTAATTGTTGTATTAGGAGATGAAGGCGATGCTGTACTTGGCTGTGGAAGAGGCGCCTTCAGCAGAAAATGTGGAGCCAGAAATTCTTTCGCGCCATTTTGCAAATTTCGACGAAAACTTTTTCCACTATTGTGACCAAGAGCTGAAAAAGATCAACACATTCTATTCAGGTATTATTGTTAAACTCTTATTTCATATAAATAACTTCATAGTTTTTCACGGCCAGATTTAGAATCAAGGCTTTTGAGTTGAGCCGTGTGTGGCAATTTTTTTCTATCCGATATTTCGACTTCCATTACAGGAGTCATATTCACAAAATCATCAACTCTGAAGATGACCCCTGCAATGGCGGTTGAAATATCTTATTTTTTATCTTTTGTACCCCTCCTTATTACAACAATGCAGCCATTTTTTCAGTTATATACTGTTTAAATGTTCAAAATTAGCTAAATATACATTTGAATACATTGTCTATTGGCTTTGAGTTGTAAACTGTATGTTACAAGTGACATATTTGTTAGTCTAAAGATCAATTTACAAATCCACCAAAAAGGTGTCGTTCACAAACATGTAAACTTAATTTTAAATATGATTTTCCTTTAACATTAATTGTGTGATATTCCTCTTTCAATGTCTGTAGCTTAAGTTATATATAATTTAAGTGTTCTAGATGTTCATGTATCATTGTTTATCCAGAAAAGCTTGCCGAAGCAACCAGAAAGTTCTCAGCACTCCAGAGCGAGACCAAGACTAGTTATGATGCTGGCAAGCATCGGCAAGAGGGCAAGAAGTCCGGGATGCCTCAGAGAAAAGTTCAAGAACTCAAGCTGGCTTTCAGCGAGTTCTACCTCAGCCTCATTCTGCTGCAGAACTACCAGAACCTCAATCACACAGGCTTCCGGAAGATTCTCAAGAAGCACGACAAGGTAAGGACTCCTGCTATTAAGAAAGCCATTAAATCAAGCTTGACTTTGATTTATTTTATGTCACTGTCACAAGGTTAGAGAACTTTCATAATAATGTATTTCTGAATAGTTCTGAAGATGCATTATAAGTAGAGACCCGTATTTTTAGCATCTAATTTTTAATTTTTAGCGTTTTGGAGGATTTAAAAGTTTCGATTTTAGCATTTCGGAGCATTTGAGATTTTAGTGTTTTGGAGCATTGAAAGCTGATTTGAGCATCTATTTAATATCATTTTAGCATCTTTTTTTATAAGATGCAATTAATTATTAATTCCAAAACATTTTTTATTTATAATACCTACTTACAAATATATATTAAACAAAATAATCTTAAAATAGGGCAAGAAATTCAGGAATCGTCTAAGTTACAGCCACAAAGTTTATTTACAGAAAAGTTGAGGAAAAACCTACCCAGCGATAATCGAATTTAATTAAATAATAATCAGTCAACATAGTTAAACTTAATGAAAATTTCTTTAAAAAACATAAAATTTCGCAAATAATGATGATTTTAGCATCCGTTTGCATATTTTCTGAAATTCGCATTTATTAGTATCTATTCTGAATTTCTGAATCTATTTCGCAACTATTTCAAAATGAAAAAATATCGGGTTTCTATAAATAATGTATACTACATATTATCTGATTAATGTGTTAACTATCATTTGATGCAGCATTATGCCGGCGGATATAGCTCAATGTTCAAAGCGTTTGCTTTGCAAGCCAAAGGTCGTAGGTTTGATCCCGACAGAGATTAAAAAAAAAAGGATTTTTAATTGATTTCTGAGCTCTAAAACATCCCTGGTTGGTGTGAATTTGATCCCTCATCCGTAAAATGCCAGTCATAGCCTATTAATTAAAATTGGTGGTAGACGAAAGTCGTCCCGTGAAGACCACCCATTCATAGTAAATTCCCGTAATAATAAGGATGATGCGTGAATGATGAGCTGTAGTCTATGACGTTGGCGGATCATTACTTTACATGCAGCGTTTAGCTATATGCACTGTAAGCGTCATAGAATTCCACACATGAGACTTCAGAATTACTATTACCATCTGTTGGTATTCTCCTGTACGGGCTTACATAAACAAATAATTGTGTATTAGTGTTATTTTGTATTGATTTTGTACCTACATTCTACATGTCGTAGAATCTGTAAATTATAATATAAATATACAGCACTTTATAAAATATATGACTGCTTATAAATAGTAGTGTAAATACTTTTATGGTGTGTTATGAGATATTACTTAGTACTTGCCAATTTAAATATAACTTAAATACCAGAGGAGTATCACATCTTCCTACGTATAGTGTCATTGACAGCCGAAAATAATCTGGAAACAAATGAATTATGTTGCGGTGTTATGGGAAACAAACACTATGATTTCAATAACTTAAAACTCAGATAATCAATTATATTTCTGAGCAAACAGAATGGCGGGTATAGCTTAATGGTCAAAGCGTTTGCTTAACAAGCCAAAGGTCGTGGGTTCGATTCCCTGCGAAGATTAAAAATAATAATTTTTAATTGATTTCTGAGCTCTAAAATAAAAGGTTGGTATGAATTTGATCCTTCACCCGTAAAATGCTAGTCATAGCCTATTAATTAAAATTGGTGTTAGATGAAAGTCATCCCTTGAAGACCACTCGTTCATAGTAAATTCCTGTAATAATAAGGATGATGCGTGAATGTCGGACTGTAGTATATTATGTTCGCGGATAAACACTCCAGATGCAGTGCTTAACCATATGTAACATTGTATGCATCATAGAATCCACAGATGAGGCTTTAGCATCACTATCACCATATGTCGGTATTCTCCTGTATGTGTTTACATAAAATTTAAATAAAATAGTTACACACTTCAATAAATTAGTAGTTTCAAGTTGCTCTCTCTAACACTGTACACAAGTTATCCTAACGTGCTACCTATCCTATTCATTTTCAGTGACTTGTGAGAAAGTTAAAAGGAAATAAATAAAGAGTTCAGTTTGAGTCCGGCCTTGGTTTGGCTGCGCATAATTTTCACATTAAACCTAATCCAGCTGGAGTAAATGCAATCAGAGTTACATTAGTGACATGTCGCGCTTACAATCCCATTACATGCAAGGCCTTATTGAAATTCTATTTCAGTTCATTGAATCTTCACTTTGTAATCTATTACAGCTGAAGCAGCAATTATATGGCTGCAAATGAGAATATTGAAAATGTTAATTTTCGTGCATAACATAATGAAGACATGAAATGTAATATAATAAAATTATGTTTTGATTAATTTTATTTCTATTTTTGTATGAGGCATTAACACTTAATGAATTTTAACAATATTACTGTGTATTTTTGATAAATTTACTTTAGGTAACTATTAGATTGCTGATAATTTGAATACATTAACAGACAAAAATAGTTGAAAAAACTCTTATCTTTCAAATAAACATTAAGGAAAAGGTTGTTAACTCATTGCAACCTAAATGCCAATATGGAAAAAATGATTTTCAGGGTCACAATCATTATATTAAAACGCATATATTTAAAAAATATATAACGGGTCCGCCAAATAACTTTTTTTTTTTTGAAAATGGGGCGCAAAACATCGAGTGTAGCTTCGGCTGTGTGGCACGTAGCGCCGTCCTGTTGAAACCAAATGTTGCCAATATCCTCCTCTTCAATTTTTGTGAACAAAAATGGCCCGATAACGATCGCCATTGACTGTAACGGCCACTCCTTGCTCATTTTCGAAGAAAAATGGCCTGATTTTCAAAGTAATGTTGCAATATTTCCCAGCGTTGTTCAAGCGTATACACAACCATATTCGTTCAGCGGAAGGATAAAACTAATTATCTGTCAAATCAGACATGAGCTAAGTGTTACCATTCACGAAATAAGCACTAGTTGAAAAAAAAAAACGTTAGATGTCGGACCCTATATGTTTATTTTTTTTTTAAAGATTTCAATACAAAAAAAATTCAACCCCGGTAGGGGTTTGTGGCGGTGACAATGAATGCACAAACTCGAAATGTATGCAATCGGCAACCCGAACCAGGGTTCTGTTGCTTAAAGTATTTTTCGACACTGAATCTTTACTGTCTCTTTTTTTCCTTAGCCACTTGTCGGTACTTAACTAACTTATAACCTAACGAAAAATAAAAATTAATAGAAGTATTAACAAAAACTATGCGGTGAATCTTGCTTTGATGGCTTTATGGTTTTCGGGATAAACGATGATTCAAAATGCCCAACATATAGATAATTGCTCCGCAACGGACTGTCGTGGAGCAGATACAGGTGTGTCGCTATCAGATAATATAACATTATAACTAAATAAAAAATTATTGAGATTATGTAAACACAACGGTCCTCCAACGCGTGTTACCACTTATGCCGACAGACAGCTGCCTATCATGCTTTGTTCATGCTCCACATGAATTATATGTATTTTTTGTAAAATTTATCAAATAAATATGGTTTTGACTTTCGGTGTGTCGCGAATATGAAGGAGGAATTTTGTTATGCCATGGAATTAAAGAAAAAACTCTTTGGTGTTCCGTAAATGAGAAAAGGCTATGTAGCACTGACATAGATGATGATTTGTGCTTTTTGCAGCTTTTATCTGTGGACGTGGGAGCAACATGGCGGGCGGAGCACGTGGAGATCTCTCACTTCTATGTAAACAAGGACATAGATCGTCTCATCAATGACACGGAGGCGGCCGTGACATCAGAGCTTGAGGGCGGTGACCGACAGCGTGCCATGAAGCGCCTGCGAGTGCCACCGCTGGGAGAGCAACAGAGCCCCTGGACAACCTTCAAAGTGGGCCTTTTCTCCGGATCCTTCATTGTACTGATCGTGGCCGTAATACTATCAGGTAAGATTATTGTTTTTTAAAATAAATGCTTATTAATCTAATTAATATATGGAAATACTAGTGATTCGCGGTGCATGTTGCTACGCTTTGGAATCATTTTAATCTGCTAGGTCTCGGAATCGAAGATCTACATGGAAACATAGATGGTTTCCAGAAGCCTCCAGGGCAAGAGCCTGCGAACTTGCATATACTGCGGCTGTAGTAGTAGAGAAATATTTGGGTGATTATTATCAGTGTTTTTTAAAGGAAATCGGATGATGAGCCCGATGTTTCCGAGGCCTGGACTTTTTTTTTCTCCTTAAGGGTGGCCCTACTCTACCTGAGTGCATATGTATAGAGCTTAGATTTGATTAAATCAATTTTGGTCGGGTTTTTTAATTAACTGTATTTGAATGAGAAAATAATGGCTGGCGCCCGGCAGTAAATCTGTGTAAGTTGTTTTTATCTCACAAACTTTTCTTTTCACTTGCCCACTCTCCTGCTCCTGTCTCTAAATCATCATCTATACACTACAAGTATGAGTGGAATATGTTAGTATGTAACTGCCTGCCCGGCAGACCAAAAGTGAGGCGGAGGCGGGAAGAAGCATTTTTTTAAACTAAAAAAGCATGAAAATGTTTATAATGAAGATGAAATTACAAAAAATATGCGAAATAACAACTGATAAATAATTGGTCTCTAAAAAATGTCTATTCAACTCAATTTCAGTTAAAAACCTCTCTTAAAAGCATCTTTTTTAACCATCATTCATTAACAAGTATTTGAAAATTGCTTTTCAATTGACAATTAATGTATGTTGTGGTTTATTAGGACTGTTCCATGAAGGAGATCTCCAAACAGCGCTCCGCCTCTATCGCGGCCCGATGCTCATCATCATGTTCCTCTTCCTCTTGGGGGTAAACGTCTACGGCTGGCGTTCGTCCGGAGTGAATCACGTACTGATCTTCGAGCTGGACCCCCGCAATCACCTGTCGGAACAACACCTGATGGAGATGGCCGCCGTGTTTGGCGTCGTCTGGGCTCTCAGCGTGCTGAGCTTTCTCTACAGCGCCACGCTGAGCATCCCGCCGTTTGTTAACCCGCTGTTCCTGACCATCATCATGTGCGCTTTCGTTCTGAACCCGTTGAAAGTGTTCAGGCACGAAGCGAGATTCTGGTTTCTCAAAATATTTGTAAGTATCGTTTAAATTGTTGTTCATTTTATATGCAGGTTTTATGTTCTAACTGCTTAAGGCAATCAACCAACCGTCCCACTGATTGCATATTCTTCTAAGCTCTTGAAAGCTTTCTGAGATCAACTGCCAAGAATCTTGACTGGCAGACCTGGAAATCCCTGAACAGACTAAAAATCGGAGTTGGTAGAACAAAGGACAACCTCGAGAGGTGGGGAATGCTTTGGCAGGGAGAGTCACTATTGTGCGACTGTGGAGACCTGCAGAACGCCTCACACCTAAGATCCTGCTCCATGTGCCCAACAAGCTTCACATCTCAAGACCTAATGCTGGGAAACACATGGGCTATCGATGTTGCCAGATACTTGTCAGAAATAATTTGACGTCGCTGACACGAAGAAGAAGATGTTCTAACTAAGAAGCAGTTTGTAAAGAATAACAACAACTGCTCCTTTGCCAAACCCGTGGACTCTTAGGAAAATTATTTGCCTTAAAACATAGGTTTTTAGCTGGGGTTTGTGGTAACTTTGTCTAAGGAGGGATGGCACAGAGAAGAAAAATTGTTTATTAAAGAAAAAATGTGAGCTATTTTTTTCTCCAGATTCCAGGTTTGAATTGATTTTATGCCTCAACGCAAGTTATTACATTAATCCTTATCTTCTCTATTGCACAAATAAAGTCTTGCTATTAAGTAAGCCATAGATAAATGTTTAATTAGTAAATAAAAACCACAGCTGTTTACTCTTCTTAGATAATATTTATTTACTTCCTTAATGCTGTGGCTGCCAGCTTATTTTACTTGTATTTTACATACATACGATATTTATCAATAAAAATATCGCATACGCACAGGTCAGCAAAGACTTAATGTCATTCAAAGGCTTCTCAAAAATATTTAGCATAATTATTCACCATTTAACTAAATTAATTATATTCACTAGTATCTGGGTTTGATATGAAAGTAAACTTACTGAAAGTAGGAACAACCTATCAGTTATTTGAGAAATAATGAAAAATTGTAATAAATATCAATTATGTAGGTTAAATACTTAGGGATTATGCTATATTTACATAAGGATATTAGCAAATTTTACAATAAAACATAATTTCTTATTTAAAAAATATTTTTATTGTCGAGGAATGAGAAATTTCAGTTTCAATTATTTAAAAACTTTTTTTTTTTCGTAAATTATTGGATGATTTTTAACTTGCGTCTTTGAAAGAGTAACAAACAAAAACACAGACAAAACAGTTTCAACAATGCATTTGTAAATCTCTATTATCTTCACACAAAGGCCGTGTCTTCTTCTGTGGCTTATTTCAGCCTCTCCAACTCTCAAAATGAATTAATCTCTGCAAACAAAAGAAACGGTTTGCTAATTTTATGACGCGGCTATTTACTGTTTGTTGTTCACAGTAATTCCTCGGTGTATTGTCCAGATGTTCACAAATAGACTTGTGTTTACCCAAATGCATCTTTGTTATTTCATAATGTTTGAACATGGCGTAAGGAAAATCTGGTGTGTACTTTATCAGATGCATGAACCCAAGCCGGCGGGTATAGCTCAATGGTCAAAGCGTTTGCTCTGCAAGCCAAAGGTTGTGGGTTCGATCCCCGATGGAGATTAAAAAATAAAAATATTTTTAATCGATTTCTGAGCTCTAAAATACTACCCCCGTTAGTGTGAATTTGACCCTCACCCGTAAAATGCCAGTCATAGCCTATTAATCAAAATTGGTTTCGTAGACGAAAGTCGTCCCGCGAAGACCACCCATTCAAAGTAAATTCCTGTAATAATAAGGATGACGCGTGAATCTCGGACTGTAGTCTATGACATTGTCGGATCAACACTCCACATGCAGTGCTTAGCCATATGCACCATGGTAAGCGTCATAGAATCCACAGATGAGACTTTACTATCACCATCTGTTGGTTTTCTCCTGTATGTGTTTAAAAAAAAACTTTTTTTTTAATCTCTGTCAGGGATCGAACCCACGACTTTTGGCTTGTCAAGCAAACGCTTTGACCATTGAGCTATACCCGCCGGCGAAGATTGGACATATTCCACAAAAATATAGAATTGATTGGCATTGAGAACTGGAAGAGCATATCTATATGATAGAAGAGGTGAACAAAACCAAAGCTCACAATGGGTTATAGTACTAATGGTAGTATGTTGTTGTCTGATGTTTTTGTAATCTCTTACAGGGCAGGATGATAGCAGCGCCCTTTATCCAAGTTGCCTTTGCCGACTTCTGGCTGGCTGATCAGCTCAACTCCTTGACAGTAGCACTGCTGGACTTCCACTTCCTCACTTGCTTCTACATCACTAACGGAAACTGGATGGAGGCAGGAGGTATTTTTTTTTTTAAATATTGAACGGAATTTATATAAATTTATGGATGACCACCAATTTGAAGTAACATGCGGTGATGGTTATTTTTACCGGTCAGTTTCATAGGAATGGAGGTTTGTTTTTATTTCACATTATTATATTTTAATTGATTATACGTGTTTTGGAACAATCCACATTCATTTTCAACAATGATTATCACTAAAATATTTTTAATCTTGTTTATTTAAATTAGGAACAATATAAGAAATTTTAATTAATTTCTGATCAGGAATTAAAACAACATTTTATCAGAATAAAAGTTAGTTAATTAAGGTGAGATTGAGTTGGGCTAACACAACTAAGTAAAATGTGTTAAATAATGATAATAAATAATTATTTTATTTTTTTTTATTCTGACTGGAAAAATATGAACCTTTGTAATTATTAATTAATTACTAATTAACTGATTAACTTTCAATTATACTTACGCAGTTTCACATAGACTTGTCAGATACCATTATTATGATCTGTATTTGAAGCAATAGTACCAAAACACAAAAATTGCACTTTATCTTCAAGATTTCAGCCAATAACAACGTTCCATAGTGCCTGTGTCTGCTGATCACTTAAACAGTTCCAATTTTGGCACAACAATCAGTTTTTTATTATTCTACGAAATAACTATATGTAAACATTATTCATTAAATTTGCGTGTATGTATATAAAGCCGTCAACAGTTTTCCATTCCAATAGACACCTACAATATCAGGTACCTCGTTTTGAAAATTGACTTTTATAGTTTCTGCGGGGACTTTTCTGTACGAATCCTTCAAATGGAAAATTTGCTAAAAGATGTGTGAAGTGCTATGTCCAAGTGCCTGGGCAGTTTTTTTATAATAAACACAAAATTGCGCATACTTAACCTGCCAGCGACACTAATTTTGGAGTAAAAAAAATTCTTCATAGATGTTTTATTGCTCGTAATATCGGTCAGTGTGATATCAGTTAAGAAGGGCAAGTTTTCTTGTAAATCGAAAGCAGATTACTATGTTTCTAGAAGTGGTGTAATATAAGATGATGTAAAAAGAGTTGACTATGAAAAATATTTTGCATGCCGGTTTTGATCCTCATTTTTTCTAAGATTCGTATTTTCCTACTTTTTGGTAATTTTTTTGCCCACTTCAGGTATAATATTCCATCAAAAAACTTATTTCAGATATAAGGTATGTTGTTATTTAATAAATTTTAAAACACCTACCGGCGACACTAATTTTGTAGTAATATAAATTTTCTTCATAGACTTGTCAGTTAATGATGTTATTAACTTTGATGATGCAGGTGTTACAGACAGCTCCCAGTGCATGGAGCACTCGTACACGCGCCCCATAGTGAACTGCCTGCCAGCCTGGTTCCGCTTCGCCCAGTGCCTCCGCCGGTACAGAGACTCCCGCGAGGCCTTCCCCCATCTGGTCAACGCGGGAAAGTACTCCACAACCTTTGCCGTCGTCGTCTTCAGCACGCTCAAGAACTTCTATGAGAGTAAGTGTAGTTTTTTAAAGGCATGTAAACAATACAGTGCTTATAAATTTATTAACACATTGAAATCAGGTGAGATTCGCGCATTGCTGATCCCTAAAGCGGGCGAAAAATCGATGTCACGCGTAAAAAATATGTATTTACAAAAAATGGCATAACTTTTGAAATATCCAACATAACTACATTTTTTTTTCAATATGACACTCACCGATCATAGCGCCACTAGTAATATCATCAAAAAGATGTAGAACTTCTGACACTAATTTTTAATTATGTCTACAACTTGAAAATACACATTAAAACATTTAAGGGTATGTTTTTTAGAGTTTTATATATATTTTTTAATTTAGAGTATGATATTCATGGTATCAGTAACCCCTATTATCACAAAATATACATTTATAAGAAGTGACAACACATTCCCGGCCGGACGATTTCGCAAATAATAACAATTCAACTGAACTAAAAATTGTAATAAATGCGACGACGAATAAAAAATGTCTTTATTAAATATCAGAGCAGTGACATCTCGCTGCAGAAAGCAAAAAAAGGACAGTTCAAATTTCACGGATAAACATGTGAGCCGACTTCTAGCAACAGACAACAAAATACAGTAGCACTTTCGTAAAAAACGGAAAAATCCGTGTCCCGACAACAATGTGTTCAAAATCATTATTCTTCTTCTAGAATCAAACATTTGATTTTTCAATATTTGAGGTGAGCAGCTTACCTTTTGGCCTCGCTCCTCTGGTGTTTTATTATTTTTTAGTGACTGTTGGTGTTGACCTTGCTTAAATCTAGCCGATGCTCTTAGAGTAATAGAAAAAAGGCCGGCGGGTATAGCTCAATGGTCAAAGCGTTCGTTTGACAAGCCAAAAATCGTGTGTTTGATCCCCAACGGAGATTAGTAAAAAAATATTTTTAATCGATTTCTAACATCCGAAATATCTTCGGTTGCTGTGAATTTGATCCCTCACCCGTAAAATGTCTGTCATAGCCTATTAATTAAAATTGGTGATAGACGAAAGTCGTCCCGTGTAGACCGCCCATTCATGGTAAATTCCTGTAACAATAAGGATGATGCGTGAATGACGAGCTGTAGTCTATGACGTTGGCGGATCAACACTCCACATGCAGCGCTATACCATATGTAACATGGTAAACGTCATAGAATCCACAGATGAGACTTCAGCATCACTAACACCATCTGTCGGTATTCTCCTGCATGTATTTAAATAAAAAATAAAAGCTTGTGTGTCAAAAAAGTGCTGGAAAGTGCAGCAACTAATGGAAATGCATTGCTTGGAGCGCTGCAGTAGGGGCAGAATCAGACGGACACTTACGATTCCTATGTACTGATGCCGTTTGTCACATGTGCATCCATCAGCATTGTGCAATAAAACAGTGGACAACGAAAGAATCATTCTTTCCCGGCAGCGTCATCAGCAGAGACAGCAGCAAAAGGAGAGAACTACTCCCACGCGGCCTGTCACCAGGTCCGGTACATACCCCTGTGTGGGGCGCGTCACGGTTAAGCAATCTTGCTGTTAGATAGCTCTTTTGACACAGGGCTGCCCTCACGGCTTTAGCAGTAACGCATGCCTTAGTATTAAGTCTTACATCTTTTGAATTTAAATTTTAAATAAACGTGAGTAATCTCAAGTAGTCAACTTACACATCGGTATCAGTACGCAAGATGAAAATATCTCATCTATTAATTGTTTTATTTTTCATTTCAGGTTCATATGCCGACAAATTCGACAATCCATTCCTGTACCTGATGCTTATGTCCCAGCTGGTGTCCTCGTGCTACGCCTACACCTGGGATCTCAAGATGGATTGGGGGCTGCTGGACCGCAACGCGCCTCCCGAGAACCGATACCTCCGTGAAGAGATTGTCTACAGTTCTGGAGTAAGTCACAAATATAACTGATAATATTACAACTTATAATATTAGCAGCGTTTTGCTACCTTTTCAAAATACTTGAACGTCAAGTTGATCACACAGTCTCCCTAGATGTACGTAGATTATATTTCTGCCACATCACTATACTACATCATGGACTGATTTGAGGTAAATTTTTTTTTAAAGTGGTACTCTTATGCTACAAGTACGAGACAGTTGCCTTTTTGTAAAGCCTCGTTTTCTGTCAATCTGGTAGACTATCAATTACATAATCTATTCAGTGGAATATTCAAAAAAGAAAATATTCATTACTCATATTAGGTCATAGTTAGAGATTTTTAGCATCTATTTTTTCGTTTTTAGCATTTTGGAGCATTTAACCCTTTCATTACCGTCATAGTGTATATAAGCTTATATTCAATTGAAATAATACTAAATTAAAAAAATATATATATATATATATAATTATGTCACATTATGATTGTGATGTTGTTTTTAAAATGTAATAATATATTTATTTTCTATCTCGTTTTAGAGTTATTACTATTTTGCCATTTTGGAAGACTTTGTGCTGCGTTTCATGTGGGTTGTATCATTTGTGGTGACCCACAATGGCTGGATCAGCAGCGAAGTCTTGTTGTCTATTGTGGCTCTACTGGAGGTCATACGGTAAGTGAAATTCTAACCTCAAATGTCTTGTCTTCAATACAATTATTTTAAGTACAGGGTATTAATAACAAATTATACATACATGTTTGTCGTATCATATTTAACAATTTTTGTTGGTTTTTTCTGTCAAACATAAAACAACAGAAGGAATATGGAAGAACAAAATAAGCATGAAATGAATGGGAATGCGGTTATGGAATGTTCCTTTCTTTCTTTTAATGACTGTTTACTCGATGGTAATCCATGCTATTTATATTTCAATGATTAAAGCATATTTCTTTGATTTTTATGTTCTAGTCGATTCATTTGGAACTTTTTCCGTTTGGAGAACGAGCACTTGAACAATTGTGGTCAGTTCAGAGCTGTCAGGGACATCTCGGTGGCGCCCATCGACTCTTCCGATCAGAACACAATCCTTAGAATGATGGATGAAGAAAATGGAGTTATCAACAGGTGCATAAACTATTCAGTTATTTTACATCATTTGGGCATCATCTAGGAGAGGGTACAGAAGAAATTTCTGAGGTCTCTCTACATGAGGGTTTATGGATACTATCCGTGGCTGTATCCAACTAACTTCATACAGGGTATGTTGGGGTACAATGAGTTGAAGACAAGGAGGGTTGTGTGCTTAGGTATGCATTTCTTCCGGCTGTTACGTGATGTGTTAGCCAACCCTGAAATGTTGTTGAAAATCGGTATATATGTCCCCGATAAATATCTGAGAATAAAGAGGCACAGATTGCTCGATCTCCCAAAGAGTAACCCTAACCTGCCAGAGACTATGCCTCTTGGGAGAGGGATCAGACTGTTTAACCAAATTGCCTAGGATGTTGATCTATTTCACGTAAGAAAGGAATCAGGCATGAACTCCACAAGTTTCTTTGGAGGAATGATTTGTTGTAGTCATCTGTTTGATGAGTATTTGGACCTTCTGTTGCTTGTCTTTATTGCTTTGTTCTTAGTACTTAATCATAAGTACCTATATTTTTAGATATTTAAAAAAAAATATTATTAATTCCGATTGTACTTCATTAACCAATTGAATTTTTGAAGTTTGTAATGTTATTGTAGGAAAAAAAAATTGATATTGAAAATACAGTATTTTAAAATATGTTTGTATTATTTTAAACTTAATTGATGAAAATTTTTAATGTAAAAAAATATATAAATTATTAATTGAATGTTTTTCTTTTTATTTTCAAATTTAGGCATCAAAAGAAAAAGACTCCTAAAAAGTCAAAAGATCCGGAGAAGAGAGCTCTGATAAAGAAAGAGTCCATCCACGACCTTCAGCTGGAGCTAGACCTGTCTACCAAGAAGTTATAACTTTGTCTGCTGCACCCGGTGGAGGGAACTCCACTAGATGAAGAAAATGTACGGATTCATACTAAGAAATGGGTGTCTATGGTAACAGCCTTTTTGATGAAAACTTATAATAACACTTTGATTTGTGTCAACATTAATTTACATAATGACTGCTTACTACATAGAAGAGTCGAAATAAATAAAATTACCTATGTGGGTGTAGTGCAGACAAGAAGACATTAATTTTTTGTATGTAGTGAAGGCTTCTTAGTCTCGTTATATTTTATTGTAAATATATGCTGCAAAACAGCCTTTTTGTATAGTTTATTTAATGAATTTTGAATGGTTTTTTAAAAGTAATCTCTTTTATAATAATTCCATACTTTTTTTGATATGACATGTTTCGGCTTCGGTGAGATTTCATTATCATTTATAATAAATATAAAGGTAATAAAATGATATCAGTTCGATATAGCCCTGGCAATCTGGTGCCGAAAAGTCTCAACATACAATCTTTCGTCAATTATTTTTGTTTGATAGCAGATAGTTCGTCAAATAGCCGACATGTGGTCTTAGGGCGCTGCTACTGTGACCTGACATCGTTAGGAACGGTTCATTTATTGGTTATGGCAGAATAGTAAAGTTTGTCAGTGTTGTAATTAAAATAAACACCAATGTGTTTTCAGTTGAGTACTTTGGTTCATGACTTGCTCTCCATCTCTTTTCCATACGTCCCGATGACGATCCCGTCGACATGGAGTCTCGCTTCGATAAACAGAGGATGTCAATAAGATACTGTTAAGACAATATTATTTTGCGTTAAACGGGAGTTACCTCTTCTTTGTATTAAGTTGTCAATATGTAATTACTCAGAGTGCTACTGTATAAAAATTATAATAACATTAAGGTTATCAACTGACAATACTTGCATAATTATAATTTTTAATTAATTTTAATTAAAAAAATAACAAATTTAAAATATTTAGTTTTGATTCACTTTTATTTTAAACGATTACATGTTTCGGCCTCCCTAGATACCATCTTCAATAATGGTTAAATTATAAACTGGTAGTGGTTTATATAGGTATGTACAAGTATTAGTTCCTACGTTAGTACACACATATTTACAGATTGTATATTATATATAGAGTTAAACCATTGAAAAAAGACATTATGAAATCAAGGGGTATGCGTTACCTTGATGTATTAAGTCATTATATAATATTATATTTTTGTGTTCAATTTCGAAAATTCCTTGTAATTCTATCTAGATAGAGGCCGAAACATGTAACCGTTTAAAATAAATGTGAATCAAAACTAAATATTTTTAATTTGATAATTTTTTAATTAAAATGAATTTAAAATTATATCAAATTTATCACAAATTCTTGAATGTGTTAAAGCAATTATTATTTTTTAAACAAATCTATTTTGTATTTATATTCAAACAGAAGAACCGACCGGAAGACTATTTGCTCCTTTCTGATGTACATTTGTGTTTTTTTTATTATATCGAAGATCTTAAAAAAGATTTTATAAAGCTTTTTTAATCATCATGTTTGGTACATAACTTAGTTGACTAAAGAAATTATAAATATATTAATAACCTTTATAAGAATATATGACGTAAAAATAAAGTTTCACTAAACATATTTATAAATAAGTAAGACATCAGTTTGGCTACATAATTGTGAAGTAATATTAGTGGCTTAAGAGTTTTCATTAAAGAAACGTGTACAGTGTATCTATTTTTAATATTATATGACTTTGAGATGCCTTCAACTTTTTTTTGCTAAGATAATCACTTAATGATTTTTATGTACAGGTATACTTGAAATAAAGCTGTTAATTGAATAATTCATTTTTCATGTTTTCACATACTGCCTTTGGAAATTATGAAAAAGTGGCCTTTACTTGTGTAATTAATGAAGATAAAGTGAAAATGTGTGATAAAACGAGCGTGTGAATTGAATTGGAAAATATATTTGGTTTGTAGAGAATAAGAATTTGTTACCATTTTTATTTTAAGTGTTGCATTTAGTAAGCATACGTATATAAAATGTATTGCTAGGAGTGGATTAAAATTAAAGAAGCTAACAACTCAAAACTAAAAGAAAAGCTGTTTTAAGTTTCTGAAATATTGGTCACATTAATCTTTTACAGAGATTGAAAACATGCCAAATAATCATTTAAATTTCTTCATTCGAATTCAAATATGCTGAATGGAAAAATGTTGTTCATAGAACAGAATGGTGTGCAAGACAGTTTATGGCCATTGAATTTAAAAAAACATACCAGTTAGGTGAAGAATTATTATATTACAAGAGTAACTAAATTATTTATTTAAAAATGTAAAATATTTTTTTTTTAATTAGTTTTAATTATATATTGATTCATAAAAAATATACATGTTAAATTTAGATGATAATCTTGCATAAATATGTTTTAAAAACATTTTTGTTGGTAGCCATTATGCTTTGTGTATTAAATTACGTAATCATTGATAAATATCCAGAGTATCTTAAATTATTGTAATTAGGTTAATCAATAGAGATTATATTGATTTTCACTTATGCTAGTGAGTGGCCTGGAAAAAGGTATTTTTAAAAAAACTTGACATAAAAATCACGATCCCTAGTGAATTTGTAAATGGCTACCTACACAGAAGATACAGATTGCAAGTTTGGTCAATTGTTGAAAAAATACAGAACTATACAAACATAAAAATCTGTATAGCTTTGTCCTTATTCAAATGCGTAAACATGCCATTCGTATACCTCGTATTCGTGTCCCTTTATGAACATGTTTATGTTCTAATTTTTATATTTCTTGAAAACAGTTGGTAATACTGATTGAGTTATTTATACCTACTGCATATACTTTTTGTCGATGGTTTTATTATTTTTATAGTTATTATATTTATTAATTATGCTGTAGAATTTGATAGATTAGTGTTTTTTAAAGTGAGATTATTAAGTAAATACATCTTCTAAGCTTTTCATTCCTTTACCCCCAAATTTACATATCAGCTGAATTCACTTTGTAAAATTACTGTGTTTAGTGTAGAAAAAACGACCATTGATTGTTAAAATTATTAAAAAATAATTGGTGTATTCACCGCGCTTTTTTTAGACGAGGGATTTAACCCTTTTTGCTACGGTACATTTTTTTTAGCGTTTTCAACAAAATTGTACTGATACGCTTAAAAACCCTTTACTAAGTAATAATACCATTCTTGTTACCATTTTGTATTCTAATTATAACCATTAAATGTATTATTAATTTATTCTAATAACCTACTGCAATAAATAATAAATTAATTTAATATATGCTTCAAATAAAATTAATTTTTCTTTAGTTTTTAATTGCATTACTTAAAATTAAAATAACTTAATTATTGAAGTTTACATTATGCAATAAATATTACTATGTTTTACTTACTTATGTACTTAAAAGTAAGAGAATTCAGTCAATTTTTACACAAAAATGTGTTTTTTAACATCCATTAATAATCATATTTTTTAGAACCTCTTGTGTGTTTTCACAATCTTGGTTAAGATCAAATTATTTTTAATTGTCCATAAATATTGAAGACATTTAATTGCTCAATATATTATTTAAGATTTCTATGAAAGAAGCTACTGAACTTAAGCGGCTTGTAAATTGTATCTTTCAAAGGTTGTTCTCTTCCAAAAGCATGCTCCATCAACATCCTTGGAGTATCAATCTTTAATAATGTCAAATATTACAAGTCAATTAAGAATAAAGCTGGTCTCGCTTCCAAAACACTAGGTGTATTATATAGATCACATCGGTATTTCACATTAAACAACTTCTTCATCTATATAAAGGACAAATCCGACCTATCCTACGGCAGTCACCTTTAGATTGGAGCCCCAAAATACTTTCTAAACTTAATTGACTCTGTTTAAAGAAGAGCAATTTGTTTGATAAACAATGATACTCTTATGTCTAACTTGCAATCAATGGAACACAGGCGTAAGATTGGTTCACTTAGTCTTTTCTACTGTTATAACCACGGTCACTGCGCTTTGGAACTTAAAGAACTAATTCCTCCTGCACCCACCCACAACCGACAAACTCGTCTTATACTTGCCGAACATCATACAATGTTAATGTGTGTCGACCAAGAACTGGCAGTTCCAACCAAAGTTCCTTCCTTAATGCCACCGGTAAGCTTTGGAATGCTCTTCCAGCGTGTGTTTTCTCCTTCCTACAATCTGAATCTCTTCAAGAAACAGACAAGACATTTTCTATAGTGACAATAATACGTTGTTGTATTACATATGTGAAACTTAAAGCTTTATTTAGCTCTATCTTTATAATAATTATGCTATCTGTTACTTACTAATGATTATTATTAAGGTCATTCTATCAATGTATCGTTTTGTTGTGTGTTATTACTAAAATCATTCATTTAACCACTTCCCCGGCAAATTATTTTGGCAAAAATGATTCTAAAAAAACTATTTTTATTTTCGTGTACTTTGATCTGTGATGAAAAGCACAGTAAAAATTGGTACAACAAGAGATGCAAAAATAAAACGACAAAAGACACAAAAATGTGGTTAATGGGTGTCTTCTGGCTTTAAATTTTTTCCCATAATATATTTTTAAATAATATAAAAAGCGAAAAGGAATATTATTTAGTACAATTTATATAATTCATTTTACGATAGAATATGTTTTCGATATTCCATAATCTATAACACAAAATACTTATAAATACAAAACATAAGTTTTCATCAGAGGCTAAAAGAATAACAAGCGTCTTTATTGAAATGTAAATAGAACGAAAACCGGTTTAGAAACCCCTGTTTTTTTGTGTCAATGTCAGAAATCGTGAAATTATATGAAACGTGTATTTGCGTGAACGCCGAAAATGGAACAATTTTTTTTTACACATATTCGTGAACGCCGGGGAACTGGTTAATAAATATAATATAATTTTACAATATTTACATATTACGAGGTAAATGGTACATGTTTTATTTTAAAAAGATATATACGTAATAAATAAAATAAAAAATAACTGATTTGAATAAAACTACATTAAAAATGAGTTGTAAAGTTTATAACTGCCCTTGTAAATTACTTAGGAAGGAATCATGATAATAATCCAGTTTTACCTACCCACAAAACTGTTATTATCTTGTTTTTAATTCCTGTTTAATCAGTTGTTTGAGGGACAGTTCTTTGTTATTTTGAATTAAATATTTCCCCCATATATTTCTCATAAATACAAACCCAATAGCTAATATTTTTTCAGACTGACAATACAAGGCATTCTTTTTTCAAATGTTATATGAAAAATGTTGCCATGTGGATTTTAAATTTATTATGCTATAACTACAATAGAACCTCTTCTTTGAATTTTTATTCCATGATTCAAATTGTAATTAGAATAACTCGAATATATAAGGAGTGTGCATTGAAAATGAGCGTTTTGTATTGAGACTCATAATTCGGCAGGTATATATCTGATCGGGCTGAAATCAATTTTTCCTGAAAGCTAAAACCTTAGGCTGCAAACATCAGTCTTCTTCGTAGTATCAATCCGGTAGATTGGTTTGCAGCAACAAAACTTGCATCTCGATCTTCACTCTTCTCCTTGAGATGCAATAATTTTTGCTGATACATGGGATGTCTTTTAGACCTTTAATGTGGTATTTTCCACTTTATTTCCACATCCTAATACCGTTGACCATAAAGGTTCATCCGCCTTTGGAGAGCATTTACTACCTCCACGACAATAGAGTGCCCTAACCAGCTTGACCTGATGAGGTTAGCTGGGTGTTGGCTTATTCCGGCCAACATTCGGTCCCTGTCTATATTGGCTGACTGATGTCGCTCACCCCCCACCACGAGAAGGAGATAGATCAGGATTTTTCTTTCATTGAACCTGTGACCATAAGGCATTTCGAAGAGTCCTCCAGTACTTTTAGGGGGCATCAGTAAATACAAATAATGCAATTCGAGCATGTAAGCCTTTAAAAAAAATATTTTTTACTTAAATTTTAAAGGAGAAAAATGTACTTATAAATAATATACATTGTGAATACAATACTATTAACTGAATTTATCTATTATTCATGCTCGTATCTAGAAAATTTTTACTCCTGAGTCGAGGTTCCTTTGTAGTTAACTTTTTTCTGTTTGGAAAAAACGTAGGCTTACATTATTTGTATAAAAATATATGAGGTCTTCCAATTGTAATTCTACGAACAGACTAAATAATGTGTGTAAAGAATATTTATCAGGATAATTAAAAATCTGGTGGTTAGACGATGTGACGATAGTGATAAGGAGGTGCTCGGGACATAATCATGCGATTGGTTCATTTATTTTATTGTTAGCATATTTTTAACTACAATAATTAATACTACTGTATCATCATGTTATATTGAATGTTGAATAAAAAATATTCTATGAAGTTAACTTTTTTTTCTCCTAAATTATTATTATATACCTAACTTCTAGTTTATTTTTTTCATCTGGCAGTATTTTTATTTGAAAATCGGATGAGTATTTTCGAATATTTTTTCCGCTTCATATTTGGAGCATATGGGTACTGCAAACTTCCGTTTCACAGTTCTGTAAGCTCAGATTATCCATGCCTTATCCCATAACACCTGTATCCCCGTAGGTTCACATGGGAACATAGATAGTTCCCAGGAGCCTCCAGGAAAGAGCACGCTTACTTGCATAGACCGCAGCTGTAGTATTAGAGAAATATTTCAGTGTTCAATGATCAGGGTTTTAAGAGAGATCGGATGATCAACCGGACGCTCCCGAGGCCTGGACAATTTTTGTTTTGTCCTTAAGGGGTGGCTCAACCCTACCGGGGGCATGTAAAGAGTTTAGATTTATTTAAATCATGCTTGCTCGGGATGCGAACCGACCGCGTATGAGCGAGAAGCAAACGCTTTAACCATTGGACTATGCCGCCTAGCAAATTGAAATTTTACTGATTTTTCAAGTTGTGTGAAACGGTTAACACCTATTAGAAAACTTGGTATTAAAATAAATACACCATATTCATTGATTTCTAGTTTTTTATACATATATTTCAATTATTGCACATATAATAATTGTAAAAATTTAAGTTAAAAAGGGTTAAATTTTCATTAAAAATAAAGAATTGATTTCCATGTTATTGGCACTGTGAGATCCATTTTCAATATAAGTATTTGTACCTCGATTCAATAAGAATCATGTTAAGTACTCATTGTGATCCATTTTATTAAATGATAATAAACTGAAAAATACTTTATTTACAGTTGCATTCCCTAAAAGATGCAAAAGAGTTTGTATACCTTGGAAGTATGATCACCTGGGATGGCAGAACAAAAAGAGAAGTCAACAGACGCATACATCAAGCAAGGCTAGCGTTCAATAAAAAAACAACAATTCCTGAGTCAAAATATATTAATTTGAAGCTCCGCAAGCAACTTGCCAAAACATTTGTTTGGAGCATCTTGATGTACGGCTGTGAGACATGGTGCTTATCTGAAAGTGATAAAAAAAGACTAAAGACCTTTGAGATGTGGTCTTGAGATGTGGTCTTACAGTAGAATTCTCGGAATTTCCTGGAGAGACCACGTCACAAACAATGAGGTTCTCAGCATAATCAAGGAAGATAGGCACCTAGTAAGAACCGTCTCAGAGAGGCGATCAGTCACATCATGCGCCACGATGGTCTTCTTCACGACATTGTGGAAGGGATGGTTGAGGGTAGAAACTGCAGAGGGCGCTCTATACAGGAGTATTTGCAGCAAGTGTTTGAGGACATGAGTTGTAGCTCTTATGCTGAGCTAAAGAGGGTTGCAGAAGATCGAGAAGAGTGGAGATCGAGATGCAAGATTTTGTTGCTGCAAACCAATCCACCGAATTGATACTACGAAGAAGAAGTTGACTTCCATTAAAAATATTCAATTGCTATAACATTAATATCATCTTCCAAAAGGTTATAAATGACTCCATTTCTTAAAAATATGCAACTCAAAATAATACAAATACAAAGTCATTGATGGTTTAGTAATTATTGACCCATAAGCTGTAAAACGACTAACCGAGCTAACTGGTTAAATATATTGATTTTGATTAATTTTTCAAATATCCATTCCATAGCTGGAGCATATGACTGCCACAGATTGCTGTCACACAGCATTCAGGACAAGAGTTGATTGGATTGAGTCGCTACTTTAGTACCAGGGCAAATAATTTTCTTCGTAGTATCAATCCGGTGGATTGGTTTGCAGCAACAGAATCTTGCATCTCGATCTCCACTCCTCTCGGTCCTCCGCAACCCTCTTCAGCTCAACATAAGAACTACAACTCATGTCCTTGAACACTTGCTGCAAATACTCCCGTCTAGGGCACCCTCTACAGTTTCTACCCTCTACCATCCCCTCCACTATGTCATGAAGAAGACCATCTTGGCGCATGATGTGACCGATCCATCGGGCTCGCCTCTCTGAGATGGTTATGCTGCAAATACTCCCGTCTAGGGCACCCTCTACAGTTTCTACCCTCTACCATCCCCTCCACAATGTCATGAAGAAGACCATCTTGGCGCATGATGTGACCGATCCATCGGGCTCGCCTCTCTGAGATGGTTTTTACTAGGTGCCTATCTTCCTTGATTATCTTGAGAACCTCATTGTTCATGACGTGTTCTCTCCAGGAAATTCCGAGAATTGTTCTGTATGACCACATCTCAAAGGCCTCTAGTCTTTTTTTATCACTTTCAGATAAGCATTATGTCTCACAGCCGTACATCAAGATGCTCCAAACAAATGCTTTGGCAAGTTGCTTGCGGAGCTTTAAATTAATATTTTTTGATTCAAGAATTTTTGTTTTTTTATTGAACGCTAGCCTTACTTGATGTATGCGACTGTTGATTTCTGTTTTTTTTTTCTATAATAATTAATCTCCTTAAAATGCATATTAACAAATGCCTCAGAATTTGTTTCACAACGTAAATGCTATTTTATTTTCCATTTTATTTATTATACGACATAGTTCTGTTTGTGACCATATTCATATTTCAACCTCAACTCTCCGAACTTGCATTTAGGACTAATATTTGGTATCCACTCTATGCAAAATGGTGTTGGAACTTTTTGGTCCGGCTCAGTGTTGCCGACCTTTAAAAACGTAACCAAATGTCCCGGTTTAAGATTGGTTTCCGCAGTCTTTTTTTTCGTGACGGTTTTCGCATTGTTCAACAGATTGCCATTAGGGTCGTTTAATTTGCTTTTAGGCACTGGTCTGTCTATATGAGTGTACGTGCCATCACTGTTGTGTTGAAAGAATTTAGTAATTTCAAGAGGTATCTGTAAATAAAAATATTTTATGAAGGATAAAACATTATGAATTAGTAACTGAAGAGGCACGATTGTACGTGATGAATGAATGATACTGAGAGAATTTTAATTTATGAGTATATTTTTATTATTTTATGTAAGCACATACAGGAGAATACCGACAGATGGTGATAGTGATTCAGAAGATTTTCATCTGTGGATCCTACGACGCTTACCATTTTACATATGGATAAGAGCTGCATGTGGAGTGTTGATCCGCCAACGTCATAGACTACAGCCCGACATTCAAGCATCATCCTTATTATTACAGGAATTTATTATGAATGGGTGGTCTTCACGGGATGACTTTCATCTACCACCAATTTTGATTAATAGGCTATGACTGGTATTTTATGGGTGAGAGATCAAATTCACACCAACTGGAGGTATTTTAAGCTCAGAAAGCGATTTTTTTTTTAATGTCAGGGATCGAACCCATGACCTTTAGTTTGCCAAGCAAACGCTTTAACCACTGAGATATACCCCTTGGCAATGTATACACAAAGAATGAAGAAATATTAGAAGATACAATTATTTACTCACATCTGGAGTGTCAAATATATTTTTAACTTGAAAAATATTTGTAATATTCCAAGTGTGTTTGGTAAACCTTCCCAGGGGCACAGCGTCTTTCCTTTCAAATACAGATGTTTTATTGGGGAGTCTTTTTTTCTTTGTATTATAACATAACCTCTCCTGCAAGCATTCAAAAAATACCTGGAAACAACATAAACGGAAAATAAATAATTTATAAATTTAAACATATATTTTAAGGAAAATAAAATTTCCGCTAAGGCAAAGGTAATGATTACTCTGTTCAGTAAAAAATTTAAATGTTTATATTGTAAATGTCTTTATTGTATTTACTTACTTGTGGTATATGAAACACCAGAGGATCCGGCTTTCCACTGAACTGATATTGCATAGTTTGGTTTATGTTCTCAGTTACACAAGACAACCATTGTATAAATGATAAACTTGCTTCACTTTCCGTATAAATATCTGGCTGCATCGGTATTATTTTGCACAACTTTTTATCTTTTATTGAATGAGAATTCTTAGAACTTTTGTGACTAGAATAATTACTACCCGACAAATCAAATCCGTAAGATTGACTGCAATTTTTCACTTCATTTGTGTTTAAATTTATAATTCTCGTCAAAACACCGTTGCTCAAAGATAACGAACTGTCCATGTTTGTTTCATTATGTAAGCCGTTAATCAATACTTCTGAATCATAATTATTAATCACAGATGCGATTTCATTATCATTTACAAATTCGCAGTTTAGAAAACTATTCGATTGATTTGCTGACGTTTTACCAATTGTCTTTTTTCGCTTTCTCGATAATGTTTTCCCTTGCGAACTTCTGTCTGAAGAATTTAGAATGACAACATTATCATTCGAAATGGAAACACATGAATTGCTATGATTTTCTGTAGCAACCTTTTTTCTTTTTCTTTTTAAACACGAGAATAATTCGTCATCGGAATTGAGCTCGATTATGTTGCCGTTGTTTAAAATATCACTGACTGTCATAGTATTTTGAACACCATCAATGCCGGCATTCAAAAATTGATAATTCGCATTGACATCGTTGTAGAGATCATCTCTTTTATCAGTTATGGGATCATACTCTTCCAATGATATAATCTTTAAAGAATTATCGTTCGCCGATATCGTATAAATGTTATCATCAATATTGTCTGCCTCCCGTAATAATACTTCTTGTACGTTGATAATCTCTGTGTTGCCGTCATCTTTCAGCTCCCACATGTTGCTTTGGCCCCCGATTTCAGTACAATCCATTGAATTATTCTGTAATAATTGATTTTTAAGTATAATAGACGATTGCATGGCATCATCTTCATTGCTGCCTAATACAATATTAGACACGTTTATCAAGTCTCCTCCATCGGTTAGCATTATTTGAAGGTCTATTGTATCCGCATTTGACTCTCTATCATTATATATTGTATTTCCAGAGTCTCCCAAATCATCGCTTATTGTAGTGCTTTTAGTATTCTTATATAACTGGCCATCGGTGTGCAGCTCGGCGTGTAGTTCTATCATGTGTCCATTTCCATCGGGAAGTTCTATCAGCTGAGAAACAAATGGAGACAAGACGCCATCCGTCAACTCGTGATTTGTTAAAATCTCTCCTGCGATAAGATTGTGATCATCATTCTCATTATCCATATTATCTGAAAACAACCAACTTAACGTTAATACTGTTATTTAATTTTTATTAAAGTTAACAAATTCAATTATATATATATGCAGTGCCGGCTTTAGACCCTGCGGCGCCGCAGGGCGAAAAAAAATCTGGCGCCCTCTGTTACTTGTCCGAAAGAAAAATTGTCGTTGTTAAAAATGAGAGTATTTGGAATAGTATATTTTGCTTCACGTCAAACATTGCAATTATTTTTATAGCACATAAATATTGAATATGGATAGGGCGCAGTATGAAAAATACTAAGCAAGTTAAGCTTAGGTCACTAGGCGCCCTAGGCAGCCGACCCACTGCGCTACCCCCTAAAACCGGCACTGTATATATGTTATTCTGTCTAAACGTGTTTCATATCCGTAAAGAGACTTTGTCAACAGTGGTGAAGTTATAACAACCATCAATTAGAAAGGTAAGACTTAATAAATACAGTGGTACCTTGACATACAAGTGCTTGAACATACGAGTTTTTGAGATACGAGCCGCCGAGTGAGTGATTTTTTGCTTTGAAATACGAGCGAAATTTGAGATACAAGCGAAATTTGAGATACGAGCAAGGTTGCAGAACAAATTAAACTCGTGTGTAGGTACCACTGTATAAATATTAGTACATATATTCATGTGCTCTATGGAAGTAAATAATTTTGACTTTTACCTCCAGTTATGATTAGTGTGAATCGCTGAATTCTATCTAGACTTTCAAGATTTTTGGTACTAGAAAGAATTCTAGAAAATAGACATTACTTTGATTTATCTTAAGCTTTGTAGATTTCCACATACATAAAATGTTTAAAATGTTTATGCTCATCATGTTATAAAGATAGAAAAGAAAAAAACACCTGTCGGATCAAATTGGTAGTTGGGTAAAGCCATGTCAACAAAGAATCTGAATTCTTCACAAAGGCTTTCGTTGGAAGCAAATGCTGTTGCACACAAATAGAAATGTATACACTCTGCATCTGAACCCAGCTCTTCTTTCTGATTCTGTGAGCATTCTAGTGAGATATCGGAAGAGCTCTGTAGAGATTCTTTACTTTTGAGACTTGTGGATCTTTTTTTGAGAGATTTAGCATGGGAGAAGTTGCATCCACAAAAATGCCTGAAATAATATTGAGCCATTAAAACACAACAATGTCGATTAGGAAAAACTTTCTGGAACAATGTGTTAATGTTATGTATATTTGAAGCATTCATTTTGAGATCCATTTTAAATATCAAATAGATAAATACTTCCTACTTTTTTTATTAACATGGATTGACACAAAACTGCGTTATTCCAGCAAGTAAATAAACAATACTCAGTGTTATCTTTGTTAAAACAAGGTAGGAAGTATTTAGTAATTAAATACACACATACAATTCTACATCAGATTTTTACACGTCAATTCATTCAGAAAAAATATCGGCAGACGCGGGATTCGAACTTCGAGCGTTGCACCTTTGCTCTATCCTACAAACCGCGCTGTCCACACGACCATTCTCTGCCTGGACAGATACCCGAAACTTGATGTATATATACCAATGTTAACATCATATAACGATAGATGTCTCTGTAGTATATATTCAGAGTATGTATATTATTATTTTATGATTCAATCAGTCAACATTTATTCACAAGCTTTTATATTATTAGTTACTTATGACTTGATGCGTAAAAATTTGATGTAGAATTGTATGTGTCTATTTAATTACTAATAATATTGAAATATAGATCAATTATCTATGAAATAAGATTAGAATATTGAAAAATATTGTAATAAAAATTAAAAATAATCCATATAGGAAGTATTTATCTAACAACTTATTTATGATTCAATTGAAATGTGTATAAAGTGAAGTGTTGTCACTAAAATGTGTATAAAGTGAAGTGTTGTCACTAAAATGTGTATAAAGTGAAGTGTTGTCACTAAAATGTGTATAAAGTGAAGTGTTGTCACTAAAATGTGTATAAAGTGAAGTGTTGTCACTAAAATGTGTATAAAGTGAAGTGTTGTCACTAAAATGTGTATAAAGTGAAGTGTTGTCACTAAAATGTGTATAAAGTGAAGTGTTGTCACTAAAATGTGTATAAAGTGAAGTGTTGTCACTAAAATGTGTATAAAGTGAAGTGTTGTCACTAAAATACCACTTTCTTGTAAAACACACAAATTCAGTATCGAAAAACTTTTTAGATCAATTGTATGGTTTTAAGTTATTAATGATTTTCTCTTTTAGATGTTAGGATTACAGATTTCACACAGTAAAATAAGTAAATATTTGAAAAACTCGTACTTCTGTCCCATAGTTTTTATGTTCAAGAAGGAGACATGTAGATATCCGAGGGGATGTTTCTTGGTGGGATTCGTTTTGACGACCATGACTTGTTTGGAGACTCTCTGAACTGCGCTGTCCATCCTCATCTTCAGAATGTCCTGTTTCATGTCATTTCTGATGTTCAGCCTGTTTATTACAGACTTCTTCAATACCAAGACATCTAAAATTACAAGAACTTAATTAGAAAAGGGTAGATTCAAAGTATTATGAATGGTGCCAAATTTTTTCATGTACAATTAGTATCATTGTTATATTATCTTATAAGTAGTGTAAAAATAAATTAAATATTGACTGAGTTAACTCTATGGAGAGTCAAGTTAATCTCTTGGCCTCATTAAAATATTGTTTATTTCCACACCGCACAACCTTCTTACACCTAACCTGTCTGAAATATGTTATCTGTATACAACTAAGGAGTGGTTACTACAAAAGAATATGAATGAATCTTGATTTTTTTTAAAAGGTTTTATTGTAATAAGCAGAACTTGAGGATATAAGGATGATGGGTAACTTGGTGAGTGGTGAGTTATTGGTTCATGGCTATAGAATATTATATTTATTTGTACATAATATTTTGAATTAAGTAAATTAAGATTTAAGATGACTGAATGCATTTAATTTCTTTAAGGACACGATGTCAATGCCAAAAATGATTTTTAATTAATGTTTTTTTTTTTTAAATTAAATAGACAATAATTATACAGTCTTAATTTAATAAAATATACTAATTTTGTCGAAAAACTATAATTTATTATACCTGCAGTTCTTGAGCAATCCACGGCTGATCTTATATGTAAGCAGTTGCAAGGATCTGCCTCGAAGTAAGTGAGCTGTGTTCCATTGACACTTTTCGGAATTGGAACACAGCTCTCGATGAAACACTTCCCAAAGTTTATTACCGATCCGCCTTCAGTCGCCTCCGGATCGTCATGCAAGGCGTTCAGCTCCACGAACCCGCGATAGTCCGGTCCCTTATCCCGCCTTTTAACAGAATATATCGAAGTCAACGAGCCCGTCGTTAGTTGACATATGTCCACACCGGGTTTTCTTTTGACTGCCCCGTTAGTGAACACCATGTCGCACCGCTGACTTTTGCAGACTTTTGAACGCTGTCCGTTGAAATAGCCGCACTGGGGGCATATCTTTATGCCTCTGTAGCCACCTCGTATCAAGCCGGGAAAGGACATCGTTTCTTTGAAATCTTTTTTTTTTTTAAGATCACTATCATGATCAGTACAACATAACTTTAATATTATAAAACTTTATGACAATGGCAAGATACACTATGAAATATTTCTATCAAATAAAATATTCAATATTATGATTATTTTCATTATATAAATTTAATATGAATTATCGTTTTGTATTTGACGTTTCATTCAATTGTTTTGACATTGATATCAATGTTACCTTTACAAAAAATTAAAATAAATGGATTCAAATATTAATTTCTCATTAGGCAAGTACATACTTGCCTTTTGTGTTATTATGAAACTTGTTAATCAGTTATGATTCCGTACAGTGATATTTTTTATACACACTGCATCTTGTCAAGTTGTACATACTCTGCATTTTCTAACGTGAATTTTGGTACTTGACTGTGCTTTCAATACGTAAAAAATTTATTGATTGTAAAGTTGAATTTAAAAGCAAGATTGAAATAGAAAGGTCGCGAGGTGCTTGAATTACTTATTTTCATGGACTACTATCAATGTTCATAGACATGTATTCAGGTGGTTAGTAACGATCAAACAAAACGCCATGTTGGCTTTTAGACGATGCAAGTTACATGACAGATTGGTTCATAATTTTTTGCTCTAGTGTCATTTTCGTAAAAATAAAACTATTTCTAAAAATATGCCGCGTTGGCTATTAAAACACCGTTGATCCGGAAAATACATAAAGACCGTTTCTCAAACATGACCTGGGTTCTCCGAAATCCCATACGTCAGCGCAGTTAGCGAGTGATATAATACAAGCAAATAATGTTGACTCCCAGTGGAGTGGGATTGTGAACTCTCTTTTGGAAAACATAAATGGATACTGCTGACTCTTCAAACATGAGGACGCACCCATTAATAAACCTGTTCAGGCACGCGATCAAGACGTTCTCAGTCAAGAACGAAGGGACTTTCGCCCAAAACTTCACTGGACTTAAGGAAGTTCTGGACAACATCAGAGCTGAGCACGTCCAGCTGGATCCGACCTTCAATGACGAACAATTGTGGGTCACTGGAGAAAAAGCTCCTTGCACCTACATAGAGATATTTGAAGACCAAAACATAAATCTTAGTATATTCATTTTGAAGCCCGGTTTCAAAATGCCTTTACATGATCATCCGCAAATGCACGGCTTGTTAAAAGTGCTGACCGGTACAATAAAACTGAAGAGCTACAGCGAGATACAACTCGCTGATGACAAGCACAACGTGTATAATGACAAGACAAGTAATATATACAAGCGAGGATTGTTTGCGAAGATCGACGAAGAAAAAATATGTAATCCTGAATCTGAGAGTTGCATTCTGACTCCGGACGCTTCCAACTATCATGAGATTGAAGCCATCGGAGTTCCCGCAGCCTTCCTGGACATCCTGGCGCCTCCTTATGCGACCCTCATCGAGGAAGTGGAGCCGAGAGAATGCCGGTACTACAAAGTCTTGCAGGAGATCAGCACTAACGTCGTGCAGATGGAACAGATTCCTTCTCCCAAGTGGTTCTACTGTGATAGAGCTCCGTACTTGGGACCGGTCCTCACGTAGAAAACTACACACATTATTATTTTATAATTACCAAACGTATGAGATTCGAGACTCTTCCGATAAATTATTTCAAAATTTCAATTGAAAACTTTTATTCTTAATAATTGATAGATGTTAAGATCATGTAATGGATGTTATATACATGACCCTTGGGATAATATTGAAATTTATTCTTTCTTTAATTTTTTTTAAAATAAAATTCAGTCTTTCATACATATCATAATAATATTCTCTAATATTATATCAGTGTGACCATTTATATGTATATATTTTTCAAAATATATTATGTGTTATTTAACCCTTTAGGTGCAGCTATTTTTTTTTATCATTGTTCTATAAGAAGTGTTGATAATCCATGGATAAATAAAATGATGATATTTTTTATTTTTATGATTAATTATCATTTTATACATTTATACACCCTTATATACATTTTATTTATATATTTTTGACATTATTAATTAATTAACCATCAATTAAAACAAACTATATATATTTTTAATAAAACTCTATGGCCTTGCCTATATATCGGCGCGCCGCACTCTAGTGACATGGCGTGTTATACCGATATATAGGCATGACGCATCGAGTGATTATCCGACAGGGACACACATTCCCTATTTGTTTACCAAGTTTCGTATCATTACATACGAGCACAGTTTTCTTGGCCTTGGCTATATATCGGCACGCCGCACTCTGGCGACATAAAATGTCATGCCGATATATAGGCACTCCGCATCTAAAGGGTCAATGTAATATGTGGACAATATTATAATATATCACTATTAGATATAAATAACTTTAACGTTGAATTATATTTTACAAAAGGTTAAAATTTTAAAACAAATGCGAAAATAAGTTTTTAATTTAAATCCATTTCTTATTGATTTTTTTTCAGCAATATTTGTAATTTCTCGTGAAAAAAAACCTTAATTTTTAAATACCTGTATATTTACAAAAACCTGCTTCCTAATAATGTATTCTTAGATACTTTATATATATTTTGATTCTAATAGATTTCCAGCAAATTATTATTTGTTATATGGGTTACAACATTCTTATGTTTCTATATTTTAACATGTCCTCACTAGCAGATGTAAATAAAGATAAAATGTTTTTTTTTATCATTAAATATTGATTTGCTGAGATTGCATTGAAGATAAAATATAATGATAATGAAAATGTTTGTATGATTTTGCATAATTTATCTTTTCTTTCAAAGGTTTTATTGAAAAACCTTGCCATTTTTAACTTATTGACTCTAGAATTCCCCCTAAACACTAAAAACCAAAAAAAAAACAATTTTCTTATACAGTGGGACCTTGACATATGAGTGCCCCAACATATGAGTTTTTTGAGATATGAGCCGTCGAGCAAGCAATTTTTTGCTTTGAAATACGAGAAAAAAATTGAGTTATGAGCAATCGGCTTAGCAAGAAACACCCAGAAATAGTCGCAACTGGTCGTGCATCGGAGCTATTTAATGACACTTTGAGATACAAGTAATTTGAAATATGAGCAAGGTTGCGGAACAAATTAAACTCATATGTCGAGGTCCCACTGTATATATATATTTTGTATAGCTGCATTATTATTATATTTTTTTAATACTATATTTTGAAGTATTAAATAATTCCTAACACGAGAGTTTTTGCAATTAAAGCCAAACATTTTAAGCACACGTTCATCATAATCTGACACCGGAATCTTTTTCTCAAACAGAGAGTGTTCTTGTCAATAGTGTAGAGAAGAACTCATAAAATTTCATAAAAATTTTTTTTTTGTAAATTGTAGTCTAGGTCCCAGGGCACTAAAAGATTAGTGTATCAATAAGTGAAGCTTCAAAATTTAAAATAATAATTACTTTAGGAAAAAAAAACAATGTTAGTAATAAAAATTTAAGGCTGACATTTTGTAATTGGTTAACTATATAAGACAAAACTGTTCAATGAAACAAAACAAAACCTCATTAGGTGATTAGTCTAGTACTGTGGATTAATGTATTTATTGATTGGTACATAATTGGTGTTAATCCACCTTAAATATAGCACAATAAGATGAATAAAATTTTAATATTTAAAAAAAAATGTTTCATGTAAAAATTCAATCGATATAATAAATTATTGTAATAGTGATGTGACTCCGCATTGATTTTTTTCTGTGTCCGTGGATCCTGTGTCGAGTCTAATTTTTAGTTCAAGTTCTAAGTCCAGATCTCAAGAGGTCACTTAACGCTTTAGGTGCGGCTATTGTTTTTATCATTGTTCCATAAGAAGTGTTATGGAAAAATGAAATAATGATATTTTTAATTTTTTTTATGTATAATTATTTTATACATATTAACACACCTATATCCTTTTTTTTTAAATTGATAACCTTATTAATTAATTAACCATCAATTAAAATAAACTAACTTTTTAATAAAACTATGGCCTTGCCTATATATTGGCGCACAGCACTGTAGTGGCATGCCGTGCTATGCCGATATATAAGAGTGATTATCCGACAGGGACAAGCATTCTCCATGTGTTAACCAAGTATTGTATTGTTACATTGCGCAAATGCTTTCTATGGCCTTGGCACGCCGCACTCTAGCGACATTGAAATGTCATGCCGATATATAGGCACGCCGCACCTAAAGGGTTAATATATTCATAAAATTAAACAATAATTCATTTAAAAAAAACCCTGTATGAAAAAATATCTAAATTTTATTTATATCAAAAAAAAATGTAATAAAACCGAAATTTTAGTTAACACTAAAAATAATTAAATACCTCCTGAAATATATAATTATATCAAAAATGAGGTCTCTAATATTTTTAAATCACAGCAATTTCTTCACTAGCAAGTTTGTAATATAATATTATAATGTGTTCTTGGATTTTTTATTATTCAATTACCCCTGTTCTTTCACCCTAAATGTTTTCAGTCCTTTATGTGTATGGGTACGATCATTTAGTATGTTACGGTACACCTGCTCTTATATTTAAGTTTTATATAACATTTATATAAAATATATTATTTATTTTATATCTATTATTTTATAAAAATACAACTTCTAAGAAAAATGATACTGCAATCGATTGATTGTTAATTTTGACTACTTATATTTAAATTTATAGAACTTTTTAATCAGATCATCATTTGTTTTGAGTGTTTTTAAATATATTTATATCTTGACTGTAAAATGACAAAAAATTATAATAAAAAATTATAAATCCGCATATTTATCCATGTGTAAAATAGCCTAGCTATGTATGTAAATAATTGTGATGCAATTTGGCACCTATAATTAATAATATTTAAAATTAAGATTAATTACTAATTTTCTTACAATTTTGTTACTTTTAGTAACGAAACATTGCAGATTTTTTCTGTTTCAAAATTATTATCCTTTTTAAAGTTACAAACATTTCCAAAAACAATTTATTTGAACCATTTTTTATGATTTACTGTCAATTTTTTATATATTTTTTATGTAAGCACATACAGGAGAATACTGACAGATGATGATAGTAAATCTGAAGTCTCATCTGTGGAATTCTTTGACGCTTACCATGCTGCATAAGGCTAAGCGCTGCATGTGGGGTGTTGATCCGCCAACGTCAGACTACAGCTCGAGATTCGCGCATCCTTATTATTACAGGAATTTACTATGAATGGGTGACGACTTTTGTATACCACCAATTTTAATTAATAGGTTATGACTGACATTTCATGAGTGAGGAATCAAATTCACACCAACTTAAATTTTTAGAGCTCAGATTTTTTTTTTTTAATCTCCGTCGGGGATTCTTTGACCATAGCTACAAATATTGCTTGGCAAATTGTATAATGGTTATATATATATATATATATATATATATATATATATATATATAACCTCGTAAACAACATCTCTGTAAAGATAAAAGATTTTTTAATAACACCAACGCACCGACATTGAAATTGAATTTTTTTTCCGATTGAAATAATTTTTAGGTGCAAAATACGTAAGTGAGGTTAGGATTAACTGGTTGACTGTTTTCGCTGGTAATTCTTAATGAACGAGTATGTTTACCCAATGCTTGTTTGTCATGCTTTCCCATACATAATTCAACCAAGAGTTGATGAATGTTTTTATGTTTAAAATAGGGCGGCTAGGATAGTACAATTATATAATACTTTTATTTCTTAATGTTTTTATTTAATCATTTATCTTTTTGTCTTCCAATCATTTTTAAAATGCATAAAAATTCATTACTTCAGTAAACATATTTGGTTACCCGAGCTGTTATATTATGAATAAATGTTGAATTTGTCTTTGATATAAATCCACTAGATGCTGTTTGTAGTTCTCATGTTTTATATAGATTAATGTAATAATCTAATCATTAGAATTTAATAAAAAATAAAACATACATTTTAAATGTTTTCTTAAAACTTTAACCATTACATTCTCTTCATTCCTCACCATATTATACATAATCTAACTGCAATAATGTTATACATATATCTATTAACCTGTTCGCATCGGTACCCGTGATATATCGTTTTGCTACTTTCAGTACTCATTGTGACATCTACGGTGGGAAATTGGAACTTCAGTCATTCCCTTTATCAACCTACATGTATTCTTTACAGGAATCTGTAATGCATGTAAATAAAAATCGCTAGGTTTCGTCACAGGTGCGATTTTTCTGTAAACCACATGTGTCAATGTCACCACACGTATGGAGTTATATAATAAATGTTTGTTAAATATAATAGCTTTTTTATGCATCATCTGATGATCACACTAAAATATAACACATTTAACATGAAATATGACTGTATGCTTAAGTTAAATTGAATTACTTTTCACGAATCTATCATTACACATTCAAAATCACAAAAAGAACTTTTCTTTTATTATTACAGTGTGTTTATTATTACAGTTCTAAAGTGTGGTTCTTTTTCAATATCAATACCAGATGTAGTGGATTCAACTCTTCCTTCAACAATTTGTGTCATATATCATGAGCATAAATAAATTTATCTTAAAATTTATTTGTCATAGAAACTGTTACACATTCTTCTCTCTTTCCTTTATTTACATTCATATTTTTTACAGATTAATTAAATAAAAATAAGTATTTTGTTTTGTATTGACCGCAACTGTCAGGTGGAACTTCATCACCGATATTTATTATTTAAAGCACCAAAGAGAACTAATTGAATCGAAGGACTATATTTTTTAACGCTTTCGCATTAGTTGTCGGCATATGCCGTCATAAGATTTCCCGAGTGTTGACATCGGTTGACGTGATATATTGTTTTGCTACGTTTTTAGAATAGTTTTTTATGCATCATCTGTTAGCTAAATGATACAAGAACTAATGTGATATTTGAAAATAGACCAGGTTAGTACATTTATGCTTCAAATACTACTTTTATAATTGACAGTATAATTTGTATTCAAGCCAACTCGTAATATAAGGGTTAAAATAATGTTTCAGCCCTAATCTATGATTTTATTGATTAATATTTGAGAAATATTATTATTTGTGAAATTTTGATTGAAAGGATTACTATACTTATAATTTAACATTTCTTATAAATCATTATAATAAATATTAAGAAATTATTATGAATTCATGAATTATCAAAATTAAGTGTACGTTAAGTTTTTTTTTATGACATTCTTCATTAACGACGTCATACGGTTTTAATATTTTTATTCCCTTCCATTAACCTTGCAAATTTATTAGAGTGCTAAAAAAATATATGTAAAATTTATTACTTGGATCGACAATAAGTATTTTCTCTTTGATTTGAATATCAATGTGAACATAAGAAAAACCTCAAAACGACACTTTAAAAGCTCAATATGTAATAAAAAAGAAAATTTGATATGAGGACTATATTTCGAAGTATGTATGATGTACTATCAATTTAATATACCTAGTAGGTATTGATTTTATAGTAGCGTAATACACTATACTAAACCTATACTCAACCTTATAATTAGGATACACAATTTTTAAGCTTTGTATTAGATATGATTAGTAAAAATAAATAGATGATTTTTCAAAAAGGTAGAAAAGAAAAATTATAAAATATTATTTTCTAGTATTTTTACATATCGCCTCCCTATTCGTATTTCGAACGTAATGTCATTTTATTTCCCAGCTGATGAAAACTGTTTACAAATGGCGTAAAGTGAAAAACGTGGACCAATGAGGTTCAAATGAATACAAAAAACTGAAATATACCGCCGACCATTTAATTACCAGTCATTGTACAGGTGCCCGAGATCACCGTGCTCTCCGGAGACCTTGTTCCGAGTCGCTAATAGAAAATTTTATGCGTTTATTTTGATGTAATTTATACCTGTCACCTGTCATTTGTATCGAGTGATTTTGTCCAGGATGAAGGTGTTTGAGAACATTTCTTATTTCGTGATCATGTGCGTGATGGTGTGTTATTGTAATGTGAACAATGACACACAGAAGACCGACACATTTGTGCCGACACACGAGTGGCAAACTGTCAAAAAAGGTTAGTCAAACAATACCGCATTATGATATTTACTTTAGTATTTTTCCTTTACGTCAGTTGTTTGATGTAGATTCTTATACATTTATTAAATACCATGCCTCGGGAATATTATATTGTTATCTGGATACATTTTTTTCAGTCAATTTAATTGCTTTTATTAAGTAAAACTATTGGTTATTCAGTTATATTTGTTTGATTGTTTTGGTATTTTTTATTGATAACGCTTTACTCGGGTGTATTAAGATTTATAATAGCATTTTTATGTTATAAATAATGAGGAGTGTCTCTTAGAAGCGTTCTTAAGTTCATTTGAAATAAAGCCTATGTAAAATATCAATCAATAAATATATTTTAATCTTTTTTACAGGACAGCCTGTGCCTAAAGGACTTCACATCAGAATTAACTTCGAGACTGGATTAACAGAAGCAAAACTACTCGACCCGAATGAGAATGATTCTAAATCCCTTTCCGTAGTCCACGAAGAAGAAGACGCTAAAGGAACAAACACCTCTAAGAATACCACCGAAGTCCCTGCTCACGATAAAGTCCCTGAAAACAATTTAGAATACTTAGAAGAGGCATTGAAGAATATACCGGGATATGATGTCGAACCTTCTGAAGGTAAACGGTATAGAACATTAGCCGAGTTGAAGTCAGAGTTTAAAGAGATGGAGATGGACATGAAAACTGATGCGGAAATAATGCAGGATCTCTTTAAAAGATACGAAAATTTGAAGGAGTACTTTCCTCTCGGGCATAAAGAAAAGCTCGAGCATGAGTCCATAGAGAGCCCGGTGTCGGGAGAAATTTTGAATATATTCACGGATTTAGAGTATTTAGTTCATCAGATTGATAACGGCTACGAGTTCATCAGGCTTAAAGGCTTCGAGAAGATTGTCTATCCGCATTTAAATGGGACCGAAGTGACGTTGAAAGCTGAAGCTTTAAAACTCTTAGGATCTTGCCTTCAGAATAACATGAAGGTGCAGATTTATGCGTTGGAAACGAATGCTGGAGAGCATTTATTAAGAATATTGGCTTTAGAGAAGAACGAGCATGTTAAAGCGAGAGCTGTTTATGCGTTGGGCTGCTTGGTGAGAAGGTTCCCTTTGGCGCAGAAGCAGATCATCTCAAAGCACGGAATGGATGTATTTCAAAAGATTCTTCTTTCCGAGAATCCATTATACGTCAAGTTAAAAATTAAGATAATGATTTTATTAGAAGATCTAGTGTTGGAGCACCGATCGGTGCTTGAAAATCACGTTTCTGGTGATCCGCAAGACGAAGAAAAACTGAGGCAGTATTACCAAGTCAATTTGATAAGCAAGCTCTCGAACCCGGAGTCTTGTTTGATTCTCAGCAATCTGCTTCAAGAGAATTTTGAATACGACAACAGTAACGTCGACACGATCGATAAGCTATTTTCCGTAATAAACACTTTCAGTCACATCTGTAAGCATCACCATTATAAAGATAAGAAGCTCCTCATTTTGTTTCATAAAATGCAGACTCTCTACAGGAAGGTTATCAAGGGAAGAGAAAATGAAGAAGTGGAGGATTCCGGCGAGGATACGGAGTATTATTCTCACATCTTGGATATGATTGATGATTACATCAACAAGCTGAGTGAGGCAAAGCTGAAGGACGAGTTGTAACCGACAAGTTTTCAATAATCATTACGTCTCTAAAATCTACGCCAAATATTAAAGTCATCATCTGACCGTGTTATCATTATTTATTATATCTCAACCGTTTGTAATGAAATATGTAAACTTTCCTCTACACCGATAAGCTAACCATTGATATTTAATCATACTTTTAGTTTCATTTCACATTAATCTTTTGACATGCTACACACTCACTTATTTCTCTATCCGTATCCACTCACTAGTTGAAGCGTAAGCTTGGCTATTTACCATTCGCTCAGTGATTTGTACACCAAAATATCTGAAATTCTCCAACCTATCAATATTTTGATTCTCGTTCGCGAGTGCCCAGTCCGCATTGTCATGTCCAATTGCAGATAATTATTTTTTAACCTGCTGTTTATTTACTCGATGCTTACTCTTAATACTTAACCCTTTGGCTGCTATAGAGGTTTTCCAAAAAACAAGGGAAAAATGCTACATTTGTAATTATTTTAAACGACGATCGTCGTTAGCAATCTTCGCCGATTTCAAAACAACGATATATCGTCGTTATAGCAGTCAAAGGGTTAATAATACCCTTTCAGCGTGTCAAAAAATAATGAAAATAACATTTTTAATTTGTACATTTGTGCAGTTTTATCGAGAATTTCATAATTTCAATATTGTTTATATTTTCTTATGTATGTGTTGACTAAACTCTTTTAAGTTTCTAACAAGGTCTGACTACCCTACGAGGGAGTAAGAATTATCACTTAATTGAAGTGTAAAAAATATATTTACTATTTGGTTTCATCTAAGATGATTCTTTTGATACAAAATTTAACAAATGATTAACATTTTTTAAATGTACGTTATAAGCAAAACAATAACTTACAACACTGTACATTGCAATCATCTTAATTGTTTTTATATTATGGACTGTAATTATTACAAAATGAATCAAAGATGAATTTAACACATTGTTTGCGGGAACCGAGAAAACTTGTCTTATCACTTTTTAAACCAAAGCGCGGGAGATGAGTTTTTTGGTTTTGTTCTGCTAAGCGGTGGGGCGCGGGAAACTTGTAAACAAGGGCACCAAACGGGTGATGGACTCTGCATTATTGCATGTCAGCAGTACCCTTTACGTCTACCTGCCGATACAATCAATTTGGGACTGAACAAAAATGCAGGAAAATGCCCGCTTTCAAAGTGATAAGAGAGTTAAATTTTACAAAAAAATATATTATTGTTTATACTCAAAATTGTCAATATGTTTTAATATTGTATTTTTATGAAAAATATATTTATTTGCCTTCATAAGTTACAATTGTGATTATTTTTAAATATGATTAAAAATCATTTAATTTTTTTTGTTGTTGTAAATTACTGTGTGAATGCTACAACAACTAAATAACTTCTTAGGTTTTCACGGCCAGATTTGATATTGTGACTGTTGGGTTTAGCCGTGTTTGGCGAATCACTCTTTTCCAATATTTCGACCGCCATTGCAGGGGTCTTCTTCAGGGTCAATGACTTAGTGATGAGTTGGCTGGGATGTCTTTCGATTTCAATGTCTTCCCTTACTAGGCATGCATGTTTCCCTTGCGTTCGAGCCACTATTTCCGATTCGAATGAAAACTTTTGTCCCGTGTCAGCCAGATGCTCTGCTAGTGCTGACACCATTTGGTGGCCTAGTCTGCCATCCCATCAACATCAACAGGGATGACGGTTTGATTCTCAAAACAGCATGGCTTCCACCTCTAGCGCATACTCAAAAACCTGCACAGACAAGCAAAGGACAACTACAGCCCGACATGACGTTCGTGGAGGTATGCTTCTTAGAACATACTCATCATGACGCTCGTGGAGGTACGCTTCTTGGAACGTACCCACCGTACACGATTCTCCAACATGACCTCCAGACACCAACTCATCACCAAGTTATCAACCCTGAAGAAGACCCCTGCAATGGCGGTCGAAACATGGAAAAGAGTGATTCGCCACACACGGCTAAACACGAAAATCCACAATATCGGTACAACAACTATTTATTTATTATATGATAACAAAAATATCTAACACAACTTAACCCAACATAGTTTCCTAAATGTAAAAAAACAATGACAGAATAATCTCAAGAGGAATAAGAAATCTCATCTTTTAATTCTACGGTGCTTGCAATTTTTCACATGTATAGTGTTGATCCACCGATGTCATTAAACTACAGCTTGGCATCCACTTATCTTGCATGAAACACTGCGGAATTTTGTACAACTTATTGTAAATGGCATTGAAATGAATTAAATATTGTTATTTGTAATGTTTCTAAAAGAAAAATAAATTGAAATTGAAATTGAAAAATTGTAATTGAAATTGTTCACATTGCGAATTTCATCTGTCACCCAGTTTTATAAATACCACAGGATAATTTACAGATCGGGGATTAGTCATTCACTAACCAGCTGTTATTTGTTATAGTGAAAAATTATCGGAATGGTTTTGTTAGGTCAAATTGGGTTAGATATTGTTTTTTCTTCCAATCACAAGAAATATTCTATTTCTATAACACATCTTCATTGAACACAATATCATGGTTAGTTACTTTTTATGTATATTTAAGAGTTCTTTAATATATACAGTGGTACCCAACATACAAGTTTTTTGATATACGAGCCGTCGAGCGAGCGATTTTTTGCTTTGAAATACGAACAAAATTTGAAATACGAGCAATCGGCTAAGCCGGTCGGCCGGTTGCACACGAACCGCAAGTCACGCTTTCCCGCGTTACGGTCAGAGAATAAGTTATCAGTGTGGTCTCGCTGTTAAAGCATATTTTTGTTCAATTAGTTTCAATGGGAAAATTTGCTTTGAGATAGGAGTAATTTGAAATACGAGCAAGGTTGCGGAACGAATTAAACTTGTATGTCGAGGTACCACTGTATATCTTTTGTTTATGACTGTTTCGGTATTAAATGTATTTTTAAACAGTACTTAAATGATAATATCATCTGACTCACACTCGCTGCACGACTCTTCTCTAGGCATCTTGGTCTCGAGCTGTTTACTCCCAGTTGGTACTTGGGAATCTGACTCTAGTCTGTAATAATGTTGCTTTCTGTGCCAAAAATAATATTGTAAATTTTGTTATGTTTTTGTTCGACAAATAAAAAAAAATGTGACTTTAAACTAAGTGAATAAATCAATGATATTGTTAAACATATTTATTTATGAACATTTATTTATTTTCACAATTTAAACATTTAATTCCAATGTCCATGTTTTTGTCACCATGTTGCCTATGTCACATATTTAGGGATACATTCATGGATTTTGAAACAAGCAAATTCGCTGCTTTTCGGAACTTAAAAAAAATATTCCTTCTGCACCCACCCACAACCGACAAACTCGTCTTATACTTGCCGAACATTCATACACGATTAATGTGTTTCGACCAAGAACTGGCAGTTTCCAAAGTTCCTTCCTTAATGCCTTTGGAATGCTCTTCCAGCGTCTGTGTTACCTCCTTCTTACAATTTGGATCTCTTCAAGAAACAGATACACTTGCAATCTCCTCAACCCACACACAGACACTAATACAACACACGTTTCCCGCATGCAGCGTCCAGCTTCTGGCTGAGCTTCATACGGTGCACTGGTCTTGACCGGCTGTTCGCTCCTCCATGCGATTACATAAAAAAACAATGTTTTTTTCGCAAAATTTTATCATTTATAACATGAGTTGTAGCTCTTATGCTGAGCTAAAAAGGGTTGCAGAAGATCGATAAGAGTGGATATCGAGATGCAAGATTTTGTTGCTGCAAAGCAATGCACCGGATTGATACTACGAAGAAGAATACCGGGAATTGCGCCCAGGAGTAATTAGGATATGTGGAAACTATAGGTTATTGAGCTGAGCTTTAAATCAGGCTGAACTTGCAAAAATTACTACAGGTAATATAAATGTGAAGACCGTTGACCTGAAATGCCATAAAATCGAGGGTAAAGTATGAGATAAACATTTTAAACACCTTGTAGTCGTCACACCGCATGGGGTAATTTATTGCCATCGTTGAAGACCGAAAGTGCCATATGGTTGAGATTTATTTTCTTATTTATTCGCCTTTTACTGACAATATTAGGTAGGTACAGTCACAACTCGACTTGCACGAAATTTTATCAAATTTATTGCATGGTAGGTATCTCATATGAAAAACAAAAAAATGTTCTTGTTATGTACTTGTGCGAAAATAAATTTAAGATACTATAAAAAATAAAATAAAATTGATGCTACATTTTTTTGAGAACAAGTTGAAAGAATAACTAGACTCAATTGAATATTTATAAATTTTAGAGAAATTTTATTTCTTAGAATAATTTAATGGTGTAAAACTCATTCATCTGTGTTGATTTGATTTAGAAAAAAATTGCAAGTATTTTGACATGTGAAAATCTCATGTCACCGCTGTTCATCATTTGAAAGGAGTTTTTTTGGAATATCAACTATTAGATGACATGGGTTTTCTGCTTCAATTACAGAGTACTGTTTATGAAAAGCGGTCCCTCGACTCTGATTCATCATCAGCCTGTATCCGTCCATGAGTTTCCACCCTCTTCGATCCTCCGCTTTCCGCATCCAGGTCACTCCCGCTATTCTTCTTATGTCATCAGTCCATCTCGTCTCTTCGACACATGTCCTGCCCATTGCCACTTGAGTGTGCCTATTCGTTGTGTAGCATCCATTACTTGAGTTCTTCTGCGTATGCCCTTGTTTCAGATTTTATCTTTTAGCGACACTCCGAGCATGGATCTCTCCACAGCACGCTGGGTGACCTTTCTTTTATGGGTAAGACTTGCTGTCAGATTCCACGTCACTGCGCCATAAGTTAATACAGGGAGCATGCATTGGTTCAACGCCTCAGTTTTAAGACATTGCGGATTTTTCGCTTTAAAAATGTACTTTAGTTTTCCAAATGCTGCCCATCCCAGTTATATACACCTGTCGATATAAGCGTAATTTTTATCGGTCCTTATAGCGTAACTTCCGTACATGGCTGTACACGAAGATGATGTTTCCTCGTCCCGCCGAAGATGGCGTGGGCGGCCGCTTCCGGGAAACTCGAGATCCAGCGATCGGAAAATGATAAAAGCTTTCTTTTATAACGGTCACATCTCGCCAATATGCGGCCGTTATGTCTTTCTGGAATATGCGAACAAGGTTTTATTATGTACTTGTCGCATTTTAAAGAAAAATACAGATATTTCCCATTTATTTTTTATGAATTTCATCCTAAGCGTCGGACGCCCAAAAATACCTTCTGGATTTAATCAAATGTGCGTAAAGAATAGCAGTTTGACCAATAACAGTACACTTATTTATAATCTCTATGCCTTGGAACACAGACGTAACGTTGGTTTACTTATTTTTTCTTGCTATCAATGAAAATCAAATAATATTTCAAATTCCTTCACAATTATTTTTTTACGCGATGTTTCGACTTAGTCAAGAAGTCATTTTCAAGTTTCTCCTTTAATTTACTCAAATATTTAATTTCTCCTGTATTTCTACTCAACAATCACACTTGTCGTTTTTTGAACATCTATGTTCAGTTAACTTTTGTCGACCAACTCGATTTGAAAAAAAATCTTCCTAAAAAGGTTACTAGTATGTTCTGGTACTAATGCGGCATATGTAATTCCTCATTCAAACATTTTCAAATCTTCGTGTCCCCCAAAAACATTATATATCCTTCTTAATTGCCTTAGTTAATCGTCACTGAGCTCACCGGAAAGTTTCTTTCATGTTTTGATGCTAACCTGTATGCGATTTACTTTTGCATCTAATTTGAAAAATACGTAGAGAGTGTTAATTCTGAATCTACATGTTTATTTCATTCAGTAAATTTAAAAATTAATTTATCAAAATAAGACTTGGTATTAAATTTATTCGGTTGTGTTCAAATTGAAGCGAGTGATTGCTTACTCTATCTTAAATAATTAATTGAAATGATAAAATACAATTGTAAATAATATTATAAATTTTTGACTCGATTCCTCTCATCAACGTCGAAGTTACTTCAATCAAAAGTTAAATACTAATTATTTGGTTCCGTAACTGTAGTTAACTGTTGAGGTCTGGTTACACCGCGGTATCGATTACATCAGCAGGTTCCAGGCTATCTCCGCGAATCAAGGCGGACCATCCCAGCTGACCCCGACCTTGCGGGAACTTATCACAGCTGATTTACGAGCCTAAAAGAAGAAACGTTCTGGCCATTGGCTGAACTTAAAACCAGGTAAGTGAATATATAACTTTAAATAGAAAAATGAACATAAAAAATAACCTATAAAAACACAGTTATTGTAAATTATTTATACGTGAGGATGAACGAAACAAAAGCGCATCAAATTAACGTTCGATTATTTCAAATATATGAAGCGTTCCATTTGTTTTTTTAAATTGACTTAGGTACCTATTAATTGAGTTATTTTAAAGAGAATTTATTTTATTTTTGAAACCGCTAGATAAAAACGTGCTGAAATTCAAATGACTTTAAATCATTTTGAATATTTTTATACGTCTTTATCCTTGTGTCAGAGACGTCAAATAACTTCAGGACAATATATGTGAGAGGTATATTAAAGATAGTATTTGCAAAACATTTTTTTTAAAGTTTCAAAAAAAGGAACACAAATTCTCATTTTTATTTTTTTATTCGTGATTATATATATGAATTATAGTAAAAGTCGTGTTCAAATAAGAATACTAATAATTAAAAAATGAGTATATTAAGAAATCGGAGTCACAGTTGATTTTTTAAAATGGAATTAAGACACAGCCCTGCATTGAATAACAAGGAAATTCACATAGGAAAATATCGTTTTCCAATTTTAATTTTAATTTTAATTAAAAAAAAATTAACATGATATTTATAATTCTGTTATTTAATATCATTTCATTCTTAATAAAACAACGCGAATAAAAAAAAACACTAGTTGATGAATATTTTTTTTTTTTATGTAAACACATACAGGAGAATACCGACAGATGGTGATAGTAATTTTTTTTTGAAGTCTCATCTGTGGAATTCTATGACGCTTACCAGTATATGGCTAAACGCTGCATGTGGAGTGTTGATCCGCCAACGTCATAGACTACAGCCCGAGATTCACGCATCATCCTTTATTATTACAGGAATCTACTATGAATGGGTGGTCTTCACGGGACGACTTTCGTCTACCACCAATTTTAATTGATAGGCTATGACTGACATTTTACGGGTGATGGATCAAATTCACACCAACCGGGGTATTTTAGAGCTCAGAAATCGATTAAAAATCCATTTTTTTTTTAATATCCGTCGGGGATCGAACCCACGACCTTTGGCTTGCAAAGCAAACGCTTTACCATTGAGCTATGACCGCCGGCTTTAACTAACAAAAAGTAATCTTTAATTAACATCCAAGTACTGTGCGATTTTTAATTTCCGGTTTTGAATTACATTTTTTTTATAAAAAGCTGTGTGTCGATCGATTCAATCGCGAATATGTGAATGGCGCGCTGTCAAAAGCGCTCAAACAAAAAGCTTTCGCTGTAGGTACATTCCGCGTATTCATTAGAATTATCCGCCAAACCGTTCTTTCTCAGTTTCAGTTTGGGGCAGTCCTCGTGAACCCGGCACTTTGCAATGTCACGGACAAGAAGGTCGAGAACATGACCCTCTGCTCCTTCCTCAGCCGGGAGGGAGGCTGGCAAAAGCATGACGAGAATTGTAAACTCCATAATTGTGCGAGATTACTGTAATAATTTAAACTTTTAATGTGGCCCTCGTCCAGCGACGCCGGAATATAATTAATAAAAATAGTCTAATCTAATTTACTGTGCGTTCTCGGAACTTTTGTGAATGGAGAATTTTAAATGTTACATATTAGGCCTTCAGTGGAATTAAATTTAAAATTATTAAGCTTTTTGTAGCGTTGCGGTAGAACTAACCTAGGCTGCGGATTCACTTTTGGGTTTCTTTTGTTTTATATTCAAACGTTATAGAACTTTTACTGGTTGGTTGCCTCTGGGTAATATTTAACAGTTTATATGATTCCTTTCAAATTATAATATATTATAATAATCATAAGACAGTATAGATAATTGTCTTTTAAATCTAAAATTAAATAAACAGCGTTTCTTATTTTTTTTAAAGCTAGTTTATGATATGTTTTTACTCACCATAATGCAGTGTACTCTTACATAAAGTTAGAGATTATAAAAGCAAATATTGTGTTTTTTACTAGATGCATGCTGAAACTGTTTTGAATTTTTATTTAATATTATCATATATAACTAAACAATATTTTTATTTTCATATTTCATGGGTTAAATGTAAACGTCGTCCATCTTTGATGCAATTCCTTAATTTTTATGTACATAATTTTTTTTAATTATTAAAAAAATCTTAAAAAAATAATACAATCGTGTACCATACGTAGACTTAAATATTTTGTGTCAAAGATAAAATTGTGAGAGAAAAATGCTTTTAAAAATTGGGATGGAATAAAGTCCTCGATAGGATGTATTCATCCCGTGGGCCGTTGTTTGGTAGTCGCTGCTCTAGATGCACTCTCAAAGGTTGTGTTTTTTCCTCAAATTATTTAAATGTGTTTAAAAATGATTATTACATTTTTATGTGAACATATTCAAATAACCATTAATGATTTCCATAATTTTGAATCTTCATCTTCGTGTCAGCGACGTCAAATTATTTCTGCCCATTAGATCTTGGGATGTGCAGCTTATTGGGTACATGGGGCAGGATCTTAGGTGTGAGGCAGTCTGCAGGTCTCCACAGTCCCACAACAGCGACTCTCCCTTCCGAAGCATTCCCCACTGCTCGACGTTATCCTTTGTTCTACAAACTCCGGTTCTTATTCAGGGATTTCCAGGTCCGCCAGTCAAGGTTCTTGCCAGTTGGGAGGCCTTTCTTTGGAGTAATGAAATCTTCTGATGCATATTGTTGCCAGAACTGGAGTGAGTGGTTGTGTAGATCTCACAAAGCTGCTTCGCGAGTTCAGTCTGGGTGTTGGGGGTATCTGATTATACAAGCAGACTGTTAGTTAATTGCCTTACGCATTTCTTCGGCGCATATAACTTTGGGGAGCATGAAAAGAACCTACACGCGGTGCCCCCTGGAAACGGAATCTCGGACTTCCTCCTCCGGCAAATCATTTCATTCCAGCGATAACAAAAAATAATTTTGAATTATAACTAATTAGTGAGTTTTTTGGCATTACATTAGAACCTATACTGTCTGTAAAATGATCGTATAGGTTTTTAGTCGTTAATCTCTGCTTCTTAAGAAAATCTAGATTAAAAAATTAACTCCTTAACCCATGGAATGCTGGATAAATATAAACATTTAAATTCTTTTGCCATGTATGATTAAGCAAACCTAAATAAACAACGACATTTTATGATTTGTAGTAATCTTTAATAATGTTTATTTTTCTAGTTAAAGCTTTCTTCAGCATGTGATCTGCATAAAAATAAAGTAATATTATTCTAGTACCGAGTTTATTGACGTTCAAAATTGTTATGTTTGTGTTATTATAGATTATTTTCGCTAAAGTCTACTCGAAATATCTATAAAAATATATTACAGTGACCGCATTATTTTGGAGTCACATAACATTACGTATATTACTTATATTAAACCTGTAATAAAAATCCAATAAATAAGTTTTTACTATCAAGAAAGTTATATATTTCGTCATTTATATTCAAGTCATAATATACAATTGCATTGTTTCGCTCTCGCTGACAAAAGTGTATTTTACGAGGGTTATCCGTAATATAAGATTCGCAGTGTAAAACATGTTTAATTCAATGAATGGTTACATTTTTGGAACTTTCAAACTCTTACCTATTTTTTATATAGTCGCCATTGACGTCAATGCATTTTTGCATGCGGTATACGAGCTTTTGAATGCCCGAGTAAAAAAATCTGCTGCCAAGCCACGCAGATACCTGAGAACCGCTTCTTCCAGCTCTTCTCTGTCGCCGAAATGCGTTCCACCCATGTCAGGGAAGAGATGGTAGTCACTAAGGGCAAAGTCCAGGCTGTAGGGTGGGTGTTTGACAATACCCCATCCAAATTTTGCGACGAGCTCGTTGGTGGTGTCTTCGGTCAACATTCTTGGCACCCACCTCGCGCAAGCCTTACCCTAAATGCTCTGTCAAAATCTTGTCTATAGAAGTTTTGCTGACATCAGGAATAATTTCGGGGAGATTACGAACCGTCACTCTTTGATCTGAGAGTATCTCCACTTTTGCGATTGTTTTGTCAGAAACAGATGGCCGTCCGGAACGCTCTTCAACATGGACGTCAGTACGGCCGTTCTTGAACTCTCTGCACCATTTGCGCACGTGTTTTACGCTCATACACTTGTCTCCATAGATTTCGCATAGCTAGGAATGGATTTCTTCTGGCGCAATGATTCTTGCAGACAGGAAGATCCTGGCGGGTGAAGCGAGAGGGAGATGCATCACGTAGGCTGTCAGACCAAGAATGAGCTTCGCAGGCAGCTCGCTAGGGAGGGGATTTGGAGTGGGGGAACCAAGGTACACTACAGAATCGCGAGATCCACCATAACAGCGCTTTTCGGGACTGCAGCGCCATGGGAACTTTGTATTACGGATAACCCTCGTATAATAATTAATCTTGCAGATTTAAAATTCGTTTGGCGCGAAATAAAACTTTCCTTTCATTGAGAATGCAAGACAGGTTTACGCAAAAAATGTGTACTATGTAAATTATTTTGAATCATGGAACGAGTTTTTCTGTGTTTTTTATTTTAAATGTGGAGATTTTTATATGCAAAATAAACAAATGAAAACACCTACCGAAGGATCGCTTAATGATTATTTATTAACAGTTTTTCATACGGCTTATAACTTTTGAGATTTCTTTGTAAGATTAACCTTGTAAAGGAAGCTGATTTTTTTTTCATAATATATATGTGAAAGAATATATTGTCTTATATAGTACTTATTTATTTCTCGATTTGATGAAGTGGTGGAATGCATCAATGGTGAGAGTTGAGTATAAAGGGATATGACGTTGATAAACTGTCTGATGTAAGAATCTTTTTTTAATTATTTTTTTCTCTGATTAATTGTATAGTGTAATGTCATTTAAGATGTATTGATATCCTCCTCTCTAAATTAGTTATTGAAATGCGTTGGTGGAAGTATGAGGAGCAGATTAACAACACAAAATAATATGTGTGTTGAAGCACATTGACATATATATTTCGAAAACTTTACAAACTTCTGGCCCGGACCTACTCACAGCATTCAGGCCGGGCCAACAACAAAATGCGATCTCACCGCCGTCGGCACACGACTGACTGCCCTCGGCGCCGCGCTCGGTGACATCCAGCGCCGCAAGTGGCGATCTATATAACTAACGTCACACCTGTGACCGGACTTGTCCAAAATGCCAATATGGCATTTTGGACAAAGTATTTTTATTATGATAGTTGCCATATGATAAATATTCCACTAAGAAGTCGTTCTATAAAATTTAGCTTTAACCCTTTCGCATCGGTTGTCGGCATATGCCGTCAAAAACTCCCCGACCGTTGACATCAGTTGACGTGATATATCGTTTTGCTACTTTCACTACTCATTGTGACATCTACGGTATGAAATTGAAAGTGCAGTCATTCCCTTTATCAACCAACATGTATTATTTACAGGAATCTGTAAAGCATGTAATTAAATATCGTTAGGTTTCGTCACAGGAGCGATTTTTTGTGTAAATCACATGTGTCTATGCCACCACATGTATGGAGTTACATAATGAACGTTTGTTAAATATAATAGTTTTTTATGCATCATATGAAGCTAAAGGATAGAAGAACCAATGTGATATATGAAAATAGGGCAGATAAGTACATTTAAGTTTGAAAAATTCATGCCGTATTGACAGTACAATTTGTATTCCGCCGAGCCGTAACGAAAGTATTAAAACAGTAAAATGCATAATATGATAGGTATTTTTTAAATCCCTCGAGTGTTCTTTTTTTTAAATTTTATTTTTACTGCGCGCATCACCCGCAGAGGGTTCGTCGAATTTATTCTGTGTGGCTATTGTGTGAAAGACAAAAGCTGACGTGTACGACGACAATGCGTTATTCCCGAGTGATGGCAATAATTATAATAATGTAAACAATGTGACGTCACGATCGGTGCAGAATTTCGGATGATTTACCGAAAGCCTCCGAACAATTTGTCAGCGTCAAGGGTCCCATTGTTCGGGACCCTCTTAATGGGCACCTGTTGTATTTTACGGTGAGTTGAACCCTTCCTTACAAATTATTTAAGTTTTCCCCCAGACCAGTGTTGCCACTCAAGACAACGGTTACATAGTGCAATAAAATATACTGAAAAATCTAAAAAAAAATATGTTGATAAGCAAAAATATACATAATAACAGTCAATTTATTTCTGCCCAGCAAAATCGATAGCCCGTGTGTTGCCCAACATTAGGTCTTGGGATATGCAGCTTGTTGGGCACACGGGGCAGGATCTTAAGTGTGAGGCAGTCTGCAGGTCTCCACAGTCGCACAACAGTGACTCTCCCAGCTGAGGCATTCCCCACCGCTCGAGGCTGTCCTTTGATATACCAACTCCGGTTTTTATTCTGCTCAGAGATTTCCAAGTCCACTAATCAAGGTTTTTGCCAGTTGAGAGGCCTTCCTTTGGAGTAATGAAATCCTCTGATGCGACTTGTTGCCAGAGCTGGAGTCTCTTATTTTCAGGGCCGAATGTGAGAGGTTGTGTGGATCTCAGTAAGCTGCTTCGCGACTTCACTCGAAGTGTTGGGGGTAACTGACTATATAAGCAGTGGGACGGTTGATTGATTTCCTTTCTTCGGCGCATATGACTTTGCGTTTTATGTTTGGTGTTGCGATACCAGCCAAGGGGTATACAGGTAGTTTTGAAATAAGTGTTGGTTTGAGGCAGCCTGTGACGACTCTGCATCATCATCACACGATATGCTGAAAGATAATATTATGCACCAGATATTCTGGAATTATTAGATTTTATCAAACTACGTGTGTTTATTTAGTGGTAAAAATATTAAAACACAACCAAAATACATGCAAAATGTGTGCGCGTTAGATGGCTGCTTCAAAAACATAAGATATAGTGCATCACCAAGAAGATATTCCCTTCATCTTAAGGATTTTTTTTTGTCGATCGATAATTCTTGGTAGAATTCCATGATATAAAAAATAATCTAAAAGGTTACATAGAAATTATTTCACAATTATTTATAATAGAACGATATGATGTGACCTCTTCGGGTAGCCATTGTCGAGTCAATTAGACAAGAAAATGTGCGTGTTTATGTAAGGTGTGAAGGAGTAGTGTAATTAACGGATATGTTGAGACAATTGAGTAAAATAATAAACACAATTTATTGTACAACTAATACACAAACTAATAAGCATTTTTTACTTTTATCTCATAAATTAATTGGTGAAAATAAACGGCGGAAGCGGGGATTCGAACTTTTTTTTCATTGAAAAATTGAAATTTTTTACATCACGTCTAGTTCTTTGCACAACACTGTCATAAGAAATGTCATGTATTAAATGTTTGCTACGAATATATTTATGTATAAGTTGTTGAATGTTTGTATAAATCTTCATTCGCTTATAAAAGCATTAAGGATGTTGTAGAAATATATTATTTCTCCAAATATAATAATATCCTCCTCTCTTTAAATGGTAGTTATTCAAGTCGCGTGGTGGCAGGATGAAGAGCAGATTAATAATAACACATATAATTTTTATGAAGCACATATATATTCACGATAAAGTATATAAATTTCTGACCCAGGTGGAATAATATGCCGGGCCGGCCATAATGCAACCTTCTCGGCCGTCGGCACACACTCACTGCCGTGCGGCGCCGTGGTCTGTCACACAGCGCCCAGCTGGCGATCTACGTAAATAGTGTTCGATCCAAAATGCCAATATGGCGACACATACATGTACGACAAGCGAACAGAAATAAGAGACGAAAGATTGTAAATCGAGATTTTCGTTACCAGTCAGCAAGGGCTATATCATGCTCGATTTCGCAGCCATATTTGTAGCTTGTTTTTTTAAGTTGACCCATATTCGTTGAATTATTTTTAAATATTTTTCGATATTTCGTTATATTTTTCACAAGACACGCCCCGATGATGACCCTCGTATAAGTGGTGGAAAAGTACATTCATATTTACATTCTTATCCATTTAGGTTAAGACGCTTAAGACCTTTCGAAGGCACGTACTGGTTTATTTTAAACTTTTACAAAGAAACTCTTAAACTTTTCACCTTCTAGGCGTAAACTTTTAGACTCTAATTGAAAAGTATGTTTTGTTTAAGGTTTTACTTTATAAAAAAATACACTCAAAATAACAAAGCCTTGCGCTATGGAACAAAAAAATATTTTCAAACAAAGATAATTTTTATATGGTTTAGAATATTATCGAAATTTTTTTTAAAAAAAAAGAGAATATTTTTCCGCTAGTGTTGCCAGTATAATAAAATGTATACATAATATTGCAAGTAAGAAATATCTTATGATGTTTATGGCTAATGGATAAGACATGTTAGTATCACAATGGTTCGGATTTTGTCAGTCATACTTATACATCCATTAATGATTTTTCATCCTTGTAATATTTTCGGAGGACTATACTAGTGGATTATCGTATGATACCATGACCTATTTCACTCATGATGCTTAAAAAGAAAATATTTATTTTAAATTTATGTAACTGTAGCTTAGCAAATTAAATGTCGAATCATCAGGATTTGTAAACATTAAATTGGATGTAGAAGAGTGCCAACAGCGAGACTAATATATATTATATAGATATTTTAATTGAATTTTATGGCGTTTTATCTACTTATCTAACACCTCTTGTATATATTTGCCGGCGGGTATGGCTCAATGGTCAAAGCATTTGCTTTGCAAGAAAAAGGTCGTGGATTCGATCCTGGACGGAGATTAAACAAAAATATTTTTAACTGATTTCTAAGCTCTACAATACTTCGGTTGGTGTAAATTTGATCCCTCATCCGTAAAATGCCAGTCATAGCCTATTAATTTAAATTGGTGGTAGACGAAAGTCTTCCCGTGAATACCACCCATTCGGTCGAAGATGATGCGTGAATCTCGGGATGTAGTCTATGATGTTGGAGGATCAACACTCCACATGCAGCGTTTAGATGAACTGGTATTTCAACGGGTGAGGGATCAAATTCACACCAACCAGGAGAAATTTTAGAGCTCAGAAATCGATTGAAAATGCTTTTTTTTTTAATCGCCGTCGGGGATCGAACCCACGACCTTTGGCTTGCTAAGCAAACGCTTTGACCATTGAGCTATACCCGCCGGCAAGTGTGATGTCATGCAAAAAATAAGAAAAACATTTTAATAAATACGCTTCTTTTGAGAATATAAAAATAGTACAACAACGTCATTAATGAGATAAGAAACTTTTTATTTAAAATCTATTTCAGGGAAAATCGTCACCGACGCGTAGCCTCGCCGGCCGTTTTCCCTAGATATCGGGAATATTTATTAGTCTGATTCCGGGAATGTCCGACTAGGGCAGAATGCTAATATTTTTATAAATAATTATTTTCGTTATTATTATTATTATAAGAGTTGTCGCTCTCTCTGTTGAGCTAGCTGTCGCCTCCTCGCCTTATACAATATTAATGTTGCCATTTTTTGGCAACGGCTCAAAGCAATTAGACGTATTCAGACGACATCTTAAGAAAACTGACGACCCGCATAGAAGAAACTAGTTTCTTTCTGGGAAGGTGTTGGAGGTCTCTTTTACGATTAGGGTAACACTACACATTTTAATTAATACTATGTTTTTTTTATGTAAATACATACAGGAGAATACCGACAGATGGTGATAGTAATTATTAGTAATAAAGTCTCATTTGTGAAATTCTATGACACTTAACATGTTGCATATGGCTAAGCGCTGTATGTGGAATGTTGATCTGCCAATGTCATAGACTACAGCCCGAGATTAACGCATCATCCTTATTATTACAGGAATTTAATATGAATGGGTGGTCTTCACGGGACGACTTTTGTCTACCACAAATTTTGATTATATGACTATTATTTTATGGGTGAGGGATCAAATTCACACCAACCGGGGTACTTCAAAGCTCAGAAATCGATTAAAAATCCTTTTTTTTAATCTCCGTCGGGGATCGAACCCACGACCTTTGGCTTGCAAAGCAAACGCTTTGACCACTGAGCCATACCCACCGGCAAGGTAACACAAAACAGAATCATGAGTCGAATGTAATGATAAATTTCTTAATACATGAAAAGAATGAAAATAAAATGAAAATTCAAATCTTTGTTATACCTACCTCAATATACGCGTTAGATACGAGAACAATAAGTAACAGCGTAAAGAAAAAATACACAATAAAAGATTAAGTGCCCTATTTAGTTGTTAATATTATGCTTAAGGTATGGTTGTAATATTGGATTAAGATTATGGTTATTTAATACATATTTATATTAGTTATTTAGAATAGTAAGACAATAATAAATAAACAATATTTACATATTTTAAACTCATAAGCTACCTAAATTTTCCATCAATTTCATGATAATTTTAATATCACTAATATAATGTCAATCTTGCCTACTGAGCTTCGTCCATTAAGTGTTTTTTTTACTACGCATGTTCCTACTACTATTTCTGTCGCTGGGTAAATATTAGTATTATACTCTTGTAATATGGAAATACATTTGATGGATTATCAGCCAATTCCGTATAAAAATATCAATGAATTTATAATGACATCGTAAACTTGCTCCTACGTATAAATATTTCAGCGAATCTTGAGAAACGACCACAGGGTGTTGTATATAATTTTTAGGTTAATTAATGTGGATACCTTTGTTATGTTTTTCACTATGCAAATGAGTTTTAAATACGTATATGATGGATTGTTCTCGATTGCACTGCTTTATTTTATAATTTTATTGATATTATTGTGTTGACTGTTTATTTGTTTTATACAAAAATAATTTACTACTTACTTAGGACTATGTGATAATTTGACTCTATTAAGCAGCACGTTTACTCTATATCTAGTGTTTGCATCTTATAGTTATGTCGGTAAGATATATTGCTGTGGTAGTGATGTGATCTGTGGATTTCTGAGAAGGAATTGTTATGCGTGTTAGGAAGAGATCAATGGAAATACACGGACATTCCGAACATAGAAAGAAAACAAATAAGAACACGGTATAAAATCACGGAAAATTTAATGTCAGTAAGTAATTGAGCTTAATATTTAAACAAACCTTGCTATGTGCACCAGTATTTAAAGCGACCTGTGGTGACGTCGATTCTAACGACATATATGGGACATACAAGGCAAACATTAATAGACAAGACAAAGATACTAAAATTGGTACAATTGATAAAACAGAAGACTACCACAGTTACTTTCATCTCATTTGTTGTAAAAGTCACTCCTGAGTGTCACGTTTTTTTAATGTTACTAGCTCTGCACCATTCGTCTCCATCCTTTCTAATGGTGAGCCATGCTAATTGAGGTACCTAAACTATACTTATTTATTGTTATTTATATTTTTAAGTAAAACAACTAAATGTCAGTGTTCTAATTAGAGGTTAGACGTGAGTGTGCCATTATTTATTAGACGCACTGTTCTAATAATTCTCGAACCATAACGAAAACTTAGTAACTGTGCCGAAAAAACATCGATTTTCCGACACTGCAATAAAATTACAGTCGTCCTGTAAGTAAAATAAAATGTTCCGGAATACAGAGATGTCATCACGGGCGTGTGGTGCGTAATTTTTAACGAGTCACTTTAGTAAGTTTACGGGTCATTACAGATGCTGCAGAATTTTCGCGATGAAAAGTGTAGAGGGGGAGGTGAGTTATGAATTGCGGGAGACCAGACGACAAAACGGATGGAGAGGCAAAATCTTTTAAATTTTGATGACTCAAATCTGATTTAAATAAATTCCGAAGAATACTTTTTGGCTAGGCTACATTATACTTAGATTTACCGGCTTGGATCCATTTGAATGACTAGAGATCCTGCGTTTTTAAAAAGAAGACAAGTCGCGGGTTCGTCACGTGGCCGCGTGGATGAAAGATGCAGGAGCAGATTAACAACACAAATAACTTGTTTTTGAAGCACAATACGCATTCGTTTTGATTAAAGACTTGATTTCTTCGTCCGACTGGTATGGCGTTCGCCGGCCGGATGAAAGTTGACTGACACCACCGGAACACTGTGACATCCAGCGCCGCCAAGACAATCGTGTCAAAAAATCAAATTAAAAGATGACAGTTGCACCAACATGAAATGAAGGTATTTCACGATCAGAACCAATTTTCACCGATATTTTTACCTAATTGAGTAAATATGCTATTTATTTATTTATTTTAATTCATATTTAACATTTATACTAACTTATTGAATTACGCAGTCTATAGCAACTACTTTTTACTCTTCGGCTACTAGAATTCCAGCCATTAGACTATACACTTTACAGTCCCGATTTCCCAGGCCCTAGATCTACGTAAAAAATTATCTACTCTAATTTTCTATACTTTTAAGTTTATGAGAAGATAATTATTATCAGTTGATCAATGATATATACAAGTATATAAGCAAGGCTTTAAGCAGTGTAGACATACATGGTAATAATTCAAGTATTAATAAAAATAATAATTAGCTACTATAATACTTAATTTATTGTAGTGTTTTATTTGGATAAACAAATCTAGATTGGTTTTAATTTCACGGCAGACTGAATAATTCTGCTAATCATATGCAAACAAAAAAAAAACACTTGGCATTATCAGTGTTGTTTAGATGAAGTAAAGTATTATCATTCTTACAAGACTGCCATACCATTTGATCATATTTTTCTCCACCACACTATTCTCTACAAGCAGTGCGGTTAGAGATGTTTTTTTATTGCCTTTGCGACTGGAGCAACAGTTTTCGTACGCGGAAGCGACGATTTTTCACAAGTTCTTCGGAATTGGGTCATTGCCATACTGGTCAGAAACTGTTTCGAGAAATTTGCATTGATGCATGCTTTCAGTTAGTATTCCTGACCACAATAGTCACTTATCAGCGATAGTATTTCTATCTGTAAATTATTTATACTTTTAGTTCAAAAATAGCAAACGTTTTATACTGCTGCGTCACGTTGTACATTTTGATGATGGAGAAATTCCTTTTAATAGAGTACGCAATGCTTTAATAATGACTGTTTTTGGTATTGTTGCATTTCTTAATATTTTTTTATGTAAAGACATTCAGGAGAATACCGACTGATGGTGATAGTAATTCTGATGTCTCATCTGTGGAATTCTATGACGTTTACCATAGTGCGTATGGCTAAGCGCTGCATGTGGAGTGTTGATCCGCCAACACCATAGACAACAGCCCGAGATACACGCATCATTCTTATTATTACAGGAATTTACTATGAATGGTTGGTCTTCACGGGACGAATTTCGTCTACCACCAATTTTAATTAATAGGCTATGAATGGCATTTTACGGGTGAGGGATCAAATACACACCAACCGGGGGTATTTTAGAGCTCAGAAATCCGTTAAAAATATTTTTTTTAATCTCTGTCGGGGATCGAACTCACGATCTTTGACTTACATAGCAAACGCTTTGACCATTGAGCTATACCCGCCGGCAAACCGGACGGGTTTAGCTGTGTGTGGCGAATTTTCTAGCATTAATATTTCACAAGGTCGTCAACCCTGAAGGAGACCCCTACAACGATTGGTCTGGGGCCTGAATTGAAGAGGTTCCGCCCCGGGATGAAAGTTTGTCAAATTTATCAAAAATATATGTGCTTCTGAAAAACTCTGTGTGTTGCTCATTTGTTCCTAATACGTCCACCACGTGTCCTAATCACAATCCTGGCGATGTGAATTCGTTATTTCCCTAAGTGAAGGGGATTTTAGAACATTTAATTATAAAATGTAATCAGTAATTCATTGATATAAAACATATGTAAATATATAATAAACCAAATTGTATGACAAATGATATATTTTTGATTTCGTACTTCCAGTGTTTAAATTCAAAATATTTGTAAATTGTGTGGTAAACAAATACAAATAAAAATAGACTTGTATTTTACCAATGTGATGAAAATGTTATTATCACTTTCAAACCTAGAGAGAATACGCAAGAATATTCTAAAATACCAATGTTTTTGAACCGAAATGCCTTGTTTGTGTGTTGTTTACTAAATACAACAAATCTATTTGCAGCACCAATAACTTTACTTAAACGTAGAGAAATACCACTGACTACGCAGTACTTACTTCAACGAGGTCTATTATAATGTGAGTGGTTGTTAGGAAGAGATCAATGGAAATACACGGACTTTCCGAACATAGAAAGAAAAGAAACAAGAACACTGTATAAAGTCACGGGAAATTTAATGTCAGTGATTAAGTTACTGCTTAATAAGTTACTATATACTAGAGATGATCAATCTAAATTTGTAAAAGGATCAATAAATAACAATAATTATAAAAATAATAAAATGCTTTATTCCAGCAGGATAATGCTATATAAATTCAACAAACAAAACAGCATTCCAACCATATTTTTAAATACATACGAGTATACGCGTATGATATTTTGACGAAAAAAATTTAAATTATTTGACTATTTTTGTTTTATTTCTCAAGACCTATATTTAAAATAATTACGAATTATTATAATACAATGATACCCACCCCGAATGGAAAACATTTTTGGAACTAGCATCATACTTCATAAGAGATGAAGGAAGTAAAAGGTAAATATATTTTTAAAATGTATTGAAAGAAAATTCAAATTTGGAACAAATTTTAAATTTTATTTTTTCAATACATTCGTTTTTTTCTCAGCAGCGTTCAATTGATTCTCAGCGTTTCTTTTAAAGATGATTTTGACGCTTGGGCTTTTCATTAAAGTCGGAGTTTTATGTTAATTTCTGTATTATCTTTTATTTCAAAATAAATAAGTGTAACCTCTAGTGCAGTGATCTCTTTTAAATTTACTTATTGGTATCAATACATATATATATATTGCCAAAAAAATAAACGTGTTTCAGTAAAATAATATTGATATAATAATGAATGGAACTATGAATACGATTTCAACATTCTAATATATTTATTTGTTTTCTGATGGTTACATAGTAAGAGTTCTCAGCTGTATGAATTCTGGTGCAATTTCTTTGTGTAACTGGTGAATGTCTTGTTTAATCAGAGGTAATAATCCTACATATTCTATTCATCTCAATTCTGGGTAGAACGACTTAGATACGAGTATTATTACAATGTGAACAAAATTAGAGAGTACAAAATTAAAGGCTACATTTTCAAACGCGGAAAATATGAATGAAAAGAAAATACAATTTTCTTCTAGGCAATAAAAATAAGACAGATCTTCTAAATTATATAAAAATACATATACTTAGAGACATTGCTATTTTATATGTTTATAGCACAAGTTTTTTTTTTATGAAAACACATACAGGAGAATACCGACAGAAGGTGATAGTAATTCCGAAGTCTCATCTGTGGAATTATATGACGCTTACCGTGGTGCATATGGCTAAGCGCTGCTTGTGGAGTGTTGATCCGATAACGCCATAGACTACAGCCCGAAATTCACGCATCAACCTTTATTATTTCAGGAATTTACTGTGAGTGGGTGGTCTTCACGGGACGACCTTCGTCTACCACCAATTTTAATTAATAGGCTATGACTGGCATTTTTCGGGCGAGCGATCAAATTCACACCAATATTGTAGAGCTCAGAAATCGATTGAAAATCCTTATTTTTAAATCTTCGTCGGGGATCGAAACCCGCGACCTTTGGCTTGCAAGGCAAACGCTTTGACCATTGAGATAAACCCGCCGTATGCATTATCATATAATATTTATTATTGTAATTGTACAATATTATTTGAGAAAACAAAATAATTTAATAGTCTTTATTTTTACTTTTTGTCGATAGGGTCTTCTCACCTGGGTAAATCAGGTCAGGTGTGATGACCAGAGTGCATAAAATGTAGTTGGCTTACTATCCCATTGTGTATCTTTACTCTTCCGATCGGCATAATATCACGTTCTTTGCTCAAAGTCGTTAAATTTCAGCTAGCCATGTTTTACAGGTATGCTTACTGAATGACGTCATTAACGTTTTGTCTTCCGACTTTTTAATAGATGGTTAACAAAAGTCTGACTGATAAAGAGATTTTATATATATTTTATAAAATATTAATTTAATGTGACATTTTTTTAAACCAAATATGTAAATAGTTCAAAAAAGTTTGTTTTAATGGTGAGGAATATGAAAAGAGAATTGAAAAAATATTGCTGTGTATAGAAATATGGATATGTATCTTCTGCATAGTATCAATCCGGTGGATTGGTTTGCACCAGAAAATCTTGCATCTCGATCTCCATTATTCTAGCTTAGTATAAGAGCTATTTAAAATAAACTTGATTTTTGTGATCAAAAAAAAATCTCCCAATTTTAGTTATTTTATCAATGTAAGCCTCGTTTGTAAAAAATATCAAGTTATGTAAGTAAATATGACTGTTACGTACGTCTCACGCTGAAGACGACAGCTGTTGATAGTTATATGTTATTTGTAATGATATAGGAATTCGATGGTTTATTATACTTTGCATCCCACGAGTATTATCGGGCGGACCTTCAATAAAGAAACAGTCCGTGAGCCCCGACCGATTGTTAGAAAGGGGGCCATAAATATTAAATAAGCCAAAAACGTCGCCCTTTGTTGGCCAGCGTGAGATGCGTCTATTCTCGAGAAGATGTCATATTAAATAAGCCAAAAAAGTGTTCCTTTGTTGGCCAGCGTGAGATGCGTCTATTCTCGAGAAGATGTCATAAATATTAAATATTCAGAAAGTGTTCCTTTGTGTAGTAAAGCGTGCGAACGAGCCTAGGATATTTCTTTTATTTCATAAAAAAAATCGCCAAACCGATGTTATGGCTAGGATTACCTATCTCCAGGAACGTTTCATAATAAAACCCCTAAGAAAGGAATACAGACTCGTGCGAACGTGACTATTCTCACGGCCGCAAAAGTAGGTACCAGAAAATTAATGTATAAAAGCACCGACTTGAACGTTAAATAAATCAGTTTAGACTTGAATCTCTTGCGTTTCATTTCTACCTCCCACCCTCCTGTAAAGCCGCGCCGGCTGCCTGAAATCTGGAGAAATGAGGCTGTCCGCCCACTTCAGATTGATGGCGTAACTAGTTACCTTACAAGTAACTGGGAGAAGATGGTCTAGTGAAGAGCGGAAAACCGATACACGCCCGTAGAGCGGATCGTCAGCGGAACTGGAAGCTGTCGTCTACATTTGGTCCTTCGAACCGGATTCTGCCTTCGTGAAGAAGATCATCTCCTGACCTGATCATGCCTGCCAATCGATCACCGATTGCAACGCGATCAGGAAGCAACCGTGGAACTAACATGGAGGAGGACGACGCCCGATCAGAATCGGGGGAGTCGAACGTGGACTCCAGAGAGGCGCGCCGCAAGTCGTTGAACGCTCACATTTATGATGGCCCAGCTCGTCGCAGCCGTGACGACAAGCAGCGCGCAAACCAACGCAGCCCTGACGACAACCAACGCAGCCATCGCAAGCTTGGCCGCCAGCCTACAAGTTCAGCGGACCACGGAGCTCCCGCCCGCACATGAAGCGGACCGCCGTCCGGCCCGCAGTACGGGCGAAGCAACTCACGCCCCGATGCAGCAGCCCGCCACGCCGAGGTCTGTGCAAGTCATACTGAGGAGGACCACTACCGTGCAGCCTGCAGCGCCGGTGAGTCAGTCCCGCCCACATGAAGCGGACCGCCGTGCGGCCTTACAATACGGGCGAAGCAACTCGCCCCGATGCAGCAGCCCGCTTACGAGTGGGTGAGGCAGGAGCCAGCCGCGCAAGAACAGCTACTGAGCTCCATGACTGGTCGTGAAGAGCGCGCGGGGCATATGGCTGCCGCGGTTCGAGAGCGCCCAGCGCCGTGTAGGTCGGGCGCGGAAGCCGAGGCCGAGCAGCCCGCTTACGAGTGGGTGAGGCAGGAGCCAGCCGCGCAAGAACAGCTGAGCTCCATGACTGGTCGTGAAGAGCGCGCGGGGCATATGGCTGCCGCGGTTCGAGAGCGCAACGCCGTGTCGGTCGGGCGCGGAAGCCGAGGCCGAGCAGCCCGCTTACGAGTGGGTGAGGCAGGAGCCAGCCGCGCAAGAACAGCTGAGCTCCATGACTGGTCGTGAAGAGCGCGCGGGGCATATGGCTGCCGCGGTTCGAGAGCGCCCAGCGCCGTGTCGGTCGGGCGCGGAAGCCGAGGCCGAGCAGCCCGCTTACGAGTGGGTGAGGCAGGAGCCAGCCGCGCAAGAACAGCTGAACTGCGAGACTGCTCGTGAAGAGCGCGCGGGGCATACGGTCGCCGCGGCTCGAGCGCCCAACGCCGCCATGGAGGGCGGACGCTGAGGCCGGTCATCCTACTCACCAGTGGGCGAGGCGGGCCAGCCGCACGGCAGCAGCTGAACTGCGAGACTGCTCGTGAAGAGCGCGCGGGGCATACGGTCGCCGCGGCTCGAGAGCGCCCAGCGCCGCCATGGAGGGCGGACGCTGAGGCCAGTCATCCTACTCACCAGTGGGCGAGGCAGGAGCCAGTCGCGGCAAGCTGAACTGCGAGACTGCTCGTGAAGAGCGCGCGGGGCATACGGTCGCCGCGGCTCGAGAGCGCCCAGCGCCGCCATGGAGGGCGGACGCTGAGGCCGGTCATCCTACTCACCAGTGGGCGAGGCGGGAGCCAGCCGCACGGCAGCAGCTGAACTGCGAGACTGCTCGTGAAGAGTGCGCGGGGCATACGGTCGCCGCGGCTCGAGAGCACCCAGCGCCATGGAGGGCGGACGCTGAGGCTGGTCATCCTACTCACCAGTGGGTGAGGCGGGAGCCAGCCGCGCAACAGCAGCTGAGCTACGAGACTGCTCGTGAAGAGCGCGCGGGGCATACGGTCGCCGCGGCTCGAGAGCGCCCAGCGCCGTGGAAGGCGGACGCTGAGCCCGAACATCCTGCTCACCAGTGGGTGAGGCGGGAGCCGCCAGCACCAAGGATGCTGAACTACCGAGCCACGAATGGGACGCGGGCGTCTATCGAGATGAATTCGCGGCGTACGAGAACTCGGCATCGAGGGGAATGGCTGCCGACCTCGACCGTCATACTCACGAATGGTTGAGACATGCAGAAGCCTAGGACGCTGGATGATGCCGAAATACAGTCGATGATGGCAAAGGCGGACAGGGTCCAAGACCTACCACCCTTCTCTCGGGGAACCGCTAGAGTGCGTAATTTTGAAACAACCATCCAATCGACGAAATTGTGCAAGCTGAAAAATGTCGAAAATGGACTCCGGCTACAAAAGGCCTTGAGCGGACGAGCCTTTGACATGGTGAGCGAGATGCTGTCAGATCCGGAAAACGTTCCGGAAGTGATGCAGATCCTGGACAAAGAGTTCGGGAATCCTCGAGTCATCGTCAACATGCTGACTAATCGGGTGAGCAGGGTCCCGCAGCTCCCGGATAGAAGTGTGATTGCTGTTGTAGATTACACAACTCTAATCAGAAATACCGTGCCGTCACTCGAGAGTTACGGCGCGCAGCATCTCGTCTCGACGGCGCTGCTCGCGGAGATGGCGTCGAAGCTTCCAAGCTACCTCCAATGGAGGTGGATTGACTTAAAGGACAGTTTAAACGACAATTGTGTCACCAGTGTGAAAGTGAGGCCTGAAATTATCATAGGTCTAGACAGTGCCGAGCTAATAGTGCCGCGAGGATTGCGCAATTCCGGCGTGATGGCGTAATTGTGAGTGATACGCCGCTGGGCCACGTTGCGTTCGGCACACGTGCGCTCAACCGAAAGGCGGCGATGAAGCTGGACACTTCGTGGGGCACTGCAGCGTAACGGAGGGACCGCCGAGCGTGCCGCGGTTTTTCATCGAGGACGAGACCGCCAAGGACAACCGCTCGGACTACGGGATTTGTCGATCGCTGCCAGAATCCCCAACGCCTGAAGCCCGAAGGAGAGTGTGAGCTCCGGGCAGAGAAGATCGTCGACGACGAGGCGATACGTGCGTTCTTCCCAGAGGCGCTCCTCCGGCGACGAGATGAAGGTTCTGCTACGGGGGAGCCGCCACCGCCCGGCGGGCGCATGCGGGCATTCGCGCCGACATTCACGTGGGACATCCGGTGCGGTGCACAGCAGAGACTGATAGGATCAGCTGGTGGCATGACGACCCCGGTACAGTACGACACGGAGGAGGAGAAGATGTGTCTCAAGAAACAATGGCGGGCGTCACAACAGATGGCAGATGCTTTCTGGCGTCGGTGGGTACGGGAGTACTTACCAACGTTGGCGCGGCGCCCGAAGTGGAGGACCCCGACGGAGCCGATTCAGGAAGGGAGACCTGGTACTCGTTGCGGATCCGAAGTTGCCGCGCAACACATGGCCACGGGGACGAGTAACGCGAGCGACTCCAGCAGCCGACGGGCAGGTTCGCGTGGTTCAGATAAAGACCGCAACAGGGACTTATACGCGGCCAGCGGCGAAGCTGGCGGTTTTCAACACAGAACGAGTCGAGACGTCCGAGGCAGAGTACAGCAGAGACTGCACGGTGGGAGTGTTACGTACGTCTCACGCTGAAGACGACAGCTGTTGATAGTTATATGTTATTTGTAATGATATAGAATTCGATGGTTTATTATACTTTGCATCCCACGAGTATTATCGGGCGGACCTTCAATAAAGAAACAGTCCGTGAGCCCCGACCGATTGTTAGAAAGGGGGCCATATAAATATTAAATAAGCCAAAAACGTCGCCCTTTGTTGGCCAGCGTGAGATGCGTCTATTCTCGAGAAGATGTCATAAATATTAAATAAGCCAAAAAGTGTTCCTTTGTTGGCCAGCGTGAGATGCGTCTATTCTCGAGAAGATGTCATAAATATTAAATATTCAGAAAGTGTTCCTTTGTGTAGTAAAGCGTGCGAACGAGCCTAGGATACGTTTCAGTTTTAGCCATAAAAACATAAACCGATGTTATGGCTAGGATTACCTATCTCCAGGAACGTTTCATAATAAAACCCTAAGAAAGGAATACAGACTCGTGCGAACGTGACTATTCTCACGGCCGCAAAAGTAGGTACCAGAAAATTAATGTATAAAAGCACCGACTTGAACGTTAAATAAATCAGTTTAGACTTGAATCTCTTGCGTTTCATTTCTACCTCCCACCCTCCTGTAAAGCCGCGCCGGCTGCCTGAAATCTGGAGAAATGAGGCTGTCCGCCCACTTCAGATTGATGGCGTAACTAGTTACCTTACAAGTAACTGGGAGAAGATGGTCTAGTGAAGAGCGGAAAACCGATACACGCCCGTAGAGCGGATCGTCAGCGGAACTGGAAGCTGTCGTCTACAATGACATATAAAAGTAAACAATACTACCTAATTAATTATTATTGTAACAGATATAGTAAGTATAAAAAAAAATGTGAAGAAAATTTCGCTTTACTACATCAAACACTCCGACAACTACATTGTCAGGAATACTAAGGCATTGTCAGGAATACTCGACCAGTCGTAGCAAGATGTTCGTCTCCCTTATTCCATTTATCTACATATTTAACAATGCAAAAATCTTCTCACCTAAAAACCAAAAATTCCCTGATAGACCCCTTCTCCTACATATAATGGATTTGAACACTTATTATGTACTATCGCAGCTCAGTTATCTCTTAAGTGATGGACTTAAAAAGGCTACCAGTTAGTCAAAACTGCAGTCTCCTAAACAGAGAACTTATCTTACGTGATCCATGTTAAAGCAAGGTAAATAAATAAATATTTATAATTGATAATGGATCTCAAAGTGAATGCTGAAAACATTAAAAAAAATCATGATTTTTTAAGCTCACCTGCATGTTCTGTAACCAATAAAATATTTCAGGCCGATACCTGAAGCCAAGCTGCCTGTAAACGGTGTGGTTAATCCAGGTCGGGGAGCGTTTCGCCAAGCTCGGCGCTTTCGAGACTTTTTTGAAGAAATTTGCAATTCTCAGCACAAAAATACACGACTGATCCCGTGTTACGTTCGCCGTTTTGCCAGATAAACGGAATATTATCTGATATGGATATCACCGCACTGGCAGCTAGTGGAGGACGTGGGAGGATGTGATAGAACGGGCATAGTTTTTATCGTAGTAAAACTTATAGTAAAACGGTATATTTTAATATTTGATAAGGTATACTTTACATAGAACTTCATAACGAATCAGTTATAATAGTTGTATTTAGCACCGTATACTGAAGATTACATACGTAGTTGGAATTAATATTATAAGCGGGTTCTATGGTTTTTGAGTAAATAAAATATAAACTTTAATTGAGTTTTTTTTTTGGAATTATTAGGATTACAATAGTTAAAGGCGTTTAATAAAAAAGCGAAAAATCTTGAGTCAAAAAATATTATTTTAAAGCTCCGGGAGCAACTTGCCAAGACATTTGTTGGGAGCAACTTGATGTACGGCTGTGAGACATGGTGAGTATCCGAAAGTGATAAAAAAGACTAGAGGCATTTGAGATGTGGTCATACAGAAGAATTCTCGGAATTTCCTGGAGAGACCACGTCACGAACAATGAGGTTCTCAGGATAGAGACCTAGTAAGACCATCTCAGAGAGGCGAGCCCGATATATCGGTCACATCATGCGCCACGACAGTCTTCTTCACGAAATTGTGGAGGGGATGGTTGAGGGTAGAAACTGCAGAGGGTGCTCTAGACGGTAGTATTTACAGCAAGTGATCGAGAATATGAGTTGTAGCTCTTATGCTGAGCTGAAGAGGGTTGCGGAGAACCGAGAGGAGTGGATATCGAGATGCAAGATTCTGTTGCTGCAAACTAATCCACCGGATTGATACTACGAAGAGAAGGAGGATTGCAAATTTATTTTCAAGCGAGACGTTATTTCGGTATATATTAATATATAAATAAAACAAATGCGTAGTTTTATGGAGGCAATCATTGTTTTTGTAAAGTAAATGTACTTAGTTAACACATACTAACGAGTAGATATATTTAGTATGCTGTGTGATCGGCGATCCTTTAGATTTTAGAACAATGAAAAAAAAATGCCGAATGAAATAACTATACGTAAATATTTTTTTGCTGCAAGTTTGCCTGGTCGAAGTAAAGGGTCCGCCAAATAACTTTTTTTTTTGAAAATGGGGCGCGAAACATCGAGTGTAGCTTCGGCTGTGTGGCACGTAGCGCCGTCTTGTTGAAACCAAATGTTGCCAATATCCTCTTCTTCAATTTTTGTGAACAAAAATGGCCCGATAACGATCGCCATTGACTGTAACGGCCACTCCTTGCTAATTTTCGAAGAAAAATGGCCTGATTTTCAAAGTAATGTCGCAATATTTCCCAGCGTTGTTCAAGCGTATACACAACCATATTCGTTCAGCGGAAAGATAAAACTAATTATCTGTCGAATCAGACATGAGCTAAGTGTTACCATTCACGAAATAAGCACTAGTTGAAAAAAAAACGTTAGATGGCGGACCCTTTATATGCTGCAATGTAAATAACGCATCTGAAATCGTTATGGTTTAGAAATAATCAATGATTTTTTATGATAAATGGAATGATTAATATGGAAAAATAAACATTTGTAAAACATGTAGTAGAAAAATGTGTACTGCGTGAAATATCAGGTATCAGTACAATATTTGAGAATACTCGTATATAAGACAAATAGATTTTGCAGGTAATTAAAAGAACATGACTTTCAGTGGATTAAACCGTGACCCTGTTTATCTGCGATATTTTCGCAAATACTATTATGTAAACTGTATATATCATTTTAATAAATTAATAAAATGTGCGTTTATTTTAAACCTGAGGTTCTTCACGTAACAATCAGCGATTTCCATCCAAAATAATTTTAAAATCAATGCTTTATTCATAAACAATTGAGAAATAAATATATTTTATTTCTTATTTTATCGTACCTAATGTAGGCAGTGGCTCTTCATACTAGCGGCTAGACAGGCTCCTTTTCGATACTTCAGTATTTTCACGCAAGCGATCCTCAATATTAACACTCTTGCAGTCTTCGGACGTTCAGTATCCCGTCGGCCGGCGTCGAGGACGGACGTGCTCTACAGCGTACTATAATACGCGCTGAAAAATATTACGAGAGAAAAACTTTATACGAGAACGAAAATGCGAAAAGCGACAAACTTTTTACGAATTTGAAAATAAAAATTACAGAGAGTTTTACATTTAAAAACTATTATTTTACGCGTACGCGTTTTTCAGCTGAAAATAATTTTCAAAGTGACATTATCTAGTGTGCAAGAAACTCGTAGAAAACTTTCAGTGACGAATCGAATTGTTTTTGACGTATTTTTTTTTTGTATTGCTGTATTGTACCGAGGCATTTTTTTGCTACTTAGAATAATGTGTGTGACTCGTAAAGTTTTCAGCGGTGAGTTTTACACGTTTTTTCTCTTTTCACTTTGTTCTTATGAATATTTTATTTGCAGCATTTTCTTTTGACATATTTGACAGTACAAAAGTTTTTGGGCTTAGTTTTAGAGCAAATATTTATATGAACATGTATTGTATCTTATTATAGTCATATGAAAATTATGTTAAGTATTAAGTAACAACTAAGTATTCTTTCTTAGTTATTACTTTTTAGTTACTTTGAGAACTTTTTCAGCAGCACTCGTTTAAAGTTAACTTTTTTTATAATTTTAACGTAAAAAACATTTTATTGACATGCTTAGAATTTCAGTAAAATTATTAATTCACTAAGTTTCGTTTATTATGAATTTAAATTAATTAATGTATATTTTTGATAAATTAAGAAATTTTAATATTAATAAATTGTATTCGAAAGCTTAACAAATAATAAAAACATTCAAATAGTTATCTCTTAACAAATGATGGATTGAGAAAGGCTACGAGTTAGTCGAAAATAAAGTCTCCTAATAGAGAACTTATCTGACGTGATCCATGTAAAAACAAAGTAAATAAATAAATATTTGTAATGGGTCTCAAAGTGAATGCTGAAAACATTGAAAAAAAATACGAATATGTTTATTAGTTTATGAAACATTGGGGTAATCACCAGATAAAAAATTAAAAAAATTAAGTGTGTCACCAATGGTAATAACCTTAGTCATACATCCGTGAATATTATTTGGTTACAACCAATTGCCATATTTATGCGAATTTGTAACATTTTTTTAAATTCAATTTTCTTGATCTATCACTCTTATAACTTGATGATTTTTTAGTTCATGCTTACATTGATGCTTAAAAAATATTGCAAGACCGTATAAAGTAATATTGGAAGATACTAATGAAGTTTCATGGGGGTCATGCTATAATTTCTCAAGTTGATATTGATGTACGTGCGTACAATACACGTATTACTTGATTTATCTAAAATATACCTCAGATACTATAGCTTCCGTATCTTCTCCAGGCGTTAGTGCTAATTTGGAAACATGTTTTCACGTGGTCCAGAGATGTCTAGGGACAAGGTATGAACAATAGGAGAAGCACCCTGCAGCTGACGGGAGGTAGTTCTAGCACAGTCTTTGGCAATGGCACTAATGGCCTGGAACTCGCTGCCGTAAAGCATAAGAAAACTTAAAGCGGAGGCATCCTTCAGAAGCAGACTCAAGACCCACCTTTTTACTCAGAGAGGCAAAGAAGCGCTTTTGGAATGACTATTCGGTCGTAAAAAAGCGATATACAAATACTGATATAATAATAATAAATAATGACAACTAAGATAACTGAGTGTTGTCAATTTTTACTGACCATAAGTGTCAGATATTAAAAGAATTTGTCAAGAAAATTCTCGTTTCTTATTTGAGCGCGTTACCCGCTAACACATGCCTTCTTGTAGAATGATTTAGTAATTATAAAATTGTCTTAATTACAATTCTGGTTCGCAGTCAATCAAATGCCAGTTAGTTCACAAGTTAGCCGCTCAGGTACTTCTTGATTGGGCTTTTTTGACATTTGATGATTTCATAACGAATTGATTTAATTACACTTGGAAGTTCAGGTATGTCTGATGGAGGTATTATGGCCTACAACATAATTGTGCAAAGGTATTGGATAATGATACTCGTGTGACCGGTTGCGTGATCTGTTAAAAATATAATGTTATTAATAGTCGAGGTGAGCTATCTTGTCGAAATCAGGTACGTGTAATCAAAGGTATTTGTAGCGTAATTAAAAATGTACATATTCTTTACTGAATGCATTGTACTCATTATTGTATTAATCAACAAACAGTTATTTTAATCGAATTTAAATTTTATCAGTTATATTTTTTTGTAATAATTATTTAATACTTAACCCTTTCATTACGGCTCGGTGGAATACAAATTATACTGTCCATTATAAAACTAGTATTTGAAGCATAAATGAACTTATTTGATCTATTTTCATAAATCACATTGGTTTTTGTATCGTTTAGCTATCAGATGATGCATGAAGAACTATTCTAAGAATGTAGCAAAACGATATATCACGGCAAGGGAATCTTACACGGCATATATCGGGTACCGATGCCAACAGGTTAATAATAATATAATAATAAGTAATTTTATTTCAGTAGGATTGGGTGGGTGGTGCAATACCCAATCTGCTATATTTTTAGATACATATATATAGAAAATATGATATTTTGACAGAACGTTAATAAAATATGAAATAAAAAAAATTATAATGTTAAATAAATAATAATTTTCAGGGGGTATACCTCAATGGTCAAAACGTTTGCTTTGCAAGCCAAAGGTCGTGGGTTAGATCCCCGACGGAGATTTTAAAAAAAGGATTTTTAATCGATTTCTGAGTTCTAAAATACCCCGGTTGGTGTGAATTTGATTCCTCACCCGTAATGCCAGTCATAGCATATTAATAAAAATTGGTGGTAGACAAAAGTCGTCCCGTGAAGATCACCCATTCATAGTAAATTCCTGTAATAATAAGGATGATGCGTGAATCTCGGGCTGTAGTCTATGACATTGGCGGACCAACACTCCACATGCAGCGCTTAGCCATGTGTACCGTGGTAAGCGTCATAGAATTCCACAGATGAGACTTCAGCATCACTATCACCATCTATCGGTATTCTCCTGTATGTGTTTATGTAAAAAAATCATGGCGGTTTCTGCATCACCTCCATCCAGCGATGTAAGTAGTCTTTAAGGTATTTCGTCAAAGAATATTTAATGGACGGCCAATTAAGGAGCCGTCAGAGAGATCCACAGCAGACGTTCCGGTGCTCGAGAAGTCCTGATGGATTTGTGCCAGGAAGCCTATATCTATAGGAAGGAGCCACGTTTCTTGAAGCAAGATTATATCATGTATGTCGCACAGCTCACTAATAAACTTTTCAGCCCGATGAGCCGATCTGCAGTTGAAGGACACGATACGAAGATGCTTACTTTGATCCATTCTTATTTTGTGGTAATTTGCTCTCTGGCACGTAATAGAATCTTCTGATTATCATATCTTTCGGCCTTACATTCAGATCCATGACATCTTCATACTGCGTTTCGTTAACACCGACTTTGAAGGTTTTAAACTCTGCCTGGTCCCCAAATATTGACAGATATCTTCAGCTTTGGTGTTGATATTTAGTCGAGAAATATTTTTACCTCGGAACCGTAAGCAACCCATTGCTAGCGTTATTGCCTCATAAAACCGGCCGTTTTTTGACAAAATGTTTTAACCCTTTCGTTACGGCTCGGTTTGAATACAAATTATACTGTCAATTTTAAAAGTGGTATTTGAAGCATAAATGTACTCATCTGGTCTATTTTCATATATCACATTGGTTATTGTATCTTTTAGCTATCAGATGATGCACAAAAAACTGTTCTAAGAAAGTAGCGAAACGATATATCAAGTCAATGGATGTCAACTGTCGGGGAATCTTATGACGGCATATGCCGACAACCGATGCGCAAGGGTTAATAAACATATGAAGACTTAAAGCCTCACTTACACCCAATAAATGACCCTGACTATTTGACTAATTTAATTATGATCAATAAAATCTAGGATTAAATAAAAGTTCTATTATTTGAAAATCATTTATAGTTTCAAATTATTAGTAATTTGATGCTCCAAAACACTTGTTTGGAGCATCTTAATGTACGGCTGTGAGACATGGTGCTTTATCTGAAAGTGATAAAAAAAGACTAGATGCCTTTGAGATGTGGTCGTACAGAAGAATTCTCGGAATATCCTGGAGAGACCACGTCACGAACAATGAGGTTCTCTCTAGACGGGAGTATTTGCAGCAAGTATTCGAGGACATGAACTGTAGCGCTTATGCCGAGCTGAAAAGGGTTGCGGAGGACCGAGAGGAATGGAGATCGAGATGCAAGATTCTGTTGCTGCAAACCAATCCACCGGATTGATACTACGAAGAAAAAGAAGCAAAGGCGTGAAATATTAAAAATTAAATTCATTTTTATTCATTTATGTAGAGATCATGCTATGTTGCGTCGAGTACAAAAATTGAATTTTTCTTCAATCTTCCATATACGTTTCATAAATATACCATAGAGTAAAGTAATGAACAATGGTCGCAAAGGTTCGCGGCTGGAATTCTACCTTCTGTCATATTTTTTTTCCGATTTATTATTGAGATAAATGTCAAACAATATGTTTGTTGTGTATTTGCAGTTTTTTTTATTTAAACACATACAGGAGAATACCGACAGATGGTGATAGTAATTCAGAAGTCTCATCTGTGGAATTCTATAACGCTTACTATGCTGCATATGGCTAAGCGCGGCATGTGGAGTGTTGATCCACCAATGTTATAGACTAGAGCCCGAGATTCACGCATCATCCTTATTATTACAGGAATTTACTATGAATGGGTGGTCTTCACGGGACGACTTTCATCTATAACTATAACTAAATATAATATTTAATTAAATAAATAAGCAGATTATTTTTTGGGTTAACCTTATAAAAAGAAACTCCATACTCTATACGAAAAACACAACACTTCAAATAATTCATTATTGATCCTTCAGTAGATTTTCTCATTCATGGATTTTGCGTATAAAATCGAGTCACCATAATATAGGGTCCGCCATCTAACGTTTTTTTTTCAACTAGTGCTTATTTCGTGAATGGTAACATTTAGCTCATGTCTGATTTGACAAGTAATTAGTTTTATCCTTCCGCTAAACGAATATGGTTGTTACTTAAATATACATATACTATACATAAAACTCTTTTTCAACGCGTCAATCCAAGCATTAAAATAACGGCAGAAGGGATGCGAACCGCGGACCTTGGAAACCAACTATGCCCAGGTATTCATACCGCTCGGCGAACTGCGCCATTGCTGTGCCCAGACCGACTCGCGCTGAAACTAGTATTTATATCATTGTTAATTTGCAAGGTCCGCGGTTCGCATCCCGCTTCTGCCGTTATTTTTGTGTTTGGATTGACGCGTTGAAAAAAGAATTTTATGTATAGTATATGTATATTTAAGTAATAATAATATTGTAATATAGTCAATGATCTATAAAAGTAGATTAGAATATTGAAATAATAAAATAATATTCTAATAAAAATTAAAAAATTCATAGAATATGGTTGTGTATACGCTTGAACAACGCTGGGAAATATTGCGACATTACTTTGAAAATCATGGTAATGTTGCAGAATGTGGGCGAAAATTGCGTACGGATTTTGGAAGAAGAGAATCACCGTCAGCTCCGTATGTTCGTTATCTTGTGAAAAAAGTGAAAGAAACTGGCATCCTCATCGATAAACCAAAGCGTGAAAAGCCAAAAACCGTGCGTACACCCGAGAATATTGCTGCTGTGGCAGAAAGTGTGCGTGAAGCGCCATCAATGGCGCTTCCATGCGGCGCGGCCATGTTGAACGAATTTTTGTTCACAAAAATTGAAGAGGAGGATATTGGCAACATTTGCTTTCAACAGGACGGCGCTACGTGCCACACAGCCTAAGCTACACTCGATGTTTTGCGCCCTGTTTAAAAAAAAAAAAAGTTATTTGGCGGACCCTTTATTATCATAAAGTGTTAGGTCATCTTGGCAAGCGGCATATAATCTGACTTTAAAGCCTTTCTTCTTTTAACAGGAATATACATTTACGTGTTTAATATCTACACATTTTTCTTGATGTAATATCGTATGGATGAGGTAAAATTAAAGATAGTATTCAAAATAATTTTGATGTTATTTTATTTCTATGATCAGATGTTGATACCAAATAAATCATAATTCTTTTAGTATAAAAATAGGTTAGAATTGAGGGGACAAATTTAAGTTTGAAAATTGTAATGTTGAAACTTAATTTTTTTTAATATCATACTTAATAATTAATGAATTGAATTACATAAGAATTTACGAAGTGAAATTTGTAATCTAAGGAATTACCGCAAAAACAAACTATTATCAAACTAATGGAGTTATTGGTCTGGAATAAATTTGAAAGTATTAACTTATATTATATTTCTGACTAAAGACTAGCGATTAAATTAAAAAGTTTCTACGTCCTTAATGGATTTAGCATAATTTGTTTATAATGTTTTATAATAATTGTAACTTTGGAGCCACCGGCAATGTCAAAATTATATTTCGGTGATGTATAACTCAATTTGGGTATAAACTAATAATAATTGAAAACCATAAAGCAAAGAGGTGAAGCGCCTATTATAATTACTTGGGGTAGGACTGGGACCAAGACCTTTAATGTGAAGAGCGATGATACCTTAGGTTAGAGCTTAATATTGTCTACTTATTTCATGATTCTTATATATTCAGCGATGTCAAATTGTTTTCGCTCCAAAATCTGGCAATCTCGATGGTCTGTGTGCTGCCCAGCATTAGGTCTTGATGTGCAGCTAGTCAGGAATGAAGATCTTAGGTGTGAGGCTGTCTGCAGGTCTCCACAGTCGCACAACAGTGACTATCCCTTCCGAAGCATTCTCCATCGCTGGAGGTTATATTTTGTTCTACCAACTTTGGTTTTTAATCTGTTCATGAATTTTAAGGTCCTACAGTCAAGGTTCTTGCCAGTTGAAAGGATTTCTTTATTGGTGATGAAATATTTTGATGCAATTATGTTGCCAGAGCTGAAGTCTATCAGTTTCAAGGGCGGATGTGAGAGATTGTGTTGATCTTAGAAAGCTGCTTCAGTCTAGGTGTTGGGGGTAGTTGGTTATACAAGCAGTGGGATGGTTGGTTGGTTGATTGCCTTACGCATTTCTTTGAAGCATTTGACTTTGCGTCTTATGTTTGGCGGTGTGATACCAACCAAGGAGCATAGCTTTGAGATGCGTGTCTTAATATCCTTTAAACTTTATTGTCCTAAAAAAACAGTTCATTGAGTAAACAATAGCACACTTACGTATAATATCTCAGCCTAGAACGCAGATAGATTGGTACATTTAGTTTTACCTACCGTGACGATGGTTGCTGCTCCGGTGAACTCAAAATATTAAATACTTTTACATACACCCGCAACTGACACTCATATATATTTGCTGAACAATCGCACACAGTTAATGCCACTTCATCGCCACATGTTTGTAGCCAGCTCTTGACACCATCTCTTGAATATCTCCAAACTATCGAAAAATATCGATCTTTTTTTGTTTGTTAATATTATAAAATATTCATAGATGTCGCTGTGAGAAAATCGGAATTGATTATGAAATACATCTTTCGAATATTGCAAAACGCGCATGGGTGCGCTTATGGTGATCATCTACGTAGAGTGCACATGTGTGCTTACGGCGATTGTCGGGTCAAGAACAGGAAAATTTAAATTCCTTCCTAAAAACTACAGTAGATTTGTAGAATGCTATTCTAGTATTGTGTATTGTTTGTAATATTCTTCATACAATTTGAATCTTTTCACAAAATACAGCAATATAAATATATATTGCAAGCACTTCATCTTTTCCGAATGCAGCGTCCAGCCGCCATGTTTCGACCGGTTAAGCTCTCCTGGTTGCGCTCATATAAAAATAGATAGCTTTCATATTTGGTGCTAACATTACCTTTATACGTTACTTTCAATTCATCTATGGCTTAAGTAGATCGTAAATTACAACAACATCTTCTTTTTATGTAAACGCATGCAGGAGAGCACCGCCGGTCAAGACTAGTGCACTCTATGGCGCTCAGCCAGGGAGGCTGGACGCTGCATTCGGGAAACGTGTGTTGTGTTCGTGTTTGTGTGAGGGTTGGGGAGATTGCAAGTGTATATTTATCTGTTTCTTGAAGAGATCCAGATTGTAGGAAGAAGGAAACACAGACGCTGGAATAGCTTTCAAAAGCTTACCGGTGGCATTAAAGTAAGAACTTTGGAAACTGCCAGTTCTTGGTCGAAACACATTAACCGTGACACACATTAACATGTTCAGCAAGTGTAAGACAAGTTTGTCGGTTGTGGGTGGGTGCAGGAGGAGTTAGTTCTTTAAGTTCCGAAGAGCATCGACCGTGGTAATAACGGTATAAAAGACTAAATGAACCAATCTTACGCCTCTGTTCCATTGATTGCAGGTTAGACGTAAGAGTGTCATTGTTTATGAAACGAATTGCTCTTCTTTAAATTGAGTCAATTAAGTTTAGAAGGTCTTTCGGGGCTCCAATCCAAAGGTGACTGCCGTATTCAAGGATAGGTCGGATTTGTCCTTTATAAAGAAGAAGAAGTTGTTTATCGTTGAAATACCGACGTGATCTATATAATACGCCTAGTTTTTTGGAGGCGAGACCGGCTTTATACTTAATTGACTCGTAATATTTGAAATTGTTCGAGATTTCTGATATGAAATCACTTTTGAATAATTGAAAAAAGGCAATACAACAATAGAGTAATATTATATGTAACATTGCATTCCATTTTTGGATCGTTTGATTATCAAATTGTACGAAAAAGGCCACGTTTAATTTGATAATTTTTATTAAGGGCCTTACAAAGGTTGAATAGTATTTCATACACAGATAATGTATTATCAGTTGTTGAATTCAACAATTTGGTTCTCGTAGATCGGTATAACAGTGCACGTAGATTGGTAGATACTAATAATAATGCGATTAATATCTGTCTCACGGGATAAAGGGCGTCATTTTTCACGTTGGATGCCTTGGATGCGCGGCGATGTTTCGCCACGTGGAGTACGGCCAAGGTGCCAGCTTGTCAGTGGCGACTGTAAAGCAACGCATTTTTCACCGAGGAATGTCACACGAAAAACGAGAAGGAAAAAACTGGTTCAAAATGCTAATTTTACAACTCGATCTTGTTGATGTATTGGACTCGTGTTTACATACACGCTTACATGATAATATTTTAAAATAATAAGTAAAACAAGTGTTTTATATTAATTTTGTTTATATTGTACATATATTCTTCCCAAATTCGTTCCATATCTTTTTTCATGTAAGCATATAAGGGAAAATGTGATTTTGAAATCTCATCTGTGGAAGAATTGCATTACAAATACATAACAAATACAATGTAACCTTAGTAATTTGCAAATAATTGGTTTTTTGCTTCTCAGTGCCAGCAACATTAAATATAAATAATTCGGAATTAAATTTCGTTGTTAAATAAAGAAAAACAATGTTTTTTAAGCCTAGGCTTGCAAAATTATGTACAGTCAAAATTGATTATTACAATATCTCAGTGACGTCATGGTTCTTGTTCAATTTTTTCATCAATAATACCATTATTGGACCTTAAAAAAAATTAACACGCCTTCCAGAACGTGGTGCATCTACAACATAAAAAATATCGGATCGAATTTTTGCAAGACAGGTTTTTGGTAAGGCGTTCTCTCGATACATCTACTTGTTTTACGTAAACAAATACAGGAAAATACCGACAAATGTTAATAGTGATTCTGAAATATCATCTTAGGAATTCTATGACGCTTACCATGCTGTATATGGCTAAGCGCTGCATGTGGAGTGATTGATCAGCCTACGTCATAAGATCTAGCCCAAGATTCACGCATCGTCCTTATTATTACAGGAATTTACTATGAATGGGTGGTCTTCACGGGACGACTTTCATCTACCACCAATTCTAATTAATAGGCTATGACTGGTATTTTACGGGTAAGCGATCAAATTCACACCAACCGGGGGTATTTTAGAGCTTAGAAATCGATTAAAAATCTTTTATTTTCTTTTTAATCTCCGTCGGGAATCGAACCCTCGACATTTGGCCCGAAAAGCAAAAGCTTTGACCATTGAGCTATAATCGCCGCTTTATATTGCTTCCGATCACCTCCGAGGCAGGAGCCTTAAATTTTTTAAATATATATTATTAAATAATTCCAGCCCGGACCGAGTCACATGCTTTCAGGCACCGGGCCGGTCACAAGCCGACAATCGTCGCGGTCGGCACACAATTACTGGCCACTAAGCGCTCGTTGTGGGAAAAAGCCCAGCGCCGCAAGTGGCGATCTACATAATTAATGGCGCACCAATTACAAACAGCCATGTACATAATTAACGTCACACCAGTGATCGGACTTGTCAAAATATATAGCGGCACTTGCATGTCCAACGAGGGAACAAAAATAAGAGATGAAAGATTGTATATCGAAGTTTTCGGCACCACTCTACAATGGCTATATCGAGCTGATATCAATACATTGTTTTCCTTGAGTGTTGGCTCGAAATATTATTATGACGAGAATGAATAAAGAAATATGAAGTATATGTAATGATTTAATTTATTTATAACTTACATGTGATGATAAGAGCTCAAAACAGTGGATAAAAAAGCAAACACAATGCATAGTAATTCTTGATATAATACAAACTTTCTTGTATGCCACTGCACTTGTATCATCCATGTATATTTTGATTAATGGCGACAGATGCGTTCGAAGAATTCCAGCTTTTTGTGATGCGAGAATCACATGTTCGAACCAGTCACATAAAATAAATAAATACTTTAAAACTTCATACATTAAAAAATATTATTGTAGTTTGTTCGGAAAGTAATAAAAAGACGGTTTAAATGAAAAAGAAATAAATGTTTTTCATCTAGTCGTTTTGTCGAAGATCGAACCCATGATCTTCGGTATGGTAAACAAGTGCTTTAAGTCTAACGTTTACGCTCCGGCAATGTGGCTTTATGGCTGGGCTGGACTTAATCCTCCTCACACCCGCATCGTACTGGTACAATGTCTCCTTTATAATGTGCTCATTCAGATTTATGATCGGTAAGCAACTGATAGTTCAGCGGGAATTCCTCTAAATAACTATGGCCATTGCACAGAAGGGCTAAATAAAAATTAGATGTGAAAGAGGTTAGAATCGCATTGACCGATTAAAAGCAGAAGGAAAATAAATTCTTTCACCGAAAATATCAGCAAAAAAGATACTAGCGTGGATTTTTTTGGCCATAAAGTTTGCATACCCTATAGGGCTGAGGCGCTCTCCATGTATAGCATCTAAAAGGACCCCTTTTTCTAAAAAAAAGGACTTTCAGTCCTAGAGAATGTGCCGAGATCTTGAAGAGGGTGCCACACGGAAAACTAGGATTCGAAACCTAATTAAATGAGATTAATATGGCGTTATGAGCGCTGTATAACAGTTAGGGTTGCGGAGGACCGAGAGGAATGGAGATCAAGATGCAAGATTCTGTTGCTGCAAACCAATCCACCGGATTGATACTACTACGAAGAAGAGCGCTGTATATAGTAATTTGCTGGGTAGACCAGTGATCAGGGTTTATCCATTTGACTATGTAGCCAAGTACACTCGTTGGCTATATATTAGAATATTAAATTTTAATTTTAATTACGTCTTTCAGAAACATTATTAATTTTATTACAATATGAAATAATATAATACAAAAATAAAAAATACATTAAATAAAGGTACTTATGATTAATTACTAAAGAAGAGGTCGTGTCTGAACTGGGCCTCCCTTGCATGGAATATATAAACATCCAAAGCGTTGTGGTTGAACAGTACGATCCCTTTCCCAAGAGGCTAGGGAATTGATGCTTTGCTATGAAATTTTACATGACAAAATTATTTTTTTAGAGAGCCTATCCCACTCGAAAACGCCCGGAAGGTCGGAACGCGAAAAGTGTAAAAGGTCGATAATTATTGTTATAGTCTCCGGGAATAATTTGCCGGTCAGAGGCCAGGGGCGCATGAGGAAATCTGAAGCCAGATGGTGTGATAAAAAGTTACGGGGCGAAGGAAATGCCTTCAAATTGGGTCTCGGACGTATTATCGTAAATTTTGGGCCCGACCGCGACACCGGTTGAGGACCCCTTCAAAGTGGATATGCCTTTCTCAAAATGTGCTGCCTTATATCTAATAAGTATAGTATCTATAAACCACATTATTTTTTATAATTTTATATAATTATGCAGAGTATGACTGACGCCTTTATTTAATTTAAAATACAACAAACAGGTCACTGAGAGCGGAGACCTGCAGAAAGGGCTTCCCGCCTTTGGAACGCTGGAGCCTTTGTAGTTTCACTCGATCAAAACAAAGTGACGTCTATACAACGCTTGTATTGAGCTCATTTTTCTTTACGGCAGTAAATCTTGGAATCTTATTAAAAAGACAATGCAGCCCTATTATGGGTTTTGAAAGCAGATATCTACGTAGAATACTGGGGGTAGGAAGGTTTGACTTTCTTCGTGATGAATAACGAGGTGAGAGAGTGGACAAGGCATCCTTCCAAACTACAGTCGGTCAAAAGGTGAATGCGGACCTGTTTGGGACTTATACTTCAGATACAGTAGCAGATCATACACTATAGTTTACCTTTATTTAAGCCATCGGGCTCGAGACATCATCTAAAACCGTCGAGAACTATACATAGAATGTACTCGGTGGATCTGTGAGAGGCGGAGCTGACATGGTTTTTTAATTTCAATTTATTTTTTCTTTTTAGAAACATTACAAATAACAATATTTAATTCATTTCTAAAACAGGATACAGGATAAATAACAATTTATAAATAACACAATAATAATAGGATCATTTAAGAAGTCCCGGGGCCCGCTTAACAGAAGACTCCACGAAATTACTTTGATAAGTAAATTCGTGGAGCTCATGTCGAAACTGGGCTTCTCTCAAGTGGAATATATCAATATTCGAGGCGATATGGTTGAACAGTCTGATCACTCTCCGAAGAGGCATAGTCCCTGGCAGGTTAGTATTACCTCTAGGAAGAACAAACAATCTGTGCCTCCTTATCCTTAAATAAATGTCAGGGACAAACAAACCAATTTCAAACAAAATATCAGGATTTCTGAACACGCCGCGCACCAGGCGAAAGAAATGGATACTTAAGCACACATCTCTTCTAGTTCTCAACTCATTGTATCCCAACATACCCCGTATAAAGTTTGATGGGTACAGCCACGGATAATATCCATACATCCTCATGTAAAGAAACCTCAAAAATTTATTCTGAACTCTCTCTAACACGAGGCCATATTTATACTCGTGGGGAGCCCAAATAATAGACCCGCTCTCAAGTATGCTACGAACCAATGAATTGTACAGTACGACCAGTACGTTAGTGCTCGAGAAAGTCCTGGCACTACGCAGAACAAATCCTAACATCTTCAGTGCCCTTCCACACACAGCTTCAATGTGAGCATGAAACGTTAGCTTGCTTTCAAAGAATATGCCAAGGTCTCTGGTGGATGATACTCGCGGGATGCCAATACCATCCATACTGTACCTATAGTATACCATCTTATAATTACGAGTATACGATAAGACGCTACACTACTATAGGTCATAGGCGCGCGGGCAGTCGGAACTCGCCCGCTATCGTTTTAAGAGCGCCTAAGGGCGTCCCTATAACAGGCGACGTTATTGACAAATAAACAAGTATTATGTAAAACAGAAACAAGTGTTTGTATTGTGAACCTGATCCTGCATCCTTCATCCAGTAAACCGATCTCCCAAATGGTAGAGGAGGATATCAGTATCTATATAAAAATATATGAAAAATGGTTTTGATGCTGAATGTTTGGTAGCCGCTGGAGTTGACTGATTCGCAATAAATTACGTGGAACTGCGTAAATTTAAATTTAATATTTGGTCGCCTAACCGAATAATATCTTCTCGCCTTATGATATCAAATTTGAGGACCGTGTTCAAAAATTTATTCAAAGGATGAATACCCGTTAAGAAGATTGATTTTCATAGACTTTTTTTTATACGGGACGTAAACGAAACGTTAAATTCGAAACTCTATGCGACTTACACAATGGTCGGGCTATTATACTGTGGTCTCCAATAGGGTGTACTTTAAATTTATTTTGATGATTTTTTTTGTACCTATTATCGTAAAAGGACCCAACGTGGCATGGAGAGATCCATGCTCGAAGTGTCTCAAAAGATAGGAATAATAGAATTGCACATAAACATAATTACAATACTTATTTACTAAAATAACTGACAAGATCAAATAAACAACATTTCTTTTATCAAGTTGTCAAGGAAACAAACCTCCGTACAAAATAATATAAATCGCTTAACGTTCTCGTGGACTTGAATAAAAACTGGAATAAAAGTCCGGGACAAAAAATGATAAAGTGCATCGCGACTTGCTGAATAATTTGGGAATAACTGTTTCTGGAGATGTCGTAACTCTGGGATATGTCACTGTAAATCCAAGAAGAATTCATCTGCTCTGTCGGGGATATAATATGTCGCACGCATACCAATTCCGAAAAAAATAAAACATTTATTTTAAGTTACGTGCGTTTGGTATCTTGCAGAATTGAAACGGAGGAGCACAGTGACTAGTAAACCATTTCGAACCCAAGAAATAATTCCATATTATTTGTAATCATTTGATAATATATTATTTTTGGTCTTCTAATTATTTATTGTTTCTGGTTTTATAATTACATATTGTTTTTGGTTTAGTAATTCTATATTGGTTTTGATAATCTAATAATTCTTTACGGTCATTTGATACTATATGGTTTTTGGTTTTCTATTTATTTTTTTGGTTTGATTATTTTATATTGTTTTTGGTTTAATAGTTCTATTTTTTTTTTGGTCTAACAATTCTGTATTCTTTAGGGTCATTTGATACTATATTGTTTATGGTCTTCTAATTATTTATTGTTTTTGGTTTCATAATTATTTATTCTTTAGGGTCATTTGATACCACAGTCGATTCCGCTTAATTGGGACAGCCGCTTATTTGGGACAAATCTCAAAGAACAGAAACCAAACCAAGAAACCAATAGTAAATTTATATGTTTAATTGGGACAACATTCCGCTTAATTGGGACAGGAAATTTTAAGCAATGAAGAAAATCAGGATATGTTGGAAGTTCCTATTATTAACTATAAAGTATTTTCAAGAATAGATAACAATTTACCATGTTACGATGATAATAAAGACTGTGAGAATTCAATTGTAGTGTTATTTTATGCAGGAAGGAAATGAAGGGAGCCCTACATCCGCACTGAATATCTGTGCTGATTTTGTAGAAGTGAAATGTTATAAAAACAAAAGACAGACTACACTTGAATCATTTTTGCATTGAATTAAATTGTATGTACGTAACCATTTATTATTTTAATTAGGTTTTTTTTTTCTTAAAAGTTTATATTACATATTTGTAATTTATATGATAATTAATATAACATTTATGTAATTTACAGTTTCCAAGAGTTTATAAAACAAACTTATTGAAAAAAAAATACATTTTAAATTTTATGTGTGTATTAGTGGTTATTCGCCTTATTTGCCAAAAGTAAATAAATGAATTTAAAAAAAGTGAAATTCGCCTTATTGGGACAGCCGCTTAATTGGGACAAAATGCCTAAGTCCCGATGTGTCCCAATTAAGCGGAATCGACAGTATATGGTTTTTGGTCTTATATTATTTATTTTTTAGTTTCATTATTCTATATTTTTTTGGGTCTAACAACTCTTTATTCCTTAGGGTCATTTGATACTATATAGTTTTTAGTATTATAATTATTAATTGTTTTTGGTTTCATAATTCCATTTTGCTTTTGGTCATTTGATTCTATATTGTTTTTGGTATTTCAATTCTATATTGTTTTTGATTTAATAATTATTTATTCTACAGGGTCATTTGATAATATATTGTTGTTGGATTTTTGTTTATTTATTGTTTTTGGTCTTCTAATTATTTCTTGTTTTTGGTCTTCTAATTATTTATTGTTTTTGGTCTTCTAATTATTTATTGTTTTTGTTTTCATAATTCTATATTGTTTTTGGTCAATTGATTATATATTGTTTATGGTCTTTTAGTTTTACATTGTTTTTGATAATTTATTTATAATTTTTTGATCGAAAATTCTTTTTTTTTTAGTTTTTTGGTCAATAATTATTATAACAAATAAAAATATTATGTGTAAATTTTTCCATATTTATTTTATTGTAGGACGTCATGTTTCGGCTACATATAATAATAAAAAAATCTGGGATAATTTCTAAATAATCTTTTAATTTTGCTAATATTTATATATATTTCTGTAATAAGTCTATTTTATTTATGTTATTTTTGACACTATTTATAAATAAAATAATTATGAATTTAAATTGTTCATATTTTATTTTCAAAAACACTATTTGTGAGTCTTTTAAAGCAAAACATGCAACTCAATATTTTTTTTTTTATTACATCAAGATAACCCCAAAGAAAAGAATACTTCAAATATTTTCCAAAAGTTTTACTTTTATTCCGAACACCGGTGGCTTAAGTGAGTTTATTTTTATCAATATTCTATTCTCAAAGCGCGAGACACAAATCGAGAAATTTGAATAATAAGGTAATTTGACTGAATGAGTTATGTCCACACTCGAGACCAGGGCTTCTCAACCTTGATCGCATCACAAAGCTTGGAGACGTCCACTTAGAGTCTAATTGTTTAAGCTATATGTTCAAAACGTTATTTTAAACATAACTAATTTGTATTAAGCATCCTAAAGTCTTTAAAGTGATTGTTAAAATCATATTCTTTTTCTTAGATTCATACAGTCAGGTACGATCAAGGTCCAAAACAACAAGTATCGAGGAATTTGCGGCGTACGAAATTAAATGTATTAGTAAGGTAATATTAATAAAGAATGCTTACGCATCGATACGGAGCATGGACCATCCTCAATAATCTGCCACTCTATATGGATAGAAGGGATCAAGGTACAAAAACGGCATCGAGGAATGTGCGGTGTATGACATTCACTGTATTAATATTACTTTTATAACTTTTTACTCGTGTTGTGATTAGGGTATGAAAAGGGGACTCGTATTAAATAAATTAGTACCAACTCAACTCTGGTCTTTGGTCTTATCCTCAGTGCCGGAACCTTGGTATTCCAGCATTACCTTTACATTTAGCTGATGCTGTAATTCCGGGACCGCGACCTCGGTCCCGGAATACTATATGATTACTTATTCAAAAATTTCTACACACACACATCGACAGCTAATACAATATTAGATGACGTTTATTTTATCAATTATTACAAAAAACAGTGGTGAAACGTAAGGTTTCAAACTGCAAGCAATATGCTCATGTCCTATCTATTACAATCTAAGTAATCAACCCTGAAGAAGACCCATGCAATGGCGGTCGAAATATTGGAAACGAGTAATTCGCCACACACATGGCTAAACCCAAAAGCCACAATATAATATTTTGTTGTATAATATCACAGACTGATTTATTCTACTAATTTGACAACACAAAAATTATCATCCTCTGTCGGTATACATATTATACGAGTCATCTTCTTCGTAGTATCAATCCGGTGGATTGGTTTGCAGCAACAGAATCTTGCATCTCGATCTCCATTCCTTTCGGTCCTCCGCAACCCTTTTCAGCTCAGCATAAGCGCTACAGTTCATGTCCTCGAATACTTGCTGCAAATACTCCCGTCTAGGGCGCCGTTCTGCAGTAATGTTCGAACATTCCAGGTGGCATATCTTGTTGGCTGAAGGTTTTTCTTATTTGTCTTGGTTGTTTTGTCTCGAGCAGTCCCCACCCGGAGATCCGATTGGGGGACTATTTTATCTCCGGAAAATTTTACTTGAGATGCAATCATTATTTTGCTGATACGTGGGATGTCTTTAAGGATACGAGTGATAAATTAGTTAAAAATTAAGTACATTTTTTTATATTCGCTGATCACATGTTCAATCAGTTCAGGGACCGTCCGCAGTCCCACGTTATGAAGCCCTGCCTAAAGTATGATGAATATTTTATCGCGGTTATTTTGAGAAGCTCACATGATTTCTGATATGAAGATTTATTTTATTATTGCTCGAAGAAGTATTCTAAAAAATCGAATGATATTGTGTAAATTCAACATATTTTTACACAATATAACTTCTTGTATTTACTCTCATTGATATGATTAAAGATATTAAAAATAATTGCATCCTTCTCTCTTTAAAAAAGGTTGTTATTCAGTCGCGTGGCGGCAGGATGAGGAGCAGATTAATAACACACAGACTTTTTCTGAAGCACATTGACATATATATTTCGATAACTTTACAAACTTCCGGCCCAGGCGGAATGACATGCCGGGCCGGCCATAATGCGACCTTCTCGGCCGTTAGCACACATTAACTGAGCGCGCTCGTGATAGGCTGTCGCACAGCGCCACAAGTGGTGATCTACGTAACTAGTCCGAAATGCCAATATGGTGACACATACATGTACGACAAGCGAACAGAAATAAGAGACGAAAGATTGTATGTCGAGGTTTTCGATACCACTCAGCAAGGGCTATACCATGCTGATGTCAACATGTACTTTTTAGTTACATTTATTTAATCATACTGAGCGCGTTTCATCTCCTTAAGGACACATTGTCAACTTTCATTGGTGAATATTTTAGAAAATGTACTAACATCCCCTTTCACTTAAGGAAAAAGATGACTTCACGTCGCCGAGATCGTTCCTTTAACGCGTGGTGGAGGAACAAAGAGAAGATAAGCAACCAAATACTGTTTTCAGAAGCACACTGACATATATTAAAGTTGAAAACTTACAAAATTTCGGTTTGCTCGAGGCAGACAAAATGACGTGTTGTTAACGCCTCGAGCAGACACAGACTGATGATCGCGGCCGCTGCAACAGCGCAGCGCCAACATTTAGCGGCGATCTACCGAACTAGACCTGTCAAATCACCAACATGGCGACCCATGCGATTATATATCTAAGAAGATATTTATAAAAAAAATCATATACTTGCCATTATTATAAACTTTTGAATTATATTAGAGAAACACATTTATAATTTCGTTATAATCATTGAAAAATTGTATGAGTAGTGTGCAATTAATATTTTTAATTCGTCGCAATTATGTTAATGTTTTCTTAACAAGATTGTATGAAGCGAACATCATTATTCACGAATCTTAAGTACTTAAATCATTTGATGTAATGAAGTGTATCAACACATAAAAGAGTCTGTGAAACGATCAATTAGTATTGTCCTGTCTAGTTAAGAAGATAGATAAACGAACAAGTTGAATGGATCGCCGCAATTTAAGCCATTATGATTTCTTACAAAAAATATGCACTTTATCACTCTTAATAGAACTGTTTGAGGCCTCAGAACATACGAGAGGTAGACTATAGGCCGCAAATAATATGAAAATTTATCTATTTTACTACAAACTAGAAAAAAATCACTTGCTTTTGAACCGGGAAATCTTCGAATCATAGCGATAAAAGCGAGACACCTCAAAAATGCAAGTTTGAAATAAAACAAAAGATTCAAACATCGTTAAACTATATTATATGAATCATATTTGAAGGTTGTATCACTATTTTTATATGGATACAGTGAATAATGGCACAAGTATTCCTCCAACAAATATCAATTTCCATTTTTTTTATTGTATTTTTTTTAGACATATTAAGCGCGTGTTATAAATGTTATGGGTGTCATATTGCAGCCAGGTAAAAAGTCACTTTTCGAGCAGATGGTAATGTGCATAGACATTATTTATTCTGTGATAAGGTAGGAAAAGCACCTAGGTTCTATGGCAATGGATCTAGGTTAGAAGTTTGACAGTTTGAGTAGAGGAATGAAGGGGATTGACGAGTATTTGTTTTTTTTTTGCTATTGCCTGTTATGTGTGTTTAATTGGAAGTGAATACAGTTTTGTACTAATAAACTTCTGGATGTAAAATTGTTGGACACGAGGACCGTTTTTTGCTAGTTTAATATTCATCATCAAGTTTAAAGGCATTGAATTAGCTTCTAAATAGTGACAAGAAAGAAAAGGAGTAATATAAGTTTGAAACGACTGTTTTAAAGGGTTCGAAAGTTTGGTATCTATTCAGCATCGGACCAGTCAACACAACGCACCATCTTTGTTTTGTTTTAACTGCTTCAACTATACCAAACGTCCAAAATGTGATTATTTTTTTTTTTGTTATTTAAGTTGATTTTAGTCAAAATAGTTCATTCTAATTCCATTTGGGACTGTTCTCCAATAAATAAATAAAATTGAGGTTACAAAAACAATCATCCGATCCTTATGTCCTACTTAAGGGAACATAATAAATGACAAGGTAAACTAATCGTTTTAACCTTAATGCGTCGTTATTTTGGCATAGAATTTTCATATAAAATTGTACCGCGGAAGTGTACAGGTATATTTTCCTCATTCGATCTAGAAAGGTGATATCGAGAGTCATTACCATCGTTCTCGTTAAATTTGAAGGGGACTTACGTACATAATATAGGCACACCGCGCGAAATCTTATAAATATACGTTACGTACAATATTGACATGTTCAGAAATGAGGCTACAAAAATAAAGTCGTTAACGTGAAGTATACATTTGTATGAAATATGTGTTTTTGTTAGTTGTTGATTGTCGATTTTCGAATTTTCGAATTTTCGAATTTTCGAATTTTCGAATTTTATTTTCCATATTAAAAAATTGAACTAAATTTTAGAATATTTTCAAATACAAATACATATTTTATTTTCTCACAAATTCTATGATAACCATAAAGGAAATATTTGTGTAATTTATTCAGTATAATTTAATATAATCTCTGACCTAGATTTAAATAAATAACATTACAAAGTTAAAATAATTAAAATAATTCAAAGTAGGTATAAGCTAACCCAATCATGCTTTTTCTCCTCCAAGAAGACTGCTATGGATTCTGTATCTTTTAACGGTTGTTTTCTTCCAAAAGCAAGCTCCATCAACATCCTTGGAGTATAAATCTCAAATAATGTCAGATATTACAAGTCAATTAAGTATAAAGCTGGTCTTGCTTCTAAAAAAAAATAAGTGGATTATATAGATCCCGTCGGTATTTCAACGATAAACAACTTCTTCTTCTATATAAAGGACAAATCTGACCTATTCTTGAATACGGCAGTCACCTTCAGATTGATGCCCCAAAATACCTTCTAAACTTAATTGACTCATTCCAAATAAGAGAAATTCTTTTGATAAACAAAAACGCTTTTACGTCTAAACTGCAATCAATGGAACACAGGCGTAAAATTGGTTCACTTGGTCTTTTTTACCGTTATTACCACGGTCGCTGCTCTTCGGAACTTAAAAAGCTAATTCCTCCTGCACCCACCCATAACCGACAAACTCGTCTTACACTTGCCGAACATCCATACAGGTTAATGTGTGTCGACCGAGAACTGGCAGTTTCCAAAGTTTGTTCTTTAATGCTACCGGTAAGCTTTGGAATGCTCTTCCAGCGTCTGTGTTTCCTCGTTCCTACAATCTGGATCTCTTCAAGAAACAGATAAATATTCACTTGCAATCTCCCCAACCTACACATAAACACGAACACAAAACACGTTTCCCGCTTAAAGCGTCCAGCCTCCCTGGCTGAGCGTCATGGAGTGTACTGTGGTCTCTGTGAAATATTAAAACTTGTAATATGTATTAATTACTTAAAGTAAATACTCAGAGATGCCATATTTTCTTGTGGAAAATAGCTTTTTTTTTCAATTTTATGGTCTGAATCGATGATGCCAGATACTGGGCAGAAATAATTTGACGTCGCTGACACGAAGAAGAAGAAGAGTCTAAAAATTCAGTTTTCTTATTATTATGTTAAAGCACGTGACTTTGGATGTATGTGTATATACAAGGGTACGTCTCTGTATATACTGAATTGACAGTGCCTACCATAGCCTAATTGATTTATAGCATATATATTTTTTGAATGCCGATATCACTATTTATGTTATCACTTCATATCATTGATTGTATTTTACCTAATGCCTTCTTGATAGTCTAATGCTGTAATAAAATGAAAAATATTACGATTTTTATTTTCGCCTGTCAACTAAACGGCATCGCTGACACCATTACTATACTTACGTCAAAAAATGTACGCCCGACTGGACTTAATTAATGTATGTCATAGATTTATCATTTCTTCGTAATCGTTTCGTTTATTGTTTGTATTATCATTTGCCGCCAAAAAGGAAAGAAAAACAAGATGGCGACAATGTATCAGTGTTGCCATCATAAAGCTCAATTAAACGCTGTCACGTTTAGAAATTTATAGCCAACTCTGACGCCGATACCTAGTGATTAAGAAACCTGCAAATATATATAATATATACGTACAGTATGTTTTAGATACAGAATATTTATTACTGACTTTATGTTCTCATGCAGCGACTGATCACAAGGTTATTATTCTACATGACAATGCACGACCTCATGTTGCAAATGTTTTAAAAAACTACCTGGAGAACCTCAAATGGAAGTCCTACCCCACTCGCCGTATTCACCAGACATTGCTTTCTCCGATTACCATTTTTTCCGGTCGATGACACATGGCCTGGCTGAGAAGAGATTTTCTTCTAGGCAATAGAAAAATTGCAATTGGCAGTAGAAAAATAATAAAAAATAATAATAAATTAAGTATAAAGCCGGTCTCGCTTCCAAAAAACTAGGTGTATTATATAGATCACGTCGGTATTTCAACGATAAACAACTTCATTTATATGAAGGACAAATTCGACCTATCCTTGAATACGGCAGTCACCTTTAGATTGGGGCCCAAAAATACCTTCTAAACTTAATTGACTCAGTACAAAGAAGAGCAATTCGTTCGATAAACAATGAAACTCTTACGTCTAACCTGCGATCAATGGAACACAGGCGTAAGATTGCTTCACTTAGTATTTTCTACCGTTATGTTCGACAGGCGCATACCACTGGGATGGGTATCATTTGGAAAACTTAAGTACATTTTTAAAGCGAAAATTCCGCAATGTCTTAAAACTAAGGCGCTTAACCAATGCATCCTCCCTGTATAAACTTATTGCGCAGAGACGTGGAATCTAACAGCAAGTCTTACCCATAAAATAAAGGTCACCCAGCGTGCTATGGAGAGATCCATGCTCGGAGTGTCGCTAAAAGATAGAATCCGAAACGAGGATATCCGCAGAAGAACTCAAGTATTGGATGCTACCCAACGAATAGGCACACTCATGTAGCAATGGGCAGGACATATCTGTCGATACAAAAGTGTTGAAGTGCCGCCCGAAAACTGGAAAACGAAGCATAGGCCGACTCCCTGCAAGGTGGACTGACGTCGTAAGAAGATTAGCGGGAGTGACCTGGATGCGGAAGGGGAAGATCGAAGAGCATGGAGACTCATGCGGGATGTCTACGTTCAACAGTGGGCGGACATAGTCTGATGATGATGATGAATCATTGCTTTGTTAAGACATATTTAAATTTGATTGAAGTTTGGGATGGCTGGCCTAAGTTAAGACAAAGTTAGCGAATTATTAAAATAATCCATTTATGACCGTTGCAGCTCCTAGAAGGCACTCAAGAATCTAGATTTGTAATAGTTAGTCAAATCGTCAGTAAGCGAATGATAGTATTTTAATTCAATTAAAATGTTTTGATTTAGTTAGTCCCATATATATATATATCCTAGATACGGAACCTCTTTAATTATTACAATATTCACTAAGACTGCCATTTTCTTTACCCTATAAGTTAATGTTTTACAAATATTATGCCTAAATTCTCAATAAAATATTTTTTATTCATATTTTGAATACTTATAATGATAACATATGTAATGATAAACTTTGAATACATAGAATTATAGATTTAAGCGTCATGTATGAAAAACTGTAAATTACAGTGAAAAGGTCATGAAAAGAAACATTAAAGCGAATATAATGAATACATGTAATGCAAAATATACTTTTAGAATATTGTTCAGCTTACCAGTAGTTATAATACTTTTTTTTTAATTTAGAGGCTTTTGTTGATATTTGTGTACATTTCTAAAATATCTCTCGCATTATTGGCAGAAGAAAATGCTATGATGATGTCATATCGTGATTAATGTTTAAAACAACTAAACACCTTATTAACTAATGAGACATACCTGTAGACTAAAAATGATTGTTAAAGTAATTTAATTATAAGTAATTGATAGAAACACTACAAATAAATATTACTTTATAAATTATTGGATATGAAAAGAAAGTGACCTACAAAGATATCCTTGTCACATTCTAAAAAAAATATCGTATATCTTTCTTCATTGTGATATATAGAGACCCGTATTTTAAGCATCTATTTTATCAATTTTAGCGTTTAGAATTTTGAATTTTTTGAATTTTCTGGAGAGACCATGTCACAAACAATAAGGTTCTCAGCATAATCAAGGAAGATAGGCACCTAATAAAAACTATCTCAGATAGGCGAGCCCGATGGATCGGTCACATCATGCGCCATGATGGTCTTCTTCACGACATTGTGGAAGGGATGGTTGAACAAAACCTTGCATCTTGATCTCTACTCTTCTCGATCCTCTACAATCCTCTTTAGCTCAGCATAAGAGCCACAACTCATGTCCTCGAACACTTGCTGCAAATACTCCCGTCTAGGGCGCCCTCTGAAGTTTCTACCCTCAACCATCCCATCCACAATGTCGTGAAGAAGACCATATTTTAAATTATCTAAAATACAGTTTCAATACACAATATTGTCAGTCCTAGAGAGTTTATATTTGACTTTTACACCCTACTTTTACTTTTAAATTATCTCAAACATATTAAGCGAAGCAGTGATAATGCTGTTAGAATCTTTTGATTACAAGGTAGAAAAGTTTAGTACGTCTGTCAGTTGTTGGGTGTAAATCACTGCTCACTGTTCGCGACTCTGACGTCTGAGTTAGCTCCGGTCTTCAGTCAGACAGTAATAAGGAATACATATTCATGATTGGCTGGCATTTACATACGCTAATAAACTACTCGAGACAGAATGCGTGGAGGTGCGATTACAACGATATCATCTGCGATTAACTTATTTAAAAATTAAATCTGCACTTCAAAAGTGAAAGGTCGAAAGTAACTTTAGCAAATTTTTTCATGTCAAAACTTTTTAGTTTTTTCTCTTTATTCTATTTTATTTATTATTTACGATACAAACAATATAGTTTTTGACGTATAATATTATTAAATATCGACATCCTCCTCTCTATAAGTTTGTTAGATTGTTAAATTGCATGGTGGCAGGATGAGGATTAGATTAACAACACAAATACTTTTTTAGAAGCACAAATATAATCACAATAAGCTTTACAAACTTCCGGCCCAGGCGGAATAACATGCCGGGCCGGCCATAATACGACCTTCTGCCGCCGTCGGCACACAAGTGACTGGGCACCGGGTGCCGCGGTCGGTGACACCTAGCGCCGCAAATGGCGATCTTTATAACTAATCTACCTAACGGCATTACAAAATGACAACACATGCGTGCCCAATGAGCGAACGAAAATAAGAGACGAAAGATTGTGTATCGAGGTCTTCGATACCAGTCAGCAAGGGCTATATCATGCTGATGTCAAAATATAATATAATTTAACTACATCTGTTTCCAGAGACAATAGCACATCGTGAACGTGATTCTCCTTAAGTCAGCTAAGTTGTTAGACGCAGAGCAAATATTGAATAGGTTAACACCTGTTGCTAACCACATATCGTTGGTATGGTTGAGCTGCATATTAGGATCAAATAGTCAAGGTAACGAGAGCATCAGACTAATCACCGATCTCTTTAAAAAAAGATTCATAAATCACACAAAGATAAGCCTTGGATACCATAGATGCCGTTTCTTCAAGTCTTCGGGCGTCTGGAGGCCGTAGGGAACTATGTATATTCCCAAAAAAAAAATCGGTGCAAAGTGTGCTTAGACGAGAGATTGACAATAGTAACTGATAAAACATAGTGGCGGCAATTTGTGGTGACCATTTTCTTATATTGACAATAAATTCAAGAACTGACAAACGAAGCGTTGGCTGATCCTCTACAAGATGGACTGACGAAATCAGAAAAATAATGGGAGTAGCCTGGATGCGGAAGGCAGAGGATCCAACAGGATGGAGACTCGTGCGGGAGGCCTACGTTCAACAGTGGACGGACACAGTACGATTATGATGATGATATATTTCATATATGGAACGGTCATAGAAAGAAAAAAAAAAGTTGTACATTATAATTTTAAATTAAATTTTATTAAAAAATAAGAAATAATAAATTAAAAATATTTAGTTTTGATTCACATTTATTTTAAAAGATTACACGTTTCGACCTCCCTGGAGACCATCTTCAAAAATTTGGCCTCCAGGGAGGCCGAAACATGTAATCATTTAAAATAATGTGAATCAAATAAAATATTTATAATTTTTAAATTTTTTAATTAAAAACTATTTAAAATTAAGTATTGTCAGTTGATAACCTTAATGTTAAAGTGGTACATTATTAGGCCGGTCATTGATCCTATATTACTCCAAACAAGTTAATTCCCGATTGGAACTATTTTTATTGGATTACCATTTATGAAAACAAATATCACGAGCTTACAAAAAGTATGTGTGTAATAAAAAATATTGTGGCTTCCTAGTTAAGACAAGTCATTAACCCCACATTATTCCTAGCACAATTATTCCCGATTGGATCTACTTCTGATTTGAATAATTTTCTATCGGAATACCTTTTAAGTAGACTCATCTAATGAACGTACTTATAAGTATGTGTGTGATAAAAAAGGTTGCGGTATCCTACTTAAGGTAAGCTATTAATCCTAGATTTTTCCTTACATGATTATTCCGGCTCTAATCGCGGCCCGCGTGCTTCTTGTTCGTTACCAACATCACTAGAGGAGGTAATCAAAAAGCGCGAGAGATTCCTGCTCATCTGTCGCATGCGTCTCACCTGTGAATTGGTTCATTAGGAGCCCATTTTGCTCAGTTGACAACTGACGGGGTCCCAACAAAGCGCGCTTACCTTGAACTTCACTGTGGACCCGCCATAACAACGCAAGTTGAAGCACGTAAATCTGGCTTATTCAAGAAGTGATGTGATTTCACAGGTACGTGCTTGATGGAGAAACTAGTGAAGACTTGCTCCTTGTAACCTGGACGCTAATCTGCTTTTGTGTACGTAATGGAGTTTGATAAACTGATGGGAAAGCTGTTTTTAAATAAAAAAGCTTATGGAACGTGACCATATTTGTAATATTAAAAAAAATATATAGGTTGGGACCGCATTATACGAGTTTTAAATAATTTAAAACTATTATAGTGATCTCAAGCTATGCAAAATTCTAGAATATTAAACTTAAAGTAATTAATCATATAAACCATTAATCTGATGACAAAACATATAATATTAAATAAAATTTCACTTTGTCCATTTCAAATATTGATTTAAATAGTACTGACATCAGCATGATATAGCCCTTGCTGACTGGTAGCGAAATCCTCGATTTACAATCTTTCGTCTCTTATTTCTGTTCGCTTGTCGTACATGTATGTGTCGTCATATTGGCATTTTGGACAAGTCCGATCACGGGTGTGACGGTAGTTATATAGATCGCCACTGGGTGTCACCGACCATCAGTCAGTCGCCGCCAGTCAGTCGTTAGCCGACGGCGGCGAGATCGTATTGTTGATGGTCCGGCCTGAATGCTGTGTGTAGATCCGGGCCAGATGTTTGTAAATTTATCGAAATACATATGTCAATGTGCTTCAGAAAAAGTCTTTGTGTTGTTTATCTGCTCCTTATCCTGCCACCACGCAACGGAATAACTACCTTTTTAGAGAGGAAGATGTTAGTACGTTTGTGTACGTGGAGAACTGACGAAGCTCCTTTAAAAGCGAAATACCAGTCTTCCAGTATATGAGTAAATAGTACTCGACGCAATCCATATGGTTCTTTTTTACAAGGATTTTTTTACATATTTAATTTGCAAGTAATGTTGACTTAGTGGTATCAACCCTGAAGAATACCCCTGCAATGGCGGTCGAAATATTGGAAAGGAGTAATTAGCCACACACGACTAAACCCAAAAGCCACAAAATCAATTCTGGCCTTGAAAATCTAAAAAGGAATTGATTATGTCTGAAATTCATTTTAGGGCTTTAAGTCGGAGCCTTCAACCCAATTGTGACTGCCGAATTCGACAGGGTGAAATTTTAATAAATAATATATATAGTTGATAAGATTATAAATATTTATTTATTTATTTACCTTGTTTTCACATGGATCCAGTTGATAAGACTTCAAAAAAGATAATGTCCTTTAAAATATAATATGTATTTTTTTTAAATAATAATTAAAAACATTCGCATAATGGAATAAAATTGCTTTTAGAATTCTTTAAATCTGAAATAATTTGTTTCATACTTTTTGACGTTACACGTAATGCCATTTTCATAGCAAACTAAAAATAATAAATAAGAACATTTCAAAACGTCTTGTTCCGGTAATAAAATTATAGGCACATTAGTGTTGTGACTTTAAAAACAACAGATCGGTAAATCATCCCGTAACTCGGTAGAAAAATAATAAAGTTCTCGGAGGTATAAATAAGAATATTGCCCAACACTAGAGCGTTCGGAATTCAAGTCGGCCCCTATTTTTAGCGCTCATTCTTCATTGAAATATATCCAAAACTAACTGGCACAAGTAGAAAATAATTATCAATTTATTTATTTGTTTGTAGGCCAAGCGAATAACATTTTTTTTAAATTTCAAATGTATGTATTCACGCTGAAAATGTGCCTTAAATTATTAATAGCTTGGATAAGATATGGCATTATTTTTTTTAGAATTTTGATTTGTTATATTAACTACTTATTTATAAGCTTCCAATGAATGAATACAGAAAATAATTAAAAAAATATTTACATCCTCCTTTTTAAGTTAGTTATTGAATTACGTGGTGGCACGATGAGCAGCAGATGAACAACACACAGACTTTTTCAGAAGAACATGTATATTTTCTTGATAAACTTTACAAACTTTCGGCCCTAGCGGAATAACATGCCGGGCCGGCCATTATACGACCTTTTCGTGGTCGGCATACAACTGACAACGGCACGGGGCCGTGGTCAGTGACACCCAGCCCAGCAGCTATATGACTAGTCCTCTTAACGGCATTAAAAAATAACGACAAATGCGTGTCCGATGAGCGAACGAAAATAAGAGAGGAAAAATTGTATATCGAGGTTTTTGGTGCTAGTCAGCAAGGGATTTATCATGCTGATGTCAACATGTACAGTGGTACCTCGACATACGAGTTTAATTCGTTTCGCAACCTTGCTCATATGTCAAATTACTCGTATCTCAAAGCAAAAAAAGCCGGTGGTCATAGCTCAATGGTCAAAGCGTTTGCTTTGCAAGCCAAAAGTCGTGGGTTCGATCCCCGACGGAGATTAAAAAAAAAATGATTTTTAATCGATTTCTGAGCTCTAAAAATAACCCCGGTTGGTGTGAATTTGATCCATCACCCGTAAAATGTCAGTCATAGCCTATTAATTAAAATTGGTGGTAGACGAAATTCGTCCCGTGAAGACCACCCATTGATAGTAAATTCCTGTAATAATAAAGGATGATGCGTGAATCTCGGGCTGTAGTCTATGACGTTTGCGGATCAACACTCCACATGCAGCGTTTAGCCATATACACCATGGTAAGCGTCATAGAATTCCACAGATGAGACTTTAGAATTACTATCACCATCTGTCGGCATTCTCCTGTATGTGTTTACTATTAATTGTATAAATTAATTGAACTGCCATAAATCCGTTCTGACCCCCAAAATGTCACCCCAGTTATTTTTGTTACGTGTTTTTTAATAAAAAAAAATGTATTTATAAATGACAAATATTGTACAATAACATAATAAAAGAGAATGTAAAGAAATACACTAGATTTATAAAGTGTTACTTTCGCTTAATTTTCGTCACTGCTTTTTTCTTCACTGGTCCTTTCCTTTAGACTCCTTCTGTTTAAGCACAATAGATATCACGGACGTGCTACGCTCACACTGCCTCGACAAGTCAATAACTCGCACACCTTAATCATGTTTTTCTATAATTTCACGATTTGATTCAAAAGTCATCATCTTTTTCTAAGCACTGAACTTCCCACTATCATTCTTCAGATCCATGGTTATAAAAATAAATGAAGGACAACTTTGAATGTACAAAAGTCACAAAACGCGAGCACAACTTATCAAAGATGCTTTTACAACGAGAGCACACTGATAACTACATGTATTCTTTACAGAAATCTGTAAAGCATGTAAATAAATATCGTTATGTTTCGCCACAGGAGCGATTTTTCTGTAAGCCACATGTGTCAATGCTACCACGTGCTTGGAGTTATATAATAAACGTTTGTTAAATAGAATAGTTTTTTATGCATCATATGAGAGCTAAAGAATACATGAATCAATGTGATATATGAAAATATGTCAGATAAGTACATTTATGCTTCAAATATAAGTTTTATGCAAAACAAAATGGTTTGAAAAATTCACGTCATATTGGCATTATAATTTGCGAGCCGTAATGAAAGAGTTAATGTAAGGTACTGTAAAGTAAGTTGTAAAGTAAATATGTAATAATAATAAATGTGGGTACTAAGCATTGATCGCTGATCATATGTTTCTGCTATATTTGGTAAGTTTGTTGGTAAAATGAATATTTCTTGTAAATTATTGAATTTCCCACACGCGTTCAAGGTTGGCACCTAACGGGAGTGTGATAACTGCATCCGTCCTTATAAGGGAACTCATAACGAACCGAAATTGCGGAAAAACCGGCTTAGCGGAGTCCGAGAACCGCGACGCGAATCGTGACGTTGATTACCACTATTTTAATTGAAGTACAAAGATAATTTACTGCATAGAATATATCATATGTAAGAGCATAAAGGCAAAAACCAACAACGATTAAAGTTGGGTTTGAATTTCTTGCTATTTTAAAAACGAACAAATTTAGTAAAAAATTCACGGTTATTAAAAATGTTTGTGGCTTTTGGGTTTAGCCGTGTGTGGCAAATTTCTTCTTTCCAACATATAATATATCGACCGCCATTGCAGGGCTCTTCTTCAGGGTTGATGACTTGATGACCTGCAATGGCGGTCGAAATATTGTAAAGAAGAAATTCGCCACACACGGCTAAACCAAAAAGCCACAATATCAAGAAGTTATTTAATGTTTGTTTAATTCACAGAACCAATATTCTAACAAAAAACAGTTTACATGCCAAAATTACTTTTTTTTAATGTAAAGACATACAGGAGAATACCGACAAACGATGAAAGTAATTCTGAAGCCTCATCTGTGGAATTCTATAACGCTTACCATAGTGCATATGGCTAAGCGCTGCATGTGGAGTGGTGATCTGCCAACGTCATAGACTACAGCCCGAGATTCACGCATCATCCTTATTATTGCAGGAATTTTCTATGAGTCACCCACTCAGACCACCCGTCTTCACGGGATGACTTTTGACTACCACCAATTTTAATTAATATGCTATGACTGGAATTTTACGCGTGAGAGATCAAATTCAACCGGGGGTATTTTAGAGCTTAGAAATCGATTAAAAACCGATTAAAAATCCTTTTTTTTAAATCTCTGGGAATTGAACCCACGAACCCTGACGTTTCCGATGTATGCACCACTAGAAAGAAGAAGCAGATAGACCCAACTAACGTCAACCGGTAATCTATCCAAATTTTGATCCGCATCCAATTTTACCTTAGTTTGCTGATCTAAGGATACCCGCACTTGCAATGTGGTTCTGTCGTTGGTATTATAATCTGATATCAAATCGATATAACCCTTTCAGGCTGGTACCTGAATACGATTATTCGTCTCTTATTTTTGTTCGCTCGTCTAACACGCAAATATTAAAATTTTTGTCTTAGTTTTACATTTAAATTATTAAAAAACGTGGCGTGTATTCGCCTTTTGGTTTATTTTGAGAGTCGCTGCCTGCCATGTGGAGCGGAATAGTTCGTCAGATGGCTGCTATGGGTGTTCGGCACAGTTACTCACTACCACCGTTGAAACTCTACCCGGAAGCTGTCGAGTAAACATTTTTTTTTGTGTTTCGATATGAAGTCGCGAATGATAGAATAATTAAATAAATTTATTTAATTATTCCACAGAACCGAAGTTCCAAGGTACAAAGAATAAGAAACATAGAGTATACATAAACAAACAATACATACAAAAGAGATAAAAAACATAAACGAAGAAGAAGATGACACGTGTCAAAGATCTCAGGAATCTAGGAGATCAATACCATCGACAAAAGAGGAAAATTATGTAAGAAAAGGATCGAGGTGTGCTGGTAGGTCATTTAGGAGCGCCATTGCCGTTGTACTAAATTGAGTGCTGGAATCAAAAGCAATGGATGGCTACGAGCACTGGTGTACTTATCTGGAACGTAGAAGATAAAACATTCAAGAATCCTAAGATTTTCAATTGCACCGCGAAGAAGAAGGAATGAATGTTTGAGAGCAGCAATTTTCCTCCGGGACTCTTAACGAATGGAAAGAAAGCATCCCTAGAAGTTATGTGCTGGTATTTTACTGATGGATATGCCCTGGAGATGACGCACTTCTTAGCACCAAATAGTTCAGGCCTTGATTACAGGCGTAATTATTATCACTCGATCTATAAAATATCAGACGAAAATGAGTTGGGTAATGTTCGGAATCGATTGAATCGAATGGATAGTGACCGTAAATATAAAAATAGAGACGTCGGAGAATTTTTGTATGATTTTTTAAATTTAGTAATTAAACATTACCCGGTTTTGCTAGCATTTCAGTCAAAAGCTTCACCACTAAGTCATACTTCAAGAAAATTGATACACTCGGCGAATGAATAGAAATGCCGATTCCACATGTGATGCAGAAATAATCTTGGCGCGCCATTAAGAAATATATTTCAATACGAAAATCATACCATGTTTGTCGCAGTCCGAATTCGTATTGAGTAAGTAATATGCACTGAATTTGCGAAGAATGTTTACTGCCTGCTAACACAATCGGTGTTTATTTTTTAAATATTTTTATTATGTTGCCATACATGAAAAATGAGTCACTCTTATAAAATTCAAAGACCGTTTAAAGCACCTACATGAAAAACATTTATGTATATTAATTTAATAATTCATGTGTAATTTGACATTAATTAATGACATATTATTGTTTTTTTTTTTGAGTCATCTCTGCACTCATAGCTCTTCTTCTTCGTAGTATCAATCCGGTGGATTGGTTTGCAGCAACAAAACCTTGCATCTCGATCTCCACTCCTTTTGATCCTCTGCAATTCTCTTCAGCTTAGCATAAGAGCTACAACTCATGTCCTCGAACACTTGCTGCATTTACTCCCGTCTAGGGCGCCCTCTACAATTTCTATCCTCAACCTCTCCCTTCCACAATGTCGTGAAGAAGACCATCGTGGCGCATGATGTGACCGATACATCGGGCTTACCTCTCTGAGATGGTTCTTATTACCATGGTTCTATTGAGTACATATTTCTATTATCATATATGTATTTACATTCTTTCTTCGTAGTATCAATCCGGTGGATTGATTTGCAGCAACAGAATCTTGCATCTCGATCTCCATTCCTCTCGGTCCTCCGCAACCCTTTTCAGCTCAGCATAAGCACTACAATTCATGTCCTCGAATACTTGCTGCAAATACTCCCGTCTAGGGCGCCCTCTACAGTTTCTACCCTCAAGCATCCCCTCCACAATATCGTGAAGAAGACCATCGTGGCGCATGATGTGGCCGATCCATCGGGCTCGCCTCTCTGAGATGGTTCTTATTAGTTGCATATCTTCCTTGATTATTCTGAGAACCTCATTGTTCGTGACGTGGTCTCTCCAGGAAATTTCGAGAATTCTTCTGTGCGACCACATCTCAAAGGCCTCTAGTCTTTTTTTATCGCTTTCAGATAATCACCATGTCTCACAGCCATACATTAAGATGCTCCAAACAAGTGTTTTGGCAAGTTGCTTGCGGAGCCCTAAAGAAATATTCTTTGACTCAAGAATTTTGGCTTTTTTATTGAAAGCTAGCCTTGCTTGATGTATTCGACTGTTGACTTCTCTTTTTGTTCTGCCATCCCAGGTGATCGTACTTCCAAGGTATACAAATTTACATTTTATATACATATTATTACGAGTATTACTACGCTTTGTGACCGACTTTTTTTGATGTAAGCACATATAGTAGAATACCGACAGATGGTGATAGTGATGCTAAAGTCTCATCTGCGATGACGCTTACCATGCTGCATATGGCTAAGCGCTGCATGTGGAGCGACATCGTCACAGACTATAACCCGACATTCACGTATTGTCCAAATATATATTGTACTTACAGAAATTCACTATGAATGAGTGGTGTTCACGGGACCACTTTCTTTTACCACCATTGTTGATTATTAGACTATGACTGGCATTTTACGGTGTGATGTCTTCGCATGACTCAACTTGTCGCTGTTACTTTTACGGTCGGTGTATTACCTTAGGCTTCATATATTAACAATGCCACATTGTTGTAAGTCGTATTGTTGGACGGGTGGTGGTGTATTGTACTGTCGTCAGCTGTGGGTTCGCAATTGGCGCCAATTGGTGAGGAATCCTTGATTTCGCGGCGGAGGCCAAGCATAATTATAATCCCGTCGCATCAATCACACATCAAGATTGGAGTGACAGCGTGAGCAGGGTTGCCAACGAATTAAATAACACAATTACCATATCTATTCAAGCAGCATGCACAACATATTTATATCTCTTAACATCCTCTTTACTCAAGGAAAGAAAATAATTCACAAAAAGAGACGAAAGATCGCATATCGAGGTTTTCGATATGCGATCTTTGAAGAGCTTCATCAAGCTAATGTAAATTTCTTTCACTATCAGCCTGTGTCGTTTTAAAAATATTTTGTCGTTCAATCTCCCCTAGTTATGCGATAATGACCGTAAAACTTATGGGATTGGACCCCAAAATACCTTCTAAACTTAATTGACTCAGTTCAAAGAAGAGCAATTCGTTTGATAAACAATGACACTCTTACATCTAACATGCAATCAATGGAACACAGGCGTAAGATGGTTCACTTATAGTCTTGTCTACCGTTATTACCACGATCGCTGCTTTTTGGAACTAAAGAACTAATTCCTCCTGCACCAACCAAACAACCGATAAACTCATCTTACACTTGCTGAACAACCATACACGGTCAATGTGTGTCGACCAAGAACTGGCAGATTGTAAAGTTCCTTAATGCCACCGGTAAGCTTTGGAATGCTCTTCCAGCGTGTATTTTTCCTTCTTCCTACAATCTGGATATCTTCAAGAAACAGATAAATATACTCTTGCAATCTCCCCAACCCACACACAACCACAAACACAACACACGTTTCCCGCTTGCAGCGTCCAGCCTCTCTGGCTGAGCGTCATACAGTGCATTGGTCTAGACCGGCTGTGGTCTCCTGCATGCAATTACATAAACAAATTTGGTTTGTCGTATTTTTTATCAAATAATTTTGACAACCTTGTTTTAACTATTATTGCTTTTTAACCACGAGCCGTCCCAAATCTCACTTCATTCACAATAAGAAGTGACGTCTCATCAATGAAGACGAATTTTACTCATATCCAGTGACGTGCCGATATAATGAAAGTAAATATGAAAAAGAAAATGTTTCGTAACTAAGCTATATGATTTAGAAAGCCCTTGAAATAAATAATCCAGCACATTCACGACGAAAAATGGTCATTTTTCTTTTCAGAATGTGCCATATAAAAGCTAGAATTTAGCAATTAAACTGTACCAAAAAATACTTAAAACTACTTAAATAAAAAAAATACGTACAAAAATACTAAATGTTCGTACAAATTGAAAACGCTATATAGCATTGTATTCCTTGATTCCTAAGTATTCGCCTAAATAATATTATTTCTAATGTATCGCATGTTTGCACCAAATAAATTCTCCTTATAGCTTATGCATATTTTCTATATATCTGTACGTATTATACCTTAATTCTAAGTAATTTTTTTTGGAATCCGCTTCTAAACCGACCTTGATGCGTCAAATTCCGGGTGATCAAATTCGCTTAAGCCTAACTTTTCCTGACGAACTAAAGCGAATGCAAATTCTTGTAATTAGCAATTACTTTCGTGTAATTTGCTCGACGCGATTTATGAATCCTAACCCTTCAAAATGGCGTCGCCGGCCATTAAACTTTTACAATATAATGTAAATCGCCCAATTTTTCGCCATTCCCGAAACCCGACTCGAATAAAATACACGAATTAATTGAAATTTCTTAGTGCGATTCATGGTGTTATTAAAAAAAGGTTTTTGACCTTTTCTAAAACCATAACATGATTATATCCATTACATGAGAACTTGAAATAATTACGGAAATGCTAAAGGTCAATTTAAAAAATTTCGCATCAAAACAATATAATCTAATCAAATTAAATGTTAATCTAATCTAATATTATTAGACTTCTATAATATTTAATTAGCTGATTACCGTGTCCATTGCAATTCATCCTGTTTTTTGAAATGCTTTTAGATACTAACATCCTCCTCTCTCAAAACAAGGAGATAGGGGCGTCATTACGATGCGAGGGGCAGGATGGGGAGCAGGGCAGCAGACAAAGACTTTCTTGTAGAAGGGCACTGATTTTATTGACTTCAAAAAATTACAAGGTTAGGGCCGAGCGGAAACATCGCCGGCCGCAACAATGACGTTGTCTCGCTTATCGCTCGGGACTCACTGACGCCGGCCGCACTAGCGCGGCTCGAGGCCGTCCGCGCTGATGGTGGCGAAACTATGTACTAGTGCCTCAGTGTGGCCACATACATAATAGTATGGCAAGCGACAAAAATATAAGACGAAAGGTTGTTTATCGAGGTCTTCGGTTACAGTAAGCAAGGACTACATCATGCTGATGTCAATACTTTTGCTACGACTTATGCATCTTCTTCGTAGTATCAATCCGGTGGATTTGTTTGCAGCAACAAAATCTTACATCTCGATCTCCACTCTTTTCGATCTTCTGCAACCCTCTTTGGCTCAGCATAAGAGCTGCAACTCATGTCCTCGAACACTTGCTGCAAATACTCCCGCCTAGTGCGCCCTCTGCAGTTTCTACACTCAACCATACGGGGCATTATATATTTGTGTTGATGGATGTTAAAAGTGGTTACATACATTGAAAATAAACAATATTTATTTCCAAAATAGTTTTAAAATACAACTACAAAGACAGAATTCACCGGCATGTATGGCTTAGTTGTAAAGCGTTTGCCTACCACACCAAAGGTTGTAGATTCGAACCCCGACAGAGAGAATAAAAATGTTTTTTAATCGATTTATAATCCATATACATAATCGGTTGATGTGTATTTGATCTTTCACACGTAAAATATCTGTCATAGTCTATTAGTTAAAACTTGTAGACAAAAGTCTTCCCGTAAACACCACCCATTCTAAATTAATTCATGTGAAAAATTGATGATGCGTGAATGCCGGACTGTAGTATATGACGTTGTTGGATCCAAAATCACATGCAGCTTTTACTTATGCTTAAAATGGTAAGCGGCATAAAATCCACAAATAGTTTTCTTCACAATCATTTGTAGGTATTTTTCTGAATGTGTTTACGCAAAATAAAAAAAAATGAGCTAAAAAATGTTTGGTTACAATGTAAGTAAATAATCAGTAAAAGTTGTACAGTTCTATGTTATATATATAATCGTGTCGGAAACAAAAGGGTCAGATCCTGTCTACCCAGAAGTGGGCGACGTCGATGGCGGTACTTCTGGCCATCATCAGGTCTTTCTGGGTGCAGCTATTCGGGCACAGCGCACACTCCAGAAGGCGTGACAGGGTCTGCTCCACTCTGCAGTCACATTCAGTCGGTCCGCTGTAAAACTGCCAGGCTTTCATTTGTGTCCTCGTCTTGCATACTCCGGTCCGAAGTCTGATCTATGTTTATTTAAACTGACACAAAATCGGAAAAAAAGTGTCTTCTAAATAACTTTTTATGTAAAAATAAATAGGCAAATTGTTGTATTTGTAATTGTTAATAAGTTACATGTTCTGTTTAAATGTTACTTCCTAATCCGGTCAAAATAAAAATTGGCAATTACAGTAATTGAGAGTTGTTGTGTACTGTAAGCCTACCGCAAGTAGACAGCGCAAGTCTATTAATAGACACTTAATTCTTGAAGATTCTTTTCCTTCTCCAATAGACTGCTTGTAGTTCTACTGGGCGCAAGAAAAAAGTCGAAAGAAGGGGATTTCTTCTTTCAATTGGGATTTATTTTTCCATCCACGCAACATCTGCTAAAGCAGCGGATCCCAAATTGTTAATAATATATAAATAAAACACCCTTTAAAAGACTTAAGATTCACACGAAATTCGGGTAGAATTATATAAAGCAACGACACTAGACGTGAATTATGTTTATTCGATATTAAAAGTACAAAAATTATCTTAAATTACGAATTGAGCTGCCCGAGGGAATAACTCTTGTTTTTTAGAACTATTGTAAGCGACACACTGCAAAAATTCAAGAAACAAAAAAGGTAAACGATTGAACATAGCCGCAAAAGAAAAATAAAAATATTCGAAAAACAAAATTCAAATTTGTTCCAAATTTGAATCTTACGTTGAGTATTTTCAAATGTTTTTTTTTCGTTTCCATTAGATAAGAGGTTCGACGTCACACACGTGATGTTTGGTATCAATAACTATCTATCGTCCTCATTTCATCTTTATCTTGCCATTTCACCAAAAGCCAATGCAACCGTATAATGGCTTTCGAAAGTCAATCCCTTCGTAGAATACTGGAGGTATGATGATTTGACTTTGTAAAAAATGACGAGTCTAGAGATTGATTGGTGTTAGTAAACAAGTCACGTAAAGGTTGACCTGGATGGGATATATACTTCGGATGCCGCAGGAAAACATCAATTGCAGCTGAATTTTATTCAAGCCCCCGGGCTCACGCTCTCCTGGAAAGCTGTCGAGAACTATACATTAAATGTACTCGAAAAAAAAAAGCCCAAAAACGGAAACGGAAAAACGGGATGAGTTGAATTGCAGTGTACACACCAAGCAATGTCATTGGTAAACATACGAGTAAGTATTCAAATGCATTTCAAGAAAGAGAATGCAAGTTAAAGTAAGTTAATATATAAAAGTGATAAAAAAAGACTAGAGGCCTTTGAGATGTGGTCATACAGAAGAATTCTCGGAATTTCCTGGAGAGACCACGTCACGAACAATGAGGTTCTCAGTATAATCAAGGAAGATAAGCACCTAGTAAGAACCATCTCAGAGAGGCGATCGGTCATATTATGCGCCACGATGGTCTTCTTCACGACATTTTGGAAGGGATGGTTGCGGGTAGAAACTGCAGAGGGCGTCCTAGAAGGGGGTATTTGCAGCAAGTGTTCGAGGACATGAGTTGTAGCTCTTATGCTGCTAAAAAGGGTTGCAGAGGATCGAGAAGAGTTGAGATAGAGATGCAAGGTTTTGCTGCTGCAAACCAATCCACCGGATTGATACTATGAAAAAGAAGAATATGTAACTTTTGAAATAGTTTTTACCTTGTTTATATTTGAACCACATTGTTTACTGCTAATTCACATTCTTCAAGACCGCGGTTTCGCTTTAGCACTAATCGTAGCTTGGCAAGATGCACTTCCAATGTGATTAGTGTCATAGTTATTTGCGATTCGATAATATTTTTTTAATGTTGTCGTTGCCATGGTAACCAACAGCTTTTTTTAAAACCCGTTTGCTACCAATCATTATTGGATATCTGTTTGAAAATATAAATCATTAATTTAAACAATTGTTTACAATGTTAATATGTACCCAGGATTTTAAAAGTGCAATGGAATATCGTTAGTTACGCTTTTGTTTTATTCGGTCTGACGTCTAAAATTTTCGTGGTTAATATTTAAAATTATTAAGTGAATTACATGATAAGCGGACAAGTTTAAATAATGCAAGTTTTTGAGTGAATAGGTGTGTGTGGGCTGTGAGATATTCAATCGAGAAAATACGGCTTTGTTTGTCAATATTCAATTATAGAACATTTCGTCAAATTCGTCGGCCATACTAAACTGCATACAACCTGATTGCCATAGCAATGTCAATCTGAGGCTATCTATAACTGTCAAGAAATCAAAACGCTAAAAAAATAATATAAGCAATATAATCGTGTCGGAAACATCAGGATCAGATCCTGTCTGCCCATAAGTGAGCGACGTCGATGGCATTACTCGCGCCCATCATCAAGTCTTCCTGAGTGCAGCTACTCGGACATAGCTCACACTCCAGAAGGTGTGACAGGGTCTGCTCCACGCCGCAGTCACATTCAGTCGGTCCGCTGTAAAACTTCCAGGCTTTCATTTGTGTCCTCGTTTTGCATACTCCTGTCCGAAGTCTGTTAAGGGGCCTCCATATATTCCACCTCTGGTCGTGTCCATGGGCTAAGTCCTATTTTGTGGCAATCCAAGCATTCCCCTCAGTTGCTCTTATCCGCATGTTCAGCCGCAGGGTGGCCTCAGGTATCACCAGTTCCGCTGTCGACTGTAGGAAAGTTCTTCTTGATTTGACCCGTGTGGTTATCTTTTGATACCCAAACATAGGGTGGAGTGCATCGTGGGTTGCTTTGGTGAGCTTCTTCTTGGTAGTGAATTCTCGCCGTATGTTTGGTTGGGCGATACCCGAGAGTTGATAAAGCTTTGATATTGGGGTAGGCTTAAGGCACACCGTAACCAACCGGCACGTTTCATTCAAAGCAATATCTACTTTCTTGGTATGGGCAGACCTCGCCATACTGGCGCGGCATACTCGCCAGCAGAGAAACTGTCAGGTGCCATAAACCGTGCTTCGTCAGTGAAATTATTAAGTATAATCTACGCATAGTCACCGACAGCATTACAGGAAGGCGAGAGCCTCGAGACATTCAGTAAGAATATGGAATATAGAAAGCTACGTAGCTTACCACGATTAAAAATTATCGTAGATCACTAGATCTGAAAAAAAAAACTGAAAACTGAAATGTGTAGCTCATTTTGAATGGTATTTCTTCAGGTAAAGAATTGTACAATAGTTGGAGAGCTGTTCTCTCTCGGGTGTTCTCGCAAAACCCAGTGGTTAACAAACTGTGGCCGCCGCGCTAATATAGAAAATGTCGCGTACGAGAGAGTTGGGGGAAAACAAATCTAGATTTCTTTTCTTTTAACAAGAAAAAGTAATAAACCGAGGTCTACGGAGCACAATATCGCTTGAAATTGTCCCTCCTACACTGAACTCGTTTCATACAATACAACAAATACTTTGGTCATTTGTTGACGAGGTCAAAAATAAAATTAATGTGCTTGAATTTAATTAATACATTTATCGTGTCTTTTCTAAGTCAAATATTGTACATCTTTTGATATTTGTTTCCTTTACCACATTTTTTTCATTTTCCATCATATCGTATGCAGGAGAGCACAACCAGTAGGAATCAGTTGGCTTTATGAAGCTCAGTCAGAACGGCTAGATACTGCAAGCTGGAAACTATGTTGTGTTTGAGTGTGGGTTGACAAGGTTGCAAGTGTATATTGATGTGCTTCTTGAAGAGATTTAGATTCTATGTAGGAGTAAATATTAGGTGGACCGAAAAAGTCGAAACTTTTGCTGTCGAACTTGTACAACGTGTTCTGTGTTGTTTCTCTGTGTGTACTAGGACTTTTAAACAAAAAAAAATACCGCTGGCATATTTATATTGCTACAATCATAAATTTGTTATCCAAACCATGGTCACACTTAACTAAAAATAATGTTATTAAACGTGGCTTATGTAACAATAAGGTTTGAATTATTTTTTGTTTCAAATAATATGTAATGCCAGTTTATTTTTTTGTATATTAATATCAAACACCTTTGACCCCTGACCTATGCCACTTCCATTGTGGCCGACGTGAGATTAATGACCGTACTGTAAAAAAAACTTCGTAATTATTACTCTATTTAAAACATGCTATGAATAGCGAGTTGATTCTTTAATACAATACATCTAACCATAGCCTTAATGATCTTATACCATCGTGTAATAACAAACATCAATTTTAATTGGTCATTATTAGCGTATCTTACGGTATATGGTATTAAGTAATAACAGATTCAAATGATAATATTATTTCTCATTTTATATAAAGGGTCCGCCATCTAACATTTTTTTTTTCAACTTGTGCTTATTTCGTGAATGGTAACACTTAGCTCATGTCTGATTTGGCAGATAGTTAGTTTTATCTTTCCGCTAAACGAATATGGTTCTGTATATGCTTGAACAATGCTGAAAAAAATTGTGACACATCTTTGAAAATCAGGCCATTTTTCTTCGAAAATGAGCAAGGAGTAGCCGTTACAGTCAACGGCGGTCGTTATCGGGCCATTTTTGCTTACAAAAATTGAAGAAGAGGATATTGGCAACATTTGGTTTCAAGAGGACGGCGCTACGTGCCACGCAGCCGAAGCTACACTCGATGTTTTGCCGCCCATTTTCAAAAAAAAAAGTTATTTGGCGGACCCTATATATATATATATATATATATATATATATATATTAACAATATTTCTATTTACGAATTTTCTTGTGTGCTCATTTAATATATAGTTTTTTTATGTAAACACACATAGGAGAATACCGACAGATGGTGATAGTAATTCTGAAGTCTCATCTGTGGAATTCTATGACGCTTACCATGGTGCATATGTCTAAGCGCTGCATGCGGAGTGTTAATCCGCCAACGTCATAGACTACAAAGCCCGGGATTCACGCATCATATTTATTATTACAGGAATTTACTATGAATGGATGGTCTCCATGGGACGACTCCTGTCTACCACCATTTTTAATTAATATGCCATGACTGGCATTTTACGGGTAAAGGATAAAATTCACACAAACCGGAGTATTTTAGAGCTTAGAAATCGATTAATTTTTTTTTTTTAATCTCCGACGGTGATCAATCCCACGACCTTTCACTTGGAAAGAAAACGCTTTGACCATTGAGCTATACCCGCTGGCTTGAGCTATACCCGCCGGCTAAGGTTGAGGTTGAATATTAGTAACTTCCTTTTATAGTAGACTCGAGTACAGTTGGAATAATTTGAATAAAATTCTATAACCTATTTGTTTGCCAAAATCTGTCATTCTTATATTATAATATTCACATTCTTTTTACAAAGACAAAAAATAAATAAATATGTATGTTTAAATGAAATTATTACGAAGTAAATCATACCATCGATATTTTAAGTAAATTTATATTTTTTTCGATCAATAATTGTCAAATAATAAAATTAATTTATTTAGTCACTAGTGCCACATTCAAAATTTTACGTACAAAATTCCAAGCAAATACACAAAAAATCTAAAATTAAATTAAACAGAATAGAATAAAGAATATATAAATCAGCATGTACACATACACAATATTATTATTATTGTACTACTCAGCGAGTGGAGCACCGGATCCCCTCTGAATGGCTACGTAAAGGCACATCCAGTGCCCCTCCAGCCGTGAGAATGAATTGTAGAATTTTGGCTACGTCGGGTAGCCATACCTACACCCACGTACTCACTCACACCTATATAAACGAGTACATTTCCTTGCATAATTGACTAGACAATGGCTACCCGACGTAGCTGAAACATGTCGTAAAATAAAAAAAAATGTGGAATAATTTTAAGTATTTAAAAAAAAAAATTTTTGATACTGGTACATTATAATTTTTAAATTAATTTTAATTGAAAAAATATATATTAAAATATTTAGTTTTGATTCACAATTTCTTTTAAGTGATGACACGTTTCTTCCTCCCTGGAGACCATCTTTAATAACCTTAATGTTACTAGTACATTACATAAATATGTAGTAAAATCTGCAACCTTACGAGTTAACTCGTACCACAACAAAACTATAAGAATATGGATCATCATTTTATATTGTATTATGTCAATAACAATTTTATTCAAGCCCATTATTCTGCAATATTGCACATGCAAGTGTATTTTTTTACACGTCTGGGTGGTCGGTCTTTATCTCCCAAGTAGTAACTTTAATCCGACGAGATAACTCGTAACATGAAATTAATATCAATTTATATAAGACGTCAACTCCCTTCACGTAGCCAGGTTGAAAGATTGCTTCGGTCGCGCTATTCCTTCATAGAACACACTCGAAGCGAAATGCACATCGCTCGAGAGTCTCTCTCTAAGCATCTTGGCTAAGCATTTCACGATGATTGCCAATTTATAGTCTGATTAATAGCGATTCTTAATTTACCCATTAACTCGATGCGCTTTCATAAAAGGTTATGGAGTAGTTAAATGTTTATATGACTCGCCAATATCGAGTGCGCTCGGACGACAACTTTTTAGTTGAGTACTGCACTTACTTAACGATATTAACTTCTCATCGGTTAACTGTGGTTGCTTATTATTGTGATGCAGCTGTTGGTCATAAATGCACTTTTCACATAACAAAGAGCCATTAAAATGTTCTTATTCATCACCCACGAAGTATAAGTGTATATTGTATTTTTCATTCTAGTATGTAGTAATATCTTCTTGATACAGCTCCTTTAGGCTGATGCTGTAAAGCCTCGAAAAACGATCTTTTGACTTTTATTTTTGTTCGCTCGCCTGACATGCACATCTAATGTTAGTTTTAATTGTATAATGTTAAACGGTGCTTGCATACGCCAAAATATTCCTTATGAGAGTTGGCCCATTTCCTATTGGTAGCACTGTCATCTCGAATTCGCTTTTTCTGCAGCGACGGCTGGCGGCGCCGAGATGTCAGAGCGCGCCGTCAGTTGGCAGTTGGAGTTTGACTCGCGACCGTTAAAGCGCGCGCGCCTAAGGGCGTTCGCTATAACGGGCGACGTTTTTGACTAATAAACCGTGATAATATGTGAAACGGAATTAAGTTTTTTGTATTGTGAACCTGATCCTACATCCTGTCATCCAGTAAATCGATATCGAATAAGAGAGGAGGCTATCATTAGTTATGTGCTGTCATTTTACCGATATGTCGTCACGTTACGGATATGTCCTTTTTTTATTTTTTGAGCCTAAAGCCCCCGGGCTGGTCGCCTTGTACCTGCGCTCCTTGGGAGAACTTACTAAGGCATTGTTTTCAGAGTACTTTGGACTTTTCGACTTCTTCGCCGAAGGTCGCCACGTATACAGAAAAGCATGGTAGTTGGACTCCGTAGCGATGAGGTCGACATATCTAAACGGTCCAGGCTTCTGTTGAATTACGCTAAAGAGCCTTTTACTACTTAAATCTCATATTGGGCAATGCCACAGAACGTGTTCAGCGTCCTGCAAGGGGCTGCCGCATGGGCAGTCTGGACTATCAACGAGGCTAAACTTGGAGAGTTTAGCCTTAAAATTGCTGTGACCAGTCATAAATTGACTAGTCTAATAGTTTGGAATAAGCCACGGCATCTCCATTCTATCGAGGGCGGAAGGAAAGAAGGAATAAGTGTGTCTACCCTTGAGCGAGGTCGACCATCTGATCTGCCATGCTGCATGGATATGCCCTAGTGATTAACCCATAGTTTACGATCCAATGGTTCTGACCTCGGGAGTGGCAGGATAATCATTCGATCAATAAAATATCTGATCAGCAAGTCACACAAAATATGCCTCGGAAAAAGCGTATCTTCAAGTCCCCCGGCTTCCATTGTTTTTTAAGTAAACAAATACAGGAGAATACAGACAAATGGTGATAGTAATTCTGAAGTCTCACCTGTCGAATTATATGACGCTTACCATGTGGTGCATGTGGCTAAGCGCTTCATGTGGATTGTTAATCTGCCAACGTCATAGACTACACAGCCCGAGATTCACGCGTCATTCTTATTATTACAGGAATTTACTATGAATGGGTGGTCTTCACGGGACGACTTTCGTCTACCACCAATTTTAATTAATAGGCTATGACTGGAATTTTACGGTTGAGGGATCAAATTAGAGCTCAGAAATCGATTAAAAATCCTTTTTTTTAAATCTCCGTCGGGGATCGAGCCCACGACTTTTGGCTTGCAAAGCAAACGCTGTGACCATTGAGCTATACCCGCCGGCAACGTAAGCTAATAATTTGTTAAGCGGATTTTATAAAGAAATGTATGACTAGCCTGATGCTCCCGGGACAATTTTGTCCTAAGGGGCGGCTCAACCCAAAGGCATCATTATTTTTTAAGAGAACTTACTACGGCAACTTTTCGTCTACTATCAATAATGATTAATAGGAACTTATTGACAATTTTATAGATGAAAGATCAAATTCACACAAATCTGGAGTATTACCTCCTATCTACCTCGGGGATCGTACTCTCGATAAGGTAAGGAAACGCCTTACCTATAAAATATACATATCATCAAGTTGGTCAATGTAGTAATGTTGTTCCTTTCGTCTTAAAATGTAAAACTTCAATTCTTCTGCTGATATTTTTTTGTATTTTTTTTAGCATAAAAAAACCTCGACAAATTCAAAATAAATAGATATAGCTAGTTGGTGACCACTTAGTCCTAATTAACTGTTGATTATATGAAGATACTTCTGACTTTGAAACGGAGACGTAACGCAGAAGAGCATTAAATAATCTAATTATGTCACTGAAGATGAACGGTCTACTTACAGCTGACTTTTACGCTTACCAGGACTTACTAAGAAAATATTAAACTACAACATGGCAGACTACTTCTTAGAATAAGCCATGTTATGTGTGTCCATTATTAGTAAGTGTATTTAATTAGTATATAATGATCCCATTTAATTAATTTAAAGCAACTTGCCAAAACATTTTTTTGGAGTATCTTGATGTACGGCTGTGAGATATGGTGCTTATCTGAAAGTGATAAAAAAAGACTAGAGGCCTTCGAGATGTGGTCTTATAAAAGAATTATCGGAATTTTCTGGAGAGACCACGTCACGAACAATGAGGTTCTCAGCATAATCAAGGAAGATAGGCACTTAGTAAGAACCGTCTCAGAGAGGCGATCGGTCACATCATGCACCACGATGGTCTTCTTCACGACATTGTGGAATTGGTGTTGATGGTTGGATGGTTGAGGGTAGAAACTGCAGATTGCGCTGTAGACGGGAGTATTGGCAGCAAGTGTTCGAGGACATGAGTTGTAGATCTTATGCTGAGCGAAAAAGGGTTGCAGAGCATCAAGAAGAGTGGAAAAAATGAGATGCATGATTTTGTTGTTGCAAACCATCCATCGGATTGATACTACTACGAAGAAGATGAATGAGTTCAACGTGTTATTAACTTGTAACGAAAATACGAGTATAATGCTTTACCACACTTCTGTAGAGATTAATTTGAATAATTTTTCATTCATGAGAAATATACACACTCTTAACCCTTTCGCATCGGTAGTCGATATATGCCGTCTAAGATTCCCCTACCGTTGACATCGATAGCCGTGATATATAGTTTTTCTACTTTCTTAAAATAGTTATTTATGCATCATCTGATAGCTAAAGGATACAAGAACCAATGTGTAATATGAAAACAAACCAGATAAGTACATTAATGTTTGAAATACTACGTTAATAACTGACAGTTTAATTTGTTTTCCACCGAGCCGTAATGAAAGGGTCAATAATATATTTCTTGATATTCTTACCACTGAAAAAGGGAAACGTTTGAAATCGGAATATAATAGAAAATATAAAAGAAATATAAAATCTGAATAAACCAACTCAAAACTAAATAAATTATTAATCCTGAAGAAGACTCCTGCAATGGCGGTCAAAATATTGGTTGAAAAAAGTTCACCAAACACGGCTCAACCCATAAGCCACAACATCAAATCTGGCCGTGAAAACCTAAGAAGTTATTTAACCTAAGAAGTTATTTAACCTAAGAAGTTATTTAACCTAAGAAGTTATTTAATAGAAAATAATTTACTGCCCAAATATGAGTTAATTTATTACACATATGTTAAAAATTAAGAACAATTTCAAATTGAGAATATTCCTTGTAATTCAGTTTACTAATATGTAGTATTTTCTTTTTTTCAGGTCTAATCGAGCCAAAAAATAAATAATACGAATCGGTGAAATGGACAAGTAAATGATCTTAATTTAAACATAAGTGATTCGAAGGGATTTTTCAGAATATTATCCACTTTCCCATAAAAATGATTTAATGCCATTCATTATGACTAACACGATTTTCCCGCTAAATAATTCCATACATTGAGTGGGATTTTTAAAACTTATGTGTTTTTAAAAATACAATTTTTCACATTGCGAATTTGTGTCGTGTTAATGTTAAGATTAACTTGCATCTTCCGGTGATAAATAATAATTTAATAAAAAAATATTTATATAAGAAATATTATTTAATTTTTCCATATTAAACGTGATTTTATTATTATCGTCGCATTAAGGTTTAGTTTTTTCGTAATAGAAAGACATTATTATTTTAATTCACTGCTTTAAGCTAGTAATTGTTTTATAACATTATTACTAGTATATTAATTCAAATAAATCATTAAAAATATAATTAAAGAATAAATTTCGAAAATAATATTTTTTCTTACGGTGAAAATATATTTTACAGTGGTTATAAAAACACATTTGAAATGAGAAACTCGAAATAATAATTAAATTTCTGCTCATTAAAATGATCATTAAAAACATTTGTGCTAACAAATTTTACTGTGAATTGCAGTGATTTCATGAAAAATGTCCTTAAAAATGTGACTGTAAATTTTTTGATCTTCAAGTAGTGATTTTTACTTATTTATATGAATAATTTTTAAAATAAGTGTTTTCATTAAAGCGATTTATGATATCAGCCATAGCCTCGGTCTCGAGTCCATTCAGTACTGTACAGTCGCTTTCAGCATCATTCAGTCAAGCCTACCAACAGAACACAACAAATAATAATTACTACAGGATAACAACTGAAATTCCACACCAGAACCCATTCAAAAACAGCGATCCGAAACGTAAGCAAAACGATGCAAAAATCGACAAAGAAAATAACAAAAAAGTGCATTCAAAAATCGATACATTGGAGTATCATAATGCATCGTTCGATCAAGAGTTCTTGCATTTCGATACGCTCGAAGAGGAAAACGTCGCGAATACGACGATGCTCATGGCTCAAATCTCCGTGGCGTTGGCCATCGGGAACTCTTCGAATTCCACTGGAGAAGGGTTCAACTCTACAGACATGGAGTACCCGCAGATCCCGGCCTATATAAGGACGACGTCGATGGTGTTTTGCATCATCATCATGTGCTTGGGGGTGGTGGGGAACGTGATGGTGCCGATCGTGATCATGAAGACGAAAGACATGAGGAACTCGACCAACATCTTCCTGATGAACCTGAGCATTGCCGATCTGATGGTGCTGCTCGTCTGCACGCCGACAGTGCTGGTGGAGGTCAACACGACTCCAGACACGTGGGTGCTCGGCAAAGAAATGTGTAAGTTTTATTTTTGTATTATCATTCTTTCAGTTATCACTGTTTATTTATTCATGTTATGAATTTATTATATTTTGATAATTATTCATATAAAAACATATATTTATATATAGGACTTATATATATATATGCTAAACAAATTTTAGTGTTATGAATTTATTATATTTTGATAATTAAAATGTTTTTTTAGAAAGATAGGTTACGTACTCGTAAGTCCATGAATATACTCGAATTATTCTCAATTTTAAATTTCAATATAAGAATATTATTTAAACGGTATTAATCTCGATTAGGGATTACTCATACGAGTGATTGACACGAATAGTAAAATTGTTCAACACAAGAAGGACACAATCATTTATGTTTTTTTTTTTTGGAAATTTATCAATTAAGTAACTTATATCGATGGAAATAAAGTACTTACCACAATAAAAATATGATTTTATTAAAAAATATGTTTTTTTGCTTTTTTTGTATTATTTTTCAAATTGTTGTCATTTTTTTAAAGAATTGTTGCACAAAAATATCGTTTTTTAATTTTTGCCAATTTATAACGTTTGTAAACTTTCTTTTTAAATATTCCTCATCCTAAAATATGAAAAGTAATAAAAACGTTAATTGTTTTTACGAAAAGCATTAATCTGAACAACTAACAATATCAACGTGAGTCGGTCCAGGCATAGCAATAGCCAAGTCGGCCGAGCGGTATGAATACCTGGGCATAGTTGGTTTCCAAGGTCCGCGGTTCGCATCCCGCTTCTGCCGTTATTTTTTCTGCTTGGATTGACGCGTTGAAAAAGAGAATTTTGTGTATAGTTTATGTATATTTAATTTATAATAATATTGTAATATAGTCAATGATCTATAAAAGTAGATTATAATATTGAAATAATAAAATAATATTCTTAAAAAAATAAAAAAAAAATCCATATTAACAATTTATCATAGAAGTATTTTAGAAAAAAATATCACACGATCATAGATGAATGATTATTTTTTTATAATCTTATTACACAATTATTTTATAAGGGTATCAAAAGAGGTCTAAAATGAATCAAAATCTGTCGTGGAATTATACTTTGAAAAATTTTATTTTAATTTTTTGCTATAAATTATCAATTCAGGAAGCCTGAAAATATTATCCATGATTAAAATGAAGCTTAAAATTAAATATTTGTATTTGCTGAATATTTTCGGTACAAAATATCCCGAAGCACGTTTTTCGCTCGTTTATTACATATGTGTGGGTCCACAACAATTAAATTTTTACAGATTTCGCCATATATCAAAAAAATGTATTAAAAAGTTGTATGGAAACATCACAGTGGTCGTTATCCGATACGAGGATGACCTAAAAGTAATGATTTATTCTTACAATGCGAAAACAACAAAAAAAAATTCAATTCTTATAACTGCATTTTCGAAACATAGATTTTTTGGCCAAGTCTTTTGTGACGAAATTTCTCTTCTCTCTCTTTTAATTTGCTCGCCGTTGCAGGGATCTTCTTTTCAAATATTCAACTGTGGAGATGACCTCTGCAAAGGCTGTCGGAATATCGGAAAGAATAAAAATTCTCCATGCACGACTCTACCCAAAAGGCACAACTACAAATCATCATCATCATCATCAGTCTGTATCCGTCCACTGTCGAACGTAAGCCTCCCGCATGAGTCTCCATTCTCTTTGATCCTCCGCCTTCCGCATTCAGGTCACTCCAAATATTCTCGTTAGTCCATCTTGCAGGGGGTCAGCCAATGCTTCGTTTACCAGATCTTGGGCGCCATTCCAATACTTTTCTTCCCCATCGACCGTCGTCTCTTCGACAGTCCTGCCCATTGCCACTTAATCACTGGTGTGCGACTGTGGAGACCTGCAGACCGCATCACACCTAAGATCCTGCCCCATGTGCAAAACTAGCTGCACACCCCAAGACCTAATGCTGGGCAACAAACGGGCTATCAATGTTGCCAGATGTTGGGCAGAAATAATTAAGTGTACCTATTCGTTGGGTAGCATCCACTACTTGAGTTCTTCTCGGTATTTCCTCGCTCCGGATCCTATCTTTTAGCAACACTCCGAGCATGGATCTCTCCATAGCACGCCGGTTGACCTTTATTTTATGGGTAAGACTTGCTGTCAGATTCCACGTCCCTGCGACGTAAATTAATACAGGGAAGACGAATTGGTTAAACGCCTTAGTTCAATTACAAATATGGCCGTGAAAATGTATATTAATTATTTATTCTAATAGATGAAGCATATGACAGCCACAATTTTTCGTTACTCACCACAAAGATCCAAATGTTCCCAATGTCTTCCAAATACAAAGACCATAAAAGATTGCCGCTGTTGTATCTGATACGTATTTGGGTAGCTTGTTAATCTGCTTTTTAATGATTTTTTTTTAAATTTTTCATCATTCAGTTAATTTAAAAAAAAAGGTTTTTTCGTGAAATTCAGTCTCGTTAATATTTTTGTCACCCCTAGTGTTTTCATTTGAGGGGTATTCGTAAATTCCACAAGAAGATTCATTAGGCCCAATCACGTCCACAAAATTAGCCAGCAAACGAGAGTAATATTGAAATATTTTACATTATTCATGAATTTAGTGGAATTCCACGGAATCATGCGCCAAACAGCCGCTACAATGTATTTTCAGCCAGAAATTTTACAAACGATTAATACTTCAGTTTAACAAGTATTTTTGACACATAAAAATAACTTAAGAACACTAAAATTGTTTGCTCGATGCTTAGAATATATTTTAATACTCTATTATTTATGCATCACTGTAGATCCACACGTTTAACAATTGATGCGTGTATACAAATTCACAGCAAAGATCATCTTGTATGACATTTCTCTTATCAATAAATCGGAGACAAAAAAAAACGGCGGACGCTGGAATTCGAACCACGATTCTTAACATTCAGTACTCTGCGATGCCCACGGCAAATTGCTGCGTTAACAAAGTCGAGAAATTAACACGTATCATTATATTTATAGATAGCGCTAGTTGTAAATTGTATGCATGTTGCATATTTATTTAAAAAGATCCAACCAATTAATTTTTTTACCACGTATCTCGGTCATATATATATATATAGCTTTTCTTCTTTTTCGTGTTAGCGATGTCAAATTATTTCTGTCCAATATCTGGCAACATTGATAGCCCGTGTTTTGCCCAGCATTTTTAGGTCTTGGGATGTGCAGTTAGTTGAGTACATGGGGCAGCATCTTAGGTGTGAGGCGGTTAGCAGGTCTCCACAGTCGCACAACAGCGACTCTCCCAGCTGAAGCACTCCCAACCGCTCGAACTTGTCCTTTGTTCTACCAACTCTGGTTCTTAATCTGTTCAGAGATTTCCAGGTCCGCCAGTCAAGGTTCTTGCCAGTTGGGAGACTTTTATTATATTTTTTTTTAGCCGCGATTATTTTGGAGCGCTACATGTTACAGTGCCCGTCTGCCAGATCGTGCCCGCGCGGAAGTTTCCGTCCGACTGAGGCCCACGATACATCATGTTACGGTCGGGCGGGGAAACCGTCTTATATTAAAAACAAACGCGAATTGTGCTTTTGAAAAAGTTCTTTGCTTTGCCAAAATTCTCCTGTATCGTTCCTCTACGCGGCCTGATGAAAAACCCGCGACTGTTGTAGAGTTTTCAAAGATGAGGATGTCATTTTATATAATATTTTTTATATAATACACAGTAAAGTCATCTCCTTTTTGTCGTTACTGATGTTATCTTCTGCCTATTAAGTAAATTATGATGTCGACGTTTTTCGTTACTTGTCGTCAGTATTATACGAAGCATAAATATTTAACGAAGGCCTTAAATTTATTTATTTTAAGCCTCTTCGTACTTGCTCTTAATTATCAAATTCCTATAAAACTGATGATGTTCGTTTATCGGAAAAAGTAATAAAAAACAGATATTTAATAGGTCATTATTTTTTATACATTATCCTCTCCCTTGCCAGAGCAAATGGTCGCAACAAACCCCCCAAGCTTCTGTTCAACTGGATTATTTTAAAAATATTTAGTCAATGTACTACCACGCGGTATAGTCCAGTGGTAAAGGCGTTTGCTCGTCATTCAGACGCCATCGTTTCAAAACCAGACAAAGCTTGATTTTTTTATATCTTTTTTATAAAATCTTCTAGGGATGCTTTCTTTCCATTCGATAGAGTCGCGGAGGAAAATTGCTGCACTCAAACATTCATTCCTTCTTCTTCGCGGTTCAATTCACAACCCTGGGATTCTTGAATGTTTTAACTTCTATGTTCCATATAGGTACACCCGTGCTCGTAGCCATCCATTGTTTTCGATCCCAGTCGAGGCTTGTGGAGCTTCAAGCACTCAATTTGGTTCAACGGAAATGTCGCTCCTAAATGGCCTACCAGCACACCTCGATCCTTTTCTCACATCCTTTTCCTCTTTTGTCGATGGTATTGTTCTCCTTGATCTCTGTGATCTTTGACACGTGTCATCTTCTTATTTTTTTGCGTAATTTTTATTTTTTATTTTTTTCTCTATTTTTTTTGTACAGTTATGTATACTTTTTTTTCTGAATATTTGTAAAAAAATATATTGGAATTTCGATTCTGTAAATAAATAAATAAATAAATAATATCTAAGCTTTGTACATGTCCCTGGTAGGGTTGAGCTACCCCCTTACGACAAAAAAAAAATGTTTAAGCCACAGGAGCGCCGGCTCATCATCGATATCCTTGAAAAAAATGCTGATTAAACAACCAAATATTTCTCTAGTACTATATCCATTTCTGGTGCTGTTTTGCAGAAAAAGGTGTTGGTTTTCGGAAATAATAAGCTTTTTTATTTATGTAAACACATGCAGGAGATTACCGACAGATGGTGATAGTAATTATAAAGTCTCATCTGCGAAATTCTATGACGCTTACCATGGTGCATATGGCTAAGCGCTGCATGTCGAGTGTTGATGCGCCAACGTCATAGACTACAGCCGCGCATTCACGCATCAAACTTATTAATACAGGAATTTACAATGAATGGGTGGTCTTCACGGGACGACTTTCGTATAACACCAATTTTAATTAATAAGCTATGAATGGCATTTTACGGGTGGGGGATCAAATTCACACCATCCGGGGGTATTTTAGATCTCAGATATCGATTAAAAATACTTTTTTTTTTAATCTCCGTCGGGGATCGAACCTTTCGCTTGAAAAGCAACTCTTTGACCATTGAGCTATACCCACCGGCTTTAACTGTATTTTTTGTACATTTCCACTCATTTTTATATTTTTTTAAATTTCACTCTTCTGCATTTATGCTTTTATTTTTAAAAAATATTTTGGGGCATTCAAAAATATATAAAAAACAGCATAGTTTTTTTGTCATTTCCTAGTTCTTTTTACAAAGTCTTCAAGACACAGAACAACGCTTATAAAACAAAAGAATGCCAGCACGAATGTCATTTGTTTTTGTGACGACGCGTTCGAAATTTAACCCTTTCGTTACGGCTCGGTGGAATACAAATTATACTGTCAATACGGCGTGAATTTTTCAAACCATTTTTTTTGCTTAAAACTAATATTTGAAGTATAAATGTACTTATCTGACCTATCTTCGTATTTCACATTGGTTTTTATATCCTTTAGTTATCAGATGATGCATAAAAACTAATGTATTTAACGAGCGTTCATTATGTAACTCCATACATGTGGTGGCATTGACACATGTGGTTTACAGAAAAATCGCTCCAGTGACGAAATCTCACAATATTTATTTACATGCTTTACAGATTCCTGTAAATAATACATGTAGGTTGATATAGGAAATGTCTGCAGTTCTACATTCCTACCCTAGATGTCACAATGAGTACTGAAAGTAGCAAAACGATATATCACATCAACCGATGTCAACGGTCGGCGAATCTTTGACGGCATATGCCGACAACCGATGCGAAAGGGTTAAAGAATGTAGTCAGTTCAGTAGGTATTTAAGTTTGCTTGCGTTTGGCTGAGTTTAGATAATGTCTGTCCCCAGACCTAACACTCTGACCGCAATATTATAGATGGAACAACACAGCTTGGCGGTTATCTCACACTACTTTGCAAATAACGAAATTATTCGAATGTTGACCAAAGAAAGGGCGAAAGTACTTTAAGTAAAATACATCTTTTTTTTGAAGTTTGACGGTTCGATATGATAGAAAAGTTTTATTACGTCTTTGAATTTGTTTTAGGTTATTATATTACTTCGAATACATGTTACGTAAAAAAATATCATAAAGTTTATTTAAACAGGGAAGTTTTATTCATATTTTTTATAAATTTCCAAACAAAGTAATTTTCTCGAGTAGATAATTTTGTGCCAAATCTTTTGTGCTCTATTCATCATTATCATCGGCTTGTATCCGTCCACTGTTGAACGTAAGCCCCCGCATAAGCCTCTATCCTCTTTGATCCTCTGCCCCTCGCATTCAGGTCATTCCCGCTATTCTTCTTATGTCGTCAGTCCATCTTGCAGGGGGTTGGCCAACGCTATGTTTGCTATTTATTGGGCGCCATTCAATACTTTTCTTCCCCATCGACCGTCGTCTCTTCGACAGATATGTCACATTGTCACTTGAGTGTGCATATTCGTTGGGTAGCATCCACTACTTGAGTTCTTCTGCGTATTTCCTTGTTTCGGATTCTATCTTTTAGCGACACTCCGAGCATGGATCTCTCCATAGCACGCTGGGTGACCTTTATTTTACGGGTAAGACTTGCTGTTAGATTCCACGTCTCTGCGCCACAAGTTAATACAAGGAGGTTGCATTGGTTAAACGCCTTAGTTTTAAGACATTGCGGAATTTTCGCTTTAAAAATGTACTTTAGTTTTCCAAATACTGCCATCCAAATGTATACGAAACAACTCGGTGAAATACAAATTATACTATCAATACGGCGTGAATTTTTCAAACCATTTTTTTTGCTTAAAACTAGTATTTGAAGCATAAATGTACTTATTTGACCTATTTTCATATATCACATTGATTCTTGTATCTTTAAGTTATCAGATGATGCATAAAAAACTATAAACACGTCTCATGAACAGCGTATAACTCCATGCATGTGGTGGCATTGACACAAAAATCGCTCCTGCGACGAAACCTAACGATATATATTTACATGCTTTACAGATTCCTTTGAATAATACATGTAGGTTGATGAAGGGAATGACGGCAGTTCCAATTTCCTACCTTAGATGGCGCAATGAGTACTGCAAGTAGCAAAACGATATATCACGGCTATCGATGTCAACGCTAGGGGAATCTTAGACGGAATTTATGGGCTACCGATGCGAAAGGATTAATAGTAATATTGGGTAGTCTAATTCGTAGGTCATCGTCATCGACATTGGCACTTCAAAATATATTTTTTGGTACTTGTTCCCTTTCTTATTACAGTAAAATTGTTCGCCTGTCAGTTCAAACCGCATGACCTAGAGTAGACCCTCCTCACTGTGATTGATCAGGGACAGTCAGCTGTGGTCAAACTCCGATAAATTATAGTACCTACTTATAGTATGTATCAGATTAAAATTATATTTCGCTTTCTAATTCTAAAGATCGTAATTTATGTATAGATGTCCGAATAATCAGTGACATAACTTCTTAGGTTTTCACGGCCAGATTTGATATTGTGGCTTTTGGGCTTAGCCGTGTGTGGCGAATTACTCCTTTCCAATATCTCGACCGCCATTGTTATCTTGGTGCTCGTGATATAAGATAACCTGACACCAACTCAAAAATCATCAATCTTCCAATTTATCAATTTCGGCCATATTTTTGTCACTATGCCACACTGGCTTTCTCACCCCATGTCAGTTCAGTGAAATTTTCGGAAACGAACTAAAAATATATAATTCTTAACTGCCACACATTTTTATTTCAATAAAATCATATTGTAATGCCAACTAAAATTTATTCTCTTCTGCAGTCATCTAAACCACTATGCCATGGTTTTCTGTCATTTCTTGACATAAATTTTATGTATATTTAAGTAAGAACCTCCTGCATAAAAGGCACCTTAAATTTATGATCTCCTGCGTCATCAAATTCCAAGCCATTCAAATGCCACATATTTTAATATTCTCAAAGTCCATCTAGTATAAAGAAAAAAAATGAAAAAAATGTTTTCCATTTCAAGAAAGGTGTAATTTAAATTATTTATAATCAAAAAATATTAAGTAACAAGAATTCATGTCATATTATCTAGAAAATTATATAAGAAGTTAAGAGACTATTAAGTCTGGTAGTTTAAGATTGAGTAATTATCATTGTAAATTTGTATAATTTTATCATAAATAAAGAAACCTAAAAAAACTGTCCATCTGGATGGGAAAACACTGACTAAAAGGCAGTTTACTAGGTAGCGATGTATTCAGGCACCTCGATATTACTAATACAGTGATTTACTGTTTTAAAAACTGCCTGAGGAATCGGCTGATATATTTACTATTAATATAGATGAAAATTCATTCAAGACTTGCAAGAATAAAATGATTTTATGAAGTGCCTGAAAATATGGAGTTGGTATTAATCTTAATTAACGTTCAACGAAAAATGAGGTATCAGTTATACATTATTGCTGAATTTCTCAATAGGTCTTCCATGGAGCACCAGTGGTGATGATCGAGTTATTGGAGGGACTTGTATTGACTCTATGAAGTCTGAAAATTAAACAATTTACATTTGTAGTGCTGAAGTAAAACTATTGAATTGTTGACTTAAATAAAAACAGGTGAAAAAATTGCAATAATATTAATTGTTCAAAATTATAATGCCTGTATATACAAACTGACGTTGAACCTTGATAACCATTTAAAGGTAAACAACAATCTTAAAACAAGAAATTCCGCAATGCCTTAAAACTAAGGCGTTTAACCAATGCATCCTCCCTGTATTAACTTATGGCGCAGAGACGTGGAATCTGACAGCAAGTCTTACCCATAAAATAAAAGTCACCCAGCCTGCTATGGAGAGATCCATGCTCGGAGTGTCGCTAAAAGATAGAATCCGAAACGAGGAAATACGCAGAAGAACTCAAGTAGTGGATGCTACCCAACGAATAGGCACACTCAAGTGGCAATGGGCAGGACATATCTGTCGAAGAGACGACGGTCGATGGGGAAGAAAAGTACTGGAATGGCGCCCAAGAACTGGCAAACGAAGCATTGGCCGACCCCCTACAAGACGGACTGACGATATAAGAAGAATAGCGGGAGTGACCTGGATGCGGAAGGCGGAGGATCGAAGAGGATGGAGACTCATGCGGGAGGCCTACGTTCAACAGTGGACGGACACAGGCTGATGATGATGATGATGAACAATCTTCGTCTTCGTGTCAGCGACGTTAAATTATTTCTGCCCAGTATCTGTCAACATCGATAGCCCGTGTGTTGCCTAGCATTAGGTCTTGAGGTGTGCAGATGTTTGGGCACATGGAGCAGGATATTGAGGTGTGAGGCGGTGTACAGGTCTCCACAATAGTGGCTCTCCCTGCCAGAGCATTCCCCACCGCTTGAGGTTGTCGTTTGTTCTACCAACTCCGGTTCTTAATCTGTTCAGGGATTTCCAGGTCCGCCTTCAAAGTGTAAAGAACAATTACGTTAATAGATATAGACACGTATGAAGTTATTTTAGGTAAAAAATAAGTAATGTGAAATAATTATCTTTAGATAAATAATATGTTATATTATATTCTACTTAATACGCTTGATACATAAATTGAAGCCATTTGTGTCTCTTTATTAACCCTGTCATTTTGGCTCCTTGGAATACAAATTATACTGTCAATTATAAAACTAGTATTTGAAGCATAAATGTACTTATCAGGTCTATTTTCATATATCAGATTGGTTCTTGTATCCTTTAGCTATCTGATGATGCATAAAAAACTATTCTAAGAAAGAAGAAAAACGATATATCACGGCTTCCGAAGTCAACGGTAGAGGATTCTCACACGGCATGTATCGAGTACCGATGCGAACAGGTTAATGGAGTCACGATTCACGTTAAATACAATATATCCATGTAATTTTTGTGAGCTACCATAGCAAAATGAAGCAGATACGAGTAATAAGGTAACATAGCAAATGACTCACGCTTTATTTGTTTTCAATAACTGTTTAACTGCACATTTTACAACCCAAAGATACTAAATAATTAATTTGTTTCTCTCATCGTTTAGTAATAGACCGCAGCACGCCACCGGAGGGCGCGCCAAAACAAGAATTGCAACACACCGCAGGACGGCGTAAAGCGCGCCATTGGATCGATTATATCGTCAAAGCATCGTAAACTTAATGCAATTATTCAATCTTCATTAAATCCCTTTCGACTGAGATTCTCCGAATCGTATTTTATGAATTGGAACATCAGTTAACTGAACAAAAAAAGATCAGCGGTAGATGAACTTTTTTGGGATTTATTTCGAATTTTATCTTCTTTAGCCTCGCCATTACCCATCATCTGGGGTCGGCTTTCCTTGTACACATTCACCACAAATATTACGAGTCAATTAAGTGTAAAGCCGGTCTCGCTTCCAAAAAACTAGGTGTATTATATAGATCACGTCGGTATTTCAACGATAAACAACTTCTTCTTCTATATAAAGGACAAATCCGACCTATCCTTGAATACGGCATTCACCTTTGGATTGGAGCCCCAAAATACCTTCTAAACTCAATTGACTCAGTTCAAAGAAGAGAAATTCGTTTGATAAACAATGACACCCTTACGTCTAATCTACAATCAAAGGAACACAGACGTAAGGTTGGTTCTCTTAGTCTTTTCTACCGTTATTACCGCGGTCGCTGCTCTTCGGAACTTAAAGAACTAATTCCTCCTGCACCCACTCACAGCCGACAAACTCGTCTTACACTTGCCGAACATCCATACACGGTTAATATATGTCGACCAAGAACTGGCAGCTTCCAAAGTTCCATCCTTAATGCCACCGGTAAGCTATGGAATGGTCTTCCAGCGTCTGTGTTTCCTCCTTCCTACAATCTGGATCTCTTCAAGAAACAGATAAATATACACTTGCAATCTCCCCAACCCACACACAAACACGAACACAACACATGTTTCCAGCATGCAGCGTCCAGCCTCCCTGGCTGAGCGTCATAGAGTGCATTGGTCTTGACCGGTTGTGCTCTCCTGCATGCGTTTACATAAAAAAAAAAAATGTCTGTCTGTCCTGCGTTGCATTCTCGGTCAAACCTAGAGTTTTCAGATCCTTGTTTACAGTTGCATTCCAGGTTGCCTGTGGTCTTCCATGTCTTCTTCTCAGCGTGGGTATGTTGAAGGCTCTCTTCACCATGTGGTCCTCATCTCTCCGTGTCACATGCCTATACCAGCTTAGGCGGTTTTCCCATATCTCTTCAGGTATGGGGGCCACCTGAAATGAACTCATTCCGAACTCTGTCACACCGCCCGCCCACCTCAGCATCTTCATCTCTGCCACATGAATCCTATCCAAGTCACGTTGCAGCGGGGTCCAACACTCCGATCCATAGAGCATAGCTGGCCTTACATCAGTTTTGTAGATTTTATCTTTGGTCCTAACTGAAATCTTGCTGTCACACAAAACCCCAGAGACCTCCAATTCAGCCGTCCTGTGTTTTTTTTTCGAATTTAATCCTTTGCCATATATTATATTTGCCATCTTCCTGGTAGTTACAAAACTACCGATTAGTTTGACCGGTATGCTAACTTTTTCTGGATTTTTTCCTAACATCATATAAATATATGTATTATTTAATTAATTTATATTATTAAAATTACTTATGAAATAATATTATGCCCGTAAATGTTTGCCCATAATGCGTTTTGTGTACCAAATATTTTGATAAGCGTATTTTTAATGTATTGTTCAACTTGTGGGGTTGTTTTCTTCATAAATGTAATGGAAATTTGATATTAAAGAGATACTTTATCCATCGTAGAGTTACAAAAAAATCTTGTCTAATCAGATCACAAAGTACATGCTAAAAAAAAGATACCAAAACACAACACGCTTATTGCATGGGAAATTCCAAATGTTTTAAAGAACCTTTACTGACGATTAGGTTCACATAATAAATTTGATTTAAATTCAGAATAGTATTTTGACTTGTTAGAGTGAGAAATACCTTCCTAACGAATGGACATTATGTTGGTGTTCGTTGGGAAAATATTTCAGGACAATGGTTGTTTTTGAGTACTGGGACGGTGTATTTTTTATCTTTTTGGCTGAAAATCAAAATAAAAACAAGATTTTTTTTTTATTATTTATCACACAGAAGAGAGTACTTGCAAAGAGATTAGGTCCTCTACGAATTTTATGAAGCTTAATAAGGTAGGATGGACGATTTTTTTTTATACGAGTATAAATGTTCAATGTTACACTTGATTTCAATGGTTAATATTTTTTAAATAGGTGCTGTTCTCGAAATAATTTTTGTCTATCAATGTGAAAAATGTTTAGAAACCGATTAAAATATTGTGGCTTTTGGGTTAAGCCGTGTGTGGCGAATTTCTTCTTTCCAATATTTATAATACAAACTCACAACTAAGTCATTAACCCTGAAGAAGACCCCTGCAATGGCGGTCGAAATATTGGAAAGAAGAAATTCGCCACACACGGCTAAACCCAAAAGCCACAATATCAAATCTGGCCGTGAAAACCTAAGATGATATTTAAATCGATTGAAGGCTTAAATTTGTTTTCGTCAAGAATCGAATCCAAAAGCTCTGGTTTGGTAAGCAAATGCTTTACTTGTATGCCATATCCGATAAATTATATTTGAAAAATAATCGTTAAAAAAGATAAAATGTTATTTATCGATTATTTTTTTTATATTTTGGTTTTCGATCGCTGGCCTTTAAGGACTCTTCTAGAAGAGTGCCTCCATCATCCATCAATATCTTTGATGTATTTTCCATACGGCAGACTTGTTTTGTAACATTCCCTTTAAACAGAAACGGCTACCATAAAACAAGAAAATAAAACATTAAATAATACATCATCTTGCTCTTTGGATGGAAATAAAACTAACTCCACTGTGACCCACATAGATACGAGTAGATAATATTATTTTGGTGACCTATTCGAAAGTCTGAGAAGACCACTATAAATCAAACGCATTTAATTTCAACGTACTACTACCGCTACGTGCTTATTTTACTAAAATAATAAGAGTTTATTTTGCCGTGAAAATATTCAAATTTTTTGATTTCCGTATCTTTATAGTTGTAAACTATTCGGTACATTTTAAGAATGCATAAACATGTGTTTTTTGTACTTTAACCCTTTCGCATCGGTTGTCGGCATATGCCGTCATAAGATTCCCCGACCGTTGAAATCGATTGACGTGATATACCTTTTTGCTACTTTCTTAGAATAGTTTTTTATGCATCATCTGATAGCTAAAAGATACAAGAACCAATGTGATATATGAATACAGACCAGATAAGTACATTTATGCTTCAAATACTAGTTTTATAATTGACAGTATAATTTGTATTAAAACCGAGCCGTAATGAGAGCGTTAACAAAATATTTGTATTTAATGCAGAAAGCAATGAAGCAGAAAAAACGTTTCTACTTGTTAACATCCCCTATCTTTAAAAAGGCACAACAAGTCGCGGGTTCGTCATTTGGCCGCGAGGAAAGAGGCAGGAGCAGGTGGCAAAGCATATAACTTTTTCAGAAGCACGATTCGCGTTTATTTTCAATATCAGACTTCGATTTCCTCACCCGACCACTTGGTGAAAATCCTCCCTGTCCCGTCCTGTTTTTGGAGATTCATATGGGGACCCGTTACTGGATGCACGCAAAAAGCTTCTTGTTAGAGTATGGTTGAAGGCCTTTCCGTGATTCTAGGTTCGTCAGTTAGATGTCAAATAGACCTCAGTCTATCGCTACGAAGTTAGTATACTAAGTATGTTAAGGTTGAGAAATGGATATTTCAGAATGGCAGACTTCAGTTGGGAGTCATTACTTGCGTCTGCAGTCTTGCAGACGGACGTTTTTCAGTTTTCAGAAGCTACGGTGATGGTGATAAAATCAATATTTACAATCTTTTGAAAATAATAAAAAATACTTAGTATTTACACATTAAATTTCATGCCATTTTTTGCTGTCAAATTATCATTATTGTCATTGTGTAACGACGATCATTTTTGTGAGAAGTATCGATGAGACGTTATCAACGATCAGTTTGATTGGAAATAACGATGCTTATTCGTCGTTAAAGGCCGCTGAATCGAGAATTTATGCGTCGCTGGGCGTAAACATTTATAATGTAATATTACAATACATAACTTGTAGTATTACATAATACATTACGAGAGAGTTAAATAAACCTTCTTATCCATTTGATAAGAGAGACTATTAATCAATATCATGTAAAACTGTAACTTCATGAAGGGATTATCAATGCTATACGTTGATTGAAACTATTTACAAATCACTCAAAATATGTATTGAATACTACAGCAGATGTCGCTTCAAGTCCCCCAGCTAATGTCCTGGAGGTCGTCGGGAATCATATAAGTTGACATCAGGATGTTATAGCCCTTGCTGACTGGTACCGAAAACCTCAATATACAATCTGTCGTCTCCTATTTCATTTTGCTTGTCGTACATGTATAAAGCCGGTCTCGCTTCCAAAAAACTAGGTGTATTATATAGATCACGTCGGTATTTCAACGATAAACAACTTCTTCTTCTATATAAAGGACAAATCCGACCTATCCTTGAATACGGCAGTCACCTTTGGATTGGAGCCCCAAAATACCTTCTAAACTTAATTGACTCAGTTCAAAGAAGAGCAATTCGTTTGATAAACAATGACACCCTTACGTCTAATCTACAATCAATGGAACACAGACGTAAGATTGGTTCTCTTAGTATTTTCTACCGTTATTACCACGGTCGCTGTTCTTCGGAACTTAAAGAACTAATTCCTCCTGCACCCACTCACAGCCGACAAACTCGTCTTACACTTGCCGAACATCCATACACGGTTAATATATGTCGACCAAGAACTGGCAGCTTCCAAAGTTCCTTCCTTAATGCCACCGGTAAACTATGGAATGCTCTTCCAGCGTCTGTGTTTCCTCCTTCCTACAATCTGGATCTCTTCAAGAAACAGATAAATGTACACTTGCAATCTCCCCAACCCACACACAAATACGAACACAACACACGTTTCCCGCATGCAACGTCCAGCCTCCCTGGCTGAGCGTCATAGAGTGCATTGGTCTTGACCGGTTGTGCTCTCCTGCATGCGTTTACATAAAAAAAAAGTACGGCCGGCCGGCATGTCATTCCACCTGGGCCGGATGCTTGTAGAGTTTATCGTAAATATATGTCAAAGTGCTTTAGAAAAAGTCTTTGTTTTGCTAACCTGCTCCTCATGTTGCCCTCACGCGATTGAATAACACCTTTTTGAAAGAGAGGAGGATGTTAACTCGAATGATCTCAAATGATCCTTAAGACGTAATGTGTTTTGCGAAAAACTTTGGGACAAACTGATTTGATACGAATGCCACAATATCGAATCAAAGTGAATCGACTCGCTTATAATACAGCCAATTTCAAACGGTATATTTAATGTATAAAGGAAAACACGTATGACGTTGAACGTTTTGTATTTTCAATATATCGCATCGTATACTTCACTATTTCATGTTAACACCATCGCAACACTTATAATATTTATTCGTGCGAAAAATTTCCCCCGACTTATTGATTGTGAGATAAAAAAAGTACGCGAATTTATTAGCCATCGATAAGGTTATTTTTGCCATTGCCACTTGAAAGGCTCGGAAGCTTTTATTTTAATCGACCCGGAGGCTTAGCGGGCACTTGTGACTCTTAAAATAGGCTAATCATAATATAAAACGTTACTGATCAGGGGTAAGTCAACAGAAGTATAGCCTGTTTTACTTGAAATACTTGCAATAAATAGATAACGGTATTTTGCCTTTTTTTTACATGAATCACGTTGAGTAACTGTTCATCAAAGAAATAAAATCATAGTTTTGTGTACACTGCACTCTTCTTCAGTCCTTGACTAGTAAAGTATCATTTATTCTATCATATATACCGCCGGCGGGTATAGCTCAATGGTCAAATCGTTTGCTTTGCAGGCTTCACGTTCGATCCCCGACGGAGGTAAAAAAAAAAGGATTTCTAATAAATTTCTGAGTTCTAAAATCACCCCCAGTATGTGTGAATTTGATCCGTCACCAGTAAAATGCCAGTTATGGCCTATTAATTAAAATTGATTGGTAGGTGAAAGTCGTCCCGTGAAAACCACTCATTGATAGATAATTTCTCTAATAATAAGGATGATGCGTGAATCTCCGGGCTGTAGTCGATGATGTTGGCGGATCAACACTTCACATGCAGCGCTTATGCAGCATGGTTTAGCGTCATAGAATTCCACAGATGAGACTTCAGAATTACTATCGCCATCTGTCGGTATTCTCCTGAATGTGCTTACATAATATATATAAATATATAATAATTTAATAAACTCTTTAAGTTATTAATTATTACTATAATAATCAATAAAATATAAAACAAATAATTAAAATTGAATTTAAATATTAACATCACCTCGATATAGCCATTGCAGGCTTGTGCCGAAAAGCCTTGATATGCAATATTTCTTATCTTATTTATGTTCGCTTGTCTGACACGTCTAAATATTTAAATTTGTCTAGTAGTGTAGATTTAAGGAGTCATAAGAAACGACGCTTGCAGGTGTCATTTTTATCGTTTTGTCACTGTCAAGAGACAACACAGTGATGGATTGAGAAAGGCTTCGAGATATTCGAAACTGCGGTCTCCTAAACAGAAGCCGTATCTTATGTGATCCATGTAAAAACAAGGTAAATTAATAAATATTTATTAATGCTGAAAACATTTAACAAAAATGCCGCTACTTAGTTTTGTCAGCTGCCACTATCCATTCCTCGTTCTAGGACATATCTGCATCTGAATGTCCACATGTTCGATTTCCTTACAAAAAAAACGATTAACAAAACACCTAAATATATGCCTCAGATACTACAGCATCCCCCTCTTCAAGTACTCGGACTTCTGATCTAGAGGTTGTCGGGAACTAAGCTCACCAGGAATTTGTAGTTTTACGTGAAAAAAAAGTATTCAAAATCCGTCCCTTAAAGTCATGCTTTCTGACGCCCTATTACACTCCTTGCTTATTAAAACTTTATACGCTTTACAGGAATCCACAGATTAGATAGGAGTGTTTTTCTACTTTACATGTTTTAATGGAAATGATAATAATTACTGATAAGAAATATAAGTTTCAGGAAATGAAATTAATTTTAAGTATTTATTTTTAGTATTAGTCATGATTATTATCGGCATTAACCTAAATTGATCGAGGTGGGAACGAATTGAATCGTTTCCGACAAGTTAGTCTTACTAATTGGTTTTAAATTAAAGAAGTGTCAATTATATAACTAGATAATTCTTTATCGTCATCATCAGCCTGTATCCGTCCACTGTTGAACGTAAGCTTCCCGCATCAGTCTCTATCCTCTTCGATCCTCTGGCTTCCGCTTCCAGGCCACTCCCGCTATTCTTCTTATGTCGTCAGTCCATCTTGAAGGAAGTTGGCCAACGTTATGTTTGCTATTTATTAATAACACTCCTTTGTGCCATTCCAACACTTTTTTTCCCTATCGACCGTCGTCTCTTCAAGAGATATGTCACATTGCCACTTGAGTGTGCCTATTCGGAAGGTAGCCTCCACTACTTGAGTTCTTCTGTGGATATCCTCGTTTCGGATTCTATCTTTTATCGACACTCTGAGCATGGATCTCTCCATAGCACGCTGAGTGACCTTTATTTAATGGGTGAGACTTGCTGTTAGATTCCACGGCTCTGCGCCATATGTTAATACAGGGAGGATGCATTGGTTAACCTATTTAAAGTAATATGATTTTATTTTTAGATTGCCAAATATTTTTTTATTAATTATTGGACATAAATTTCTATAATTAAGATGTTTAAATTGATGTATGGGAGGAGTTGAAAGATGTCGTAAATGATGAGTTTTTCCAAGAAGTGATTATTCTTTGAAAATTATTATGCGTAATAATAGCATACAAAGCGAAAGCGAATAAATTATGTTTCCATGCAATTAATTTTATTTATAATTAGCAGGTTTGGTAGGTTTTTTTTTTAATATACTTTAAGAAGTAAAGAAGTGAGAAGTAAATCTATGTACCTGTTTAATTGACTCTAGAATCATATAATTTCATTTCAGCATTTTTTCTTTACCATATCCGCTCCGTATGTGGAGCATATGGAGACCACAAATTGACGTTTTTGCAGTTCTGTAAGCCCAGGTTGTCTATGCTTTGTCTCAGAACACCTGTATATCCGCAAGTTCACATGGAAACATATAATGGTTCCCGGGAAGCCTCCAGGGCAAGAGTCCACAAACTGGCATAGCCTGTGGTTGTAGTATCAGATAATTTTTTGGGTGTTCAATAATCAGCGTTTTTTTGAGGAGATCGGATGATCAGCATGACGCTTCCGAGACATGGACAATTTTTATTTCGTCCTTAAGGGGCGGCTAGACCCTACCGTTGGCTTGTGAATAGCTTAGATTCGATTAAATCGATTTAAGAAAATCAAGCTAGGTCTGGATGCGAACCGACGGTGCCTGAGTGAGAAGCAAACGCGTTAACCACTGGACTATACCGCCCGGCTTTCCTACTTTATTATACCCTTATCTTTATATGATATACTACAAGAGTATCTATCCAGTTTTAAGAAATATACTACTCCTTAACAGATTTATACTAACATCCTCCTCTGTTTCAAAAAGGTGTTATTCAGTTGCGTGAGGGCATGCTGAAGAGCAGGTTAGCAAAACAAAGACTTTTTCTGAAGCACATTGACATATGTTTACGATAAACTTTACAAGCTTCCGGCCCAGGCGGAATGACATGCCGGCCGGCCGTACTGCGACCTTCTCGGCCGTCAGCACACAATTGTCGCGCTCGTGATGGGCTCTCGCCCAGCGACACAAGCGGCGGTCTATATCACTAGTGCCAAATGCCAATATGGCGGGCACATTCATGTCTGACAAGCGAACCGAAATAAGAGACGAAAGATTCTATATCGAGGTTTTCGGTACCAGTCAGCAAGGGCTCTGACATGCTGATGTCAACACCAACGATAAAGTTAACTTTTCGCTGAGTTAATTTGTATTTGGGTAAATTGTGGCGGAATCTTAGAATGTACTCAGTTTGTGACGACAACATGCTCCAACTAGAGAGTGTATATTAAAATGTTATGAAGATTTCTTACTAACAGAAAGACATCTGCAAGAGTGCAGATGCAAGTAATGACTCCTAACTGATATCTGCCTTTCTGCAGAATCCATTTCCCAACCTTACCATTTCCTTATCCATTCCCACGTATTTCGTGGTTAGCAACGTGTTACCAAAGAAGGCAATTCGAGACTCGCTGTAGTATACTGACTTTGCTGCCTTAGACTGAGGTCTATTTGACATCTAACTGATGCATCTAGAATCACGGAAAGGCCTACAGCCACTCTCTAATAAGTAACATTTTGCGTGCGTCCATTAACGTCCATCAGATAAGTACACCCGTGCTCGTAGCCATCCATTGTTGTTGATCCCAGTTGATGGTTGTGGAGCTTCAAGCACTCAACTTGGTACAACGGCAGTGGCGCTCCTAAATGGCCTACCAGCACACATCGATCCTTTTCTTACACCCTTTTCCTCTTTTGTCGATGGTATTGTTCTCCTAGATCTCTATGATGTTTGACACGAGTCATATTCTTCTTCTTTCATGATATTTTTATATTTTATCATATTTTGTGCGCATTATTTATTAATGTTTGCTGTGTAATAAATAAATCAATAAATTAACGGGTCTCCAAAAACAGGACGAGACAGGGAGGGTTTTCACCAAGCGAGTAACAGAAAGACTGAAAAAAATTGACAAAACAATTTCCAATACAATCGGTACTTTTCATCTAAATTCCATCTTTCGATACAAACGGTATGGACAATCGATCAGTGAATATCACACATGATGCTAGTCCACCCTTTCCATCGTCGGGGTCTGCCTTATAAGGCTTATCGGCCCTCGATAAACAAACTGGCGCTCGATGTGCGAAAACTCTCCATCCACGGTTCTGGACGATGCTATCTGATCAGACTTCCGAGTGCGATATTCATCCACACTTTAGATTACACAATATACCAGTATATTACCGCCATTGTATAGGATTCGTTATTTTATTTGTTCACTCGAAGAAAATCGATCGTTTTATCTTACGTGACATTTTTGTATTAAAGTAAAGACTGTGGGAGTTTCTGTAATTGATATGTTACATGCATTCGGTGAAATTAAATGAAAATTCTTTATAATCGTACTCATATACGCTTTTAGAAAGCTGATGTCTTTAATCGCGTTTTTATTATTATTATATTTTATGTAAGCACATACAGGAGAATACCGACAGATGGTGTAAGTAATTTTGAAGTCTCATCTGTGGAATTCTATGACGCTTATCATAGTACATATGGCTAAGAGCTGCTTGTGGATTGTTGATCCGCGCCAATGTCATAGACTACAGCCCGAGATTCACGCATCATCCTTATTATTACAGGAATTGACTATGAGTGGGCGTTCTTCACGGGACGATTTTCGTCTATCGCGAATTTTAATTAATAGGCTATGACTGGAATTTTACGGATGAGGGGTCAAATTCAAACGAACCGGGGGTATTTTAGAGCTCATAAATCGATTAAAAATCATTTTTTTTAATATCCGTCGGGGATTGAACCTACCACCTTTGACTTACAAAGAAAACGCTTTATCCATTGAGCTATACTCGCCCATAAACTTATATGTGTAGTTTATACGTATTGTGTGAAGAAGTGTATATGTATTTTTTAATTACATACATCACAATCATCAATAGTTAAATTCTAAATTAGTTCCACAAAATTCGAACGAAATGCATCGACGAAAATTATTCGAAAATTCAAAATTACATTCCGATAATACGAATGAAATAGGTCAAAGATGTGACAGGTGGAGTTCCTTGTCAGTCGTAAAGTGAAGCAAGTAATTAAAAGCCGATAAGCAAACAAGGTGTCAGGAACCGGTCACGTGATACCACACTATCACTACACTTACTTACATCGCACTTGCTTCAATTAGATAGAAATAATTTTCTTTACTCATTGTCTGTCTCAGAAGGTACGATTTTTTTATGGCAATAAATACAATCTTAGATTTTAATTTAACGAAAAAAATCGTAAAGGAAGATTTTAATTGAATAAAGCTGCTACAGAAAACTTCAAAGAAATTTTGGATATTATTTTTTCTTTCTAATTTTTTGATAAAATAATATATGATCTAAAATTTAAATTGTTCGGACTTAAATATTTTAATTTAAAATTCAACGGTGTAAAAAAATTTATTAACGATCAAAAATATAACATTTAGGTTATCAACTGACAATACTTGATGAAACTGTATAATTATAATTGTAAATTAAATTTAATGAAAAAATTAACAAAACAAAAATATTTAATTTTGATCCACATTTATTTTAAACGATTACATGTTTCGGCCTCCCGGAGACCATCTGCAATAATTCAACGTTACGGTCAAAAATATGTTAAGTAAGAGTAGCTTGTGTCTTGTCGAAGACAAAATATCAAAACTATATGATTAATTGTACTTACAGTTATACAAAATATAATTAAATATTAATTAAATACCCTGAAACATTATAACCATTTCATTTAAATTTAGACCAATGTGTTAAACAAAATGGCCATAACTATTATAATTATTAAAATCTAGACTGGAAAAATGTGAGCATTATTTTTTGTGCTAGTATGAATTATACGAAATATAAATATTTTTCACGTATTTATACTGATACATTATGACCATTTAACATTAACTAAGCCCGAAGGAATGAACAAAATAAACAAAACTATCTTAAAATTCAGACCGGAAAATGGGATCATATTTTTTATGCTTGCAACATTTTTAATAAAGCATAGTATGTTATTTATTTTACATTAGCCATTCCAAAAGAGGAAATAAATATATATTTTTGCAAACATATTTAAGTAGTTAATAAATAACTATAAGCTTGTCAGTTTTCACTATCCGGGTGCTTGCCAAAATTTATCATTCGGCGTCAAAATTTATGAATAATTTCGCATTTTGGCAACAAAAATGGCAGGTATCTTATCTGTGTACATTATTATGAAGGTACATCGTAATTATATTTTCCCGCCCACATGCAGGTAGAAGAACATCATGAGTAATATCCGAAAGTAATAATTCATCAGGGCACGCCAAAAAACAGGATTTACAGGTAATTTAAAATGACGTTTTCTTGGCAACAATTTACGCAAAATGCAAGTCATTTCAGCAAGTTTTAATGGCATTTTTTATGCATGAGGTTATCGTACAAAAAAACAGGATTTTCAGACCGTTAAATGCGTTAAATTTCATGAAAATGGGGGCAGAATTTATCAAAATAAAAGATCGTAAATATTTGTACATCTAATTAAGCCTAAAAATGTAAATGAAAATTTTCAGTTGAATTTAAAGGAGAGTGACCGTTACACAACCATAAAAGCAAATTTTAGACTGTTGTTTAAGTATTATAGGTGAGACTAAGTACACCTTTTTTTCCGACCTAATTGGTTTTGAAAGTCACATGGCAATAACTCTCCTTGTTGCAGGTTTCCCTTTCGTATTCTCCCGAATTCAATTCTTAATCTAATAACCCTTTCGCATCAGCTGTCGGCATATGCCGTCATAAGATTCCCTGACCGTTGACATCGGTTAACGTGATATATCGTTTTACTACTTTCTTAGAATAGTTTTTTATGCATCATATGATAGCTAAAGGATACAAGAACCAATGTGATATATAAAAATAGACCAGATAAGTATATTTATACTTCAAATACAAGTTTCATAATTGACAGTATAATTTGTATTCAAACCGAGCCGTAATGAAAGGGTTAAATGTTTTTTATATTCTCCAGTTAAGGATAATAACATGTGTTAAAGCGTTAGCTTCTCACTTAGACGCCGTCGGTTCGCATCCAGACCAAGATTGACTTTCTTAAATCAATTTAATTAAATCTAAGCACTATACATGGCCCCGGAAGGGTCAAGCCACCCCTTAAGGGCAAAACAAAAATTTTCCAGGCCTTAGGAGCGTCGAGTTGATCATCCAACCTCCTTCAAAAAAACCCTGATCATTGAACACCAAAATATTTCTCTGGTACCACAGCCGCAGTCCTCCAAATATGGAGCGGATAAAGTAAAAAACAGTGTCAAAATACATGATTATGAAACCGGTGCAAATCATGTTTCATTCGTTATGAGATATTTAAAGGTTTGTGTTTTGATGCTGGTTGAAATCCGACGAAAGTGACAACTTCATGTCGCATGTAATACTTTATTTTCATCGTCAGCCTGTATCCGTCCACTGTTGAACTTCCACCGTCCTTCGTAACAATACATTTTGTTTGCAAAATAATAAGACAGTGTTGGAATAGTTGAAGTATAATATTGAAACTTGTTACATTCCCTTCTTTATTTTAAGAAATATATTAGTGTCATTCAGTTGTCTTTAGAATATTTTGAAAGTGGTTTTGGCGCTATCAGATCATCATCATCATCGGTCTTTATCCATCCACTGTTGAACGTAAGCCTCCCGCATGAGTCTCCATCCTCTTCGATCCTTCACCTTCCGCATCCAGGTCTCTCCCGCTATTCTTCTTATGTCGTCAGTCCATCTTGCAGGGGGTCGGCCAACGCTTCGTTTGCCAGTTCTTGGGCACCATTCCAATACTTTTCTTCCCCATCGACCGTCGTCTCTTCGACAGATATGTCCTGCCCATTGCCACTTGAGTGTGCCTATTCGTTGGGTAGCATCCACTACTTGAGTTCTTCTGCGTATTTCTTCGTTTCGGATTCTTTTAGCGACACTCCAAGCATGGATCTCTCCATAGCACGCTGGGTGACCTTTATTTTATGGGTAAGACTTGCTGTTAGATTCCACGTCTCTGTGCCATAAGTTAATACAGAGAGGATGCATTGGTTAAACGCCTTAGTTGTAAGACATTGCAAAAATTTCGTTTTAAAAATGCACTTTAGTTTTCTAAATGCTGCCCATCCCAGTTGTATACGCCTGTCGATTTTTGAAATTCGAATACTTTATTTAGATTATATTAATTCGCAACATTTTTTTTTCAATTTCTTGACTTACACCACACACGGCTAAGCCCAAAAGCCACAATATCGAAATTGTTTTTGTTTTTTTTTTCTTTCTATATATTGTCCCGATATTTTTGTAAGCCCTGTCGATGTGTTATTTAACTATTATGTACACAGTTCTGCATTAATTAACAAATAGGCCAAAAACGCCTAATCTGCCATATGACGAATGTGTCCTAAGCAAACACAGCCCAGAATAATAATTGCTTATAGATAATGGAGGTACACAAGTACTCTGTAATCAATACACTAAAATAAGATTTCAAACCTGGTACCTGTATCATGATAATTCCATACCAGTTAATCATACATTAAGCCGTTAACGTTATAAATCAATTATTAATGTAAATTATTATATATAATCGTAGATATGTATATATATTGACAGGAGCATGATGTAGTCCTTGCTGACTGTTACCGAAAACCTCGATATATAATCTTTCTATGTATTAATAATAATTTTATAAAATAAAGAATGCTTACGCATTGAAACGTAGCATTGACCATCCCAATAATCTACCACTCTATGTAAATTAAAGGGATCACGGTATCGAGGAATGTGCGGTGGATGACATTCAATGTATTATTGCTACTTTTATAAATGCTTACTCATGTTGTAAACTAAAGTATAAAAAGGGGTATCTTATCAAATAAATCAGTATCAACTCAACTCCGATCTTTGGATTTATCCTCAGTGCCGGAACCTTTGTATTCCAGCATCACCAATTAAGCTGAGCCGTCATTTCGGGACCGCGACCTCGGTTTCGGAACAGACAATATTTTCAAAAGTCAGGCTTTCAGAAGTTAACCTAAGCGTGTGATGGAACCTAAATAAACGGTTACATCTAAGAAGATCTGTGTACATTGTATTAGGACGTGTCGTAAAATTTGCGCCCGAAAATAGTCTTCCACGTAGGTGTAGTGATAAAATGAAACGTAGAGTGATGAGAATGGTCCTCGCAGTCTCCTTATTATGGTGACATCATACGAGGATCGGTACGACTATACTATAAGTAACAAGCAAAGTCTTGGGTGGATATTGCAATAGTGTGGCAAGGGATAGTCCAATTGTTATAACTAATGTTGCTATGTGAGGAGTAAAATAATTTCGTTGCGCATTTCTGAGACATTATCGTAAGATGTAGTGGTGGGCAACCTGGGATACAAGAAGCATATATATAAGTTTATTTTTTATGTAAGCACACACACCTGTGTGTGTTTACATAAAATATACCAATAGAATACCAACAGATGGTGCTAGTAAATCTGAAGTCTCATCTGTGGAATTCTATGACGCTTAGCATGCTGCATATGGCTGAACGCTGCATGTTGAGTCTTGATCCGCCAACATCATAGACTACAGCCCGAGATTCACGCATCATCTTTAATTATTACAGGAATTTACTACGAATGGGTGATCTTCACGGGACGACTTTCGTCTACCAGCAATTTTAATTAATAGGCTTTGACTGGCGTTTTACTACGGGTGAGGGATCAAATTCACACCATCCGGGAATAATTTAGAGCTTAAAAACAATTAAAAACCTTTTTTATATCTCCGTCGGGGATCAAGCCCACGACCTTTGGCTTGCAAAGCAAATGCATTGACCATTGAGTACCCGCCGGCAGATATGTGCCATGCAATAGAATATTCCGGTACTGACGTCCAGCGCGCACCACATCATTACCGATGCGTCGTTGAACGAGTTGTCTGGGGACAATATGTCGTGACACCTTCAAAAATTAATTGTATATATATTTTATTTTAATTTGTTGGTTATGTTAACACAAATTTAGGAACACCTCAATCACATGGTTATCACTTCTTTTAACGAATTATGTAAAAGAAGACGTAAAAGAATATATTTAAAAATGCACAAATATGAGCAACGCCCGTAAAAAGGTCGCGTTAAAAAATACTACGTGTACTACGTAATGTGTATTCGGTATAGCTTTAGGAGCTGAGTTCACTTGGAACAAGGCTACTGACAGAGATATATGGTGGTGGTTTGTGTAGTCTATATGCGAATATCGATCGATCGATCGACAGGCGTATACAACTGGGATGGGCAGCATTTGGAAAACTAAAGTACATTTTTAAAGCGAAAATTCCGCAATGTCTAAAAACTAAGACGTTAAACCAATGCATCCTCCCTCTATTAACTTATGGCGCAGATACTTGGAATCTGACAACAAGATTTACCCGCTTGGTGAAAATCCTCCCTGTCCTGTCTGTTTTTGGAGACCCAGATGTGGACCCGTTACTGGGACGCACGCAAAAAGCTACTTGTTAAAGAGTGGCTGAAGACCTTCCCGTGATTCTCGATGCATCAGTTAGATGTTAAATAGACCTCAGTCTAAGGCTGAGTCTCGAATTGCCTTCTTTTGTGACACGTTGCTAACCACGAAATACGTGGGAATGGATAAGGAAATGATGAGGTTTGGAAATAGATTCTAAAAAAAGCAGACATCAGTTAGGAGTCATTACTTGCGTCTGCACTCTTGCAGACGGACGCGCAGAAGTGCTCAAAAGTAGCGTAATTTCGTTTGTTAGCAACCAAGTCCTGGTATCTGACCGGACCTGAATATAAAATAAAGGTAGCGTGCTATAAAGAGATACATGCTCGGAGTGTCGCTAAAAGATAGAATCCGAAACGAGGAAATATGCAGAAGAACCCAAGTAGTGGATGCTACCCAACGAATAGGTACACTCAAGTGGCAATGTGACATATTTGTTGAAGAGACGACGGTCGATGGGGAAGAAAAATATTGGAATGGCGCCCAAGAGCTGCGAAACGAAGCATTGGCTGACCCCCTGCAAGTTGGACTTATGACATTTATTTATTTATTTTACAGAATCGAAATTCCAATTTTACAAATATTCAGAAAAATAAGTATACATAACTATACAAAAAAAATAGAGAAAAAATAAAAAATAAAAATTACACAAAGGAATCAGAAGATGACACGTGTCAAAGATCACAGAGATCAAAGAGAACAATACCATTGACAAAAGAGGAAAAGGATGTAAGAAAAAGATCGAGGTATGCTGGTAGGCCATTTAGGAGCGACATTGCCGTTGAACCAAATTGAGTACTTGAAGCTCCACAAGCCTCGACTGGGATCAAAAACAATGGATGGCTACGAGCACGGGTGTACCTATCTGGAACATAGAAGTTAAAACATTCAAGAATCCCAGGGTTGTGAATTGAACCGCGAAGAAGAAGGAATGAATGTTTGAGTGCAGTAATTTTCCTCCGGGACTCTAGCGAATGGAAAGAAAGCATCCCTAGAAGAAAAAGAGTTGGGTAATGTTCGGAATTAAATGAATTGAATGGATAGTTGCCGTAAATATAAAAATAAAGACGTCGGAGAAATTTTTTATGAATTTTTTCGAGCATGAAAATGTATTTGGATTTATTGGGATTCCAAACTAAGCTCCCATATTCCAGAACAGATAAAACGAGTGAAGAATAGAGGGTACGAAAAATTAGAGGGTTATGAAATTGACTAGCCTGGCGGGTGATGAATCCGAGAAGTTTGTTGGCGCGTGAAGTTAAATTGATTATGTGAGTATGGAAAGTAAAATAATGAATCGATTATGTGAGTTTGGAAAGTAAATAATGAATCGGTATAATAAAAGAAAAGCGGGATTGACTTGGATGCGGAAGGCGGAGGATCGAAGAGGATAGAGACTGATGCGGGAGGCTTACGTTCAACAGTGGACGTATACAGGCTGATGATTTTGATGTGCGGTATTCAGCCATAGGATATTGAAGACTCTTGTGTGGCAAAAAGGTTGTATTTTCCTTTTACATCGCGAACCGGCCATTTCCCATTAGCGGTTGCGGAATGCCTGATAATCCTTTGGACTGCGTTACAGTTATTACAGTACGCTCACACAGGCGTGTAATAACAATTGTTAGGCGCTTCAGGATAACATAACATTGTTGTTATCGTTCTCGAGTACTCCAGTAAGTGAGTGGTTCAATGATTCACAACTTCAGAACAAGAGATTCTCAAAGCGTTATCTTTATTTTACAAGCCACAAAACATTTATTTTCAATGTTTTGAGCATTCACTTTGAGCTACTAAATGGGTTATACCACTTATAAGTACAACGCAGCTCAGTTATCTCTTAACTAGAGAAGGATTGAGAAAGACTACGAGTTAGCCGAAACTGCAGTCTCCTAATAGAGAACTTTTGTTACGTGATCCATGTGAAAACAAGGTAAATAAATAAATAAATATTTACAAAACATTTACTATTTTTATTTAATATTGTGGCTTTTGAGTTTAGCCGTGTGTAGAGAATTTCTTTTAACCAACATTTCGACCGCCATTGCAGGGGTCATCTTCAAGATTGATGATTTTAGTTGTGAGTTGTCACCTCTAGCACATACTCTAAAACCTGTACAGACAATCAAGGACGACCTTAGCCCGCCATGACGTTCGTGGAGGTACAATTGACAGCTTCCAGTTCCGCTGACGATCCGCTCTAGAACGTGTATCGGTTTCACCAGACCATCTTCTCCCAGTTGTAGTTGCCATGGAATATCAATAACGCCATCAATCTGAAGTGGGCGGACACCACATTTCTCCAAAATCAACAGCCGGCGCGACTTTACAGGAGGGTCGGAAATATTGGTGAAAACAAATTCAAGTCTAAACTGATTTAAACCAAAAGCTTTTATACATTCATTTTCTGGTACCTACTTTTTGCGGCCGTGGGAACAGTTTCGGTCGCACGGGTCTGTATTCATTTTATTACTATAGGGTTTATGTTTTTATGGCTGTTTTTTAAACAAAGGAACCTTTCTGAATATTTAACTATTTATGACATCTTCCCGAGAATAGACGCCTCTCACGCTGGCCAACAAAGGGCGACGTTTTTGGCTTATTTAATATTTATGGCATCTTCCCGAGAATAGACGCATCTCACGCTGGCCAACATAAGGGCAACATATCGTTTTGCTTATTTTCTTATTTATAGCCCCCTTTCTAACAATCGGTCTGCATCACCTGATAGCTTTAAAGGTCCGCCCGATAATACCAATGGGATGCAACGTATAATAAACCATCGAATTCCTATATCATTACAAATAACACATTTACAAATAACACATAACTATCAACAGCTGTCGTTTTCAGCGTGAGACGTACGTAACAGGTACAATTCTACGAACATACCTACCGTATTCTTAGAACATACCCACGGTTCTCCGGACCAATGAAACTTGAGTATGTAGTTGCCATGGTTATATCAATAACGCTCGTAAAAAGATAATCTGACACCACCTTACAACTAAAATCAACAATCCTGAAGAAGACCCCTGCAATGGCGGTCGAAATATTGGTTAAAACAAATTCCCATACACGGCTAAAACCAAAAGCCATAATATCAAATCTGGCCATGAAAACCTAAGAAGTTATTTATTTTTACTTACTTAAATTCAATGCAATTTGAATTATGTACAAGGGAGACGATTTGATGAAAATATACAAGAGATGTTTTTTTTGTGAACCTAATAAACTAAATGACTCTCGTTTTAAACCCTATCGCATCGGTTGTCGGCATATGCCGTCATAAGATTCCCCGACCGTTGACATAAGTTGATATGATATATCGTTTTGCTACTTTCTTAGAATAGTTTTTTCTGCATCACCTGATAGCTAAAGGATACAAGAACCAATGTGATATACGAAAATAGACCAGATAAGTTAATTTATGCTTCAAATACTATTTTTATAATTGACAGTAAAATTTTATACAAACCGAGCCTTTAATGAAAAGGTTTAAATGGTTTTGAGCATGAGTCTCCTCCTGAAGATTCTTTTGCCCATATCTGAAACATGGTTAAACCACAAATTGCCTCCATTGATTTCTGCCAGTTGCCATGATTATTTTTTTACATACGTTTTCAATTATCTCCTGGGCAAGATTTCTTAAGCGTTTGCTCTGCAAGCCAAAGGTTGTGGGTTCGATCCCCGATGGAGATTAAAAAATAAAAATATTTTTAATCGATTTCTGAGCTCTAAAATACTACCCCCGGTTGGTGTGAATTTGATCCATCACCCGTAAAATGCCAGTAATAGCCTATTAATTAAAATTGGTGGTAGACGAAAGTCGTCCCGTAAAGACCACCCATTCATAGTAAATTCCTGTAATAATAAAGGATGATGCGTGAAACTCGGACTGTAGTCTATGACGTTGGCGGGTCAACACTCCACATGCAGCGTTTAGTCATATTCACCATGGTAAGCGTCATAGAATTTCACACATGAGACTTCAGAATTTCTATCACTATCTGTCGGTAGTCTCCTGTATGTGTTAACATAAAAAAAATACTTTGATAAAAAAAATGAATATTTAGCATTGTTAATGTTGTTGGTAATATGCTGATTAAGCATACACGTTAGGACTATGTTTTCTAATGAATAAAAATTACTAATATATTATTTGAGTTAGATTAAAAATAAATAATTATATATTATAAATTTTTAATTGCATATTTTGAAACCATAAATGTTGAGAATCGCAACGACGCTTTCTTAGTGCTTAGAGTTTATGTCTACGTGTTTTAGTGGAGTTACTTTGGCATACAAATGCTTTATCTAGTTCTAGTTTCAAGTGATATCTTACTTAGCACTAGTGTTATTCATACAAGTAAGAGTTGACTTTCCTCTAGGGATTGCAATCATGACTACTTTGCATCCCGTACAACATTCCTATTAATAACTGACTTGTAATGTGAAAACGAGTCAATAAATTACAAGTATGAGTATGTAGAAAGATTTTCGTGAATTCTAAAGTGACCTTTTGATAAAAATTGGAATGTAGCGTCTAGAATAAATGTGGTGATCTCTGGATTGCTGAGAAGGAATTGTAATGTGATGCCCTCTTGTGATGGCGATTCTACCAACATTTATGAAATATATAAGGCAAGATTATTAGATAAGCATATATAGCGAAATTAATACAATTGTTAAAACAGAATTCTACGAATATACGAAGAAATGCATAAAAAGTACGTAACAAATACAATTGAACCACAATAATGAATATATTATTAGTTGTTATTATTGACATATATGTAAGATAAAGATCGATAAACTATCGGTTATCTGTACGAGGTCGGAGCTCAACTGACGGCTGGCCACTGAGCGCTCGTAGTGAGAAACAGCTTTCCGAAATTAATAGTAGTGATCAACAGAACTAGACCTGTCAAACAAACAATATTGCGACACATGCGTTTCCGACGAGCGAACAAAAATAAGAGACGAAAGATCGCATATTGGATTTTCAGCATCAGCCTGCAAAAGCTATATCGAGATGATATCAGTAATTATAATAATAAACGTGTATGTTGTCTGATAATTATTGATATTCTCCTCTCTGAATTGGATGTGGACTTACTGGGTGGCAGGATGCAGGAGCAGATGACAGTACAAAGAACTTGTTTTTGGTTCACAATTCACGTTTATTCTATTAAGTACTTGCTTTTTCACCTGACCGGTATCTCATTCGCCATACCGGTCGACTCGTAATCGACAATTGCCGAACACTGTGACATGCCGCGCCACCAATGAGCGTGGCAAAAAAGTAAATTAAAGATGACAGTTGCACCAACATGAAATGGAGCAACTGTCATAACAAATAAAATGGCGTGTACAAACGCCTGCGTTATATTATATAATCAAAACTATCATTATTAGATGTGCATGTCAGGCGAGCGAGCAAAAATTTTTTCAAGCCTGTATGGCATCAGCATAAAAAAACTATATCAAGCTGATGACATTATTAACTGAAAAAATATCCGGGATCGGAGAATCCCGGGAATCAAGATTCCAGACTCTCAATCCCAGTTCTTATCTCAACTGATATATCATCATTTTTAACGCATCAATAGTTCCAAGCAATCATTCATTTATTTCCACAGTACGCGTTGATACACACGTTGCGACTTTAGAATTATCTTTCTTCATATGGAGCTTTATTTATAACCCCAGTTACTATTAGAGATAGTCAGCGACCGTTAAATAATTCCAATGACTACATAAATCTCGCTAAATGGCTTATGATACATATTTTCTTCTTAAAGTCTACACTTTTTTTTAAGATGTAATTTTTTGACTGTGTGGAACGAGCTTAATAAATTGTTACTCATCCGGATCTAATAAATTTGATAGTTTTCCTAACGACGACTAAATATTTTTTATTTTAAAAATTTGACTAAAAAATAATCAAATCTCTGTTTTTAAATTACTTTCTGAATAGAACACGAAATTTAATAAAGATATAATTAAACTACACATAAAGTCTTATGTAGGCTTTCACTTATAGTCGTTAGTTCACTTATTATCATATATTTATTTTGCTTGTAGGCCGTTTAAAAAAAACATGTCCAAGGAGGTCGGTTTCTTCTTCCTTTTAGAATGTTCTGGAAATGAGTTAGGCTGTAAGTGTCATCAACCATTATCCGCCCAGTGATCCCGTACGGGACCGCAAAATTGCACCGTTCAATGCCCTACCAGGCCGATGTTTGTAATGTTTCGTCGCACAACAGATTCTTCCATGAACTTACTTTAATACTATTGTTACAAATTAATGTAATCCGATTGTGAAATGAACCATAAGCACTCCTGTATGGGACCGTAGGGCGTTGAACGACGCAAATATGCGGTCACGTAAGGAAACCACTGGGCGTTTAAAGGTTAAATAGCTCCCATGCACGACCAGTTAGAACTCTTTCTGGGTGTTTCTTTTCGTGAACTGTGAAACTCTCTCCCATATTCCCAAGATCTCCTTTATCTCACTTGTAGAAATAATTTCCTCCACAGCGAGAGCACACTGATAACTAATTCTCTTACGGTGGCCGGAGGATTCACGCGGTTCGTCCGAAACCGGCCGACCTCAAATTTCTCAAATTTTGCTCGTATTTCAAAGCAAAAAATCGCTCGCTCGACGGCTCGTATCTAAAAAACTCGTGAGTTGGGATACTCGTATGTCAAAGTACCACTGTTATCATTTTTTCGTAGTAAAAAGTGTCATAATAATGCCAATTTTCACTTGATTTAATTTACAAACTAGGGATGCGAAATGTCTTCTTAAATTAATCGAGCAAAAACACATTATTATGTAAACATATACTAAGATACGCATATGGAATCTTCTTGTACCGGCCCATCTTTCAGTTATTAACTGGTTGGTTAGTTTTCCGGCTACCTCAAGCGTATTTCTCTACCTGGAGTCTATCTCAGTGATTGAAAAACTACAGCTTGCGTGCCAAAGTTTATTCTTAAAATCTGAGTAAATACACGTATGTTTCTTAGTGCGAGTACTTTCAGCGAGTTAAAAATTGGGTTTTCAATTTAATAATTAATTCACATCTCGAAAGAACAACAATATTTTTTTTCAATGTTTTCAGTATTCTCTTGAGACGAGATCCATTATAAGTCAAAAATATTTATATATTTACTTTGTTTTTATATGAATCACGTAAGATAAGTTCTCTATTAGGAGACTGCAGTTTCAACTAACTCGTAGCCTTTCTCAGTCCTTCATTTGTTAAAAGATAACTGAGCTGCGATAGTACTTTGCAAGTGGTCTAACCCATTTTATATAATATATAAACATAAAATGGGTTCGACCACTTGCAAAGTACTACTGCAGCTCAGTTATCTTTTAACAAGTGAAAGACTAAGAAAGGCTACGAGTTAGTCGAAACTGCAGTCTCCTATCTTACGTGATCCATGTAAAAACAAGGTAAATAACTGTCCCATGTCTGGTCATTGTCAATTGACACCACACAGTCCTTTTAGCTGCCACTATCCATATCTTGTCGTAAGCCATTTCTATACCCAAATGTCCATCCGAGAATATATATAATTCTCAAGGGTCTTTATCATAAGAGCCTTGTGACTCAAAGATTCTGCAGTTGTCGTATCCGAGACAGATTTGGCTGTTATTTAATCAGAATTTCTTTGGAAATCACTTGATTAACCCGACGCTACCAATAGATCGATCGTTTAGTTTTAAGGAGCAGCTTAACCTAAGCAAGTGGTGATTCACCATCCATGTTTTGGTCCGCGTTCAATGTTGCTTTCAGCAACGCGAATAAAAGTATTGATGGTCATATAAACAGAAAAATCCTTAGGTTAAATAAGGGATGTCACTTTCTAAGTAAATATTAAAAGTTTATAGCTGGGTGTTTAAGTGGAGTTACTTTGGCATACAAATGCTTTATCTAATTTCAGTTTCAAGTGATATCTTACTTACCACTAGTATAATTCATACAAGTAAGAGTTGACTTTCCTCTAGGGATTGTAATCATGACTTATTTTCATCCCGTCCAACATTCCTATGAATAACTAATTTGTACCGTGAAAACGCGTCAATAAATTACAAGTATGAGTTTGTAGAAAGATTTTTATGAATTCTAAAGTGTATGACCTTTTGATAAAAATCGGAATGTGGAGGTCTAGAAGAAGTGTTCTGATCTCTGGATTGCTGAGAAGGAACTGTGAATGTGATGCCCTCTTGTGATGGCAATTATACCAACATTTATGGCAACGATTATACCATATTAAGGCAAGATTATTAGACAAGCATATAAAACAGAATTCTACGAATATACGAAAAAATGCATAACAAATACATAACAAATACAATTAATCCACAATAATTTACACACACTTAGTTTTTTTAGATTATTAGTTCCAAGAACTTTAAATGTAAGTTGTTCGGAATATAATTTCGTTTTGGATGTCAAAACAGATGTGAATTTATTTTCATTATGATATTTTAATTGATACGTTATCGTTAAATATAAAATTTAAACTTAAGCAATAAATGTAAAGATGAAAAATACTTATTAAACTTTGTGAAGTCACCTTAAATATTATAATTTAAAAAAAAAAAGTTGGTTATCCCTTTTAGGCTTATTAGGTGATGCTGGATACCTGCCTTGTTCCTAGACATCGTTACAGGTGACGTAAGTGAGGTTCTAAATTTAATATAGTTCTCTAGTCTTTGTCTCTCTGAATATACTGTGAAGCTCTTCATACTGCCAGAACACCTTACCAAACAATACTTCATATAAAGTTTAACCAGAATCTTATATAACCTTATTACTAATATAATAACACAATAAACTTTTATGAATTTAATTTTAATTTTTGCAATCTTGTTTCCTTCAATGATTCATTATGGCGCAAATGTATTTGTATTCATCAAAAGTATATACAATTTTTTTTATCTGGCAAAATCGATAGCCCGTGTGTTGCCCATCATTAGGTCTTGAGATGTGTAGCTTGTTGGGCACATGGAGCAGGATCTTAGGTGTGAGGCGGTCTGCAGGTCTTCACAGTCGCACAATAGTGACTATATCCCTGCTGAAGCATTCCACACCGCTCGAGGCTGTTCTTTGTTCTACCAATTGCGTTTCTTAATCTGATCAGGGATTTCCAGGTCCGTCAATCAATGTTTTTACCAGTTGGGGGGCCTTTCTTTGGAGTAATGAAATCCTCTGATGCGACTTGTTGGCAGAGCTGGAGTCTCTCATTTTCAGGTTCGGATGTGAGAGGTTGTGTGGATCTCAGAAATCTGTTTCGCGACTTCAGTCTGGGTGTTGGGGGTATCTGATTATACAAGCAGTGGGATGGCTGTTTGATTGCCTTATCTATTTGTTCGGCGCATATGACTTTGCGTCTTATGTTTGGTAGTGCGATTTTTTAAATAATCAGTTTGCTTTAAAAATTGTGTATGTAATATTTCAAAGATGATTAATTTTATCAAATATTTATTTATTCACATTTTTTTTAACACATATCACGTTGGTTATAGCCTCTGTTTAGGAGACTTCAGTTTTGACTAATTCGTAGCCTTCCTCAATGCATCACTGTCAAGCTTTTCATTACATGTTATTAATAATGCTTCGCAAATCCACGCTAAAAATATTTCATTTAATTAATATTTGTATTAAATATATGTTACAATTTTATGACTGACTTAATTATTACAACTTTCGGCCTCTTACTTCATGTTTTCTCTATAACAGAAACTATTATATGTATTTGTTTACGCTTTTCGATTTAGTACTTAAATAATAATTAAAAGACTTGATGAATGATAAATGTTTTCAAAAGAAAACAAACGTTCTACATATAGAATATATATAGATCGTTCGTTTTGTAGTATAGTAGGTAATCGACAACACTATTACCATACGTACGGTAGCTAAAACTGACCATTTTTGTATGGAATTTGTATATTGCTGAAGAAAAACACGCAACATTACATTAAAACAGAAGTTTTACCAATTATGATCTTCCTTTTCTCGTTATCTCTGACCGCCCGGTAATGTCTCGGTTTCTCGTCCATCCATCAATCGCGCGGTCCCCGTCCGCCAAATACCCTTTCAGGATATTTTCAGGACATTTCCAGGGTCCGGGGCAGAGTGCAAAGCGCTTGTCCGCATGTTAATGCGGGTCCTTGAAAAAAGTCGAGTTCGCCGACCCCGGGTTAAATGGAACCTAATAGAAAAATAACGCTGAAAGGGTTGTACTTAAACGATATGTTTCTATACGGCGAACATCAAAGAACTCTTTAATCCGCATTATATACCGCGTACAGTTTGCTCACTCGCGTTGTTCGTCCGGTATTGGTTTTTATATTACGCTTGAAAAATTATGTAATTGAATACTTCACCTATTGTACAGTTTTTTATAAGACGCAATGGAATATTACGCATTACTGTACACTATAAGTTTAAACACTTGTTTGGAGCATCTTAATGTACGGCTGTGAGACATGGTACTTATCTGAAAGTGATAAAAAAAGACTAGAGGCCATTGAGATGTGGTCGTACAGAAGAATTCTCGCAATTTACTGGAGAGACCACGTCACTAACAATGAGGTTCTCAGAATAATCAAGGAAGATAGGCAACTAATAAGAACCATATCAGAGAGGCGAGCCCGATGGATTGGTCACATCATGCGCCACGATGGTCTTCTTCACGATATTGTGGAGGGGATGGTTGAGATTAGAAACTGTAGAGGGCGCCCTAGACGGGAGTATTTGCAGCAAGTATTCGAGGACATGAATTGTAGTGCTTATGCTGAGCTGAAAAGGGTTGCGGAGGACCGAGAGGAATGGAGATCGAGATGCAAGATTATGTTGCTGCAAACCAATCCACCGGATTGATACTACGAAGAAGATAAGTTGCATGTTAAAATATATACATTAAACTTTATATAAAATTGATTTAAAATATGATTCATTGAATCAAATTAACTATTTTTCAGGGTAGAAAAAAAAAGTGTTTTTTTTTTTTAATATATATATTTTTAATTTCAATGATATTGACATTCCCTGTATTTAAAAAGACGACAAGTCACGGGTCCGTCACATAGCTGCGTGGAGGAAGGATGCAGGAGCAGATTTCCAAGCAAAATATCTTGTTTATTTTTTATTAAAGACTTGCTTTTTCGTCCGAGTCGAAAAGTTAACTGACAACTGCGAGAACACTGTGACATGCAGCGCCGCCAATGATCGCGGCAAAAAAGCAAATTAAAGATGACAGTTGCACCAACATGAAATGGAGCAACTGTCAAAACAAATGAAATGGTGTATGCAAACGCCGTTTAATATTATATAATTAAAACTAACATAATTCGTAGTCATGTCAGGAGAGCGAATAAAAATAAGAGACAAAATATCGTTTTTCGAGGCTTTATGGCATCAGCCTAAAAGAGCTATATCAAGCTGATATAAATGTATTAGGTAAGCCGAAAAGTATTTTTTTCCGGCGTCACCATAAAATCAGTTTGTCATTGGTTGCCGTTGAGTCAGCACGTCGTGGTTGGTATCATTTTGAAGCTCTGTGTGTACTCTTTCCATTTCATCACATTTTTGTTCCAGTTGTAGAAAAATGGGGAAACTTGAGATCAAAGAAATACATTTGCGTCATTTTATGCAGTTTTTGTTTCTTATTCTTTCCGGCTTATCAAAAACACAACGTTACAATTACCAATGTTTATTTTAATAATAAAGAACAATTTGCTTGTTATTTCATTTTGTACAGCTGTTTGTTGAAAAGGACTCTTTCGTGAAATAAAACGAGTTTATACACATTAAATAAATGTGAAATGAAACCAAATGTTTCAATTGGAAATATTATACCTAACTCAATATACCTGTATATATTATCGTGTCGGAAACAACAGGGTCAGATCCTGTCTGCCCAGAAGTGGGCGACGTCGATGGCGTTACTCCCGGCCATCATCAGGTCTTTTTGTGTGTAGCTACTCGGACACAGCGCACACTCCAGAAGGCGGGACAGGGTCTGCTCCATGCCGCAGTCACATTCAGTCGGTCCACTGTAAAGCTGACAGGCTTTCATTTGTGTCCTCTTCTTGCATACTCCAGTCTGAAATCTGTTCAGGTACCTCCATATATTCCACCTCTGGTCGTGTCCAGGGGCTAACTTAATAATATATAACGCATATTTAAAATTGAACATTGTAACAAAATGAAATAGATATTGCTTACAGTTGCTTAAGATGTCTTTTTTGGGAGAAAAACGTCTTCAGGTAGATTTAATAAATGTGAAATAAATCAAAATATGGTACATTTATTTAATAATAGTAAAATAACTACGATAATTATTCACCAAAGTCAGTTGGTAAACTAAAAAAACATACTTTTTGGGAGGTATTTGTGTAATTTATATTTTAAATAAACCTCTAAACAAAGCGAAAAATAAAATTAACAAATCCAAGTCTTTGTTGCAACGTAGAGTTTTATTCTTTAGATAGATGTAGTGAAATTTCAATGTACGTGATCTGCTCGTGGCGAAACTATAATGAATGTTTTTTTTCCGTTTGTTTATTGGCACTCTGTTTTATGATGATTGACCGGAAGTCCGCTGAATACCTTTTAATAAGCTTCTAAGGCTGTTTGTTTCACAGAACCTCCGCAATGATACTTGTACCAGAGAACAAGACGTGTTTGCGTGGGCTCAGTTGACTCTGAACGAGGCTTTGATGAAGAGTAAGTTAAGTGAACCGATAATGTTTTATCTCTGTCGGATCCGCTCCCATTTTATTTTTTACTGAATCGAATCGAATAATTCTAAATACCTACATCAATTTCAAATGAAGACGTCACGTGATCACGTATCATATACACGTTGTCAAGTTAGCTGTGCATTCATAAACTGTACCAAATTTATGATGCATCAAAGTGAAAGGCCCATATAAGAGACGTTACAAAGAGACAATATAGGTGTAGTAATTATTTGTAAAAGCACGAATTCTTTAAATTTTAGTCCATTAGATATTTGAAGAGCTCATATTTAATAACGTTAAAGTTTTTTTTTTGTAAGCACATAAGGAGAATACCGATAGATGGTGATAGTATTTCCGAAGTCTCATCTATGACGTTGATACGTCAGCGACTGCAGTCCAAGATTCACTCGTCGTCCTTATTATTACTGGAATTTACTATGAATGGATGGTTTTCACGGGACGACTTTCGTCTATCACAAATTTTAATTAATAGGGCAAGACTGGCATTTTACGGGTGAGCGATCAAATTCACACCAATCGGGGGTATTTTAGCGCTCAAAAATCTTGTTAAAAATAATTATTGATTTTGTGTTTATTTGGCGTTTGTAATAATATAGTTTTGGCATTAAATTTCAATTAATTTGGTTAAAAAAAATCTCTTAGAAATTTATGCCGTTTTCCGGCACTAAAGTGTGGCGCTGAGCAAATAATTTCTCTCTTTGACCGTTCGAAATAAACTTTGGGAAAACGTTACAGCGCTCCGAAAATTTTAATTACAGTTTTGGGACATTATATTGTTTTCAGAGTAATTAAGAAAATTCCTTTTCGTTTTGCGTTCTTTTGGTCCGATTCTTATCGCAGTTAGTCTCGCGAGCAATTACGGATAGTTTTAAATTGGATTTATTAATGAATTTACGACATTTTTCAGTCAATAAGACAACAACACTTGTAATAATTGCTTTCGTCGTTGGTCTCTGTTTACATTACGTTGCGTATTTGCTAAAGCGCTGCTAAAAAGCATGAATATAATGTTATGGTTTGTTTTCATCACGTCCCTTTTTGAAAATAAGTTGTTACTTGAAAATAGTCATTTGTTTTTTTTTATGTTAACACTGACGTCAGCATGATATAGTCCTTGCTGACTGGTACTGAAAACCTCGTTATACAAGCTTTCGTCTCTTATTGTGTGACTAGGTACGGGCCACAAGGTTGTAAAGTTTATCATAAATATATGTCAATGTGCTTCAGAAAAAGTCTGTATTATCAATCTACTCGTAATCCAGCCATCGTCTACGCCGGATAACACCTCTTGAGAGAGAGGAGGATGATTACACATACAGGAGAATACTGACAGATAGTGATAGTGATTCTCGTCTCATCTGTGAATTATATGACGCTTACCGAGCTGCATATAGCTAAGCGCTGTTTGTGGAGTATTGATCCGCCAACGTCAAAGACTACAGAGAGACTTTCACGCAATCATCCTTATTATTACAGAAAATCACTATGAATGGGTGGTCTTCACGATTTTCGCCTACTACTAATTTGTGACCTCTACTAACGGCGATTATACCGACATATATGGGGCAAACATTAATAGACAAAATATAGATACCGTAATTGGTACAATTGATCGGAAAATGATATCCTTCACTGACACACTTATAATATATATTTAAAATATTTTAACATTGATGGATGATTTTTATTTGCCAACTTAAATGAAATGAGATTATTTTTTTCAAGATTCACAAATTTAAATATTTTTTAACCTTTATAAACTTTGTTATCAACTAATCAGCAGTGAAAATTATGGAAATGTTAAACTTAATTGAATAAAATTTTATAAATTAATGTGTTTTTTCAATAAAGTTAAAGACAGGGAATATTTTTTGAAATTAAGAAAATGAAAAATATTTCTTTGATATTTTTGCAAAATATTTTTGCACAAGTTTTTCACTGAGCTTGGTCTGTGAATTTCAGCATAAGTATTTGCCTTTCAGTTTCAAGTAAATTATGCCCAGTTAACCCTGAAAAAAAAACACGCCTGTGTTTTGTAGCTTTCAAGCTTGTCTGTAAAATGACTCAATGCTTCAGTACTTAAGCTTTTAATACAAGTAAACGTAATATTTAAAAATATGACGTTGTTTTTAAACACAGAATTCGCTGTATAAATGCGAGTACGTATTGTACAGTTTTTTTACAAATATAAATACAGTGGAACCTCTCATAACGAGTACAGGTTTAATTCGTTCCAGAATCTTGCTCGTTATGTGAAACACTTGTTAAGAGAAACTAATTTCCCGATATAATTTAATGTAAAACACGGTAATGCGTTCCATGCGATTTTTTAAACGTTTATTCAAATAAAAGTACATGCTTATAAACTGTTAAATATCGTAACAACCTGGATAAAAATTTAAAAAAATTGAAAGTAGCTTATTATTTATTAATTTATGAAATACAATTAATTATTTTGTGACTAGAAAGCTGTCTAGAGATATTTTTTAAAATTTGGTGAAAATGTGACTCTCAAAAAAATTTAAAATAATGTTTGCACATAAGTTTAAGAAAACGCGTGTTCACATGCAACACTAACATGCTAACGGTACGAGTGCTAAACACAGACTGACGCAATGACGCAGAAAATCCGGCTCACAAGTGCGTCATACATTATGTGACTTCCCCTTTCTGTTGTTATGAGAGCAAATTTTTTCACATTTTTTAGCTCATTATGCGAACTACTCGTTATGAGAGGTGCTCGTTATGAGAGGTTCCACTGTAAAAGCAAATTAACGTCCATTATATAATTTTTGTATGTAATTAAATAAAGATACTGTCGGAATGTGTGAATGTCATGGAAGCATTGTGATCAGTGGATTGCTTTGAAGAAATTGTCATGCTTGTTGGAAAAGGATCACTAGAATACTCTCTACATTCTGAACAAGAAAGAAAAGAAATAAAAACACGGTATATTTCACGAGGAAAAATTAAATATTTTATTTAATTTTTCACTTTTTTTATTAGAATTATTAATATGTCAACTCTAGAAAAGCGTTGATGAAAACAGTAAAGTGTAATGAATTTAATGATTGTCTGCACGTATAAGAAAGCTGAGTAAATGGGGTAAGTAATCGTGTGGATTATTCGAGCTAATTACCCGTGGATGGAGGAATTTTTCACCCTTCTCATGCTTTCGCCAGGCGGCAGATTTAATGCCTTAGTATTACCATCTTAAGTATCGCGAGCAAAGAAGAAATTTCAAAGCTGCTATTTGTATAGGGCGTCTTAACCCTTGACACGTGTACGTAGTTTTTTTTATGTAAGCACATACAGGAGAATACCGACAGATGGTGATAGTGATTCTGAAGTCTCATCTGTGGAATTCTATTACGCTTACAATATGGCTAAGCCCTGCATGTAGAGTGTTGATCCTCCAACGTCATAGACTACAGCCCGAGATTCACGCATCATCCTTTATTATTACAGAGATTTACTATGAATGGGTGGTCTTCACGGGATGACTTTCGTCTACCACCAATTTTAATTAATAACCTATGACTGGCATTTTACGGGTGAGGGATCAAATTCACACCGACCGGGGATATTTTAGTGCTCAGAAATCGTTTTTTTTATCTCCGTCGGGGATTGAACCCACGACCTTTGGCTTGCAAAGCAAGCGCTTTGACCATTGAGCTATGCCCGCCGGCTAAAGTTTTTTTTCTTCATTGATATTTTTAAATGTGTTTTCGGTAATAAGAATATCATTTTATGTCTTCAAAACAACATCTGGGTTAAAGGGTTGCTGGATATTATGTAACCATTAAAAGTTTTTGTAGCGAACGTTAAAAAAAAGTTTGCGCCGGAATATCCGATGTTTTCTATCGGCTTTAGTATCCAATCCAAGGCGAGACGTCTGGATACTGGAACATGACTTCAGCTTTCAGATGTGAGCTGAAAAAAGTGTGTCTTTTCATATCTTTTCATGGGAAAGGGTCAACATTTAAATGATTGCCTAATTTCTACGTGACTATTAAAATATACTCGTGTGTGTCCATATTTATGAAAGGACCATAAAGGCATTGAAAAAAAGATTATTTATTTATTTCAGTTCAAATTGTGGTAAATATTAATATATTCTTCATCAAACATACGTTTGAAAAATATATTTGAAGCAATTCATGCCTAATGCTGTCACTTTTATCGGTTTTTCATTTTTGTTCATTTTTATAATATACTTATGCAGTTGTAAGGTGGCGCTAGTCATATTAACTTTAAATATATCAAAACGAAAGAATCATGACTTATGCCAATTTCATAATTATGAACACATATGTGACTGTTCAGCTTTTAAAACTAATTAACTCACCGTCTTTAGCGACCATCACGTCATATAACGTTCCATGCGCACGTTGAAGCAGTGCGTTGAAGGGGTATATTGAGTTGAAGACATTCTTGTGATGTATACATTTCTTTCCGGCTGTTGCGTGGCGTGTTCGGGTACCCTGACATTTTGTTGAAAATCGGTCTATATGTCCCCGATAAATATCTGAGAATAAGGAAGCATAGATTGTTCCTCTCCCAAAGAGTAATACTAACCTGCCAGAGACTATGCTTCTTGGGAGATGGATCAGACTGTTCAACCAAATCGCCTCGGATGTTGATATATTTCACGTAAGGGAGGCCCAATTCAGGCATGAACTCCACGAGTTTTTTTGAAGGAATGATTTGTTGGCGCCGTCTGTTATGTGATGAGCATTGGGACTTTCTGTTGCTCGTCTTTGTTGCTTTGTTCTTAGTAATTAATCATGATTACTTATATATTTGTATATGAACCTCGATTGTACTTCAGTAACGATTTGTTTTTTTTTTTTAATTTTAATGGTTCTGTAAGTGAAAAAAATAATTGAAATTCAAATTGAAAAATGACTGATTTAAGCAACAGTCTTTCTCAATGATGAATACAATGTACAATATAATAAAGGGTCCGCCAAATAACTTTTTTTTTTGAAAATGGGGCGCAAAACATCGAGTGTAGCTTCGGCTGTGTGGCACGTAGCGCCGTCTTGTTGAAACCAAATGTTGCCAATATCTTCCTCTTCAATTTTTGTGAGCAAAAATGGCCCGATAACGATCGCCATTGACTGTAACGGCCACTCCTTGCTCATTTTCGAAGAAATATGGCCTGATTTTCAAAGTAATGTCGCAATATTTCCCAGCGTTGTTCAAGCGTATACACAACCATATTCGTTTAGCGCAAGAATAAAACTAATTATCTGTCAAATCAGACATGAGCTAAGTGTTACCTTTCACAAAATAAGCACTAGTTGAAAAACGTAAGATGGCGGACCCTTTATCTTGTGAACAATAATTCAGTGTCACCTGCTTTCTTGAACGACCATTGTTCAAAACGTTATTTGACCATAATTATTTTGTATAAGACACCCAAAAGTATTTAATAGTCAAATTATAATTAAATTCTCTGTCTAAGCTCAAATTTTTAATGACGGCACCTTTACACGTGTCACTGATCTCGCATAATTTAATAATATCAGATCGGAGATGATGAATGCACATTCTTCTAACAATTCTCACAGTCGGGTACGACACAAGGCACTGCTCATCAAAATATTTTGCAACTGTTAATACACTAATGTATAAAAGAGATATGTTATCAAATAAATCAGTATCAACTAGACTCTGGTCTTAGGACGTATCTTCAGTGCCGGAACCCGTGGAACTCCGACCTCACCAGATAGCTGACGTCATCATTTCGAGACCAAGACGTCGGTTCGGGAACAACTTTTACAATATTTTTTTTCGATTCATAGTGAACTCAATTATTACTAGCTCCGTCGATGAATGAAAATTATCTTAAAGGTATAAACCTCACTGTATATTGCTGCGATAAAACTAGTTCAATAACTGTTACTATCTACCAACTGCTAGTATAACCTTACGTCGTCGTATTTTCGGCGCTGGCCATCCATTCATTGGGAGAGTTCGCGTATTTTTGACGTCGATAATAACTTGTTTATATACAGTTTAGAGCGCTGTTATGGAAATCGCAATGGCCTAACATTTTTGTAACAAGTCTCTAATACTTTTTTTTAGTGATAGAGTCTTTATTTTTTTAAGCAGACTGTATTGAATTTATTGATAGAAAATGACGCCCGACTGAAAAATATGTTTTCAACCTGAAAATAGAATGTTTCAATACCTAATATATTGTTTTTCTGCCTCTAACTTGTAATCAATGAAAGATAAATTTTATATTCTAATTTTGATTCCATGGTTATTATTTTTATTTTTATTCCAGCATGATTGGGTAGGTTGTGCAATACCCAATCTGCCATATTTTTAGATACATATATATTAATAAAGTACATACACAATAATAATTATAAATAAACATAATAATTCATGGTGGTCGCTGCACCATTTCCATCCAGCAATGGCTCAGGGAGGAGTTGAGCCATTGCCTCTTCAGCCAGGATGATGGTGTTGTTGGACTTCCTTATCCTGCTCCAGAAGCCGGCAACACGGCGACGCAATAATGCTGCGAATGAATGGACTCTGCCCTCCGCAAACATGTCAGATGCGCTACAGAATCTAGTTGCATAAGTTGGCGATGTGAATGATTATATGCAACTTTGATCTTCTCCCACTCTCGTTTAGGATAGCTAGACCAGAGTTCTGAGGTATATAATGCCATATTGATGGACTGTTATTAGAATTTTTCTTAATAATACTACTTGGGAACATTTGGGCATCTTTTAACTACATTCGTAATATATGGGAATCGTAACTAAATATAACCCTATTTATTACCACGGTCGCTGATCCTAAGAACTTATAGAACAAATTCCTCCTGTACTCACCCACAACCGATAAACTCATCTTACACTTGCCGAACATCCATAAACGGTTAATGTGTGTCGACCAAGAACTGACGGTTTCTAAAGTTCCTTCCTAAATGCCATCGGCAAGCTTTGGTTGTCTGTGTTTCTTCCTTCTTACAATCTTGAGGTCTTAGAGAAATTTATAAATATACACTTGTAATCTCCCCAACCCACACACAAACACGAACACAACACGTGTTTTCCGCATGCAGCGTCCAGCTTTCCTAATTGAATGTCATAGACTGTACTAGTCACGACTAGTTGTGTTCTCCTTTATGCGATTACATAAAAAAAGTCTTTAAAACAATACGCTGCCTATAAACCATTTATATTACTACATTCTGCTATTAAGTTGCAAATCTCGGCACCTTACCAAAAGAAATGCAGCCGTACAATAATAGCGGACACAAAAGCCTTCCATTTCAGTCAGCCAAAAGACGAAGGTAGAGTTAGATGAGACATGTACTTTGGATGCCGCAAGAGAGCATAAACTATACATACTTTTTCACCACTCCGCCAGGCTCTTGCTATCGTGGAATACCATCAGTAACTATACATATAATGTATTAGACTTTATGCAGTTTTGACATGGAATGAGGCGAGGATTATGGCGGAAATTTGTGGCGGTAGTTTTTGACGATATGTTATGGATATGTAATAATTACGATAATCTTTATAACAAACTAAAAAATGGCGTTAGTGACTTAAACCCTTTCGCATCGGTTGTCGGCATTTGCCGTCAAAATTTTCCGACCCTTGACGTGATATATCGTTTTGCTACTTCCATTACTCATTGCGGACATCTACGGTAGGAAATTGGAAGTGCAGTCATTCCCTTTATCAACCTACACGTATTCTTTACAGAACTCTGTAAATCATGTAAATAAATATTGTTAGATTTCGTCGCAGGAGTGATTTTTCTGTAAACCACATGTATGAAGTTACATAATAAACGTTTGTTAAATATAATAGTTTTTTTGCATCATCTGATAGCTTAAGGATAGAAGAACCAATGTGATATATGAAAATAGGTCAGATAAGTACATTTATGCTTCAAATACTAGTTTTAAGCAAAAAAAATGTTTTGAAAAATTCACGCCGTATTGACAGTATAATTTGTATTTCACCGAGCCGTAACGAAAGGGTTTAAATACGATATTTTTCATTGTCTTCAAATTTGGTTATTATATATCTATTGTCGATTTATTCGTTGTTCTTAAATTTGTGAAAGAAGCAGGGTTGCCACCCCCTGTTTGCGTCACTGACCTCTTCCAGGGCCGCACAGCGGGGGCCGGTGGGCAGTGAGCAACGTCGCAAGGAGCGCCTCCCGCTGTGGCGGTATTAATGGAAGAGAGCGCTCGGGCAAAGTGGTGTGCGCAATATAATGGCGAAAAAGTGACAACCCTGAACACAGGGCCGGAGGGGATAATAAAATAATTATTGATTATTTAAAAAGACAAATGCTTTGGGAACAATGGAGAAAAAAAACATGCGCATAAGTCTTATATTTGATATTAGATAGAAGGAGGATTATGATGATACTTGATACTTTTTAATACATTTCAAAATATATATGAATTAATTTAATCAAACACTAGTAGAGACGGAAGACAAAACGGTTAAGTAAATAATTAATAATATTAAGAAATTAAATATAAAGCCATTAATGTATATTAAAATAAGAGCCCTTTGAGATGCGCTCATACAGAAGATTTTTCGGAATTTCCTGGAGAAACCACGTCACGAACAATGAGGCTCTCAGCATAATCAAGAAAGATAGGCATCTAGTAGGAATCATCTCAGAGAGGCGATCGCTCACATCGTGCGACACGATGGTGTTCTTTACGATATTGTGCGATGGGATGGTTCAGGGTAGAAACTGCAGCTGGCGTCCTAGACGGGAATACTTGCAGCAAGTGTTCGAGGAGATGAGTTGTAGCTCTTATGCTGAGCTAAAGAGGATTGCAGAGGATCGAGAAGAGTAGAGAGATTGAGATGCAAGATTTTGTTGCTGTGAACCAATCTACCGGATTGATACTACGACGAAGAAGTGGTTTTGAAGTAATTTATTCTTTATTACTTAAATATACATATACTATACATAAAATTCTTTTTTCAACGCGTCAATCCAAGCACATAAATAACGGCAGAAGCGGGATGCGAACCGCGGACCTTGGAAACCAACTATGCCCAGGTATTCATACCGCTCGGCGAACTGCGCCATTGCTATGCCCAGACTGACTTGCGTTGAAACTAGTATTTATATCATTGTTATCATCGTACGATAGATGTCGCTATAGTATATATTCAAAGTATGTATATTTTTATTATTATTCTATCAGTCTTCATTTATTCACAAGCTTAATATTATTACTTTCCCGCAGTCTATTTATTTTAGTAAGTACCACTCAAGTACAATTTATTCATTAATTATATTATAGATTAGATGTTCCTACTATAAAGGACCTTGGCGTCACCCTAAATAGTAAATGATCTTATCACGACCATATTGATAGTATTGTGAACAAGTCCCTTAAACTTCTATGTTTTATCAATAGAATCACTAAGGATTTTACAAACCTGAGCTCCATCAAGGTCCTTTACTGTTCTCTGATTCGTCCGCAGCTAGAATATGCTACCGTTATATGGTCTCCCTACTATCGAACTCATATCGACCGGATTGAATCAGTCCAACATCGCTTCTTGTCAAGAGTTGCACGACTGATCGGCCTTAAGAGAGGTAGCTACTCCTATGAAGATATAGAGAGGCGACTTAATGTATCTACATTGGAGATACGTAGAACAGTGACTGACTTGACATTATTGCAGGAAATTACGTTCAATGTTCCCTCCCGGTTCACTAGAGGCAGTGACCTGCTACATGTAATGACATCCAAAACCAACTACGGATTCGATTCTCCTATGTTAAGAATGTGTAGACTGGTTAACTCCTCTAGTGACTTGGACTTTTTCGGGGTGGACCTTCCAGCATTTCGCAGATCCCTCTACTAATGTACTAGATCTGTTTTTTTACTCATGTTCATGTTTTGTCTTAATGTATTGTCTTAGCTATTATATTGTTCTGTTTTACCATTTAATTTATTGTATTTTCTATTTTAAAACCGTATGTATGGGCCTAGGCCGTTAATAAAATAAAATAAAATAAAATATATATTTAGTTCAATATAAAACACTTGTTAATTTTGTAGATATTGGTTGCTTGGATTATTTATTCAAATGTGGAATAAAAATGTCTGATTCAAATATATTTATAGAAAAAACTTCTAAAATAAATTGACAGCTGAAAAGCTCATACAAAATATTTTACACGTCAAACTATTTACATGACCTACAAATATCGACGACGTGCAAAAAACGTGTCTTCATAAACACATCGCACTAAATAGCCTGCCGGACGATTTCGTCCAAATAGAAAATTATAACCAATGAAAAAGATTCACGGTAATGTTTGCTTCAGGCAATTACGTTGTTTACAGAGAATTGCTTTCATACATTTCAAAACGGGGTTATTGCGTATACGCATGTTGAACCTAGACACGATAACTGTTTATGCAAAAGTCTGCGAAAGGCTTACCGGACATGTTTAATGTAAGCAGTCTGATGATTTGGCAAATGAACTGCTATAATTAGGTTATATTAAAGCAGTGGTAGGTAAATGTATTCTCAGAAGTAAACTGAAAACTTAGTTTTGAAACTTTTCAGTTTCGTCTTTACTTTTTTACTTATAAGCAAGTATATGACTTAGTATTTGTATAAGTTCACATGGGAATATAACGGGTCCGCCAAATAACTTTTTTTTTTTGAAAATGGGGCGCAAAACATCGAGTGTAGCTTCGGCTGTGTGGCACGTAGCGCCGTTCTGTTGAAACGAAATGTTGCCGATATCCTTCTCTTCAATTTTTGTGAACAAAAATGGCCCGATAACGATCGCCAGTAACGGCCACTCCTTGCTCATTTTCGAAGAAAAATGGCCTGATTTTCAAAGTAATGTCGCAATACTTCCCAGCGTTGTTCAAGCGTATACAACACAACCATATTCGTTTAGCGGAAGAATAACACTAATTATCTGTCAAATCAAACATGGGTTACGTATTACCATTCATGAAATAAGCACTAGTTAAAAAAAAAAAGTTAGATGGCGGACCCTATACTATAAATGAATCCCGATATATATATAATCGTGTCGGAAACAACAGGGTCAGATCCTGTCTGCCCAGAAGTGGGCGACGTCGATGGCGTTACTTCTGGCCATCATCAGGTCTTCCTGGGTGCAGCCACTCGGGCACAGCGCACACTCCAGAAGGTGTGACAGGGTCTGCTCCACGCCGCAGTCACATTCAGTCGGTCCGCTGTAAAACTGCCAGGCCCTCATTTGTGTCCTCGTCTTGCATACTCCGGTCCGAAGTCTGTTAAGGGACCTCCATATATTCCACCCTTGGTCATGTCCAGGGGCTAGGTCCTCTTTCGGGGCAATCCAAGTATTCCCCTCAGTTGCGCTTCTCCACATGTTCAGCCGCAGGGTGGCCTCAGGTATCTCCAGTTCCGTTGTCGACTGTAGGAAACTTCTTCTTGATTTGAGCCGTGTAGTTATCTTTTGGTACCCAAACATAGGGTGGAGTGCGTCGTGGGTTGCTTTGGTGAGTTCCTTCTTGGTAGTAACTTCTCGCCGTATGTTTGGTGGGGCAATGCCCGAGAGTTGATATAGCTTTGATATTGGGGTAGGTTTTAGGCACCCCGTAACCACCCGGCACGTTTCATTCAGAGCAATATCCACTTTCTTGGTATGGGCAGACCTCGCCCATACTCCGATGATCGCCAAGGTAGAAACTCGGGATAGAGACAGCTTTTGTAGTAACAGAGGCATAATTTGCGTGATTTGTTACTAATTTGTAAGAAGTCGAATGATAAGCCTGACGCTACCGAGGTTTAAACCTGATATCAGCTTGATATAGCTCGCTTAGGCTGATGCCGAAAAGCATCGAAAAAAATCTTTCGTCTCTTATTTTTGTTCGCTCGCCTGACATGCACATCTAATACTGTTGGTTTTAATCCTTTCGCATCGGTTGTCGGCATATGCTGTCATAAGATTCCCCGACCGTTGACATTGGTTGACGTGATATATCGTTTTGCTACATTCTTAGAATAGTTTTTTATGCATCATATGATAGCTAAAGGATACAAGAACAATGTGATATATGAAAATAAGTACATTTACGTTTCAAATACTAGTTTTGTAATTGACAGTATAATTTGTATTCAAACCGAGCCGTAATGAAAGGGTTAATTATTTAATATTACACGGCGTTTGCATACGCCGTTTTATTTGTTATGATAGTTGCTCCATTTCATGTTGGTGCAATTATCATTTTTAATTTGTTTTTTTGCCGTGATTGTCTTGGCGGCGATGGATGTCACAGTGTTTTGTCAGTAGTCAGTTAACTTTCGTCCGCCCGGCGAACGCCATACCGGTCGGACGAAGAAATCAAGTCTTTATTAAAAATATATGTCAATTTGCTACGGAAAAAGTCTGTGTGTTATTAATCCGCTACTCATACTTCCACCACGCAATCTGATAACTATCCCGGCGACGTGAAGTCGTATCTCCCGTAGAGATGAGGATGTCAAAGTGTGAGAGTAAAATTAAACGTAATAAATTCAATATTTCCTCTATACGTGACGATACTCTTTCTTTCCTGTCTACAATTCGCTAGTGCGAAATAAAAAAAAAAACAAATTTCATTTTTATTTAAAATACCAAGAATTATCGGTAAATACCTTTACATTATTTAAAAGGAATTTTATATTTTACATATAATGCATTCAAAGCAATTGTATTTGTTACATGGAGTAGTATTATTATTATATTAGTATTTGTACTGAGCTTTTTTATGACCGAATGGTCATTCCAAAAGCGCTTCTTTGCCTCTCTGAGTACGAAGGTGGGTCTTGAGTCTGCTTCTGAAGGATTCCTCCGCTTCTTTTTTTTAAGTTAAGTTCTCTTATGCTTTCCGGCAGTGAGTTCCAGGCCTTTGGTGCCACGTAGCTGAAAGCACGATTGCCAAAGACCGTGCTAGGACTACTTCCCGTCAGCTGCAGGATGCTTCTTTTTGCTCTGGCTGATCTGAGTGTCTCTTAGTATGTAACCACTGTTGTTTTATTCACCATATCCACTACATATTTGGAGCATATGTATACCGCAAATTTTTGGTTTCACAGTTCTGCAAGCTCAGATTGTCCATGTTTTGTCCCAGAATATCTGTATTCCATAAGGTCCACATGAGAACATAGATGATACCCGGGAGCCTCCAGGGCAAGAGCCCTCGAACTAGCATAGACTGTGGCTGTAGTATCAGAGAAATATTTGGGTGTTCAATGAGCAAGGTTATTAAGGAGATCGGACGATCAGCCTGAGGTTTTCAAGGCCTTAAAATTTTTCGTTTTTCTTTTAAGAACAAAACTAAGGTCTACCGGGGGGCATGTCAAGAGCTTTGATATAATTAAATCGATTTAAGAAATTCAAGCTTTGTCGGAATGCGAACCAACAGCGTCTGAATGAGAAGCAAACGGTTTAACCACTTAACCTGGCATAGTCTAGTGTTTTATGAGTAAAAATGCAAAAATAAAAAAAAAAAACATTTGCATCATCAAAGAGTTTTTAATTTGAATTTTATGAAAATGAAGATTTTTTTTCCGAAAAGAAAGACGCTATATCCCTGGGCGTTGTGTCTAATATAAACAGTTAGAGATACAATCATCGTCAAAGATCAGCGTAGGAGCATCAACTGTATGACGATCACGAAGTAAGATGATTTTGTTTATTCGATAGTTTCAAACAAACAAATTTGAATTTGAAATTGGCGCGTCTCCGGGCGGAAGATTTAAGCAAAATAACGCGCGCTTTGAGGTTTGTTTGAAAGGATTCCAATTTGTTTGGGGAAAATAAACAGACGGATACCAATTAGGTATTGAAAGAGGTTGAGAACTTTACGGGAAAATTATTTATCGATTCGCTGAAATTAGAGTTCAATGGATTATCGAACCAACTTGTACGGCCTTCAATTTTAGTTGTATACGATTTCTTGCAATTTGCAATTTTCAAAGCGTTAGGTAGTTATATATTCAATATTATATTATCTTTCATATTTGTTTAATATATATTTGACGGCGGTTATAGCTCAATGGTCATAGCGTTTGCTTTGCAAGGCCAAAGGTCATGGGATCGATCCCCAACGGAGATTATATATATTTTTTATCGATTTCTGAGCTCTTAAATACCCCCGGTTGGCGTGAATTTGATCCATCACCCGTAAAATACCAGTCATAGCCTATTAATTAAAATTGGTGGTAAACGAAAGTCGTCCCGTGAAGACCACCCATTCATAGTAAATTCCTGTAATAAGAAAGGATGATGCGTGAATCTCGGGCTGTAGTCTATGATGTTGGCGGATCAAAACTCCACATGCAGAGCTTAGTCATATGCACTATGTTAAGCGTCATAGAATTCCACAGATTGGACTTAACATCTGTAAATATTCCCCTGTATCTGTTAACGTAAAAAAATATTAAATTTTAAATTTTTTATTATCGAAAATATTTCAAATCTGAATAAATTAACTGTAATTTTTTAAATTAATAAAAGGAAATAATGTTTGAATTATCTAATTAAAATATCTGGAATACTTGTAAATGCTGGATAGCTACTTACTTAACAAATATAGACTTACGCAGTTGTAACTCGAGTTTAAAGAAAATCATTTCGAAACTATTAATAAACTCTAATTAAATAATTTTGCGAATAGTCTTTTCATAAAGCGTCGAAGTTTTCGCATAGTTATAAGCGGAGGGTAATTCATTAGAATTTTCCCCCAATAAAGCCGTCTCAGTTCCGTGACGTTGATTTTTTAGCAATTTAAGTTTCACGACGTAAGATGACAGGTTTGCGAATTAGAAAAAAGAGGCTTTCTTCACTTTCGCCTTTTTCAGCAATGTTTCAAAGATATTTCATCGTCGTTTGCGATATTGTTTCGCCCAGTCACTGGCGCTAGAAAGGTACCGGGTCTAATGGAAGCATTGATTACTTGCCAGAACAAATCGATGAATAATGGATTCGAAACATACTCCGAATTCCAGTACGAGTATGGATCGACTTCATTTAAAGGTAGGCTAACGCGAAATACAATCTAAAAGTACATCAATTACTGTCCGTTAATTCAATGCATCTATTTTTGGAACAGGCTTACATAATAATACAACAGGAAGTTGCTGAAATATTCAACCAATTAATTATCAATTTTTGGTGATAGTACGTAATGACTTGTACTATTGCCAATATTTACATGAAGAGATGAAACGTTTATATTCATTTATAAATAATGTGAAGTATTAGTAAATAATTTTATTAAAATTAAAATTAAATAATGGAAAACTGTATTTTATATTTATTTGGATTTTATAATGTTGTTTTGTACAATTTCGCAAAAAAAATTTTTTTTCTTCCTGACTTCATGCAAGCAATCACTTTTCACATCCTCCTCTCTCTCAGAAAAGGTGTTATTCCGTCGCGTGAGGGCATGATGAGGAGCAGGTCAGCAAAACAAAGACTTTTTCAAACACACATAAAAATATATTTACGTTAAAAATTTACAAGCTTCCGGCCAGGTGGAATGACATGCCACCGGCCGTAATGCGACCTTCGCGGTCGTCAGCACACAACTCCCCGCTCGTCGGCGCTTAGGCTGTCGCCCAGCGCTCAAGTGGCGATGTCTATAACTACACACCCGTGAGCGGACAAGCGAACAGAAAATTAGAGACGATAGATTGTATGTCGAGGTTTTCGGTACAGTCGGCAAGGGCTACATCGTGCTGATGTCACTTTATTTCCTTCACACACCAAGTTAAGCGTCATAGAGTCCATGAAGAACCAAGGCTTTCTTCTGTGTGTATTCTTTAATGTTTTTATTCAATGTCTATAGCTGAACGCGTCCAGTCGTAAAAAATAATATGAAATACAATATTTGTATTAATTAAATATACATATACTATACATAAAATTCTTTTCAACGCGTCAATTCAAGCAGAAAAATAACTGCAGAAGCGGGATGCGAACCGCGGACCTTGGAAACCAACTATGCCCAGGTATTCATACCGCTCAGTCAAATGGGCTATTGCTATACCTGGACCGACTCACGTTGAAACTAGTAGACAAACCCATATTTGAAAGCTGCTTTCCCAGTTGTAGGATTATGTGTCTTGAATATAGGTAGTTACAGTGTTCTATACTGACTCCAATATTCAGGATTTGGTTTGATAGCTGGCTTAAAATAGATGGGCTAATCATCTGACTTAGCATTCCCACAGGTACAAGGATATTTTGGTAATACCATACTGAAGATTTTCTCAGCTTATCGGGAAAAACATTCCATTTCAAGGAGGCTGCTATAATTATAATTGGTGGGCGGGAAGCTGCCGGGTGGGTCGTCCATTTACACAATCACGGAAAATGGTCCAGGGAGGATATCCGGTCCAGCGGTGAGATTTTTTTAACCAGTGTCGTTTTCGGGAAATTTTATACAAAAATATTTTCTGCGTGTTTGACAAATTTTTTCCAATTTTGGGTATTCCACACACTTGTAATTTAATGAGATATAGATACATATTATACAAGCTTAATTGTTCAATGAAAAACAAAATCAATTCAATTAGTAAACGTTTATCATAATGCTTGCTCCCCTTTTTTATGTTATGTAAACACATACAGGAGAATACCGACAGATGGTGATAGTAATTCTGAAGTCTCATCTGTGGAATTCTATGACGCTAACCATGATGTATATGGCTAAACGATGGATGTGGAGTGTTGATCCGGCAACGCCATATACTACAGCCCGAGATTCATCTTTATTATCACAGGAATTTACTATGAATGGGTGGTCTTCACGGGATGAATTTTGTCTACCACCAATTTTAATTAATAGGATATGACTGGCATTTTACTGGTGATGGATCAAATTCACACAAACCGGGGGGAGCTCATAAACCGTTTAAAAATCTTTTTTTTATCTCCGTCGGGGATCGAACCCATGAACTTTGGCTTGCAAGGCAAACGATTTAACCATTGAGCTATGACCATCGGCATAACTAGAGCATATGGTCGTAATAAGCTCCCGCCATAAAGTTTCATGGTCTTTAATTCAATCTACGATATCTCTGCTTCCTGTAGCTCTGCCGAGTACAATCTATGTGAACATACCCGTTACTTAAGCGACTTCGAGTCGCCGGGATATCAGGACGCGTGGTGGAGGGATGAGGAGCAGAAGAGCAACACAAAGACTTTTTAGGAAGCATATTGACATATATTCAAGTTAAAAATTGACGAACTTGCGGTCCGGGGCGGAGCGTATGCTTTCAGGACCCGGATCATAACTCGCTGCTGGTTTTGATCGGGGGACAACAAATGAGTGGCCACTAAGCGCTCGCAGTAAGAGACAGCCCAGTGCCGCAAGTGGCGATCTAAGGTACTAGTGCTGTCAACGGCCAGGACCTGTCAAATAAACAATAATGGCAGCACAGCAACATAATTTTTTAACTCTTTATATCTAGACTTAGACTAACACATTTTATGTATGCGTGTCAGACAAGCAAAAAAGGGGAAGGAAGATCGTATATCGAGATTTTCGGCACGAGCCTGCAAGGGCTTTATCGAGCTGATATCAATGTTCATTAAAGAGATAAAGAAATAATATTTCTTTATTACTCAATATTCATTTGCTTCCATAGACTACTTTATTAACCCCAACTCCTTAGCTTCACCCAACTCCTACCTACTTAATAGTGATTTTTTTTCTTTGTTAGTAATAATAAATTTACACGTCAGTAAATTCGTTCATATTGAAACTGACGAAGCTTTAATAGATCGTAAAACTGCATTTTTCCATCAAGTGAAACCGTGTTCAATGTGCAATAAATATTTTTTTATTAACCTTTTTTTACATGGATCATGATAGAAAAACAAGGTAAATAAATAAATGTTTATTATTTATAATGGATCGCAAAGTGAATGCTGAAAATATCGGAAAAAAAAGTGTTCAATGTGATACATATTAAAACAAGAAATGAAGTAATTAAATTCTTATCTATTTAATATTAAAATGCATCTCAATGTGAATGCTTCAAATATAAACAACAATCTATGTATAGTTTCCAAAGGGTCTCCAAGATAGCGTGAGCCAGTAGCTTTGAAAGAAAGGCAACTGTAGTTTATGCTCTTCTGTGGCATCCCAAGAATATGTCCCAGCTTGGTTCATCTTAGTATCTTGAACACTTTACCATAGAAAGTTGCTTCGTCTACTCTTTCACCTCATGGATGTCGACAGAGCCTTGTGATGGCAGTGTATGACGACCTTATGCTTCAGTTAAAAAAACCGACGAAGCCGAGAAAGACCGACTGAATGTGACTGCGGCGTGGAGCAGACCCTGTCACACCTTCTGGAGTGTGCGCTGTGCCCGAGTGGCTGCACCCAGGAAGACCTGATGATGGCCAGAAGTAACGCCATCGACGTCGCCCACTTCTGGGCAGACAGGATCTGACCCTGTTGTTTCCGACACGATTATTAAAGTTAAAAAAACGGAAATGGTCTGATGATAAATGATATATAAACAAAAAAAATAGAATAATGTGACAATTTAAGTAGTAACGTTATTCAATTTGAATAATTTTCTATGGAAAAAGCTCAAAGTTCAAAGCTCAAAAGTCCATTTGTAAGAAACTTTAATTTACTGTGAGGCATTCGAAGAAAATGGCAAACGCTTAAGAGGGCATTTCAATTCCATTTCTTTGGCTCGTTAACTAACGTGAATATTTTTCTTTGAAAATGTTTTCGTTACGCGAAAGCGTATTTTGATGTTTTCGAAAACTTGTTTGTGTTTTATTATGCAATTTTTCAGTTTCTTCTTATTTCTCTGAAATGTACTTTAAAGTGAAAACTTGATGCAGTTTTCAAATTCAGTAATAAATGCCCCTTAATACGAAATGAGATCGAGTTCTACTTATTATTTTACTTTACCGGAATGTATTGCATAAGGAATATTCGTTTTCGCTGTCGATGTTGATGCCTCGCCGGGCTTGACCCATGCTTTTCTGCGTTAAGGATTGTCGTAAAGTGTCCACTTTTCATCACCAGTAACAATTCTATGCAGGAAGCCTTTTTCTTTTTGTCTCGCGAGCAGTTGTACGCAGGTAAAAAATCGTCTTTCGATGTCCCTCGGTTTCAACTCATACGGCACCCAATAACCTTGCTTTTGAATCATTCCCAGTTGTTTCAAGCGCCTCGAAACTGTTGATTGATCGACTCTCGATGTTTTCGCAAGCTCTTCTTGTGTCTGAAATGGTTCTTCATTAAGTAATGCCTCCAATTCGGTATATCTTCAAACTTTTTCTCAGCCCCAGTATGTTCTTCATCTTCGAGGTAAAAATCACATCCCTTGAATTGTTGAAACCATCTTCTGCATGTTTTTTCTGAAAGAGCATTGTCGCCGTATGTTTCTACTAATATTCTATGTGTCTCCGCTGAAGCCCAGGATTCCACGGAAACATCTATTTTCGATACCGGTTTTACGGCTGCATTAGCTTTTGGTGAGATGCCAAGACATACGACCTTACAATATACTTTAAATGAGAATTGGGATAATACAGGAACCAATAGACATGCTGAATAACTTTTTTTCAATCGATTAAAGCTACGAATCGCAAATATCGCAACTGGAATTTAAATACTCTATACCGTTCCCAAGGCGCGAAGCGAGCTTGTTTCGCGAAATCATTAGGGATTACATACTAAATCAGAAACCACCTGGTTTAAAATAGTTAGAGGAAAAGCATTACAAACATGAGTAGGTTTTTGCGTAGAGGTTGTTCTCTTGCAAGCGCTTTCGTGATGAAAAATAAACATCAAAAGGTGAGAATTCTATTTAGAGAGTCTTGAAGAGAAGAAGATGAACTGAATCAGCAGAGAGTAGTAGTGTTGGGTTTCTCTTTTATCTCCACTGTTGTTTACTCTGACTGAACTCGCTCGTCCATCCGTTTGAGTGATGGCATTTGGTTCGCTTTAAAGTCTTCTTTTTGTGTTATTTCGAGGCGACGATCGTCACTTACAAATTATGAAAAGGCATAATCGAAATGTCGTGATTTTGTTTGAAGATGTTTGAAATTAGCCGCAAGAAACGAACCATATGATTTTTTAAATGATGACGTTTTAATAAATCAAATAAACCAGTAACTCACATTTGAAAATATACACGATTGAGTTCTAGAGGCAAAGCTTGGTGGTTAAAGCGTTTGCTAGCCAAACCGAAGGTTGTGAGCTTGTTCGCTGACGTAGGTTAAAAATATATATTTTTTTATCGATTTCTAGACTCTATAAATACCCTTGGTACATATGAATTTAATCCCTCACCCGTTAAATACCAGTCATTGTCTATTAATCACAATTGGTGGTAGACGAAAGTCACCCAGTGAAGACTACACATTTATTAGTGAATTCCGGTAGTAATAAGGCTGTTGCGTGATTGTCGGGCTGTAGTCTATGACGTTGGTGGATCAACAATCCAGATGCAGCGCTTAGCCATATTTAAAATGGAAAGCGTCATAGAATCCACAGACGTAACCTCAGTATCACTAGCACCATCTGTTGGTATTATCCTGTATGTGTTTACATGAAAAATAAATATAGCATACTACTGCCAATCCGTGTTCGTGTTAACGAGATACAAAATTATTTAACTAGGTATTTATATAAAAACAGTCACTCGACAGATGGTGATAATAATTCTGAAGTCTCATCTGTGGAATTCTATGACGCTTACCATGCTGCATATGGCTACGCGCAGCATGTGGTGTGTTTGATCCGCCAGTGTCATAAACTACATCCCGAGATTCATGTCTCATCCTTAATATTACAGGAATTTACTATGAATGGGTTAATCGAACCCATGACCTTTGGCTTGCAAAGCAAGCGCTTTGATCATTGAGCTGTACCCGTTTGATCTCTTCATTAAAAATAAATAATATCAGTGGCATATTAAACATTGTTCTTGCATTTTTTATGTATTACTTACAAATAATGAACTCTAACATACTATTTACTTAGTACCTATCATTACAACAAGAGTATTTACTTTGCTCTTGTCTCTTGAATCAGATGATTTGTAAGTCGCAACACAACTTGTTTCGCAATACACTTAACAGTAATGTAATCGTATTAGCGAAATCAGCATTAACAACTCTCCATCAGCCTCTGTCATTGGCTTTATTTGGTAATGGCTCTCTCAAGTGAAATCTTGACTCTTTAACAACCTGAATGAACTCTGCTCTTGAACTTCAGTACTGACACAGTATTTCTCCATACGAATCACTTGTCAAGTCAAGTACAAAATCTTTGCCACTAGCCTAGAGCGTGTTAGGTCCAAAATATACGGGTAATGTGCTTAGTGCTTGAATCAATGTGAATAATAGGTTATTTATATTTATAGTATTTTCTCGTGTTTTTAAAATATTAAATAGATAAATATTTTTACCAACGTTTCTACGTGTGAAAAACTGAAAAAGAAGCATTATTTTATGTAAGCACATATATAAGAAAAGCGACAGATGGTGATATTAATTCTAAAGTCTCTTCTGTGAAATTATATGACGCTTATCATGGTGCATATGACTGTGTTGCATGTGGAGTGTTGATCCGCCAATGTCATAGACTACAGCCAGAGATTTAAGCATCATCCTTTATTATTGCAGGAATTTGCTAGGAATGTGTGGCCTTCACAGGACGACATTCGTCTATCACCAATTTGAATGAATATGCTATGACTGGTATTTTACGGCTGAGGGATCAAATTCACACCAACCGGGGTATTTAAGAGCTCAGAAATCGATTCAAAAAATATTTTTTAATCTCTCGTATCAAAGTCATATTTTGGCTGATTTGTTAATCAGGATTTTTAAAGAAAATAAAGGGATGGCTCAACCCAACCAAAAATATGCGGTAAAAACAAGCTATAACCCACCCAGATTTTAATCTGCTATTTCTATAAAAGTTTATATTGAGCGATTGTCTAGTGAGTATACAAGGTAAGGTACAAGGCATTCGTCGCTCGACACTGAAACCGGGCGGACGTGTCTTGTCGTCCTACCTACAGGATGGCGCACAGTTGCGATTGTGACATCGCGCAAATACATCGTCACTTAGACGAACACCGATTGCTGCTAGAGTGGCTCTTAAAGGCTGTTGGATGCGGGAAGGAGGATACACTGACGTCCGTTGGTGTGGACTCTCCACCCAACCCAACAAGACTCCCGACTTCCCGCAGAAGGCGCTTGCCTCGAGCGTGCAAAACAATTCCGCCTACCTATGCTGAAGCTGTTACAATTCCTGTGTCGCCGTCGCTTAACTGTGACAGCAGAGACTCTGAGCCTGCCGTCAATGAAGCCGCTTCAAGTGAGGCCACTGAAGAGGACTCCTCGGAAGATACTATTGAAGGAGCTCCTCCTGTTCCGAGCAAGGCTCCCAAGGAATCCCGTTCTTAGCCAGGACAAATCATCGTTCGAGGAATTGGAGGGAAAGGCATCAAAATTCAGCACCTCGGGTGATCCACGGTTCTGCAGCTCCTTCAAAGAAGGTTGCCGGAGTGAAGATGGCATATCTTCACGCCAAGGGCCTTCACCCAGATACATCGGCTGAAGACTTGCAGAACTTCTTGGCAGCAACCGCTGCATTCAATCCTTCTTGGATGACCATCAGGAGGATTGTCAGCAGGCGGACGCTGTCAACTTCTTTCAAAGTCAGGGTCATCGCGACTTCGCTGGAGTCTCTCATGGAGCCTGAAGTGTGGCTTGACAGGACCATCGTTTAACCCTGGATACGTGTAAGACGAAAGAATCGCAGTGAACAGTGGTACAATCCAACTTAAGTGAAGATATTGACATATTTAGTGTAATATTGCTTCAGATTCAGTGCTGGTGTTGGTAGATGCAAAATGTTGGACGTTTGATTTTGTGACAATAATACCGTGTTATTTGTGTGTCAATCATGATATACTTATGACAGGGTTTTTGTTGTTACAAGTCAAACTATTTATCTTGAGTCTCCTGATGCTAGTTCTGAGTGTGAGGTCATTGACACTAAATGTGTCAATAAATTTACATCGCCACACTTATGTTTGTATGTATTTTAATGACGAATTGAAATGTAATCTATTTTGTTTTGTCATTTAAGGAAAAAAATAAAAACTGTGTATAAACTGTGAAAGTTCATATAATTTACAAGTTATTTCATTAGGGCGGTTTGTCTCTCGTCGCGACAGTTGTTGCCATGGTCCTTAATGGTGGGCCATTAGGATCTCCCGCTGCCGTTATTCGATAGGGGAGAACGTGAACTTGACTCTAGACTTCTAATGGCCCGAAACGCATTTGAACTTGACATTCCCTAGGGGTCCTGGGCATGCGTACAAGTACGAGGAGCACATGAAAAGGAAGGTCTTAATTTTCTTTAGTTAATTTTAATTAAAATCTTAATAGTTAATAAGATTTATTGCCAATATTACATAGCAAGAAACTTTAAGCATACAGCTATTTTTTGATATATGTGCCTTCGCGTTCGATGACTATCCGCATCCAGAAGTTTTTTTTTTTCAAACCAGACCTGTCACTTAGAAAGCCTTCTACTTAGTCTCCTATCAATTAGACCACAAAAATATGAGAACCGTTTCTTGAACTTGCTCGTCGTTCGCAAATTTTCGTATTCTTAGCCTTTTTTGAGGGTCGAAAAGAAATGTTAGTCACTAACAACCATGTGGACTGTGAGGTGGTGATAAATCACTTTTCGTTCTTTCGAAAAAACTTGACATCAGCTCGATTTAGCCCTTTCAGGCTGGTGCCGAAATGTCTCGATATACAATCTTTCGTTTCTTATTTTTATTCGCGCATCGGACACGCATAAATAAAAATGTTAGTAACATAAGACAAGGCGCGCGTCTTCATTTTGTTTGTTGTGACAGCTCGCAACCTATTACGGGGGCACTACCTGTCACGCCATTGGTTCCGTAATTAGGCACTATGTTAATTTCAGCGCTGAACTAACTGCTGCCAGTCGAGTGAGTCGCAGTCTGCCCGGGACTTGAAGAGCAACGCAGAACGTTTTTTTTCCTGGCAGATGACCGAACTTTGTCAATATTTTGTCTTAAATATGTTACAATGACCTGGATGCGGAAGGCGGAGGATCGAAGAGGATGGAGACTCATGCGGGAGGCCTACGTTCAACAGTGGACGGACACAGGCTGATGATGATGATGATGTTACAATGTACATTTCAAAAAGTTCTTGGATTAGGAGACCTGCTTCCCATCCATTCACTCCGCGTTCTAATGACTCGGCTACCTGCAGTCGCCCTTTGATTGTCAGGGATGTCAAACTTAATAACAGCTTGCACTTGACGAGAGTAATAATGGGACGTCCATCGCGAATAGCTGTTGTGGCAACAATCCTAACTAGTGAGTTGCTGTTTATACATGAGCGTGAAGAAAGGACCAACAAACACGACAGTGCTGTGAATTTTGCGTGGGTTGATGGGCGGGCCTTAGAAACGTTACTCTTGATATGCCCTATGTACAAACAATTTACTTATAGAAATATCCTTTGAGCGTAAAGCAGTGGCAGGCTTTATTGACTTAACTCGACTGTATTGATACAGTAGTTAGTTCACTGGCTATGTTAGTTTAAACTGATTAGTACTTTAATTTATAATTGGAAACACATAGTGAATATCGCATAGTGACTATTGCAAAACGTAATTGATTCAAGAAATATTCACACACGAGCGTGTTGGTGATGAGTTGCCATTATAGTAAAGAAAATGCACGAAATTTGACTATGTAACTTAATAAATTATATATTTACGAGAATTCAGGCTCATAGAAAAGTTACAAACCTTTAATTATAAAAAGTACGTACGTAAAGTATGTATTTCTTATTTAGGGCAGCAAGTGAAACGTTTATGATAAATAATATATCAATTTCAATATTATCAATGGGGATACACAGACATTCCGAACATAGAAAGAAAAGAAATAAGAACACACGGTATGATGTGACGGAAATTTCATGTCAGTAAGTAAGCTGATTATTCAAACAGTTTTAAAGGTTGAAAAGTTAACAGAATATTTTTATTAAATTTGATTTAACGATATTAGATTTATTAGCATGTTCTAGAAGTGATTTTTAAAATAATGAAAGGTTACTAGTAGTCGCTATCAGAAAACATTGTCCGATAGCAATCAAATTTATTATGTGAGTTACTACGACCAAACCACATAAAAATAGAGGGTGAGCCAATTTTTATTTCGAAAAAAATAATTTTCTCATACATAGCCTAGGACACACTAATGTACAGGTATATTATTATTTTTTACTATTCAATCAGTCAACATTTATTCACAAGCTTTTAAATTATTACTTTCCGACAGTCTATTTATTTAAGAAAAGGCTCGTGGTTCGAATTTCGCGTCTGTCGATATTTTTCTGAATGAATTGATGCGTATAAAAATTTGATGTATAATTGTATGTGTATATTTAATTACTTTTAAGATAACTGTTTATTTGGCATTGAATTTTTTATAGACAACAGTTGATGATTGTGATAGAGACGACTACCTTCTGGACTCCCAGTAACCCTCATGATATCAGCCAGATTTCTCCCCATCCCATCTCCACGCGTCATATATTTTTACTGGCACTTGTGCAGATATGCCGGGCGGTCGCTGGCCTAACTACTAAAGACTTGAGGGAATTAACTACGCACAAGCATTCAAGAGTATTGCGAACAATTTGCACTGTTTCCTTCCTTTTGCCGTTTCCGCTCCCTAGCTGGATCACGCGACCTACGAAAAACTCCATACAGATACCTTTGTCAAGAAAAATTATGAAATTCGTCATAAATAAACGCTTGAGTTTTCCGTGTTATTTTACATACCTTTTCACATATTATATCTGCAACAAAACCATCACATAAATGAATATATAGTTTGTGATAGATTACAGGGTGAGAGCAACATTAGTATTCGAGGTTATTTAAGTGTTTTTTTAATCATATTGTTAAAAATATTGACATCAGCACGTGAAAACCTCGATATACAATCTTTCGTCTCGTATATCTGTATCGCTTGTCATACATTTATGTGTCCACCATATTGTCATTTTGGACAGGTCCACTCACGGGTGTGTTAGTTATAGACATGGCCACTCGTGCGCTATCAAGCCAGTCGGTCCCCACCCTTTAACGAGACAAGCTCGCATTACGGCCGGCATGTCATTCCGCCCGGCCAGAAGCTTGTAAAGTATTAACGTAAATATTTGTCAATGTGCTTCTGAGAAAGTCTTTGTTTGCTGACCTGCTCCTCATTTTGCCTCACGTGACGGAGTAACAGTTAACAGAGCTTTATGATGGTAGTTGATGATGACCATATAGGTAACATGGGATTGAATGAAAAATCAAACGATTGGATAGAAGAAGTTTCGAACGAGATTATTGGCGCCATGGTAATCAGTCATGAGCGATCGGATAGTAAACATAATAAATAATAGTGATTATTTTGGTTTTCCTTTTGCGTCGTCGTACGTGCCAATATCCCCGCAGTCGTATTGGAATATTCCTGAAAGCTTTCCGATACTCGCGCGTAATGTTTTTGTGCAATATTTTCATCAATGAGCAAAATCAATATTTCCATCGTCGCATAATATTTTATTTGGTTCCTAAGTGCTAAGCAATGTTCTACGAGAGAATGATTACATTCTGGACCAAACAATACATCTCTAATTGTATTTAATCGACTCGATATTGCAATGCGGACCTTCAAATAACTGACCTTCATAAAGCTATATTGAAATAGATCATCTACGTGGTGATATTATTGCATTAAAATTATTTTATAAGCCGCGAATTTGTAAATATTTATAATTTTTTACATATAAATTAATTGATTGAACCTTGCAAAATATTTATATAAATATATGCAGTTTCATCATCATCAGCCTGTATCAATCCACTGTTGAACGTAAGCATCCCGTATGAATCTCCATCCTCTTCGATCCTCCGCTTTTCGCATCCAGGTTACTCCCGCTATTCGTCTTTTGTCGTCAATTTACCTTGCATGGGATCAGTCAATGCTTCGTTTGCCAGTTCTTGGGCGCCATTCCAATACTTTTCTTAAACATCGACCGTTGTCTATTCGACAGATATGTCCTGCATATTGCCAGTTGAGTGTGCCAAACCCCACGATCTTTAGCTTGCAAAGCAAACGCTTTGACCATTAAGAATAGCCGCCGGCATTTTTTACATATTTATTTAAATTTATGTTCGTATTAACATCCTTCGTCTAAATAAAAGCGACTCCAGATCGGGATAGTCATTAGGATGCGTGGTGGATGAATGAGGAGCAGGTCACGAAAACAAAAAAATATACAGAGTACACTGGCATTTTATGCAAAAGAAGACTGATAAAATTTAATCCTCTGCCTGGGATAGAACATTCTGCTTACTCCACGACACCCGGGCAGAGACTGTTACGGTGGTAGTGAGTCAATGCGCCGAACACTCATAACGGCCACCAAGCGACTATGCTGAACCAACCTGAAAAGGCTTAATCAAGCTGGTATCAACACAATATAATTTGCAGGCGATTCGAAAACTTATTTTCAAAATGAAAAGGTATGTTATTTATTCTTCTATACTGGGAAATGCATTGAAGCAATGAATGTAAATCTTACGAGTACACAAATCAATTTTATTGCTTTCGCATTTTCATAGCTTCCATTGTTAATTCACATAAATCGCATCGCTTTGTAAAACAAATTCAATGGCAGAAAAACAATAAATTTAAAACAGAGAATGCACTCGCTGCGTCGCAAATAAAATGGCTTGAAATGAATTCGGTGAATTTAAATTCACTGCTTTCTACAAGTAAATAACTTTCCTCCACAGAATCGACTACATGCCGGAGATTTGAGAGTCTGTATCGTTGTCCTCCAGCATTATTCAGTCTGTTGCTTTCACATGTATGCACACGAAAGAGAATCCCATCAGAGTGTAAAGAAAATTGTATTTAAAATTCAATATTACGCATATTTCAAAGTTGACTACCATAGTATAAGAAGTATGATTTAAAAATGAGCGTTTTGTATTGAGACTCATAATTCGGCAGGTATATATCCGATCGGGCTGAAACAAATTTATACGCTAGCGAATCCTAGCATCTTACCGATAGCCAATGTAGCTGTACATACAATGGATTTCAATAACGATTTAAATAGTGCTGATGTACAATATTTTGGAGTAATATATTTTTATGAGCTGCTTAAACCGAACGAGACGATTACATCAGACCGTTGCCGACGACAATTGATCAAGCTGAGCCAAGCATTGAAGGATAAAAGGCCGCAATACGCCGAAAGACATGACAACGTTATTCTTCAACATGACAACGTACGACCCCATGTTGCAAATTTTGTAAAAAAAACTACCTGGAGAACTTCAAATGGGAAGTCCTACCCAACTCACCGTATTCACCAGATATTGCCCCCTGTGAATACCATTTGTTCCGGCCTGGCTGAGCAGCAATTTTCTTCTTATGACGATACCAAAAATGGGTCGATGACTGGATTGCCTCAAAAGACCAAGAATTTTTCCAGCGTGGAATCCGCATGCTACCTGAAAAAAGGGGAGATAGTCGTAGCTGCCGATGGACAGTATTTTGAATGATCTGAGTGTGAAAATCTTCTCATAATAAACTGTTGATTAACGTTGCTTTAAGATTTAATTTTCCTTCTTCGATATCCTTCAGTTATATCTTTGCCAATTTCGCATAACGAAATTAAATACACGAAAACGAGATTTTTAAGATATTTGACATTAAGTAACAATCTATATATCAATATATGTAATTTTCGAACCTGAAACTACTTGCATGACAGTGAAGCGATTCAATATTGGGTTGTACTCAACTTCTATACTCTGTGTTCAGTGTATTGCTGTCTGATGCTGCAGAACGTAGTTGGTGAAACCATTACTCCCAAGTGGATGACCAGGGATAGTCTGGACTTGGGAGTTGTCAAATGTACCTTGACTTGGAATTTAGAATCCCTGCAGACCAGACAGAAGGCATTTGTATTAAGGGCTTTGGGCGTATTATTTTTGTGTGACTACAAATGGACAATGTATTTTGTATTAAATTCTATTAAGTAACTTTGAATATTAATTTATAAAATAATTTGTTTATTTTTATTCACATTTAATCAACATTATTTTAAAGATAAAAAAAATAAATAAAGAAGTCCACTTTATACGATTTTTTAATTATTTAAAATATAATCAGTTAAGACCAAATTGTTAAGTAATAATATGAATGTTTTTAAATTAATATATTTCATCTGTAAGATAATATATTAGTTTCGGTTATATATCAAATAACACACATAAATGTCTCCAAAAATACACTCACTAAACACTACGTGAAATGTAATAATAATAATCATCATCAGGCTGTGTCCACCCATTGTTGAACGCAGGCCTCTCGCATAAGGGCCCTTTTCCACGGACGTCCAGTTTTGCAGGATCAGTTTTTTATTGGATAACGCAAAAATCATACCTGTGTTCACATACAGAAGATTGCATCCTGTTTTTTACGGGATAGCATTGGCTCAAGAAAATTCAGACGCAATGAACGTGAATACATTTCTGATATTATACTGGTACTTTCGCCGCCGAGAGCAATGCAAAATAAGAAGATTTTGCGTTCAGTCGGTTCTAAAACTACGATCGAGATTAGACACATTTCGTAATCTCATGGATGGTATGGATGGTAAACAGGATGCTAGCGGGAACACTTCCAATAAATTATGTACGTAACTAAACAAGATACCGTTTTTTATTGGATCCATTCGTCTAATTTGTAGTGGCAAAACCGTACAGCACATTTCGAACAGATCGAATTTTTGCGGTATCCTCCAAACCGAATGCTCATGTGAATGTTACCACAGTAGCACGTATACTACTGAACGTAATCCTGCAAAACTGGACGTCCATGAGAAAGGGCCCTAAGTCTTCATGCTCTTAGATCTTCCGCCTTCCGTCTTCCGCATCAAGACCACTCCCATTCAATTCATGTATATTATATTTAATTAATTGATTGTAAAAACGCTATAAATAAAAAAAGGAAAATAACAGTAAATATCTCATCTCGACATCTACAGCTAAGAGTTTTATTTTTATCTACTAATTAAAGTAATAATATCGCAAAGTGAACGTTCAAACAAACAGTCGACATGCTGAGTTTACGATCGCCCTGAACGTCGCGGTGCAAGTTGAAAAGCTCCGTGAATTTCAACTGAAATGACGCGCGCGATAAATTTTCATCGCAACAGCCTGCGACCCGAAGCTTCCAGGCTCCACCGCAAGACTTTCTGCCGAGCTTTCGTGTGTTGGGTCTTTCAGCTTTTGCACGGACATGAAGGCGGCTTTTTGATGTTTGGCTTACACCTTGTACAAAAATATTTGATTAAAAAACTGTTGATGATTTCTTACTACAATTTTAATAAAAGCAAGCATCCTGATAGTCAAAATGTTGAGAGATTGATGAGTATTACAAAAAGTCGCCGAAGTGCAAGACAACGTGTTCAGGAGCGGTACAACAAACGTCACTCCAGGTAGTCAAAGCAGCTTCTCCTTCTAGCGTCTAGAACCGAATTGAGCAAGACGACTGTTGATTCTTTGCACTATTAGTTGAATCAGTGCTGGGAGTCTGGTTCCAGCTACCTAAAAACGACATCAATACTCACTCAGTTAGGTATCCGCTCCAATGAAGTCTAGATGACTGGACATTTGTCACGTTCTTTTGGTGTGAGCCGAAAGGGACTATATCGAGTCGATATCAATGTGTCATGTGCAATTTAAATTTAGTATGCAGCTTAGACTAGGAATGTGGAAATTTCAAATATAGCTACTACGGGCTATCGATTTGTGGTGACCGCTTGTTTCAGCAAAATAGCGGGTATTTTTCAAGAAAATACGATTGGAATTTTGTAATGAAATCAATTAATAAACACATGCAATCCCATCCACATATAAACACACACAACAACTACATCAACTACTCAGAACTGTTGTGGATGGATACGAAATGTTGGACGTTTGATTTTGTGACAATAATGCCGTGTTATTTGTGTGTCAACCATGATATACTTATGACATGGTTATTGTTGTCACAAATCCTAACTATTGGGATATGTATCCGACACATGTTCTGAGTGTGAGGTCATTGACACTAAATCTGTCAATACATTTACACTGTCACACTTAAGTCAGTAAATCAATAACGAATTAAAATGTAATATGAAATGTACGCGGCATCTAATTAACCCGATTCAGCGTTATAAATTCTGTTGAGGAACAAAAAACTTTACTCTATGTATTTACAAATAAATAATTGTAATTCAAAATAAGTTTTCTGTATGTAAACACTGTCCGCATAAACGAAACTCCATTTCAGGCTTGTCTGGAGGCTTTCAGGCAAACGGCCGGTCGTGGCTTTGGCCCGTTTCACGGCCAAGGATGCTCCGGCGAGACAGTAAAAGTGAAAGCTCTCCCTTCCGGCGACCTGCGAGCGTCACGTAAGCTCGGCCGACTGAAAACACAGACTTTTAGTTTGTTCAGGCGCAAGACTGTGTATCATACTGGTTTATGTACGTGAACTTTAAACTGTATATGATTATAAAAAAACTTCTTGATATGTGTACTTTTCGAATTCACTTTAAAGTTAATTTGAATTTAAAAATTTATTATTACATATAAACTCTACCTGTTTTAGCTTGAATCAAATGTTTTATTCTTTTACTGAAAAAAAGTTTTGCTTTCAATAAAAAACATTCTAAAAATATCTTTATCTGGGAACATATTATACGTAGTTTCTGACGAAATCCAAAGCGATAGTTCGGGGATTTAAAAAGACAACAGCTGTTTAATACGCGGCGAATTTATTTATTTTAGTTCATTAGCATCTTAATAGCAATGTAACGATTCCTTATCTTGAAGCAATTAGTAATAAGAAGCGGCTCAGCACAAGCAATGACATATTAAAGACTCTTCCAAATTTCGTTCCGTGGTTTTATTGCTTAAATTAAGTCTTAAAGCATATTTAGGAGGTTGTATTAACATCCTCTTCTCTCTCAAAAGGTTGTTATTCCGTCAGCTGATGGCAGGATTGGGAGCAGGTCAGCAAAACAATTTTTTTTTCAGAAGCACATTGACATATATTTACGATAAAATTTTACAACTTTATAATTCGACCTAGCATTCGGCCGAGCCACAATACAATATCTCTCGCCGAAGGGCAGGAACCGGCGCCTCAAGTGGCGGTCTATATAACTAGTGCCAAATGCTAATATGGTTGACACATTCATGTACGACAAGCGAACAGAAATAAGAGACGAAATATTGTATATCGAGGTTTTCGGTACCAGTCAGCAAGGGCTACATCATGCTGTTGTCAGTATGTAATGCAAACATACTCGTATAATATATATTGTTAAAGCAATAAGTAGAGTTTGCTTGTCAGTAGAAAATATAATATGTAAAAGTTTTCTAGTATAACTTTTACATTTGATTTAAAAGAAGCAATTGTATTACAATACTTTTTTTTCCACCGAAATGGAATTTATTTAAAATAAAGTATGTAGTTCAGACAGTTTCATCCCCCGTATACTTTACCGAGACGACTTTCTCTTCTCGCTCTTGACATTCGAGTCCCTTGAAAAGTTGCTCAAATTAAATATGTGAGAGGGAGACAAATCGATATAAAGGTTCAACGAGACGCGAGCTTTAGCAGTCGCAGTAAGTTAAAGGAAAAACAAGACCTAACTTTTGTATTTCCTTTTTAAGAAATCATTTCTTAAAAAATGTCCTCAGACAAAACTTTATAAAAACTAAATACAATATTTTTTTTTTAAGAATAAATATTAAAAGACATTACATGATTAGAAAGTAGACGTAGTTAATACGTAAAAAAATATATTTGAAAATGTAATTCATTTTTGGAACTACGTTACTCAGACTCAGTATAAATTTCTTATTCAATTTTTCAGTGAATATTTCAGTACACATCTTTATTTATTAAAAATCAATTAAAAGTATAGTAATATTAAGTTTTTAAGCTGACAATACTTCTTCATCTTCGTGTCAGCGACGTCAAATTATTTTTTCACAGTATCTGTGAACATCGATAGCTCGTGTGTTGTCCAGCATTAGGTGCTGAGATGTGCAGCTTGTTGGGCACATGGAGCAGCATCTTAGGTGTGAGGCGGTCTGCAAGTCTCCACAGTCGCACAATAGTGTATCTCCCTGCCGAAGCATTCCCCACCGCTCGAGGTTGTCCTTTGTTCTACCAACTCCGGTTCTTTATCTCTTCAGGGATTTCCAGGTCCGCCAGTCAAGGTTCTCGCCAGTTGGGAGGCCTTCCTTTGGAGTAATGAAATCCTCTGGTGCGATTTGTTGCCAGAGCTGAAGTCTGCCAGATGTGAGAGGTTGTGTGGATTTCAGAAAGCTGCGACAATACTTGATGAATATGCATAATTATAATCTTAAATTAATTTTAATTAAAAAATTAACAAATTAATAATATTTAGTTTTGATTCACATTTATTTTAAACGACTACATGAATTATCGAAGATGGTCTGCAGGGAGGCCGAAACATGTAATCGCTTAAAATAAATGGAAATCAAAACTAAATATTTTTTATTTGTTAATTTTTTCATTAAAATTATAAAAGTAAAGTAACAATCATAATAATACACTAAGATCACGATTAGTTTGCACGTATAAATCTGTAAAGCTAATTACTTTATTAAAGAAATTAAGTTTACTTAACCTTTCCTCTTCAAGTTTTCATATTTATAAGTGTTCAAGTATATTAAAACAATACAATTATTACTATTTACAATCCTAATTAATCTTTATTGTTGTATATTGTTAGTATTTATAATTTAAATTATATTAATTATATATTTTTTTAATTTTCTGCTTCCTAATAGCATTTAAATAAAAACGACCATAAGATGTAAAAAAACGAATGAACTTGGAAATTTTCGAAGTTTCAAAAGTATTACATTATTGTATATACTTAAATACAAAAGTTAAATATAGGGTCCACCATGTAACGTTTTTTTTTTCAACTAGTGCTTATTTCGTGAATGGTAACATTTAGCTCATGTCTGATTTGACAAATAATTAGTTTTATCTTTCCGCTAAACGAATATGGTTGTGTTTACGCTTGAACAACGCTGGGAAATATTGCGACATTACTTTGAGAATCAGGCCATTTTTCTTCAAAAATGAGCAAGGAGTGGCCGTTGCAGTCAATGGCAATCGTTATCGGGCCATTTTTGTTTACAAAAATTGAAGTGGAGGATATTGGCAACATTTGGTTTCAACAGGACGGCGCTACGTGCCACACAGCCGAAGCTACACTCGATGTTTTGCGATGTTTTTCAAAAAAAAAAATAATGTTATTTGGCAGACCCTATATATTACAGTAATATATATTCAAGTTACTTAAAATATTAGGTGTACCGGAAAAGAATGTCGTGTTTTTATTTAAAAAATGGTGTATTATACATATATATATTATAAATATTTGTTTAATATAAAAAATGCCAGATTTAAATTGTTTAAGCCACCTCTGGCATTTACGAACATTCAAAATATCTCCCAGTAAATCACAAATTTGTAGCACGTGTTGCACTTTCTTTCTTCGTGAAATGGTAAAGGATACTATTTGCAACAAATTCTTCATTCGGTACAAAGCTCTCCATTGTATATAGGGTTGTAATTTTTATTAATTTAAAAGTTCTAGTACACTCCAGGTATATGTAGTCAGAGAAACAACACAGAATATGTTGTAAAAGTTCGAATGCCGAAGCACAACTGACCACTCAAAACCAATAAAAAAAACGACATTATTTTTCGGTACACCTATTATGCTTATGATAAGAATTCCCAGAAACGTAACCTTTAGTTTATAAAAAGAGCATAATAAAAAAAAATAGAGAACGGTTCTTTTTTCTAACTTATATTACACATTGTTTTTAAAGTAAGATTATGATTATTACAAAGTATATTTCAAAACAAAGATTAAGATCGCAGTATTGAATATTGTAGAAATAATCGCAAATGTATAAAATATTTTTACCGTTTTTTTTTGTAACGAATACATCATGAAACAAACATGTATTCCTGAAAAATAAATTCGTTACATCTCACACCGGAAGTTGTAAGGTCAAGGGTCGATATAGGCTCTGTCGATACTCCCGAATGGGACACTCTATTAAGCTGACAAGTGGCCACAGAATATAGCCTCTATAAATCTACTTCCTTATGTAATGTAGCCTTCGGATATTACGTACAAAACACGAATCTTGGACATGTCAAAACACGTCACGTATTACGTTATTTTCGGTACAAACTACAACAGTTTTTAGATTTTCCGGATCATTTTCGCATCAATTCCGAGGTTCTTTCATCGCAATATGTCACGAGATACGTACGGATATGTTCGCAGATAATACATGCAAACTGCAAACGATTTTCGCAATGGGTAAACAATGAATAAAGGCGAGTAAAAAATAAACAATAAAGCTACATCGCTAAGGCGGCAACTGTAAAAAGTTCAATTTGTTTTTAAGGTCAATAAAATCTTTCCGCGTCTGGAGATAATTTGTAATCGGGGTGAGACTGTATATAGTATGGCGAAACTTTAGTGCAGGGTCACATTTTATGAAATTTATGAAAAACTTTTAACATCTTAGATTTTTGTATGTGTCATTTTTAATAACGTTTTTTTTTATATAAACACTTACAGGAGAATACCGACAGATGGTGATATTGTTTCTGAAATCTCATCTGTGGAGTCTATGAAGCTAACCATTATACATATAGATAAGCGCTGCATATGAAATGTTAATAATAAATAAATATGTTAAATATGACAAAAAAAAGCCTTTGAGATGTGGTCATATAAAAAGGAATTCTCGGAATTTCCTAGAGAGACCACGTTCACGAACAATGAGGTTCTCAGCGCAATTAAGGAAGATAGGCACCTAGTAATAACCATCTCACAGAGGCGAGCCCGATGGATCGGTTACATCGTGCGCCACGATGGTCTTCTTCACGACATTGTGAAAGGGATGGTTGACGGTAGAAACCGCAGAAGGCACCCTACATGACTTCGTAGTATCAATCCGGTGGATTGGTTTGCAGCAACAAAATCTTGCATCTCGATCTCTACTCTTCTCGATCCTCTGCAATCCTCTTTAGCTCAGCATAAGAGCTACAACTCATGTCCTCGAACACTTGTTGCAAACACTCCCGTCTAGGGCGCCCTCTGAAGTTTCTACCCTAAACCATTCCTTCCACAATGCCATGAAGAATACCATCGTGGCCATCAATAGTGGAACGAATATTGGGTTCAAATTATTTAATATGTTTATAGTTTCTTTTAGCTTCGTTAGTTCTGGGTGACGTTTGCTTTATAACTTAACGTTTACGTGAAAAGAAAATGTAGCTTCACAGATATTCTTAAAAACGTAATTTTTGACCGATTGATTTTGTAACGAAACTATGCAATATTCAGTAAAAGTAAATTATCTTAATCTCAGAAATGCGCTGTCAATAAATTGTATTAATCGATTATTACAACGTCCAATGAATTATTACAAAATCTCCTAAATCCCCTACGTGATAACCCTTTCTCTGTGGTGAACTACGCATCGTCGCATGGCACTCCATTAACCGCGGTTCCCTACGCCCTCAGAACCCGACCGGCATCTCGCCCTAAGAGGCTGTACTTACAACTATACTTATAGTACACTACTACTATAGTATACTCAGTACTATAGTATACTTACTGTAAGCAGTAAAATCATCTCTGTACACTCTACCGAAGAAGAAAAATGCTGATATTCAATTATCTACGAAAAATACCACGACGCTAAGTATTTTTATCTTACACTGACTGAAATTTTCGCACCACGCATCACCATAAAAGTTATATACAGGTATAAGCACTGAAATATTATTTTTGGAAATTATCATATTAAACTTTTCTAGAGTAGAAGATAAACATTTATAACCAGAGACTGTTAATAGACAATAACATTAAGGTAATCAACTGACAATACTTGTTGAAACTGCATAATTATAATTGTAGAATTAATTTTAATTAAAAAATTAATAAATTAAAAATATTTAGTTTTGATTCACAATTTATTTAAATGATTACATGTTTCGGCCTTCGTGAAGACCATCGTCAATAATGATAAAATAAAAACAGGCATTGGCTTATATAGGTATGGACAGTTAATTAGTTCCTACACACATATTTACAGGTTGTATATGTGTGCGGGTAAAACAAATTGAAAAATACATTATAAAATTAATGGGTATGTCATTGTCCTAATGTTTAAAGTCATTATATAAAAAAAAATGTTTTTAATTTGAAAAAGGTATTATATAATTATAAAATTACTGGGAATTTGTCATTTTAATGTATTAAGCTATTATATAATACAAAATTTTTGTTTTCAATTTAAAAAGGAATATAAAATTACTAAGTATTAGTTATTTTAATGTATTAAGATATATGATGTCTTAATAACGATATTTTTTTTCTTATTTTTGTTCGGTCGCCTGACATGCACATCTAATAATGTTCGTTTTAATTATATAATAGTACACGGCGTTTGCATACGCCATTTTATTTGTTATGACAGTTGCTCCATTTCATGTTGGTGCGACTGTCATATTTAATTTGCTTTTTTGCCGCGATTGTCTTGGCGATGCTGGATGTCACAGTGGTCCGGGAGTCGTCAGTCAAGCCCCGTTCGATCGAGACGAAATTAACGTCATGTTACGATCGAACGGGGAAGTCAAATCTGTATCGGAAATGGTAAATATGAATATTTCCGTATGTGCGAAAATCAATTAGCACGGTTGATATATAATTCAGTTTGCTTTATGGATTCAATGTATTTTGGAAACTGCGTTCACCTCACATGTAGGCTAAATTAGTATACATGTACCATCCATAAATTGTGAAGTGTTTTGAATTGTTTGGTACTGCATATTACAATAGAAATTGATAAATTGATAATATCAGCATATCATATATGATATATATCACGTAAGGGAGGCCCAATTCAGACATGAACTCCACGAGTTTCTTTGGAGTAATAATTTGTTGGAGTCGTCAGTTTGATGAGCATTGGGACTTTCTGTTGCTTGTCTTTATTGCTTTGTTCTTAGTACTTTATCATAAGTACCTATATTTGTATATAGTATTTTTTTATTATATGATTAATTATTATTTTATATCAGAAACGAATTGAGTTGTTCAAATTCGTAATACTGTAAGGGATTTTTTTTTTAAATAAATTGTCATTTTATAATAAAAAAACATTATTTTATTATATAATAACTAAATTTCACAACTTTGCAGATCATGTTGATATCTCCAGATGGAGATATCAATAGCGATCGTAAAAAGACAATCTGACACCAACTCACAACTAAGTCATCAATCCTGAAGAAGATCCCTGCAATGGCGGTCAAAATATTGGTTAAAAGAAATTCGCTACACACGTCTAAACCCAAAAGCTACAATATCAAATCTGGCCGTGAAAACCTAAGAAGTTATTTAATAAAAAATGTAAAAAAATGTGGAATGTGTTATTAAAAGTGCTTAAAATGGAAGTTTGTAATTATCAAGAAAAGAACATCGTTCATTTTTGAATTGGCAAAAGTTGGGAAATTTGATTTGTTAGGTTTCAAATAAAACAACTATAAAAATACCTACTCCACCTGACGAATTTATTAAAAAAATTGACAGAACAGTCAGAAAATAAAGCCGTATCGTTACATGAATAACTAAAGTGGAAATAAATACTGAATAATTTTCTATTAAATAGTTGAACATTGTCATAAGCTGCGTAGTCCTGTGCAAAAGCTGTCCTTTTCAACAAAAAAATTACTTCTTCGTAGTATCAATCCGGTGGATTGGTTTGCGGTAACAAAATCTTGCATCTCGATCTCAAATCCTCTCGATCCTATGCAATCCTTTTCAGCTCAGCATAAGAGCTACAACTCATGTCCTTAAACACTTGCTGCAAATACTCTCATCTAAGGTGCCCTCTGAAATTTCTACCCTCAACCATCCCTTCCAATGTCGTGAAGAAGACCATCGTGGCGCATAATGTGACCGATCAATCGAGCTCACCTCTTTGAGATGGTTCTTACTTCCATAAGAACATATTATCCAAATCAAGTAGTTTTAATGAAAAACTAAATAATAGCTTGAATAGTTAGTTTTAACATTATCAAATTGATTACAAAATTGTTAATTAATTTTCCATTCAACTTCACTTAAACTTAATAGTTAATGCCTAATCGAATATACATAACACTTGATTAAGCAAATCCTCGAAAATTGTCGCCAAATTAACTTCCAGCAAAACCAGTTTATCAACATGGGTATACGCAACTAACATCCATCAAAATGAGCAATAACTTTCTTATCTCTGTACAACGCTCGCGAAACTTGGCCGAAATAATTCAATTTCTAAATTGGCACCGCCCAAAGTGATCTAGGGTCCATATTGGGTACTTGTATTATAATACCGCGGTTTGGGGCTATTCGCTGACAGGAATTAACAATATATCCGTCAGTGTCGCGGCTCTGTCAGCACGACCCCTGGAGAGTCGCCGATAGTTGGCGATCTCTGGGGCAGGACATAACTCATTGGCCAAAAAACGTCAAACAGATAGCCCATACTCTGTACAGTAAACATGTTTGAAGAGTATACGAATAGTTTCTGATTTATTTACGGCGCCTGTCACTTGAATGAAGTATACCGGGATTTTATTCTACGTTATATGGCGGTCAACGTGATTTCAAGTGGACATTCTTTCTGAAATACGTATTTTTATGCAAAGTCTCGTAAGGAAATATTGACCGAGAAATATATTATTTTTAATGTAGAAGAATATACAACAGTTCGATGGTCTAGTAAAGGTTTTGGTCCTGCAACAGAGATGATTATTCAATTCAATTCAATTCAATTATTTATTTATTTCAATAACATTACAAAATATTTTACATTTCAATTCATTATTGAAGTATTTACATATAAGTGAGGCAATGTAAATGTATGGACACATTTAGTGTCAATGACCTCACACTCAGAACTAGTGTCGGAATATGCAAATAGTTGGACTTGCAACAAAACCATGTCATAAGTATTTCATGTTTGACACACAAATAGCACGGCATTATTGTTACAAAATCAAACGTCCAACATTTCGCATCAGTCAACACCAGAACTGAATCCGAAACAAAATTACACTAAATAAAACACAGTCATGTTCAAAAATAACGTTTTGAACGGTTATATTTTTCATTTAAATAATAACGTCAAAGTTTATTTTGTACTGTAATTTTATTCCGCTGGATAGGCCGTAAGTATCATTATGAATAAATAAGAATAATATAAAAATAATCCTGAAAGTCTCTTTCTCGGTTTTGCTGAAAGTTTCGGTGGAGAGGAAAGTGCCGAATCAGGAGCCTGGGCGTATTTCCGGGATAAGGGGAAGTAATATAAAATGTAAAGGGACTTAGAGGCCTCAGTGAGGGAAATGTTGGGGCAGGCGTATTACTTTGTCCCTGAAAATGACTCCTGGAAAATGCTTCAGCTCGCTACAGTAGGCAAGCGTTGAAGTCGCTTAGCAAATCCTGTAAGTAATAATTATTGGGGTATCTTTGAACCAAATAGAGTATCGGTATTAATGGGAAACGTTTAGATTTAAATTGCTGCATTTTTTATATCTTATTCAGCTTTTTTAAAGTAACTTAGAGAATGGGTATAAAGTGGAGGCTTAAAAGGCAAATTATTACTATTAATACTAGTAGTTTAATATTAGACAAAAACTTTTATCTGATTTGACTCTTATCCGTTTTTAAAATGAGCAGCATCTATTACGAATTATTACATTAGTACTCGTATGTGATAAAGGTATACAGGTAAACTTGCTAGCATTGCTAGTTAAATTGTAATTGAAAACCTTAAAAAATTAAACCAATACAACATAGTGTAACGCTATAATGTTAAATACATAAATATAAAAAAACTGATATCAACTTGATATAGCCCTTGCAGGCCGAAAAACCTCGAAGTACAATCATTCGTCTCTTAGTTTTGTTCGCTCGTCGGACACGCATGTGTCGCCATATTGGTTGCTTGACACCTCTCGTTCGGTAGATCGCCACTTTATTAATGTTGGGGCTGCGCTGTCATTGACTATGTGGGCGCTGAGTGCCAGTCGTCAATCAGTCTGTATCTGCTCGGTGCGTTAGCACACGTCATAGTCTGCCTCGAGCAGAGCGAAAGTTTGTCATACTTTTAATTGAATACATGTCAATGTGCTTCTGAAAAAGTCTTTGAATCCACGATCAAACCCATGACCTTTGGCTTGCCAAGCAAACGCTTTGACCATTGATCTATATCCGCCGGAATTATAAGTTTTTAATTAAAGTCTGTCTTGAAGAATGTACTATGGTTAATTTAATATGTATCTAAAGATACAAATACGTATTATTATATGAGTCCACAGAAAAAAAACGGAACAAAAAGAAATGTTTTATTCATAACGAAATATTATCTCCAGAAAACATGACGAGTTCAAAAATTCTACGAAACTGTTCGCGCAAACGCATCTCCCGCATTCCACAATCTAAGCTTCCACAACAGGGGCGGAGCAAGACTATGTGACGCCTGGGGCGATTCTCTGCTGCTCATTTACTGCGTATGACAGCGAGGCTACAATAATTTTTGCAGCCTCGTATTACAGCTTTTGTCTACTGTATTAATGTTAAAAATTGAATGAATATAAAATCTATTCGATATCGGTTGAAAACTATATTTAACAATTCATAGTTTATTGGAATATACATTAAAATTTATATTAACTGTCTAAAAGTCCATTAAAAAAATTAATAGGGCGCCACGGTCAAAAAGTTAAACAACAAAAAATTATGGTTTAAATTAAAACTTTTTAAAATAATCAACGTATTCACAGATAATAACTTCTTAGATTTTCACGGCCAGATTTGATATTTTGGGCTTAGCCGTGTGTGGCGATTAACTTCTTTCCAATATTTCGACCGCCGTTGCAGGGGTCTTTTTCAGTATTTAATTGAATTCTTAGTTCTAAAAATATGTCAAATCTATATTACGAATGATACGAGAGTTACGATTAAAAAATATAACCAAAAATATGCTTCGGATACAACAGCTTTCGTATCTTCTAGTCTCCGGACTCTCGTCGTGGAAGTCATAGAAAGCCGTTTCCAGAATCTTCAGGTCTAGATGTTTTGGTTCAAGACATGGTATAATTTATAGTCTCTACAAATTTCCATGCCTCATCTCTTGACATCTCTGCACTTGAAAGTCTACGTGGGATAAAAACGGCTGCTGTATTATCCGAGGCATATTTTGCGTGATTTCATAATTTGTTTTTTTAAGGACGTCCAATGATTCATTTGACGCTCCCGAGGCCTAGACTATTCGGAGCTAAGGAGCAGCTAAAGACGATTTTTTTTATGTAAATGCACGCGGAAGAGCAAACCCAGTCAAGACCAGTGCACTCTATGACGCTCAGCCAGGGAGGACGGACGCTGCATGCGAGAAACGTGTGTTGTGTTCGTGTTTGTTTGTGGGTTGGAGAGATTGCAAGTGTATATTTATCTGTTTCTTGAAGAGATCCAGATTGTAGGAAGGAGGAAACACAGACACTGGAAGAGCATTCCATAGCTTACCGGTGGCATTAAGGAAGGAGCTTTGGAAACCGACAGTTCAGGTCGACATAAATTAACCGTGTATGGATGTTCGACAAGTGTAAGATGATAAATAATAAATAATGGAACAAATATGGAATGAAAATAAAAATTAAGTACTTTAAAATTTAGCGCCCTTCAAAATTTGCCGCCCTTTAAAATATGCCGCCCTTTGAAATATGCCACCCTTTAAAATTTGACGCCTTTTAAAATTTGCCATTCATTCAAAATTGCCGCCCTTTATTATTTACGCCCTCCTGAAATTTGCTGCCCGTCTCTTCAGCGTCTCTCTACGTTCGCGCCGCTTCTTCCTCGGCAGCTTCCACCTCTTCAGTCATGGGAGAAAGTCTTCTCTTGCGCAGATAAAATTGAAAGTGAGGACGTAATGGCTCGACAAACAGCGAGAAACTTTGCGTAAAGTTGGAACTTCATTTCGCTGCCCGGCGAATTTTCTCCGCAACTCCGCGCGCAGAAGTGTGCAAAAAATTAAGATTTATTTTGTGTCAACTTTCTAGACTCTTGACGTTTTTTTTTCTTCTTCTCCGCTATATTCACGGGGGAGTTTCACTTGGGATGATATCTTCGTACCGAGAATGAGAGTTTTTTTTTCGTTTTCGATGTATATGATGAAAATGAAATCAGAACGCAAATAAATAAAGTATTGTTTTTCTAATGGCGGAAAAATAAAGCATTATTATCTATAATGGAAATAGTGACAAAAGTCTGGGAAATATGATTATTTATCATAACTCTAGTTTTTTATATAAATCTTATAATTATATTTTACAATTAACATTTGCCGTATAACTTCAATGATCTTTTCAACTTAGAAAATGATAAATTAGTTTACTTTTGTAATAGAAACAGTAATAGAAAATAAAATGATTTTTTCTCTACTTAATTATTAATTCGTCTTAGTTATTAGGACGTCTAAGACTTTATTAATAAAGTTCTAGAAGTAATACTAACCTGCCAGAGAATATGCCTCTTGGGAGAGTGATCAGACTGTTCAACCATATCGTCTCGAATATTGATATATTCCACTTGAGAGAAGCCCAGTTTCGACATGGGCTCCACGAATTTATTTATCAAAGTAATTTCGTGGAGTCTTCTGTTTAGTGAGCTTCGGGACATTTTTTTATAATTGTTGTTAATAATCATAAATAACTATATTTATAAATTGTTTCTCTTGTATAATGTCTTATTTCAGGATCGTATTAAATAAAATTTGTAATGTTTCTAAAATAAATGATATTGAAAAATTGAAAAAATCATAATATAATAAACGTCTTCATAAAAAAAACACACACGGTGGAATGTTGTTAAATCCCGTTGGCGGATCTACAACCACACGCTACGTTGAGCTATCATTACATTTAAAGCGTCATATAACACACAGATACTGCTCTGGCTACCCAAGTCGCGTGTCCATTTATGAATGAAAACGTACGAGAAAGATGAGACATTAAAAAAAATACATATAATTATTGCTAGTTATAGTAAAAGCCTAGTTGTTTCTCTTGTATTTTATCTTATTTCAGGATCGTATTAAAAATATTTTTATTTGTAATGTTTCTGAAAGAAATAAGTAAAATTGAATAAATTAATCTAGTTCGTATTTTTATGCCATCATAAAATAGCAGGTATTCTTCTTGTGTCGGGCAATGGACGCGAATGAACAAGCAGTAAAGTCATAAAGCGATATCACACGACACTTTGGATCTGTCGAAGTATAAAAATAAAATTACTTCCCCAAGTTGCCATTATTTGGTCGCCATCCGCAGTCGCTGCACGTCTATCTAAAAATAAAAATGTGCAAAAATACAAAGTTTTCAGGGCATGGGACCGTTATAGTGTGTGTGTACTCTCTTATGAGCGGAATACATGGGTCTACGCCGTAGAGATGGAGAACTAGTGACCTTAAACATGCAGCCTTCTAGGCTTATTAACTGTTATACTCGTAAATAATGTTAATTATATTTTTAACAGTCATTTGAGATGCATTAAAAATATTTTTTTTGGCAGTTTAAGAATGTATTTCGTCTTCTTCATAGTGTCAATCCGGTGAATTTGCAATACTTATTAGATCAGCATAAGAGCTATAACACATGTCCTCATTCACATCTAAAAACGTATTATTAGGTGAATCTTTTTTTTATATAGACTCATACAGGATAATAGCGACAGATGGTGATGGTAATGAAGTCTCAACTGTGAAATTCTGTGACGCTTATCATAGTCACTATGGCATAGTGCATATGGCTAACCACTGCATGTAGAGTGTTGATCCGGCTACGTCATAGACTACAGCCCGAGATTCACGCATCATCCTTATTATTACAGGAATTTACTATGAATGGGTGGTCTTCACGGGATGATTTTTGTATACCACCAATTTTAATTAATAGGCTATGACCGGCATTTTACGGGTGAGGGATCAAATTCACACCAAGCGGGGGTATTTTAGATCTCAGAAATCGATTAAAAATCCTTTTTGTAAATCTCCGTCAGGTATCGAATCCACGACCTTTGGCTTGCAAAGCAAACGCTTTTACCATTGAGCAATACTTGCCGGCAAATATATTGTGTAGGAAGGCCTAAATACCTTAAAAAAAAATCTCGTCTCAGGTAAGCTCAGCTCTCGCGTGTGAATAATGATAACATTGTCTCTTAAATGTATAATTATTTAATTACAGAAACATTAGTTGAGCTTTTCGTCATGAAAAGGTTTCCAACTCCATGGTCTAGGGACCTAGGAGACATGTGAGATTTGAAGAATCAGTATTGGAACAAGTTCTACGCAACTTAAGTATGCAGGAAGGACGTGATTGGCAACTCAATTTTTTTCATATCGACAGATCCGGCTATGTCAAATAGGTTTTATTTTTATTTAGCTTAGTGATAATTTTTTTAAAGTATTCTTAAATAATTGATTTAAATATCAATGAAGTTGTCTTTTGTGGCAATTAATACCAGAAAGCGTTATTTGAATGTTAAAGTATTAATTGACAAATTATAATAAAATTCTCTGTCTTAGCTCAAATTTGTCGATGACAGCACCTTTACACGTGTCGCTGATGCCACATTATATAGTATTATCAGATCATGAGGTATGTACATTCTTCTACCAATTCTCACAGTCGGCTACAGCACAAGGCGCTGGTCATCACAATATTCTGTGAATCCTTGTTAATTGACAGAATCAAAATCCAAAACAATATGTATCGAGGAATTCGCGGTGTATGAAAATCATTTTATTAATATTAATTTTATAAATACAGAATGCTTAGTCATGTTATACACAAATGTATAAAAAGAGTATCCCCAGTGCCGGAACCCGTGGTACTCCGACGTCACCAGATAGCTGACGCCGCCATTTCGGGACCGAGACATCGGTTCTGGAACACGAGTAATAATTGAAAAATATTGTGTAATTAAACGATGAAACAATTGCATTCGTAATAAGTAATGTTAAATAAAACATTTTTTTAATAACATTAACTTATTTATTAAAATGCCAGTTAATGTTTCATTAGTATTTTTTGATAAATTTGTATAAAAGTAAATTCAGTTTTAATTTTTCTATTTTCGTAGAAGTTTAAGCTTCTTTAACGCTTCACTAGTTACTTTCACGAAAAAAATCTTCGATAAATCGTAGGAAATGTGTCAATGATTATTTTTATTTTGAGACAACTTTCTCTTAACCCTTTCGCATCGGTTGTCGGCATATGCCGTCATAAGATTCCCCGACCGTTTACATCGGTTAATGTTATATCGTTGTGCTACTTTCTTAGAATAGTTTTTTATGCATCATCTGATAGCTAAAGGATACAAGAACCAATGTGATATACGAAAATATACCAGTTAAGTACGTTTATGCTTCAAATACTAGTTTTATAATTGACAGTATAATTTGTATTCAAACCGTGCTGTAATGAAATGGTTAAATAAAAAACGAATTGTAATGAAAATAATTGTGAGAAAAATAAAAGACATGTTATTATTAAAAAAAAAACCACGTTTGATTTTTTAAAAAGGCCCTTAAGTGCCAGAGAGCGCTATACTCTTACAAAATTTACAAAATTTACAAACTTTACCCTAGTTCACTTTAAGCAGACTTTCGCCAATATTCTATGTCCACGCCTGTAAGCTGGCGTATCAGGTATGCTCAGGATATGGCTTGGATCCTTCAGCATTTTCAGAATTAAACTCCAAGGACCATCCATCAGTTTTGGACCTTTTCTAAACGTTGGTCTAGTGCAGGCATGGGCAACCTTTCCTAGGTCTGGGGCCACATTATCATTCTGTCTCCGTGTCAAGGGCCGGACCAAATTATTAACTATATTAAGGTAATATTAAATTAAATAAAACACATTGCTACTTCTTGCATATTTTATTTATTTATATAATGAACGACATTAATTGCTTATAAAATTTAATGTGACGATTGACTTTGTACTTGAATTACGAGACTATCAATATTGGCGTTGATATTGCTTAATGATAATCTCGTCGAATTTTCGAGATTTTCATCTGTTATCCTCGTTCGAATTTTCGATTTGGTGTACTTCATCCTCGAAAAAAATTGTTCGCATGTATACGTGCTGCCAAAAAGACAAATGATGGTTCTTGCAAATCTACGTAAGTTTGTATAATTTTCTTCCACCAAATATAATTTATAAAAATCCGTCAAAGTAACTTTGTCAAATTGTGATTTTAGCGCTAAATCCCCCTGAAGCTCAATAAGTTCCATCTGTAAATTTGCTGGCACATTATTTACATCAGCATCCATCCGACGAGCAAATATAGCGAATGTTAAGTCTTTGTTTTGGAAGTCGGCAAACCTCGTATCAAATTGCTCTATTAGTGCCTTCAGTTCATCTCCATAAGAATTATATGTGATGTTTGTATGCCTTGATAGATTAGGAAAATGGTAACAATTTTTACCTCTTATCTGATTTTTCAAAAATCTAAGCTTATTACAAAAAACTTTGACATGGCTATGCAGTTCATGAACCAATTGTCCCTGTTTTTGTAGTTTTAAATTAAGATCATTTAGGTATCCTGTGACATCTACAAGGAATGCTAAATCACACACCCATTGATTATCTTTTATTTGGTTGATTGTGTTTCCTTTTATGTCCATAAAATCTGCAATGTCTTGTCTCAAATCATAGAATCGTTTCAACATGTTTCCTTTACTCAACCACCTTACTTCACAGTAATAAGACACATCTTCATAGTCTGAAAATATGTCTTCCAAAAACACCTTAAACTGGCGGTGATTAAGTGCACGTGACTTAATAAAATTAATGCTTGCTACTACTACATCCATAACATTCTTGAATTTCATCGAGTTTGCGCACAAATTTTGCTGGTGGATAATACAATGAAAATTTGTTAAATTTTCCTGCTGGATCTGTAATTCTATTGCTCTTTCATTAACAACTCCAATAAATCCTTTCCGTAAGCCAACCATTGCAGGGGCACCATCAGTACATATGCCAGATAGTGCACTCTATTTAATCCCAAAGCTTTCGAAGACTATGTTGACTGCTTCAAATATATCTTCACCGGTAGTCGTTCCTTTTAACGGCTGAAGAGCTAATAATTCTTCTGTGATTTTGAAGTCCACGTCAACTCCTCTGATAAATATTGCTAATTGTGCTGTATCAGAGGCATCTGTGCTCTCATCCAAAGCAATTGAAAATGCTTCGAATCCAGTAATCACCTCTTTCAAACTTTTTTTTATATCATCAGCCATCATTTCTATACGTCGGACAACAGTACGTCTCGACAAAGATATTCTCTCAAAGTCTTTTTTCTTTTCAGGACAGATTAAACTTGAAACGTCGAGCAGACACTCTTTAATAAATTCTCCTTCACCAAATGACTTAGAATGCTTTGCAATTTTTTCGCTTACAACAAAGCTGGCTTTAACAACGCTATCGTGCTGCGTTATTTGCTTTTTGAACATTTGTTGCTGGGTATCCAAGTTCTTCTTCAACTTCTGTATCATATCTTTTCGAATTTGCTCATTTATTTGTTGGTGATCCGCATGCCTCGAAGTAAAATGTCTCTTTAGTTGAATTCTTTGTTGACGGATACGGACTCCTTACACAGCAAACATACAGGCATTCCTTTATTCAGGAAAAAGAAATAATCCTCCGTCCACTTGTCTTGAAATTTTCGACACTCTGCATCAACTTTTCTTTTTTTCGACATCACCCCTGACATTGTCGCAAATTTAAAAACAATATTCAGAACTGACAAACAAAACTGTCTTCTACGCCAGAACGCACCAGTAAACAGAACAAACCAGACCAGAAGTCGCGTGAACACTAAATAAGGGGAATGCGGCGCGGAGGGGGACGGAATTAGTGTGCTGCACTCGGGATATTTCGTGCCTACGAACTTTGCCGAAACACAAACCATCGGATGCATTGCGATAATAATATATATTATTATATTATGTAGCGCGGAGGGGGTGGGCCCCGCTCGTAATCCTTCGGTGCGTATACGAGCTTCCCCGAATCACTGCAAGCGCCCGTGTCATCTGCATTATTTTAACTAATGTATTTCTCAATTACTTCGCCGAGATGAATCAGGGCCGGACAAAATAGCTCCGCGGGCCGGATCCGGCCCGCGGGCCGGCGGTTGCCCATCTATGGTCTAGTGGTTAAATTAGCCATTGCGTTGGATCACAAACCCCATTACTCCGCTCGGAATCCTTTCATATGACGGTCGTGTTTCATACAGCGTATTACCATACGCATCTACTTACTGGGGAGTCATTTCATTATGTCTTTGGTTCAATGCAAAAAAAAGGAAAAAATGTTATGTCATTTTTGGTATAAAACATACGCTTTTCTTTCAACATTCACCCACACCATGTGTTACATAAACACGCACACTTCCTTACCTAATTTACTCGACAATGGCTACTCAACGTAGCTGAAACACATCGCCTTCAAATTAAAAATGTGAATTAATTTCGTAATAACCTTTAATTTGTATTTGAAAATAATGATAATGTAGAGATTGGCAAATTGTTTACAATTTTTAAAAATATTTTCTTTGTTTTGACGGTCTCTTGCTGTTAAACTACATCAACGATAATGTATGAGTAAGGTGCGCGGTAAACGAGACTGACATGGAATATGCTCCTTTGCTCCTATGCAACCTGTTAACCGGGCAACACGTATAAATACGTCAAACGTAAACAATATCGGGTACGAGCAAGACGTATGAGTACGTCCTTAAAACATATGTTGCGCCCTGAAAAGTGCAGGATGTATGTGTTCGCCATTTTTGTAAATTGTATTTATCTACGATTTAAAAATATGTACATCTTAAATGCATTGTATATGCACTTTATATATACGAGTATTTTGTACAAAAAATATAAAAGTGATATGAATATATTTGATTTTTATTTTGTATTTTCCACTGTGTTCTATGTATACATAGACAAATCAAATATTTAATGGTATTTTCATTTAATTTAAGCATAAATAAAAAATAAAATAATACGAAATTACGTTTCCACCAGGCGTGACTTATTGATACGTCCTAGTGAAAAAGTTCGCGCCCATTGTAAAGGTCCGCCAAATAACTTTTTTTTTTAAAACAGGGCGCAAAACATCGAGTGTAGCTTCGGCTGTGTGGCACGTAGCGCCGTCTTATTGAAACCAAATGTTACCAGTATCCTCTTCTTCAATTTTAGTCAACAAAAATTCGTTCAACGTGGCCGCGCCGCATGGAAGCGCCATTGATGGCGCTTCACGCACACTTTCTGCCACAGCAGCAATATTCTCGGGTGTACGCACTGTTTTTGGCTTTTCATGCTTTGGTTTATCGAGAAGGATGCCAGTTTCTTTCACTTTTTTCACAAGATAACGAACATACGGAGCTCACGGTGATTCTCTTCTTCCAAAATCCGTACGCAATTTTCGCACACATTCTGCAACATTACCATGATTTTCAAAGTAATGTCGCAATATTGCCCAGCGTTGTTCAGGCGTAGACACAATCATATTCGTTTAGCGGAAGGATAAAACTAATTATCTGTCAAATCAGCCATGAGCTAAGTGTTACCATTCACGAAATAAGCACTAGTTGAAAAAAAAACGTTAGATGGCGGACCCTTTGGTTAAACTTTTTATCAGGTGCATAATCTAACCTTGTATGTTAATTTGAAAGGTACACGCGCAACTACATATAAATTTTTTATAATTATTTAGATTTTTTCGATCGATAATTCATAATATCAAATATAAATAAAATATTTTTAAGAATTTATCCCACGATATATTTTTTGACGACATGTTTCAGTCACGTCACAAATGGCCATTTTTGAGTCAATTAGCAAAGTGAGTGTTGGCTCTTTATAAAGCAAAGAGCGAAATGAGTGAAAAGGTGGATATGAATTGTGTGATGGTGATTGAGTTTTGGAAATCATTCACGTATAAGGGAATTAATTGATGTCACAACAAAATAATTTACTAACTGACTTGAAAATGGAAATGAAAATGGAAATGAAAACTTACTAACTGACTTGATAATAGCCATTCGACCTGGCTGAAACATGTCGTCAAAAAGAAATATTGTGGGATAAATTCTAAAAAATATTTTATTTATATCTCATGTAATTTATACTTTACTAACTAGATAAGATGTACAATATTAAATAAAAAATAACATGAAATGTTATATCTTGTACAATTATGAATAAAAAATAATAGTACTCATCTAATTGCTTTAATTTCATACTCGCTTAAGTTTATTTTTCATAAGTCTACAAAGTTTGGTACATTTGTGTACGAGGAAAATAATATATACCGTCATTAATTCGGCATTACCCACATTCGTATGACTTACGATACAAAGGCGAAACAAATTACGTTTTTTTTCCGTTCATATATTTCGCAAGCAAAAGCGCCGCTAGTTTCTTTCGAATCATTTTCAATTTTATTGTGTTGCGAGGAAAAACTTAGCGAATATATGGCCGTACGTAATTTGCGATGAAATGAAACGTCGCGCGCACAAGCTGCTTTGTAAATTGAATAAATATTAAGAATACAAGGCACCGGGGTACTATAAATATGAAAAATTGAATGTAGTATATAAAGGGTCCGCCAAATAACTTTTTTTTTTTGAAAATTGGGCGCAAAACATCGAGTGTAGCTTCGGCTGTGTGGTACGTAGCGCGGTCTTGTTGAAACCAAATGTTGCCAATATCCTCTTCTTCAATTTTTGGGAACAAAAATGGCCCGATAACGATCGCCATTGACTGTAACGGCCACTCCTTGTTCATTTTCGAAGAAAAATGGCTTGATTTTCATAGTAATGTCGCAATATTTCCCAGCGTTGTTCAAGCGTATACACAACAATATTCGTTCAGCGGAAGGACAAAACTAATTATCTGTCAAATCAAACATGAGCTAAGTGTTACCATTCACGAAATAAGCACTAGTTGAAAAAAAAACGTTAGATGGCGGACTCTTTATTAGGTTATTTTTAACAATCCGTTGCAATTCTCACGCTTTTTTTATTGAGGATAAACACAAGACAGTGACAGTAAAGGGTACTCTTTTTCTTCGTAGTATATCAATCCGGTGGATTGGTTTGCAGTAACAAAATCTTGCATCTCGATATCCACTCTTCTCGAACCTCTGCAATCCTTTTTAGCTCAGCATAAGAGCTACAAATCTTCTTTGTATATAGTATAAATCCACCGGATTGATACTACAAAGAAGATAGTAACATCCTCCTCTCTCTGAAAAGGGTGTTATTCTGTCGCGCGGTGGTATGATGAGGAGCAGGTCAGCAAAACAAAAACTTTCTTTTAGAAGCGCATTAATTATATTTATGATAAACTTTAAAAGCTTCCGGCCAGGTGGAATGACATGCCACCGGCCGTAATTCGACCTTCTCGGTCTGTCAGCGCTCGTCGGCGCTTAGGTTGTCGCCCAGCGCTCAAGTGGCGGTCTATATAACTAGTGCCAACTGCCAATATGGCGGACACATTCATATACGACAAACGCACAGAAATAAGAGACAAAAGATTGTACATCGAGGTTTTCGGTACATTGTGAACAATAACCGTCGTATAAATTCTAATAATCAATTTTTGGTTACCTTTAGTGAAACTGATGACAATGTTTCTTACTTTAATCACAAGAAACGCCTTTACACAGCACTTAAATGATAGTGATATTACACTGTTCTTATGTTCAAAGGATAAGGAGGCACAGATTGTTTGTTCTTCCTAGAGGTAATACTAACCTGCCAGGGACTATGCCTCTTGGGAGAGTGATCAGACTGTTCAACGATATCGCCTCGAATATTGATATATTCCACTTGAGAGAAGCCCAGTTTCGACATGAGCTCCACGAATTTATTTATCAAAGTAATTTCGTCGAGTCTTCTGTTTAGCGGGCTCCGGGACGTTTTAAATGATCCTATTATTATTGTGTTATTTATAAATTGTTATTTATCCTGTATCCTGTTGTAGAAATGAATTAAATATTGTTATTTTTAAAGTTTCTAAAAGAAAAATAAATTAAAATTAAAATTGAAAACTAGCAAAATATAAAACTTTTTAGATTCCAATCAAAAACCGCAAGTGAAAACATACATTATTTATGTTCTATATTCACATACTCTGAATAGATACTACAGAGACATCTATCGTTATACGATGGTAACAATGGTATAAATACATCAACTATCGCGTATCTACTCAGGCAGAGAATAGTCGTGTGGACTGCAAGTTTGTGTAGAATAAGAGCATAGGTTGCAAGGCTCGTGGTTCGAATCCCGCATCTGGGATATTTTTTCTGAATGAATTGATGCGTATAAAAATAAAATGATGTATAATTGTATGTGTGTATTTAATTACTAATAATATTGAAATATAGTCAATGATCTATAAAAGACGTATTGAAAAAATTAATACATCCATTATAATTTAATCTTTTGGATACGACTCAAAAATATCATATTTCCTAGAAAATATATTACAATCGTAAAAAATTTCGATTGAACAATCAACCAAAGAAATGTCGTGGTCAAAAAGTCACAACTTTGGAAAATTATTCCAACATTTCGTAAAATGTCCACTTGAGATTGAAACGTACATGCGGTGACATGTTACATAGTATTTTTATATGTTTTTCTCACATCTCTATGACCAATATTGTATGATATCAGAGTGACTCATAATTCACGTATTATCGAACTGCTAGAGAGCTTTTTTAAGAGCGAGCTTTTGTTCTTGTAGAATATCGGCGACAATAATCTTAAAGGAGCCGCACATATTTCTACACTTTTTCTTGTGCTTCTGAAAAAACCAATCCCGCAAGATTTTCCCTTTTTTGTTGCCGTTCTTCGAACATTTACAATTTTTCCGAGCATCTCAAAATGTTTTGCTCACGGATTTTAAAAAAAAAATATCAACTATTCGATGCTTCTATTTAAAATCATGCGATCGGAATATTATGGAATCACGTTACTACGCAAAATCAAAAAGATATGTTGACATCAGCATGATATAGCCCATGCTGACTGATACCGAAGACCTCGATCCACAATCTTTTGTCTCTTATTTATTTTCGCTTGTCGTACATGTATGTGACGCCATATTGGCATTTTGGACAAATCCGGTCACGGGAGTGACGTGAGTTATAGAGATCGCCACTTGCGGCGCTGGGTGTTACCGACCACGGTGCGGTGCCAGAGTCAGTAGTTGTCTATTGTCAGCAATAGTAAATTGAGGTTGGCCCGGCCTGAATGCTGTGAGTAGGTCCGGGCCAGAAGTTTGTAAAGTTATCGAAATATATATGTCAATGTGCTTCTGAAAAAGTCTGTGTGTTGTTCATCTGCTCCTCATTTTGCCACCACGCGATCCGATAACTATCCCGGCGAAGTGAAGTCGTTCTCTTCTTTAAGAAAAGGGGATGTTAATTTATATAGATATTCTTCGTCTTCTTCTTCGTGTCAGCGACCTCAAATTATTTTGTTCCAGTATCTGGCAACATGATATGTGTATTGCCCAGCATTAGGTCCTGACATGTACAGCGTATTGGGCACACGGAGCAGGATCTTAGGTGTGAGGTGGTCTAGTTTTGGTATAGTTTTGAAATGGGTGTTGGTTTGAGGCACCCTGTGACGACTATGCATGCATATAAATGTCATCAAAAGTAGTTATAAAAATATCAACAATTTATCATTACAAAAAATCGTAATTAACTCCAACTTATAATGTACTTAATGTTCATACACGAACTTAGTATGATAAGCTTTTTATTTTCCATATAATTGCGTTTAAAAAAGTTGAAGCAGCTTGTGGTAGTACTCTGTGATACGTTTATATGCGTAAAACAATACTTGCCTCGGTTTAATGTTCGTAAATAACTTTTAGATTCTTCGCTTTCTTTCATGCTCGCCCACACATAGGTCAGGGTTGCCAAGGTCCACTGTTAAACAAAACACGAAAAAAATGTATTTCATTGCATCGTCACTGTGATTTGACAATGTAGTGATATATCTATTTTTTTCATCATCATACAATTCAGTCAAAAAAGTGTGTTATCATTATTTGAAAGAAAGAAAATTTTCTTAAAAATGATTAGATTCAAATATTCTTTTGACTTTGAGAATTTTTGCTGTTAAATTACTTATTTTCTTAAGTTTTTACCACTAATTGTGTAATTATTTAAACATATATAGCAACCTGGCAACGTATAAATAAATATTTTCTTCATACTCCTGTGAGTCCTAGGGGTATTACTCTCTTGATATTAAAATACATATAATATCCACAGCGGTACTTTAAAGTTATTTATTAACCTTTTATGTGCGGCTATTGTTTTTTTATCATTGTTTCATAAGAAGTGTCAATAATCCATGGAAAAATAAAATAATAATATTTTTGATTTTAATGACGAATTATCGACACCAACTCAATATCAGGCTGGTGTAAGTAAAGAGAATGTTCTGTCCCGGTCAGCGAACCAAATTTCGTCAGTCTTCTTTCACGTAAAATTAATTTCAATGTGACTGTCGACGAGTTCTTTGCTTTGACATCCTGTTCCTTATGCATCTAACACGCGTTCTGTCGACTATCCCAGCGATCTGTCGCTTTTATTAGATAGGGAATATCAGTAGCTAAGTTATAAATTAACTTACTTATGAAATGGTGAATTCTTATAATAAGGCATTGTTGAAAATGGTAAGTGTTTATAGATAACCAGTAAAGTGTACGATAGACCTGAGTTAAAAAATTACAGTATTTTTCAGATATGAGGTACACGCAAGACGCAAAAAAATTACAATGATAATACTGAAGATTTGGTTGTTAGTGTTTCTTATTAATTGGGTTTATTTGATAAAAAATGGATCACTTTTGTGCTTATTTTTTATTTCACGATATTACAATGTCATTTGTATTATATACAACACATCGAAGTGAGAGCAGATAAATCGGCTCATGGCATAGGTACGCCAACAGATCGACTTTCTGGGACCAAGGTCTTCATTTTCTGTTTCTTAACTGTAATCCAGCTATTCAAAACTTAATTATTTGTGATTTTTATGCTTAAGTTAATGCTTTAGTACCTCAATATTTTTCAAAGAGTATGACCTAGCATAATGATGCAGCGTTCATATGTGGATTGGTCGTGAATATGATACTCGACGAAGCATAAAATATTAAATTTGTAAATTCTATATTTTTGTTTTTATTTTTTGAAATATAAGTTACATGATGTGTATTTATTATTATTATATCAGTATTTGTATAGCGCTTTTTAATCACCGAACGGTTATTCCCAAAGCGCTTCTTTGCCTCTCTGAGTAAAAAGGTGGGTCTTGAGTCTGCTTCTGAAGAATGCCTCAAAGTAGAGGCATTCTTCAGAATCAGTTCTTTAATGTTTTCCGGCAGCGAGTTCCAGGCCATTGGTGCCGGTAGCTGAAAGCAAGATAGACAAAGACCGTGTTACTACCTCCCGTCAGCTGCAGGGTGCTTCTATTTGCTCTGACTGATCTGAATGTGAGATCAAGATTTTCACACTTGATGGAGCCTAAAAAAATAATTTCCTCAGCTCTATATTATTGTATATATTTCTAAATATAATTTAAGTGTTGTGAAATCGATTCGTTACCAGGAAAGTATTTTTTTCAGTTAATTGACCAAAACGGTCGTAAATGAAAGAACTGCATAACAAATAAATTATTCACGTTGTGTATAAAGAATAAAACACGTTATTATCCTCCTCTCTCAAAAGGTGTTATTCAGTCGCGTGAGGGCATGATGAGGAGCAGGTCAGCAAAACAAAGACTTTTTCATAAGCACATTGACATATATTTATGATAAGCTTTACAAGCTTGTAGCCTGGATCTAGTCACAGCATTAGGCCGAGCCACAATACTAAATGCTCTCGCCGACGTGCGGGGCACGACTGCTGCGCTCGTGATGGCTCTCGCCCAGCGCTACTAGCGACGGGCTATATAACTAGTTCCAAATGGCAGACACATAAATGTATGACAAGCGAACAGAAATAAGAGAAGAAAGATTGGATATCGAGGCTTTCGGTACCAGTCAGCAAGGGCTACATCATGCTTATGTCAACGTAATAAAATGAAAAATACGAAATATACGACGTAAGGTAAGTTGATAAAGTGGAAAGCGTACTCCAATACTTTTCTGGTGCTAGTAGACTTCACACACGATTTATATGATTGTTCTGATCCCGGAAGTGTTCATATCACCAGAAGTGTTAAGGCCCTAATGTCAGAAGTTATGACAAGTTGTTATCAGCCGGGTTCGGTTCAGCGGATTTGAATGAGCTGTTTTATTGAAGCCATTATTTTTGTTAGGGGTTGAACCGCGGGCACTTAACCCTGTAACGTAATAATAACTTAACCCCTGAACGTGTATTATTGGACTTTCAAAATTAATTTTCTTTTATGTAGCACGATTGCAATAATTATTATTAATTGAACAAGTTTACAAGCTTTTTTATTGCATATTTTCTTAGAAAAGAATATACAAATAAGCATTTACGATACGAAAGTTTATTAACATTGGACTATTGGTATTTTTTAAATATATGATGTTTGTTTTTTATGTCCAGCAGTTTCTTTTAAATTATAAATGCATACGAGTATCTAGTCTATAGGTTCCCAAACTTATTTCTCTCATAGACCCCTTGTCATGATATTTGGTTTTCAGTAGACCATCTTACTCAATGTGAAACTTTTAAAAAAAAAAAAAAAAACTCTAATTCAGTGGTATCAAACTCAATAGGCACCAAGGGCCACAAAAGCATAAGAAACACTGTAACATTTTATGGGCGTGGACCAATAACCTCTTAATATTTAAAACAGCTATAAAAAATAAACATGCCGGGTATATTAAAAATTGTATACATATTGTGTTTTTAAAGTACACAAATTAGGGTGAGATATTTTTATTTGAATTAATAGTATTTTACACAAAAGTGATTATTATTTAGATTTGTAATTAATTAAAATATAGCAAATAGTGAAATATTTCTACAATATCAAGTGAAATAAATAGATATACTCGTATAAAGAAGAAAAAATAAGTAAATGTTGAAAGCTCTCCATTGATATCTAGACATAAAAAAACATATGAGTAAAAATTTCAATGAATTGGAAAATATTGAAAACTTTTGCAACATTAAAGTGTGCTTCGTTCCTTTTAGTACGATTGGAAATATTTTCAAACATTTCTTTTATAGGCAAATGGTTCTACTGAAGTGTTTGTATTCAGATTTGCATCTCATCCAACTGATGCTAGGCCAAGTTTTCTCTTGCCAAAGATCCGCATGTAGTGGAACAGTTACGTATTTTTCGAAAGCCTTTTATGGGACTTGATAAAATTATCCGATGACCCGTTTGGCGACATTCCTATCCTGAAAAATTTACACAGCGAATAATAATAAACATTATCATAATACTAACATAAATCGAAAGAGACAAAAACAAAAATACTTATCAATACAAGTTATATAAAAGGTCCAAAGTATCAAAACTAATTTTCTATCTTTCCATTTTATAATCTTTTATATGACAAATAACATGTAAACATTGTTAATTTTTTTAAATTTACTTGTCACATATGCCTTTATTTATTTTTCATGTAATTCATAACAATAAGCAAATTTTTTTTTCGTGACTTGTGATACAAAAACTAATAAATGTTTTATAGACGTCGATTTATTATCGTAATATTTCTAAGTATAATATAATTGTTTACGTTATTTTGGTAAGCATTATTTTCGTTTATTGCGATCGTTAAATAGCATGTGGTAGAATATGTAGTTGATCTCAACCAATTACAAAATTTTGAAAACACAATCTGAATAGAAGAATGTTTCCCACGTCAAGATCTACCTTTAAGTGGCGTGGAAAGCGAATTTCCAAAAAAACAACAATAAAATGAATGTAATACTGTCAATTAAATCTTAAATGTATCCTATTATATTTGATTAAATAAAAAAAAAAATATATAAATTAATCTGTAGAAGAATGTTTGGAAACGTCTTTCATTACGGGGTGCATATTGATATCAGCTTAATATAGCTCTTTTAGGCTGATGCCGTAAAGCCTCGAAAAACGATCTTTTGTCTTTTTTTTTTTGTTCGATCGCCTGACATGCACATCTAATAATGTTAGTTTTAATTACATAGTATTACACGGCGTTTATGACAGTTGCTCCATTTCATGTTGGTCCAACTGTCATCATGAAATTCCCTTTTTGGTCGGACGAAAAGCAAGTCTTTAATAATATTAAACGCGAATTGTGAACCAAAAATAAGTTATTTTGCTTGGTAAATATATGCTCCTGCATACTTCCTGCCATCCAGTAATTCGATACCCAACTTAGATAGGAGGATTTCAATGTCAAGTGAAAAATATTAAGTTATTGTCAAATAAATGTTAATAAATATTAAATATGAATCTGCAGTATAGTTTTTCTATCACGACAATGATTTAATTGACTACACAGTTATATCGTTAAGGCATTGGTGAAGAAAATTAGAGCGTATTTTTTTATACGAGCTCATTAGTGGTATAATGTTTATTAGTCATGAGCGATACACTAACGATTTTAATTTATATTGATAGTTTTCTTCAGGCAATTTATCTCCACAGTTGTTTCTGTATAGTCGCCACGAATTTCCGCCACACAGTTCTACAAGTTGCCACGTTAGTCTCGGTCTAATAACTCCGCAGTATATATAAAAAACCTTCAATATGAGAGCCTGGGAACTCGAAAAGAAAGCTGCTTTAGTATTTATCCGAGGCACATGTTAATCAGTATTTTTTTTAAATGACTTTTTGATTTAAAGCCTCCAGACACCTGTATCATTTGGTACTTTGGAGAAGCGCAAAGGATTACTTAAATATAACAATACTTTTCTGAGGAATAAGAGAAAACGCTAACTAATACTGTTACTTTTAAGACGCAATTTTATGGTGCTTAACCTACATACATGATTAGAGAACAAGTATCCATAATATCTGTAAATCACTTTATAAAAATTTACTCGTAAAATGTTACACTATAATGTAACTGAAAATAGTTGTTTATTTATTATGCACTCACTGCTTTCATGGTTTAATGCACTTGGTTTTAATTAACACAGTGGTTAATATAAAGTGGATCCACTTTATTATTACTATTAAAGTCTTTTCACGCTACCAAAATAAAATTTGATTGTACAATTTATATTTACTAAAAAGAAATACAATCTAAGCCACAATTATAAAAAGTAAGATATTTAAATTTTTAAAATTTTATTTATTTATTTTATTTCTTTCAAAAACATTCTAAATTTAATTTAATACGATCTTGAAATAAGACAAAATACAACAGAAACAATTTATAAAAATAGATGTTCTACTAGAAGTAGAATTTATGATTATTGACAATAAATATTAAAAAGTCCTAAAGCTCGCTAAACAGAAGACCCCACTTTGATAAATAAATTTGTGGAGTTCATGTCGAAACTGGGCTTCTTTCAAGTGGAATATATAAATATTTGAGGTGATATGGTTTAAAAGTCTGATCACTCTCCCAAGAGGCGTAGTCTCTGGCAGTATAGTTTTATTAATTTATATTATATTAATATAGTTATATTAATTTATTTACTAGTTCTTTATTATAATTTTAAACAATGACAGTCGTTTTTCAACATGTCCTTAAATATTGCAATTTTAAATGATTTTTCTTTAAAAATATTTGTTTGACTACTCTTAAGAGCTTTAACGAGTTATTATATTTATATGAGTTGTTGAACTATTTTTTACAACGTTATTAGCAAACTGTATAAAATAATATACTCACATTCTAAATAATCTTTCTCAAAATGAGTTCAATAAAAATAAACAGGTTCAAGTTTTTTCCCGGCTCACTAAGTGGCTTTGTATCGCAAATCTGCGCATTCAAAGAAGACGTTATTTTTTCAGTTAAATAAAATACTTTGCCATATTATAGGATGTCGGCTTCCTTTGAAACAAGCGAAAATCCCTTTCACACAGTAATCGAATTCAAGATCACGCGCTGACAATGAAATAATTTTTCAAGTTTCTTTAATGAAACGATTCATGGTTCGTACGTATAGTGATTTAATATATTCATACTCTAGTATCGTAAAATAAAAGGAAAATGTTGGAATATTATCACCGTAACAGTTGCTACAAGAAAACATAAGTCAATATTTCTACATATATAATCGAATAGTCTTTATAAATTCAATGAAATCTCTTCATCGACAATATACTAGTATCTAGTTCGTATTTGGTGGAAATTTGGATTGCGTTACTTTTAACAAACGAAACAAAGGTTCTGGTGGATACAATTTAGGGTAATTTATGAAGAATATATCCTATAAGAGCGTTTGTTTAAGCATTTTGTCAATTTATTAAATTGAATGTTTTAGTTACTCTCACAAGGAATGAACTATTTGGTCCTTATAAGTAGCTTATTATTACAAACGGCCAATTATGCATCGTTTATGCTTTCTTTCTCCCCAAGGTCCCGAGCGCTTATCTTAAAACGTCATCAAGAATTATACACAGTATTTAACTAGGAGGGTTTCGGATTTGATACAACTTAAATGCAAAGAACAGGTGAGATATGTACTTTATTATTATTATATGCTGAAATAAAATGCGGATATGGTATAAACTACATAAAGTATAAGGAATACTGTAAGCGTCATACGAAGATGTCATTTTATTATTTTTTGTATTCTAATATTTCGTGTATCGGTATATAAACCTTAAAATTAAACTAAAAATATCAAGATAAAATACGTTAATTTTACATTAAAACAAACGCTTACGGACTTAAATTACTTTGTTAATCAATTTCAATGCTTTTTTTATTGAATTTAATTACCCAATAAAAGTAATCGCATTTGAAAAACTTTTTAATGGCTTTCTTAAACAGTTTTTTCACAGATTATCCCCTTAAGCACTAGCACGATAAAAAACTTAAATGGCGACGAAAAATAAGGAGAGTAAAAATAAATTATCTTTGACGTAACTGAATTTAAACATTAAAACACTACTATTTTAGAATGTTTATGTTTATTCGAAAATTACAAATAAAAAACAATACTAAACGATATTGTGTAAAAAAAAAGGAATTTGATTCAAAAGAATATTCAAAAAGTAACTTAATCCAGCGATATGTGTATAGTATCTTCTTCGTAGTATCAATCCGGTGGATTGGTTTGCAGCAACAAAATCTTGCATCTCGATCTCCATTCCTCTCGGTCCTCCGCAACCCTTTTCAGCTCAGCATAAGCACTACAATTCATGTCCTCGAATACTTGCGCCCTCTACAGTTTCTACCCTCAACCATATGTATAGTATATATTATTCTAATTAGTATCCTGTATTTAGAGAAGAAATAATTAAATTATTAAAGATTTAGGCAATTTCGACATCCACCGACGAAAATATTTGACGTCACTGATAATTATTATTTGGTAGCAATATATGCGTTTGACATCACTATGTATTGCTATGGAAATATTTCACGTCACTTGGGATTGTTATTTAGTTGCTGTGGAAATAATTAACGTCACTTGGGATTGTTATTTGGTTGCTATGGAAACATTTAACGCCACTTGGGATTGTTATTTGGTTGCTATGGAAATATTTAACGTCAATTGGGATTGTTATTTGGTTGCTATGGAAATATTTAAAGTCACTTGGGATTGTTATTTGGTTGCTATGGAAATATTTAACGTCAATTGGGATTGTTATTTGGTTGCTATGGAAATATTCAACGTCAATTGGGATTGTTATTTTGATTTTATGGAAATATTTAAAGTCACTTGGGATTGTTATTTGGTTGCCCTCAAAATTTTTACTTGTTAGTGGATTGTTATTTTGATTTTATGGAAATTTTTCACGTCACTATGGACCATTATTTATTTGATTTGGAAATAATTGACGTCACTGAGGATTGTTGTTTGGTTTCTATGGAAATAAATGACGTCACTAAGTACTGATATTTGGTTGAAATGGAAATATATACAAAATTTGTATCATTTCACAATGTTCAAAATTTAATTCATAAAATAAAACTATATTTATTTATTTGAATTTATAAATAAACTTTATTTCACCAGTCAATAACTTAAATATTTTGAGTGTAAATCTTTAACTAACGCGTAGTTAGGTATGCTTCGACTGGAATAGATTTCTCAAACCCAATTAGATAAATTCGAAAACGAAACTCTCTTAAATGCGTTATCTCGCTGTGTGTTTTTTGAGGATCGCTGTTTATTTATCGGCGGAAAAGTTTTCAGGAAACTTTAAAAAGTAATTCAGCCATCTCGAGCGGGATAACTTTGTAGCCAAACTGAGTAGTGGATATGCGTAATGTTTACTCAACACTTTGTAGGTTCTGCTTACTTGAAACAAGCGTGTAACTAGATAATGGCAGATGTGTGCTATAGAGAGTCGTGCTGCTTAGAAGGTAATACGCCAGACTGTGATACGAACAAGTTACAGGCTTTTTTTAAAGCGTAAGCTCAATGGTGTGATTATGATCACATATCCTTAACTAGTCTCGATCCTCCGCAGGGTAATATCACGAAAGAAACCAAAAAATAAGTAAGACTGGCGGCGCTCGTAGCATGGCAGAGCAGATGGTCGACCTCGCTCAAGGGTAGGCACACATATTCCTTCTTTCCTTCCGTCTTCGATAGAATGGAGATGCCGTGGCTTATTCCAAATCTTTGGACTAGTCAATTCATGACTTGGCACAGAAATTTTAAGGCTACACTCTTCAAGCTTAGCCTCGTTGATAATCATGACTGCCAATGTGGTAGCCCCTTGCAGGACGTTGAACACGTTCTCTGGCATTGCACAATATTAGATTTGAGTAGGAAAAAGCTTTTAGCGTAATCAAACACAGGCCTCGACCGGTTGGATATGTCGACCTCATATCTACGGAGCTCAACTACCATGTATTTTCTGTATACGCGGCGACCTTCGGCGAAGAATTAAAAAAATCCCAATTGTAACGTCCGAACTACTAACTTTTACACCCACGTTTGGTGTTGCTCATCAAAGCCCGTTACTTGTATAACGAGAAAGTACTCTGAAAACAATGTCTTGGTAAGTGCTCCCAAGGTGCGCAGGTACAAGGCGACCGGCCCAGGTGCCTACGGCCCCAAAAAAAATATTCTTAACAAATAATTTAATAAAGTGTATAACGTGCGAATCATAAAATTACAATGGTTTGAATTTAATTTGAAATATTTTATAGTTCTTCTTTTAAGCTTTCACTAAAGGATAATAGCGTTTGCGGAATCAATCCCCGATATACCTTGTTTTTATTTATTTATATACAATACATATTTTTTATGTTAACACATACAGGAAAATACCAACAGATGGTGATAGTAATTCATTAATTTTACGGGTTAGGATTATATTATAGGATATTTTAGAATTCAGAAATCCATTAAAAAATATTTTTTTTAATATCCCTCGGGAATAAGCCCACGACCTTTGACCATTGAGCTATACCCGCCGGCATAAATGAGATTATGTATTAAATATGAGATTTTTGACATTAAAAATCGGGAAAAAAATAAACGATGGACGCTGGGATTCAACCACAAACTTATGCAATCAATGTTCATTTTGTAGCATGACCCACGTCTATTAATTAGCTCCACTCACAGAAAAAAAAATACTTGTGAATAAAAAGCGGTCAGGTATATTTTGAATCAATTTCTGCAGTCATATAATTCACGCATGAAATTTACAATCACTCTGTGGCTGTATTGTCTAGTATGTCATATGTTAACTCAACACTTTGTATGTTGGGCCCAACTTGAAACAAGGATGTAACAAGATAATGTGATATGCGCTTAAGCAAAGCTCTCCATCTAGAATGTTCCAGAAGCTTGGTCGAGTCCCCGCGGCGCTTCCGGCGCTGTCATCGCTCCCGACTCTTTCCGGTCTCTCAGTTTCCCGCCAAACTGACGGCCATTTTGTTACGCTCTAGGTATAGATTACACGTAACTCCTGGCTGTGTTTGAATGTTTGAAAATGGAACGTTATATCAAATATGATGAAAGCTCACCGTAGAAAAAATATGTGTCATTTCTGCGTCAAACTGAAGGACAATGAATTGGCCTTGATAATGCGCTCATTATGGTTACATTGTCATATTGTTTGTAAACGCAGGTAATTCATCATCATCAGCCTGAGTCCGTCCACTGTTGAACGTAGGCCTCCTGTACGAGTCTCACGCAGGTGATTATTGTTCAGAAAAGGTAAACGTCACGCGTTAAAGGGAGATGTATAAGGAAAATAGAAAATAGTTCTAGAATATGTTACCCAATTCATTCATCCATATATATGCATATATTGTACAAAAGTAAACTAACTTTTTTTTGTTTATACATAAACGTGCATGTGATGAATTGAAGATGTTCTCTTTGAATGTAAAACCGTGGTTTTCAAATATGCGTGCAGTCCATTAAATAATCCTTAATAGAACAATGAGGAACACAAATACAGGTTGTAAATGACTATAACTATCTGGGACAAGTAATACAACTAGGATGAAATAACTTCTCAAAAGAAATCAACAGGCGTTACAACTGGGATGGGCAGCATTTGGAAAACTAAAGTACATTTTTAAAGCGAAAATTCCACAATGTCTTTACAACTAAGGCGTTTAACCAATGCATCCTCCCTGTATTAACTCATGGCGCAGAAACGCTGGAATCTAACAGAAAGTCTTACCCATAAAATAAAGGTCACCCAGCGTGCTATAGAAAGATCCATGCACGGAGTATCTCTAAAAGATAGAAACCGAAACGAGAATATCCGCAGAAGAATATAAGTAGTGGAGGCTACCCAACGAATAGACACACTCAAGTGGCAATGGGCAAGACATATCTGTCGAAGAGACAACGGTCGATGGGGAAGAAAAGTTTTGGAATGTCGCCCAAGAACTGGCAAATGAAGCATTGGCCGACCTCCTGCAAGATGGACTGACGACATAAGAAGAATAGCTGGAGTGGCTTGGAATACGGAAGGCAGAGGATCGAAGAGGTTGGAGACTCGGGAGGCTTACATTTAACAGTGAACGGATACAGGCTGATGATGATGATTTTTTTTTGTTAAGATGTTAACATATACGTTGTGTTAAAAAAATGTGAAACATTTCACAAGATCGGCTTACTCAATCATTCCGTTTTTCTCTGTACATTTTTCTATCAATCAAAAAAAAAAGGGTTGCCTCTCGCAGCAGAAACATCCCCTACGCGGTAAGACAGCGCTTTTTGTAGCAGTTAATGGTTTTTACTCGCTAAAATATCGGTTTTCCCGATAAGTATTAATTTTAGCCCTGAACCCTTTAGCGACCTTGGCAGTGGAGAGAGAGACAGATAATCTCCAAGTTCGCCCGCCATTTTATCGGAAAAAACCAATTCAAGATGGCTGACGGCGCGAAAACGAAAATTTGTTCTTTTTTTCAAACGATCGAAAAAATCCTTTGCGTGGAAACTTCAATATTTCACACGGCATGTGAAAGGAAATGAGATTTTTAATGCGAGGCTTAGAAAAATAGATATAAATTATGGGGTTTTTGTCTGATCTTGAACTTTGCCAATTTTTTTCATCTCACAAGAATGTTTATCGTTATCCTTAGGGAATCGCGGACTTTTTGGATATTTGCTTCAGTTTATGTTCGATGTTTCAAACTCTTACGCAATATCTGTGTCTATAATTTCGTCGTACGTATCCGTACATTCCAGCAATCGTAGATTGTTACGTTTTTTATTGTGTTTTAATATGAATATATACACAATGGACTGTCAATTTATTTTTATCTCTGCAAAAAGTTGTCCCGGTCAAAACTACTCAGTTTTGTTTTTTTTTTGTATATTTTTTGCTGTTTCAGTAAAAAAGTAAGCCGCTAAAGTTTTATGAAAGTGTATCGCATAATTTTTTTGCGAGCAATCTTATAAATACACACTTTATTATAGACAGATCAGGCAGGTCATTTTTATACATTTCTTATTATTAATGGCATTTTTTTTTATTATTCTACTGAGATTACCAATTCATATAAAGAAATATACAATATTTTATTACATTTGTAAGGCCTTCAAGATTAAAGGACCTGTTTTCACTAAATTTAAGATTTTTTTTTAGATTAATTAGGATGTTTTTCGCACTTTAATCTACCAATAAAACGTTAAATTAAGGTAATGGTAAATATTGAATTTTTAACTAGTTTGATGAATAAAGTAGTGTGTATAAATAAATTAAGTTTAAAACCTTTCATTACGGCACGGTTTGAATACAAAGTATTCTATCAATTATAAAACTTGTATTTGAAGGTTAATGTACTTATCTGGTTTATTGTCTTATGTCACATTGGTTCTTGGATCCTTTAGCTATCAGATGATGCATAAAAAAATGTTCTAAGAAAGTAGCAAAACGATATATCACGGCTACCGATGTCAACGGTAGGGGAATCTTACACGGCATATATCGGGTACCGATGAGAACAGGTTAAAGCAAGGTATGAAATACTTATATATTTAGTAAAGTTTTTTATTTATAAAAACATATTGCGAAAATACAAAAATGGTAACGAACCTCGAGCTTTTTCAAAGTCTTTATGACGGATGGGAAATATACTGATATCAGCTTGATATAACTCTTTTAAGCTGATACCGAAAAACCTCAAAAAACGATCTTTTGTCTCTTATTTTTGTGCGCTCGCTTGACATGCACATCTAATAATATTAGTTTTAATTTTATAAAATTACACGGCGTTTTCATACGCCATTTTATTTGTTATGACAGTTGCTCCATATCATGTTGGTTCAACTTATGTTGTCGTGATTATCTTGCCGGCACTGCATGTCACAGTGTTCCGGAGTCGTCAGTCAAGCCCCTTCGACTGAGACGGAATTAACGTCATGTAACGGTTGAACGGGAAAATCAAGTCTTTATGCAAAATAAATGCGAATCGTGCTTCAAAAATCAGTTCTTTCGCTTTGTGATCTGCTCCTGCATCCTTCCTCCACGTAGCTTTATGTTTCAGCCAAAGAACGGATATTTGAGAATATTTTTTACTTCTCATCCCACTTGTTTTTATATCACCATTGTTCGTTTTTTTTGTATTTTTTAAGCCATATTCAATTTCGTTTCAATGTGTACATTACTAGTATAATATGACTTTTAGAAAGAAAATTAAATTTTTAGATTCTTTATAACGCCGGTGGGTATAGCTCAATGGTCAAAGCAATTGAATTGCAAGCCAAAGGTCGTGGGTTCGATACCCGACGGAGATTAAAAAAAATAGTTTTTTAATCGATTTCCGACCTCTAAAATACCCTTTTGGTGTGAATTTAATCCCTCACCAGTTAAATGCCAGTCATAGCCTATTTAATTAAAATTTGTGGTAGATGAAAGTCGACCCGTGAAGACCACCCATTCATAGTAAATTCCTGTAATAATAAGGAAGATGCGCGAATCTCGGGCTGTAGTCTATGACATTGGCTGATCAACACTCTACATCACTTAGCCATATGCCCCATGGTAAGCGTTATAGAATTCCACAAGTAGGACTTTAGAATTACTATCACAATCTGCCAGTATTCTCCTGTATGTGTTTACATAAAAAAATAAATCGCAAAATAATTGTAAGCCTAAAATCCCCGTTTTTAAAACTTAGATTGATCGTGAGACTTGTAAAATAAAGTTCATAATTGTAATTGTCAACTTAAAATAGTTAAACTAAGGCGGCGTTATGTGAGGTTAGGAAAAGACGTCCGTTTTAACCTCACCAGAGTTTCAATTCTAATGAGTTAGGTTAGTTTTAGGGCTAAGATTTACTGCTCCATTAAATTATCTTGGCGGCATATATTATAATATATTTTAATACGTGTTCGTAACACTTAGAGATTAGACATTAGCCTCCAAGTCACGTGGCACGTGTGAATAATATGCCAGAGTCACATTAGTGGTCTTTTTCAGGCTGAAAATTACTACTGAAGCATTATAACTTGCAGATTTTAGGACTTTTGTGATGATTTAGATGAAAATTATCACGAGATGTTTTTTATGTGCAAGCGCATTGGAAAGAATACCGCAAGTGAGTTTGAGTGAGAAATTCTATTAGTGGAATATATATTACACCGACTGCATTGGTTGAAAGATCCAGCTAGAATCCAGTACAAGCTATGCCTCTTAGCTTATAAGGCACTCAACGGCACTGCACGGAAAGTGTCAAGCCTTCGGAGATAAGCGCGCGTGGAGAGACACTCAGATCAGCCAGAGCAAATAGAAGCAGCCTGCAGCTGACGAGAGGTAGTCCTAACACGGTCTTCGGCAATCGTGTTTTCAGCTACGCGGCACCAATGGCCTGGAACTCGCTGCTGGGAAAGCATAAGAGAACTTAAAGCGGAAGCATCTTTCAGAAGCAGACTCAATATCCACCTTTTTACTCAGTACATATACAATTATTACTTGATAGATTTCGAAGTACTCGTATGTATATAAACTCTTTTATCGTACAATATTTGTATTATATAAGAATAAAACAAAACTATTGATAATCTGGGATTCCAACCCGGAACTGTTCGAATGGCAGTAGGGTGCTTTATCCGCTAAAGTTGCAGATTCAAATGACATTTGTGCTGATTTACTTGAAAATTATCATGCGATTTCGGCGATAGTGCGATAATGCGGTATTTGCCGACATTACAGCAATGATGGATGGCTGGGGATCTCTGACGAATTTCCGGTTGGTCGAATTTCAAGTCAATAAATCTAAAGTTTCACAGAAAAATCGCAAACATTTTTTTGCGCCCGCAATGTATTCTGGAACGTTTGTCTCTTTGACGGACGATTTCACTCATCGCGAGGTTTGAAAACGATAAACGAAAAATAACTAAAAAATATATATATTTATTTATCGAAAAACCATTTCTGTATCGTCAAGCTCTTGAACTTTCAATGAACTGAAGAACAGACAAATAAATAAAAAAATCTAAATATATTACGTTTTGAAATACAAAACTAAAATTAAATAAAGCGAAAGAGTTCATGCCTTTCTGATGTTTGTTTTGTTTTTTTTGTAAATATGTAAAGGGGAATACCAACAGATAGTAATTCTGAAGTCTCATCTGTGGAATTCCACGACGCTTACCATGGCTTTCGGGGCAATCCAAGCATTCCCCTCAGTTGCGCCTCTACACATGCTCAGCCGCAGGGTCTGGCCGCAGGTATCATCAGTTACGTTGTCGACTGTAGGAAACTTCTTCTTGATTTGAGCCGTGTGGCTACTTTTTGATACCCAAACATAAGGTGGATGTGTCGTGGGTTGCCATGAAGAGCTAATTCTTGATGATGACTTCTCGCCGTATATTTGGTGGGGCGATACCTTAGAATTGATATAGCTTCGATATTGGGGTAGGTTTTAGGCACCCCGCAACCACCCGCCACGTTTCATTCAGAGCAATATCCACTTTCTTGGTATTGGCATACGTCGCCCACACTGGCGCGGCATACTCGCCAGCAAAGAAACAGAGGGCTAGAGCACTTGATCAGATTTGGTTGGGATCCCCACTTCGAACCTGACACTTTAAGGAGAAGATTGTTTCTGGTGGACACCTTTTGCTTAACATGGTGCATATGGCTAAGCGCTACATGTCATAGACTATAGCCCGAGATTCACGCAACATCCTTATTATTACAGGAATTTACAATGAATGGGTGGTCTTCACGGGACGAATTTCGTATACCGCCAATTTTAATTGATAGGCTTTGACTGGCATTTTACGGGTGAGGGATCAAATTCACACCAATCGATTTCAGAGCTCAGAAATCGATTAAAATTCTTTTATTTTTAAAACTCCAACGGGGATTGAACCCACGACCTTAAGCTTGCAAAGCAAACGCTTTGACCATTGAGCTATACCTGCCGCAGGGTTTACATTTAACTAATTGTTCCAATTAAATAAAATGTATAAATTAAGTAGGTCTTTATTTATTTCTTCAGTAACTAATTGAAGGTTTTTTGAGTAAATTAGCTAAACCCAAAAGCCACAATACGAAATCTGGCCGTGAAAACCTAAGAAGTTATTTAAGCGATCGATTGATTCAAAATTTTCACAAAATATTTCATTTCGGCTAAATAGTGTTTTTACATACTTTTTATTCAGAAGGTCTAACGAAAATGAAACGTTTTATGCGTTTTTTGGAAGCTCTACAAACACAATTGTATACTATTTTCAATGTTTTGAGCATTCACTTTGAGATCCATAATAAATTATAAATATTTATTTATTTATTTACCTTGTTTTCACATGGATCACATAACAAAAGTTCTCTATTAGGAGACTGCAGTTTCGACTTCGTAGTCTTTCTCAATCCTTCTCTAGTTAAGAGATAACTGAGCTGCGTTGTACTTTTAAGTGGTGTAACATTGTTTTGTAGGGGAGGTACACTTTTGTCTATCAAAATGGAGGGAGATAGGTAGTGTTGCAAGGATGAAGGAAGAGATAAATACATAAAAGTGGTTTAGGTATAATTTTTTTTATTATTATTTTTTTTTTTTTTTTAATTATTATTAATATTATTCTTATATGTCGTATTTATAATTTTTATATTTATTTATTTATTTAACGGAAACAATTTTAAAATTGGTGAATTACTTAAGGTATTTAGTTGGTTATTAATTATATCTTCTTTTCTCTTATTAATGGCTTTATAAATTTCTAAGTATTCTAAATTATTTAATTTAACGGTTTTATTTTCTACATGTAATATGTTTAATACTTTTTCTTTCTTCAATAATTATTTTCTATAAGGTATCCAGAAAAATTAGTGCTTTTAGGCACCTTAAATGCTCTTTAATTCTAATATTAAAATTTCTTGACGTTCTACCAATATAAAAAGATTCACAATCTTGGCAATTTAATTTATATATTCTTTCTTTCCTGATTCAAAATTGTCCCCTACAAAAATGTTTCACCACTTAAAAAGTACAATAGCGTTATCTCTTAACTAGAGAAGGATTGAGAAAGAAGGTCGAAACTGCAAAATAGAAACTTTGTTACGTGATCCATGTTTTTTGGTAAATAAATAAATAAATATTTACAATTGTATACTTTTTATATTTACTTTGTTTTAAAAAAATAGGTGTGGAAAATAATTGATAAGTGTTAATACATTCTCAGGATAATCAAGGAAGATAGGCACCTAATAAGAACCATCTCAGAGAGGCGAGCCCGTTGGATGGGTCACACCATGCGCCACGATGGTCTTCTTCACGATATTGTGAAAGGGATGGTTGAGGGTAGAAACTAGAGAGGGCTCCCTAGACGGGAGTGTTTGCAGCAAGTATTCGAGGACATGAATTGTAGCGCTTGTGCTGAGCTGAAAAGGGTTGCGGAGGACCGAGAGGGATGGAGATCGAGATGGAAGATTCTGTTGCTGCAAACCAATCCACCGGATTGATACTACGAAGAAGAATACATTAAAAATTGTAAACGATCACTTAAATCTTTGGTGTACATACGAGTACTATATTACAATAAGGTAAAACGTATTTTTCTAATTAATATTTTTATCACAAATGAAGTACATTTCTAATAAATATATAGTTATAATAAATATGAAATTTAATCGAATAAAAATAATACAACAATTTTTATTCGTATGAATATTCAAACATCAAGATATCTGAAGTGCGTCATGTCATCTCTTTATACTCTCAGTTGGTAAAGGCATCAAAGACAAAGGTAGTATTTTGCCATGAAGTGCCCGCTGCCCTTAGTTACCTCGGCCATTTTCTCATGTTCCGTATTAAATTCGCATTAAATTGACATGTTTATTTGCGACCGTTTTGTATGATGGCCACTTCACAGGCAGCGCCGACTGGCGGACGGATCGTAAATTATCCGCCTACAAAGTAAACCGAAATATGGAATAAACAGAAGCACGATCTTAGGCGAATGTATGGTGAAGTAAAATATCTTTCATTCGTATCTTTCGTTCTTTTTACTGAAAGACTTACTTATGAGTAGAGACCTGTATTTTTAACATCTTGCAATAGATGCCAAAATTTGGAATAAAAGCTAATAAATGCGAATTTCAAAAATATGCAAATATATGCTAAAATCATAATTATTTGCGAAATTTTATGTTTTTTAATTATTTTTTTATAAACTCGATTATCGCTGGGTAATTTTTTCCTTTATTTTTCTGTTAATGAACTTCGTGACTATAACCTAGACGATTCCTGAATTTTTCAATTTATATTTTTAAAATTGCCCTATTCAAAGATTGTTTTATTTAATATGGTAGTTATTTGTAAGTATTATAGATAAATAAAATGTTTAAATTAATTGGGATTATTAACTGTTTGTATCTTATAAAAATATATGCAAACGATATGCTAAATGGATGCTAAAATCAGCTTTAAATTCTCCAAAACGCTAAATCATCTAAAAATTAAAATGCTCTAAAACGCTAAAAATAAATAACAAAAATACGGGTCTCTACTTATGTTGGATCTCTTTAACGTCAATGCCGGTTAGGTGAAAATATTTTTTCAAATGTTTGTGATTTTGAAGAAAAATAATTGGCAAGCACTAGTTGTTTTAATCAGTCGTTACTACTTTATAGCCGGGCATTCACGCAACACCCACAAAACGGTAAATTATAGATTTTTTTATGTGCACAGACAACACGTATATGAGAATGAAGATAAATATGTTGGTGGAGAAATGACATATATAAGTATATAACACTTAATCGGTGGCTTAATTTTGCATGTGGATCCTTAATCTAGAGCTGACTCGTCTTGGAACTTCTATTAGATATTAAATAGAAGCTCCGAGACGAGTCAGCTCAAGGCGGAAGAAATGGCCCGGTGGCCGAGCATAATTACCTGGGCAAAATGTTTGGTTCCAATGGTCCGCGGTTCGCATCCCGCTCCTGCCGATATTTTTTCTGAATGACTTGACTCGTTTAAAGAATTGTATGTAAAGTATATGTATATATTTAAGTACTTTAAGTACAAGCATAGTTTCGACATGAGCTCCACGAATTTATTTATCAAGAGTAATTTCGTAGAATCTTCTTTTTAGCGAGCTTCGGGACTTTTTAATAATTATTGTTAATAATAGTAAATAACTAATTGTCTCTCTTGTATTATATCTTATTTCAGGATCGTATAAAATATATTTGTAATGTTTCTGAAAGAAATAAATAAAATTGAATTGAATTGAAAAGACATATATTTAGTGAGATAAATCAATCAAGTTGCTTGATTTTGTGTGTTTCAAACATCTTTATAGACTCACATTTCATGCTCTCACTTAGCTTTTATCCCAGTCGTACCTACAGAAAATTCCCGCCAATTCTGGCCAATCACGTAAGTGGGCAAAATAGCCCGCGAAAATCCCGCGCCCTTTCTACAACTCATCGCTACACGTTCATATAATTTATTAATGTTTTTTTTGTTTCCCGAATGCTTTATTGCTTTGTTGTTTTTTTTTTGGTACACCGCAGCCTCTGACGGGATGCTTACTTTTATTTATTCAATATTTTAAATGTGGAATATGAAAAGGTACAATATTTATTGCCAAGTTAAATGATGACGTAGTATACTGAATAATACCATACTATGTTTTAAAAAATATGTGATCTTGAGTCGTATGATTTTTTCAACATTGATAAATGGGCTCCGCAAGCAACTTGCCAAAACACTTGTTTGGAGCTTCTTAATGTACGGCTGTGAGACATAATGCTTATCTGAAAGTGATAAAAAAAGACTAGAGGCCTTTGAGATGTGGTCGTACGGAAGAATTCTCGGAATTTTTTGGAGAGACCACGTCACGAACAATGAGGTTCTCAGAATAATCAAGGAAGATAGGCAACTAATAAGAACCATCACAGAGAGGCGAACCCGATGGATTGGTCACATCATGCGCCACGATGGTCTTCTTCACGATATTGTGGAGGGGATGGTTGAGGGAAGAAACTGTAGAGGGCGCCCTAGACGGGAGTATTTGCAGCAAATATTCAAGGACATGAATTGTAGCGCTTATGCTGAGCTGAAAAGGGTTGCGGAGGACCGAGAGGAATGGAGTTAGAGATGCAAGATACTGTTGCTGCAAACCAATCCACCGGATTGATACTACTACGAAGAAGAAATGAAGTAGCTCTCATCATTAAAAAAAAAAATATATTGTCTATAATATATTTTTTAATGATTATTGTAGTAAATTAAAATTAAAATATTTATTTTTGAAAAATATAGTTTGTTAATTACTTTAAGGCACATTTAACACGTATAAGTAGGTGGTTATCCAGTCACGTGGTGGCAGGATGAGGAGCAGATAAACATCACAAAACACAACTTTTTCTGTAGCACATTGATATATATATTACGATAACTTTACAAACGTCTGACCCGGATCTACTCACAGCATTTAGGCCGGGCCAACCACAATGCGACCTCATCGCCGTCGGCACACACAACTGACAGACTGCGTGCATCAGTGACTCCCAGTCATCAGTACGTTTTTTGCGTAATATATATCTTTAATACATATATTAATCAACAAGGAATACTATTGAGCTTCTCGTATCTAAGATTTGAATCCTATATCCATCATGTATTTTTTCTTATTGTTTTTTCTTATTTTTCTTATCAATTGATCCATATAACTTGACATCCCCCGTCTTTAAAAATACGTTTTTCAATCGTATGGTGGCAGGATGAGGAGCAGATCAACAACACAAAGACTTTTTCTGAAGCACATTGACATATATCTTTCGATAACTCTACAAACATCTGATCCGGACCTTGTCACAGCATTCAGGCCGGGCCATTCTCAATCGGACACTCGTCACGGTCACGGGACAACTACTGACTGCGAACCGCGCCGTGGTCGGTAACACCCAGCGCCGCAAGTGATGATCTCTATAACTTACGTCACTCCCGTGACCGGAAAATGCCAATATGGTGACACATACATGTACGGCAAGTGAAAAGAAATAAGAAACGAAAGATTGCACATCGAGGCTTTCGGTACCAGTGAGCAAGGGCTATATCATGCTGATGTCAGACTGTACTCGTATTTCTTGTAGCGTGTGTATTTTAAGATGAAGAGTCAAATTACGTTTATCATTCTAGTTATAATACAATCATCTCGATCAGATTTTTGTTCACAAAAACTGTTTATATATTTTAATATTTTCTATCCAAATTATAATGTTTTTTTCGCAAATACTATATCCGAAAATTGATCGACTTACCGTTATGACGTAACGTGATAGATAACAGCTGATTTCGGTTAAATATGAAAAAAATTCAAGGACTTTTTGATTTCTTAAGCATTACTTCAAAGTCAAGTGCTTTTGCATAACAACTATTATATGATATACCAACATTTTCTTGTAGCACGGGATACATTTAGTATTAATTAGAAATTCTCTTTAATGTTTTATCAAAGATAATTTGATTACAGATGCTTAACCCTTTCGCATCGGTTGTCGGCATATGCCGTTATAAGATTCCCTGACCGTTGACATCGTTTGACGTGATATATCGCTTTGCTACTTTCTTAGAATAGTTTTTTATGTATCATCTGATAGCTAGAGGATACAAGAACCAATGTGATAACAATAGATCAGATAAGTACATTTATGCTTCAAAAACTAGTTTTATAATTGACAGTATAATTTGTATTCAAACCGAGCCGTAATGAAAAAGTTAACAACTTTATTTAACTTTAAATATTACTTTCATTAAAATATAAATAAACAGTAATGCGTGACGCTAGAAACAAACAAAGATTTATCACATTTTTTTGGATAGTAAACGTCATTTGTATACAAAAGTTATGGAAGACATGTATTAAATGATTTAATTGGTTTCCAAATGGTCAAGTTTTTTATCATACTCTCTCGTTATTAAAATGAAATAACTTATTACAAAATGAATTTTGTTCTATACTAATGATCTGTTACATCATGTAAGCTCCGCTAACGAATCTGTGCTAATTTGTTAACATTCCGCGACAAGGTAGATGTTTCAGCTTTCAGGATTCACGCGCTTAAGCCCTAGTTGCTTCTACTGTGGTCCAAACGCTTATAACTTAATCGCATTAAATCTGTGACTTAAACAGTTTCAATGATGTATTACAGTGTGAAATAGGGCCTCCAACACCTGCGATTATATTCAAACCTTGTATCCCGGTGCTGGCAACATTCAACTCCGGTATCTCATTGCTATACTCAATTTTCTTCATAGTATCAATCCAATGGATTGGATTGCAGCAACAAAATCTTGTATCTCGATCTTCACTCTTTTCGATCCTCTGCAATCCTCTTTAACTCAGCATAAGAGCTACAACTCATGCCCTCGAACACTTGCTGCAAATAATCCCGTCTAGGGCAACCTCTGCAGTTTCTACCCTCAACCATTAATAAATATATACTTAATAAAATATTGAATAATATATATCGGAGTATTTACCTAAGTAATTGATATTTACCAGATTTTTTAATGTTTCGCGTATTTGCCCCAAAATAACTCATAGCTTGAACCTTATTATCAGTGATTCTTACTTTTATTTTTTTTTTATAAAAGCTAAAATTCTTGTATATATAACTGATTTATTGTGTTACATAGTCTAGGATCATAATGCATTATAAACATATTTTTTCTAATATTGTTTTGGTAGGTTTTTAAAATATATTTTAATTAAAATCCCCGGTCTTTAAAAGTACGACAAGTCGCGGGTTCGTCACGTGGCCGCGTGGAGGAAGGATGCAGGAGCAGATTAACAACACAGAAACTCAGAGAACTTGTTTTTGAAGGACAATTCGCATTTATTTTAAATAAAGACTTGATTTCCTCGTCTGACCGGTATGGCGGTTCGCTGGCCAGACGAGAGTTAGCTGACAACTCCGGAACACTATGACATGCAGCGCCGCCAATGATCGCGGAAAAAAAGCAAATTAAAGATGACAGTTGAACCAATATGAAATGGAGCAAATGTCACAACAAATAAAATGAAGTATGAAAACGCCGTGTAATATTATATAATAAAAACCAACATTATTGGTGTGCATGTCAGGCGAGCGAACAAAAATCAGAGACTAAATATCGTTTTTCGAGGCTTTACGGCATCAGCCTAAAAGAGCTATATCAAGCTGATATCACAATAATCTAATATTTGTAAACAACAAAATATTTTCACTAATATTCAACAACTCATACACACAATTTTTCCATATCCGTTCCGTACGTGGAACATATTGTCTCCACAAATCGCCTCCACTTTATCAACCCCGTAGTACCCGAGCCATATTTTTGGGTGATATGTTAATCGTTTTTTTAAAGGAAATTTTGTGATTAGTCCGACGTACTCAAGGCATGAACTATTTTGTCATAAGAAGCGGATCAACTCAAATACATATTTATACATAAAAAATCTTATTTATTTTTCTCCGGTTTGCTTATGAGAGAAATATCATATAAGATGATGTTTCCAATGAATTTGTATATGTGTATCTGTTATATAGTATAAAAATAAACATACATAAAAAAATGTAGAGCTCCGCAAGCCTTCAGAAATAAGCGCGCGTGGAGAGACACTCAGATCGGCTAGAGCAAATAGAAGCACCCTGCAGCTGACGGGAGGTAGTCCTAGCACGGTCTTTGGCAATCGGGCTTTCAGCTACGCTGCACCAATGGCCTGGAACTCACTACCGGAAAGCATAAGAGAGCTTAAAGCGTAGGCATCCTTCAGAAGCAGACTCAAGACCCACCTTTTTACTCAGAGAGGCAAAGAAGCGCTTTTGGAATGATTATTCGGTCATAAAAGAGCGCTATACAAATACTAATATAATAAATAATAATCCGCAAGCAACTTGCCACATCATTTGTTTGGATAATCTTGATGTACGGCTGTGATACATGGTGCTTATATGAAAGTGATAAAAAAGTACTAGATGCCTTTGAGATGTGGTCATACAGAAGAATTCTCGGAATTTCCTAGTGAGACCACGTCACGAACAATGAGGTTCTCAGCATAATCAAGGAAGATAGGCACCTAGTAAGAACCATCTCAGAGAGGCGATCGGTCACATCGTGTGCCACGATGGTCTTCTTCACGACATGTGGAAGGGATGATTGAGGATAGAAACTGCAAAGGGTGCCCTAGACGGGAGTATTTGCAGGAAGTTCGTCGTTCGACCATTACAGAGTGCAGACGTGCTTTACAGTGGCTCCAATAAATTCGGAGTAGTGGCGTGTGTGCAACAATAATAATAATAAAAAACTGATTTATAATAATTTCTAGTGAACATCAAAGTGTGATTAAATGAATCAAGATAGAATGCGATGGAGATGGAAGAATTAATAATTAATACTGAAGAGCTGATCAATAAGATCACCTCAGCAAAAGATAATAAATTAAAAATTCAACTGGAAAAAAATATTCAAGAAATTGAAGAAATTACAAAAAATCAAAAAATTGACTTACAAGGAAAAATAATTGATTTACAAAACGAATTAATTAATAACAACAAGAAACAAATGAAAAAGATTGAAGAAATTATCTCTAAATCGAACATATCTTATGCAACAATCACAAAGAGTTCACCAAAAGAACCAACTAAATTTACAACGAAACAAGACTCAAAACACGCAATCATAATAGAGTCAAAAAAGAATGCTAGTGCTGAAATAGTTAAAACTAAAATAGCAAAAAATGTGAACCTAAACAAAATGAAAATGGGAATAATAAGTTTCAAAAAAATCGGAGAAAAAAAGAGTCTAATAATCTGCGCAACAAAAGAGGAAGCTAATTTACTGTGCAATGAAATAAATAAGAGAATCGGAGACGAGGTTACCGCTGAAGAAATTAAAAGAAACAACCAAACTTAATTATTAAGAGACTACAAAAGGCATTACTGAAGAAGAATTAATCAGTAACATAGTCAACCAAAACGGACTAAATGAAGAGGACGAGACTAAAATTAAATTAATCAAAGAAATTAAAATCAAGAAAAAGCAACGATGGAAAAGAGTGGGATACCACAAACTATATCATACAGACAACTCCTTCGATTAGAAGACATCTGATAGAAAGAAAAAAATTAACATAGGATACAACAGAGTCAACATTGAGGACTGCAACCCACTAATGCAATGTTACCATTGTCAAAAATTTGGACACACAGCACTACGATGTCTGGCCAAGGATCAACCACCAACCTGCTTGCACTGTTCACAAAATCACAACCACATAAACTGTAAAATTAAAGAGACACCAATTTGCATCAATTGTACCAATTCAAACAAATTTCACAAAACAAATTTACCCACTAACCACAACGGCAATAGCCACCAGTGCATGATCAGAGAGAAAATGCTTATATCGCAAACAGCCGGATTGATTTCGGTTGAATTCTGTATTTATTATCGAGGTTAATTATTCAAAGTATACCTACATCATTTACAATTCCTGTACTGTATTTACTATCGAGGTGAATAATTTAAAGCATACCTACATCATCTACAATTTATGTAATGTATTTACTATCAAGGTTAATAATATAAAGTATACCTACATCATTTACAATTTCAAAATTAATGCTTACCAACGAATGACTTTACATGCAACAATATTAACAATAAAATTCAAATAAAAGAACTCATACATGACTCGATCAAAGATCTCAACCAATTAGTACAAAATTTTGAAAACACAATTACAACTTACCATATGAATAGATTTTAATGATATTATTTTATATTCTAAAAAATGTATATATGCAACACTTGAATCAAGGATGAATCCCACGTCACACACAAGATCTACCTTTAAGTGGCGTGGAAAGCGAATTTCCAAAAAAAAAACAACAATAAAAAAAAAAAATTAATGTAATACTGTCAATTAAATCTTAAATGTATCCTATTATATTTGATTAAATAAAAAAAAAAAAAAAAAAGTGTTCAAGGACATAAGTTGTAGCTCTTATGCTGAGCTAAAGAGGGTTGCAAAAGATCGAAAAGAGTGGAGATCGAGATGCAAGATTTTGTTGCTTCAAACCAATCCACCAGATTGATACTACTACGAAGAAGCAAAAATAGAGTCCCTACTGTTGTTATATGTGTCACTTATATTTTATTGCACTGTATTACACAATATAATAGTTCATTAAACATGTGTTGATAAATATCACGATTATTATCAAGATTGATGAGCTGAAGCAAAGATTCATGTTTTGACAACTAGACTTTATTTTTTACAATAAAATTTTTTTCCTTTATTTTTTAAACATATTCCTAAAATATATTCCCAATTTTTTTACGCCAGTCACTTCAACTGTAACGACCCCTTATTTCTGACGCAGAGTAATATGACTCCAGGCCCGTGACGTCGTCATTGGGACATTTAACACTTAGCCCGTTTACAGAAATATTTTTTCATCTTACAAGTTTCCATGCATTTCCCCTTATCTTGGTGATTTGTAAGTTCTTACTTCGTAACAATACATTTTGTTTGCAAAATAATATGACAGTGTTGGAATAGTTGAATTATAATATTGAAATCTGTCAAATTCTCCCTTCGTTATTTTAAGAAATATATTATTGTCATTCAGTTGCCTTCAAAATAATTTGGAAGTGGTTTTGGTGCTACCTATAATCAATCATCATCAACCTTTATCCGTCCTGATGTTGCAATTCCACCAAGAATTATCGATCGAGAAAGTCGAAATCCTCTTCGATCCTCCGCCTTCCGCATCCAGGTAATTTTCTGCTATTCTTATGTCGTGTTTCCATCTTTCAATAAAACTGATTCAGTTCAATTAATTTATTTATTGCTTCCAAAAACATTACAAATAAAATAATAAAAATAATAAAAAATGCGATTCTGAAATAGGATATTTACGATTAATAACAATAATTTAGAAAGTCCCGTAGCTCATTAAACAGAAGACTCCACGAAATTACTTTGATAAATGATATGTGAAGTTCCTCATATTTTTTGTTAGACATTTAATTTATCTGCGTACATTTTATATCGACGATGCGATTTTTAATACTTAAAAATCGTTGTTGCAAAAATTAGTAAATTACTTAACTTCTCCAAAGAAATCGACAGGGTCTTACCTTTATTTTATGGAATGTAAGAACTGTAAATGCTGTAAATGAGTTGTTATGCGTGTTAAGAAGTGATCAATGGAAATACACGGACAAGTTACGGAGGCGGTCAAAAGAAAAGAGATAAGAGATCTGATCCGTATGATCATCTGCTTATATAGAGCCTGCTCAACTCCCACCTTGATAGGTGCAACAGTATTTGAAGTGACCTCTGTTGACGGCGATTCTACCAACATATATGGGACATGCAAGGCAAACATTAAAAGACAAAGCATATATACCAAAATTAAAAGGTACAATTGATACAACAGAAGTCAAATATAGATACAATTAAGCTAAGAACAAGACTAAAGACAACAGAAGGTAATGTGTACAAAATATATATTTTGTAATATTAAAAATAACAAGCAAGCAAGACTGACAACGAAGTAATGTGTAAAAATGTATGTTATGCATAAAAATAACAAGAATAACGTAACTGTAAAACGTGTTTTTTAACGTAAATGAAACGTTACAATATTGGTTTTTTATTACCGAGTTATCGGTAGTTGGAAAAGTCAATAAATAAGCAGTTCGCAGCCTACCCCAATGTCGAACTACGTTTCCTTGCCTCTACCATTCTCTGCTCATCATGTTTTATGGGACCCATTCGAAGTTTAAGGGCGTACTAATTAATTATTGCGCGAGGGACGCCCCTTGGGGGATTCTCTTTTTATGTAAACGCACACAAGAAAGAGCCACCAATAAGTTATAAAGAAATCTTAACCAGCGATTCTGTGTTGCTTCTCATTTTAGAAGTAATAGAAAAATATTTGTACGAAATAAATCTGGCATATGAAGTATTCAAAAGGAAAACAACGGTTTCATGAGTTAATTTTTAAAATTCAAAAACTATTCTATTCGTAAAATTATGTAACAAATGAAAATCTGGAGCATTTAACGTGCAGTATCCTTTAAGAATATACATTATTATTTAATTTGATTTACGTATCACATTTAAGCTATGATTTTTTATATAAAAAAAAACATCGTACTATATTGTATCATAATCTACAACATCGTCGTATAAGCATCAATGTTTCTTTAGGACACCTTACTGAAATTTGAATAATTTCTTCACCTTTGAACAAAATTGGTTATGATATTTTTATAAATCATTCTCTCTATAATGTAAGGAAGGTTCATGGTGTTTTTACACTATTCATAATATTTACTTTCAATCGTGAATTATAAAGGTTGATCACTATACCTGTATATATAAAGTTAAAAACTAGCTGTGTACTCGGATATTTCGTGAAATAATATGGAACGTTGTTTAGTCGTTTTTACATAGGAAATATTTCAATTATAAATCTTATCTTATCAAGCTTACTCCAATGGATTTTCTTATTATTACTTAAATATACATATACTATTTTTAAAATTCTTTTTTCAACGCGTCAATATAAGCACAAAAATAACGGCAGAAGCGGGATGCGAATCGCGGACCTTGGAAACCAACTATGCCCAGGTATTCATACCGCTCGGCGAACTACGCCAATGCCCTGCCTAATTGGATTTTCTTATATTTATGACATACTCGTAGAAAGAATACTTTTTTTATTAAATTTGATTAAAAATATCGGTGAAACTGCGGAATATTATGCCTTTGTACTTAATAATAAGTTTCTCATATTTAGCGAAACATTTGAAAAAATTAAGCATTGCTTACACCCTTATGCATAGTCATTCCTTGGGTTAAGGTTACCAACTTTCAAAGAAATTTCAAACCAACCTATTGATATCAGCTTGATATATATATCCCTTGTAGGCTGGTACCGAAAGTCTTGATATGCGATCTTTCTTCTCTATTTGTTCACTTGTCGGACATGTATGTGTTGCCATATTGGATTTTTGACAAGTCCGGTCACGGGTGTGTCATTGTTCACTAGTATTGTACAAGGCTGTCTGTCATTGGTGCGCCATTAGTTTCTGTAGATCGCCATTTGCATCGCTGAGTGTCACCGACCGCGGGCGCCCGGTTGCGAGTAATTGTGCGCCGACCGCGACAAGTAGCGAGTGTGATCGGTCTGGGGCTTGAAGCAAGCAAGTTCCGCCCCGGGTCGAAAGTTTTTCAAGTTTATCGAAGATATATGTGCTTCTGAAAAAGTCTGTTTGTTGCTTATCTTCTCCTCATATATCCACCACGTGTCCTAATAACAATCCCGGTGATGTGAAGCCTTTCCTTAAGTAAAGGGGATGTTACTATAATAGCTACTTTGATTTATATTGATTAAAGTGAAGAAGCCCTTGGCTCACATCAAATCAAAAGAAACTCGTTGCAAATGGGTTGGTAAGATGATTATCTTAAGTTAAGGAATGTCTTTACATACGGGTGTGAGATTCGAACCAAAGAGTCTATGCATGACAGTCGTGCGTCTTACCTGAAACCTTCACGGAATTTCTGAAAAATAAAAATGAAAACTGAAGCCTAAGACTTTTATTGGTCGTCATAAAACGACAAGGGGGAAAGGAAAAGATTTACCGCTCGCATTTTATAGATGTTTTTGACAAAGGGAGAATCTTGAAGTCGCCTGATCCGCGGATTTCATACTCAGTAGTACCTTATGCTCCGATGTATACATTTTTTTACTCTCCCTACAAAGCAAATTGTATTATATTTTATGGTTCGCCGCATTGTACGGCGGTTAGGCGCCCGAAGGGATCAGCGGACGGTTAAGTCGATAGAGAGAAGTTTGATAAATATTCTTATTTTTTACAAAAGTATTTTTTTGACAAGTTATTCGCTGTTATTGTCTGCGGCGATTGACATATTAGTGGATTTAATGTGTACCCTGAGGGATTTCAAAATGTTTCAATTTTTAACAATTTCATTACTAGTTAAACTTACAATCATTTTAGACGATTTACAAAAAAGCGTGGATTTTTATGTTTCAATCATTTAAAATTTAAATGATTGAAACTCACATTTACCATCTTTAAAAAAGTGACAACAAGTCACGGAGTCATCGCGACGCGTGGAAGAAGGATGCAGAAGCATATCGCAAAGCAAAGAACTCGATTATTAGCACTATTTGAGTTTATTGCCAATATAAGACTTTTGTTTCCCTGTCCGAGTAACATCTTGTATCGTGGGCATCGAACGGACGGGGAATGTCGAGCACAGACAGTAACATGTAGCGCCACAAAAATTATCGCGGCTAAATCAGAAGCTAAAATTGACAGTTGAACCAACATGGTATGGAGCAACTGTCAAAACAATTAAAATGACTGTGTATGCAAACGCCGTGTATTATTTATAAAATTTAGACTAACATTATTAGATGTGCATGTCAGGCGAGCGAACTAAGAGAAAAAATATCGCTTATCGAGGTTTTCGGCATCAACCTAAAAGAGCTATATCAAGCTGATATCAAAACAATATATATTATGGAAGGCGTACAAAATATGTAAATAAGTATTAAAAATCTTATGTTCTTATTTCCTTTAAATGAAAACATTCGTTAAGTATTTAATACAGGGACCGGCAAAAAAATCCGCATAATTAACATTTTAAATTAATTTAAATTAAAAAAAAAAACTTTCGATTCACATTTATTTTAAACGATTACATGTTTCGGCCTCCTTGGAGGCTGAAACATGCCCTCAATAATTATTGAATATGGTCTTCAGGAGGTCAAAACATGTAATCGCTTAAAATAAATGTGAATTAAAATACATTTTATTTGGTTAATATTTTAATGAAAATTAATCAAAAATGATATATATATATATTTATCTAGCTACGTATTTATATTTGAAAAAAAGCTTTTTCAAACAGTTTAAAAGTTTTAAACGATTCAATACATTTAATACTCGTATTACACACACGTTGGGAACTTTATTCTGAGTTGGCAACATGAAATCAAGTTCATTAACCCCACGATAAAAACAAACAGGAATAAACAAATAAAGCCCAATGAGCAAACACAAAGAGTACAGTAATGAGTCTTGCCTGCTTTAAACTCAATTTCCTTAGCGAAAAAAAAGCCTTCCCAGGCACCTCCTAGCCGTGACCTTGTTAAGGACCTGTTTCCAATGGGACTGATTAGGAAGTTGGAGCTCTCCCCGGGGATGCGAGGAGATCAGCCCACGCTGGAGCTTCCTCAACGCTACGTGACTAAAGCCTCGTAGAGGATATTCCAGAAGAAACAACGTAGCTAGATTAACATCGATACAAACAGAGTAATAAATAAAGATAAAATTACGCGCTTGATACTGTGAACCACAGATTTTCTTCAATGTTTTATTTTTCTATTATCAACCCTCCAGCAAAAGACTCATGTGTTTTTATTTTTTATTTTTTTATTTTATTTTGTTAACGGCCCAGGCCAATACATAAGGTTTTAAATTAGAAAATACAATTAAAGAAGATGGTAATATGGAATAAATATTTAAGCTAAGAATTTATTTGGACAAAACATAAACATGAGTAAATAAAATAAATATCACGCACATCAGTAGAGTCCTGCCCGAAAAAGTCCAAGTCACTAGAGGAGTTTACTAGTCTACATATTATCAACATAGGAGAATAGAAACCATAGTTGGTTTTGGATGTCCTTACATGTAGCAGGTTACTGCCTCTAGTGACCCGAGAGGGAACATTGAACGTAATTTCCTGCAATAGTGTTGGGTCATCGATTATGGAGTTCATAATTTTAAAAATAAACAGCAAGTCAGTCACTGTTCTACGTCTCTCCAATGTAGATACATTAAGTCACCTATCTATATCTCCATAGGAGTAGCTACCTCTCTCAAGGCCGATCAGTCGTGCTACTCTTGACAGGAAGCGATGTTGGACTGATTCAATCCGGTCAATATGAGTTCGATGCTGTTTGTTACGATACGTTTGTTACGAACTGCCGCCACAAAGGTCTGCTATAGTCTTTGCTTCATTCCTTGTTAGTTTTGCTTCAGCAAGAGCTCATTCTACGAGTATGTATAGAATCAGGCAAATATGCATTGTAAAGTGCAGATGTAATTTATGTTTACCTGCGATATCCCAGCTATTTACATCTCAGTATGGAAGCCTGCTATGTTCGCTCCCTCACAGTGTTTTTTTTTTATATAAACTCATACAGGACAATACCGACAGATGGTGATAGTCTCATCTGTGGAAATCTATGACGCTTACCATGATGAATATTGGCTAAGCGCTGCATGTGGAGTGTTGATCTGCCAACGTCATACATACATCCCGAGATTCACGCATCATCCTTATTATTACAGGAATTTACTATGAATGGGTGGTCTTCACGGAACGACTTTCGTCTACCACTATTTTTAATTAATAGGATATGACTGTCATTTTACGGGTGAGGGATCAAATTCACACCAACCGGGGGTATTTTAGAGCTCATAAATCGATTCAGTTTTTTTTAATTTCCGTCGGGGATCGAACCCACGACTTTTGGCTTGCAAAGCAAATTCTTTGACCATTGAGCTATACCCGCCGGCATAAAGAATGGCTACAATCTAACGTCATAAAGTTATATCACTCATCATCGATCTTGCCGCAGCCCATGTCAGCCTCTGCCTTCCATATCTTATCTGAGTGTATTCTGTGTATAGTTCTCGATCGTCTTTCAAGACGGCGAGAAACGGGAAGCAGAAAAATGCCTTTTTTCATTTCAGCTGTCTCCCGGAGCATCTCTGAGTACATACTATGTATAGCAAGAATTCTAGATTAAATTATTATAACTTTAATCAGAATTCAACAATCACACGTATGTGATTTTATAAATGCTAATTTAATTACATAATTATTCTTCAAAAGCTGTAAAGTTAAAAAAAGAAAAACGTTGGTGTGCTGTACAAGTTTTCATAATCGTGTTCAATTAATTTTCATGACTAAGCATATTTGTAGTGCTGCATTAAGTCGCATTACCGTAAAGTGTTGGGATGTTCTTATAATTAATTACTTTTGTAAGCATAAGACAGAATACATTCTCTCATACTTTCGTACTGTATCTTAGTGTATATCCCTCGTAGCATTGGAATGTTTTAAGCCAAATCAATAGGTTCATATTTAGATAGATAGTTGAATCTACTGAATCTGACATAACATCATACTCAGGTGAATTCGTAATTAAGGTTGATACGTTAGTGCGAAAATTGGATTATGTGTCCAACACAGATTGATATAAATACTAGGCACTTAAATACAAAATTAAAATATTTGGATTACCTTTTTATTGTAAACAAAAATAACTTAACATGTACTTAGCTAGTGAAATACTTATAGGCTATATATCTAAAAAAATATTTTTGTTGTGTCATATTTCTTTTCTAGGTATGGTCGCCACAAATAGTTACCATTAGTTTTCGCATAGGTATGCCGACAGGTAGAGCTCAATGTTCAAAGCGTTTAATTGGCAAGCCAAAGGTTGTGGGTTCGTTTTCCGACGGAGATTAAATAAAAATAAAAAACCATTTCTTAGCTCTAAAAATCAAATTCACCCCGGTTGTTGTGAATTTGATCCCTCACCCGTAAAATGCCATCCATTGCCTATTAATCAAAATTGGTGAAAGTCGTCCCGTCAAGACCACCCGTTCATAAATTCCTGTAATAATAAAGTATGATGCGTGAATCTCGGGCTGTAGTTTAGGACGTTGACGAATCAACACTCCACATGCAGCGCTTAACCTTATGTAATATGGTAAGCGTCATAAAATTCACAGATGAGACTTCAGCATCACTATCACCATCTGTCGGTATTCTTCTGTATGTGTTTACATATAAATAAACGTATTTCAAATTCAAATGTTGTTTAATTTTTTCACGCAATCTTCGATACATTTTCTCTGCACGAGTTTTGTTTACCAAAAGTTGTGCGAATATTCCCAAAATAAACATTAAAAAAACTTCTTTACTTAAGATTCTTTTGATGTTTCGGTCATTATTTTTTTAAAATGATTAATTACAAACATCAATTGACCTGCATACTGCCGGCTTAGCGAATAATTTCTTAATAGCATTTCAAATGCTTTAACAATATTAGTATTCCATTTCGTTGCCATGTGGAATTCGTGGAATTACAAGAGAGCTTAGTCTAAGTCAGGGGTCTTCAAACTGCCGGAAGGTAGGAGTGTCGTGGAAGTGTTGTGATCTGTGGATTGATTGGAAATACTCCGAACATTCCGAACAAGAAAAAAATGTAAGAGCACGGTATGTCACGAGGAATTTAATTTCAGTAAGTAATCAAATATATTCTATGTAGAGTTCCATTAGGCTCTTTTCCACTCTCTAACCTCATTATTTCTGTTGGAATGTGGGAGTATAGTGGAAGTGTTGTGATCTATGGATTGCTGAAAAGTAATTGTTATGCGTGTTAGGAAAGGGATCACTGGAAATACTCGAACATTCCGAACAAGAAAAAAAAAATGTGAGAACACGGTGTGTCACGAAGAATTTAATTTCAGTAAGCTTAATATTTAAATAGTCTTAAATTGAAAAGTCTTAGAATATTTACATTATATTGAATTGAATGATTAACGAGATTCTATTTTATTGGCAAGTTCTATTAATGATTTTTCGGAATAATGAAATGTTACTAGTGTGACTTGAAGTTCGTAGATCGGCACGTAACACAGTGGGCGGCTTGATGTGTGCTCAGGTTACGGAGGCGTCTGGTTCGTATGGTCGTCTGCTTATATAGAGCCAGCTCGTCTCCCACCTTGATAGGTGCTACAGTACTTGAAGCGACCTCTGGTGACGGCGATTCTACCGACATCTATGGAACATAAAAGACGAGATTATTAGACATGTATAGATAGCGAAATTGGTACAATTGATAAAACAGAAGTCCACCACAAAACTATCATCTTCGGGCGAAATTCGATCTAATATCATATTTTTGTGTGGGCCGCTAATTTTTTGATGTATTTTCAAAATTAAGAAATGTTTAAAATAAAAATCGTTACGTTTTCGATATGTACGAATATACCAATGCTCGAAATCGAAGCGTGACAACATTAGCGTTGTGGCCAGCGGTATGTTTCCGCTTGGCCCAAAGCTTATAATGTTTTTATTTTTCGAAATCATCCATTGTTTTCCATTTCATACGGTTTCTATAGAGTTTTGTGCACTCAATTTAGCCTAAACAATTCAATTTCAACTGATATCAGCTCGATACAGTCATTGCAGGTTAGTGCCAAAAACCTCGATTTAAAATCATTCGTCTTGTATTTTTGTTCGCTCGCCAAACATGTATGTGTCGTCTTATTGGTGCGCAATAAGTATATGTAGATCGCCATTTACGGCGCTGGACTCTCGCCCACTACGAGCGCTTAGTGGCCGTAGTTGTGTGCCGACCGTGACGAATGTCGGGTTGTGGTCCGACAGCACGTGACTCGGTCCGGGCTGGAAGTTTATCAAGTTTATCAAGAATATATATGCTTCTGAAAAAGTCTTTGAGTAGTTCATCTGCTCCTCAATCCATCTCCACGCGATCCGATAACTATCCCGGCGACGTGAAATTGTTCTTCCTTAACTCTTACCCTGCCATTTACGCGCATAGACGCACAAGCAATCCGTGCTTTAACTGCCATTTACGTGCATAGACGTAAATCGCCAGTATGAATGTTTCGAATACTAAAATAGCTTGGCGTGTCATAGTTGACAGAGTATATTTCTTTGGCAGGAAAAGGGTTAAGTAAAGGGGATGTTACAACATATCTCTAACTTACTTACATTTTTTGTATGTCGATGACATTTTCTCAATAGTATATTATATATTAGGTTATGTCATAATTTCTTATATTGTAATTTAAACTATACTTATAACTTTAGTTCTGTAAATGTATATATATATTTGGGATTCTGATGAATTTACCATTTTAAACAAAGAAAACAAAGCACTGTTTGCTGCTTTAAGAATGATGTTCCACTAACGTAATTAATATATTAACTTGAATTGACCAATCATTCATAACTACTACACCCACAATGTCAAAAATAATTTTTAAAAGACCATTATTTTTATTCAGAGACGAAATTTACTTAAATTGTGGTATTTTCACAAATATATTAACCTGCAAAATAAAATATATTTCTTGTTCGGCATTTTCAAAGTTTGCCGATCCCCGGTCTGAATAATACTGAAATTAAATGCACTCAGCTCGTTTAGCATTGGCCAGTTGAATGAGCGAGAGAAATGCATACTGATGCATTGGATGCTGGCATGCATTCAATAAAAGAAAAGTTTTCTGTAATCAATTTTTTGGATAACATAGGCATTTTATCTAGGCCATAATTATCTCAGTTCATCTAAATTAGAAGTATTTTATATATATTTTCATTCAACTGGATCAACTCGTATACAAAATATATACAATAGAACGAAGAACACAAACGATGCAGAAAAAATATCTAAACAATTATACGATATAGGAATGATAAATGTACATTTTAATTTGATTCCTAAAATTCGGTAAGTTTTGTTTTTAAAAAAAATATTTTTAAAAGAAGGAACTTAAAATTTATGTCATCTACTCGTTATTAACAAAACACAAATAAGAACTTGATTCGTAATTAAATTATGACGCAGAGACGTGGAATCTGACACCAAGTCTTACCCATAAAATGTAGGTCACCCAGCGTGCTATGGAGAGATCCATGCTCGGAGTGTCGCTAAAAGATAGAATCCGAAATGAGGAAATACGCAGAAGAACTCAAGAAGTGGATGCTACCAAACGAATAGGCACACTCAAGTGGCAATGGACAAGACATATGTCGAAAAGACGACCATCGATGAGGAAGAAAAGTATTGGAATGGCGCCCAAAAACAGCAAACGAAGCATTAGCCGATCCCCTTCAAGATGGACTGATGACGTAAGAAGAATAGCGGAGTAACCTGGATGCGGAAGGCGGAGAATCTAAGAGGATGGAGATGCGGGAGGCATATGTTCAACAGTGGACGGATACAGGCTGATAATGAAATTTGAACTTTCTATCGAATTGAGGTTGCCAGTTTTTGTAATGCATTTTGATTTTAAAAACAAACCATTTCGTGTTAAAAGTAAAGTAAAATCTGCGCGTTAAAGAAACAGTGCGATGGGCGTGAATACAAATTGCATCCGGCAATATTCCGTGCACTTATGAAAACTTTTTTGGCAAAAGGATCCCGAAGCTGTAAACTTAATGCATCGCAAGTCTTTGGCCGGCTTCCTGAAAGCGCTGAAACAAATATAAATCTTCGTTTAGTACTTTAAATTATTATTACAACTGGGCCAGAGTGAATAATTTAAAAATATACGCAAGGGTTGCAGATTACATGAATATATTATTTAAATTGTGGCAACATTTATTATGTTTGTACTTAAATTGTGATGAATGGACGCGTTCATAAAAATGTCATGTAAATTTGTAATAAAAGTTGTAGTAAAGTTAATGTAATTGAAAAGGAACTCTGTTTTGGTCATATTAGTTTATAATATTAATTAGCATCATTACATAGACGTTCATCATTTTAAACTGCCATCACAAGACTCTGTCAGCCACCATGGTCTTCGTTTCATCTAATGTTAGGTCTTCCGGAGCTCAAATACATTCTGTGTAGAGTTACAGCTATCTTTTCCACTCTCTCACCTCATTATTTCTGTTGGGATGTGAGAGTGCAGTGGAAGTGTTGTGATGTGAGGATTGCTGTGAAGTAATTGTTATGCGTGTTAGGAAAGGGATCACTGGAAATACTCCAACATTCCGAACACGAAAGAAAATAAATAAGAACATGGTATAAGGGAAATTTAATATCAGTAAAGAAGATAAATATTTAAACAGTTTCAAATGTGAAAAGTTACAGAATACTTACATTACATTGAATTAAATGATTTTCTATTTTATTGGCAAGTTCTGAGAAATGATTTTTGTTGTATAATGAAATTTTACTAGTAGGTAAGTGTGACTTGATCAGTTCGTACAGCGGCACGTAACACAGTGATTTCTGTTTTTTATCATTTTATTTCAAATGTTTACTTTTTTTTAACCCCAATCACTCAAATTGCATTAAATTTATCTATGGTGGGAGATTTTTTTTCTTACAATAGTTATGTTCTAAAGAAAATAAATCACTTTTCCAATACTCCAACCTTTGATTTTCAGGAGTACCTTTCGGTAGCAAAAATATAACTTTAGGTATCAGGATACTGCTCCGTGTTTTATTATTGTCTAGTTTTATGTTGAACATATGCTTCATACTAACATTTTATTGTTTCTGTGAGGTTCAAAATAAAGTGTATTCTTTGTTCTCTCGCATGATTTAAAGCCCATTCTCTTCGGTCTTCACCTTTGCCATTAATATCGTTTTTTGACGGAAGTCAAAAAATAAAACGAATTGTTTGCCGAAAAAACCAAGCATGGAAGCAAGTCAGGGAACGAATAAATATTCCATCCGCTCTCCACAGTTCTGTTTTGTATAACATTCCAATACACTGCGGCAAGTTACAGCACTATTATTATTAACACATATATTCACGAGTATATCGTTTTGCTAAACAATTTAAATATAAAAAGGGTATTGAGTTTATTTTTATTTTTATGGAAACACATACAGGAGAATACCGACAGATGGTGATAGTAATTCTGAAGTCTCATCTGTGGAATTCTATGACGCTTACCATGGTGTATATGGCTAAACGCTGCATGTGGAGTGTTGATCCGCCAACGTCAAAAAACACAGACCACAGCCCGAGATTCACGCATCATCCATAATTATTACAGGAATTTACTATAAATGGGTGGTCTTCACGGAACGACTTCCTTCTACCACCAATTTTAATTAATAGGCTATGACTGACATTTTACGTGTGATGGATCAAATTCACACCAACCGGGGGTATTTTAGAACTCAGAAACCGATTAAAAATCCTTTTTTTTTTTAATCTCCGTCGGGGATCGAACGCACGACCTTTGGATCGCAAAGCAAGCGCTTCGTAGAGTGTCAGGAATTTATGCCCATATGCTTCATCTAGGAAGCAGATATATTGAATTGAATGATTAACGAGATTCTATTTTATTGCACAAATTCTAGAAATGATTTTGGGAAATATGAAATGTTACTTGTAGGTTGGTTGTGACTTTAAGTTCGTAGATCTGCACGTAACACATTGAAGACTCTGACGGTAGCTTGACGAATGCTCTATTATGAAGGCGTCGAAGTAGAGAGAAAAGTGACCTGGTCCTACTGGTCGTCTGCTTATATAGAGCCAGCTCGACTCTCACCTTGATCGGCGCAATGCTACTTTAAGCGACCTCTAATGTCGGCGATTCTATCGACATTTATGGAATATATAGGGTGAAAGTATTAGATTGGCATAGATAGCGAAATTGGTAAAACAGAAGTCCGCCACAGCTTATACCTATTTTAAGTTTTGTACATTCTATCTAAGCCCGAATTAAAATAAATAAAATAGCTTAGTCAAATAGTTAAGAACCATGCAAAAATTTCTTTATATAATATATATTATTGAAAATTGAACTTATTGGGTTTTCACGGCCAGATTTGATATTGTGGCTTTTGGGCTTAGCCGTGTATGGCGAATTTCTTTTGACCAATATTTCGACCGTCTTGGCAGGGGTCTTCTTCAGGATTGATGATTAAGTTGTGAGTCGGTTTCAGATTATCTTTTTACAAGCGTTATTAATATCTCCATGGCAACTACATACTCAAGTTTCATTGGTCCGGAGAATCGTGGGTATGTTCTAAGAATACGGTAGGTATGTTCTAAGAATTGTACCTCCACGAACGTCATGTCGGACTGTGGTCGTCCTTCAATCATGAAGAAGACCCCTGCAATGGCGATCGAAATATTGGTCAAAAGAAATTCGCCACACACATGCCCAAAAGCCACAATATGAAAGTTTACTCATTACTTAAATATACATATGCTATACATAAAATTCTTTAAGCGAGTCAATTCATTCAGAAAAAATATCGGCATGAAGCGGGATGCGAACCGCGGACCTTGGAACCAACCATTTGCCCAGCCGCCTACCACCGTGGCTATTTATTTGCCTGAGCTGACTCGCGTTGAAACTTGTATTTATGTCATTGTTATCATCGTATGATAGATGTCTCTATAGTATATATTTAAGGTATGTATATTTTTATTTTTTATTATTCAATCAGTCAACATTTGTTCACAGAATTTTCATATTATTACTTTCCGACAGTCTATTTATTTTAGTAAGTACCACTCGGGTCTCGAACCGAACTATAGATTGAATGGATGAAAAACAACCTCTTGTAGGTCCGACTCTTGTAGGCCCCGAAAGTTTAATCGTTTATAATTTCATGTAAAACTTTTCAGCGAATGTACGAGTATATTATATCCCTGAAACACTTTCATTCAGCATCTAAAAATAAGTTTACTATCTCTAACTGAGCTATTTATAATTCACATCAAAAAAAATCTCGAACACCGAATGGGCGTTTTTGTTGTTCCGTTGCGGTGTGGGAACATATTTGCATCAATGCGTCACGGTTCGGCTTGAATTTCTGCTATTCGGTACCAAGAAATAAACGAAAAAAAAGGATATGATGGAAACCATATTATTATCTCAGGGTTGGTGTGTTTTGACGTTTGAGTCGAGTTGTGTTTTTATTAAGTGAAGCGTCCGTGGAAGCTTTTTCTGTCTTTGCGTCTCAGATGGACCACTTTCAAAAGGCAAATAAATCATTTGGAAACGTGTTTGTGATTTCAAGTCTTTAAATATTACGCAGGACTTTGATAATTAATTAGATGCAACGTTAAATAAATATTGTTGTGTTCATACAATCAACAATATTAGTACATTACAATCATAGTTGACTTATTATCATTAGAGTTTATCATCACCTACTGGTTGCCCACCGTGAGTAGTTGGTTGGTTCGAGTTGGGCCACTTTAAGGCAAATAATATGGAGCTATTAATCCGATCTCTTTAAGCATACTGATTCACAAACACTAAAATGTGTAATGGATACTACAGCTGTTATCTGTTGTCACCGCCTAAAATCTATGATTATATATGCCGACAACCGATGCGGGTGTATAAATGTCTCAGGATGATACCAGTATATATATATAATGGCAGCTTACATGATTGTATGGTTCCAGATATGGTATGGATATGTAAAAAACATGTTTATATGTTAACATCCCCGTTACTACTTCTTACGACTTCATGTCACCGGGATAGTTATCAGAGCACGTGATGTGGTTCAGATGATCAACATAAAGAACATGTTAAGTTGTACATTGAAATATTTTTAAGATAAAAGTTGACAAACTTTCGGTTATCAGTCCAAGACGGAGCTCACTGCTTCAGGCCACGGCTGTCGCCCACTACGAGCGCTTAGTGTTTAATATAAAGTTTATCGTAAAAATATATGTGCATCTGAAAAAGACTGTGTTATATTCATCTGCTCCTCATTCTGCCACCCACGTCTTGAAACTATCGCGAATCATATATGTTCCCAGGTGAACCTACAAGGGATGTTAACATTTATTTCATCATTGAATCTGAGTAAAAAAAGCATAATTGCAGATTCAACAAAAAGTATACTAGCACATATATCCTGTCCATTACTCTTTTTTTTTAAATCGTCAACATTTATAATTTCATACATTCGTGCATATTTAATATTTCCTTAATTGTAAAAAATGAAGTGTGCAGTTCTTCTTAATGTGCATAACGGCACTGCACCGGGTTATTTGACAGAACTGATCCGCCAACGTCATAGACTACGCGTGGAGAGACACTCAGATCAGCCAGAGCAAATAGAAGCACCCTGCAGCTGAATGGGTAGTCCTGACACGGTCTTTGGCAATCGTGCTTACCATAAATACCAATGGCCTGAACTCGCTATGAGCATAAGAGAACTTTACGGGTGATCCTTCAGAAGCAGACTCTAAGACCCACCTTTTATCGGAGACAAAGAAGCCTTTTTTTGGAATGGCCATTTGGGCATTAAAAAGCCCTATACAAATACTGATATAATAATAATTATGTTTAATGGGTGTATTGACACATAAACTGGAATGAATATGTATTAATATTATACATAATAATTTTTATCTTCATTTATTTATATGGAAAAAAAATGTTCCGATTCATCGCTTCTGTTTTTCAGAGACTATGTTCATTGTTTGCACATCACACAAAGTCTGTTCAGAAAATCCCTCACTCAGTTTGTCCCACGAACGTCTACGAGATTGGAGCGTTATTTACGAGGCTGCTTGTCACCGAAAGTGGACGAACGCGCCTAAATTGATTTGGAAAACTCCGTTTGAAGATGTGATGCATAATTTATGTCGACAGGGGGTGCATGGAACCAGCCTATCTATTTACACACTCCACGGGCGGGAAATTTATGGGCGCGAGTGTGAGCTACCTGCAAATAAGGGAGACCACTCGGTTTTTAAAGTTGAAAAGTATTGGGTGACTCAATAGATGCAACCTTACCTGAAACAATATACTCATATATCTGCATACATAGAATGATTTGATGGTGGTTTTCGTGCGATCAATGAAGTTAATTAAATTTGGACGCGAACGTACTTGGGTGGTGACTTCTTATTTTTTTTATTAATTTCATTTATTTCCATTACAGAAAAATTATAAATTTTAAAAACACAATTCATTTCTGAAGTACAATATATACAAATATAGGTACTTATGATTTAGTACTAAGAATGAAGTAAAAAAGACAAGCAACAGAAGGTCCCAATGCTCATCAAACAGACGACGCAAACAATTTATTCCTCCAAAGAAACTCGTGCAGTTCATGTCTGAATTGAGCCCCCCTAACGTGAAATATATCAATATCCGAGGCGATTTGGTTCAACAGTCTGATTTAAGGACACCGCGTATCGCTGGTTGTGTTGAGACGCCCATTTAGGACTAAATTGATCAAGTTTCGGGAGCGTTGGTATATTCATCTAATATTCTAAAAATGATGTTTAACAAACGCTCAAATATGTCTTAGATACTTTAGCTGCTTTCTCTTACAACCCCCAAGTTCTCATCCTGGAAGCCATCGAGAATTATGTATGTAGCTCTGGGTGCAAAAATAACTCAACTGAGTCAATTAAACAAGTCATAGATAATAATTTTAAGTATTTTTACGCATTTTTTTTTGTTTTATTATTTTGATCAATTTTGCCCTTTTCGTTTTCTATCATTTGATCAAATATGGTATTAAATCTATGTTTTTGTAGTAAAATTATCGATTTGATTTTGAAACTTGAACAAATGGTCGGTTCCAAGGTTCGCTGGTTCGCATCCCGCTTCTGCCGATATTTTTTCTGGGTGAATTAATGTGTATAAAAAGAATTTGTTCCGTTATAGTATGTGTATATTTAATTACGTATCCACTATGTTTTGTTCCAATATCTAAAAACATATAATTCAAATTTCGGAAAAGTTTATTTAAAATTTCATTATTCCAGATTTCAAACAGTTTTTATCGTATTTTTCTTTCATGACAAGGTAGTGTATGTATATACTCGTATGATACGTTTTTAAAGAAAGAACAGTTATGGTCGCAACAAGGATGATCTATACTCTGAAGCGATAAATATACTAAAAATATCTCACGGACGCTATAAGTTATAAGTCCATTTATAAGCTTGATATATTACTATGGTTATCCTATTGGTGACCCAAAACTCCGATATCACATATAATAAATCAGCGGTGCTCCTGGTGTGACCTGATTTTTTGCAGGTGAATGCACCTTGCAAGATAAGCTGTGAGGACTAAATGAAAGCCTTTTTCGCCTTTTCAATCTCAGCGCAACCCTTTTATAGGTTTTCAATTACTTTCCAGAACGTTATTTTGCTGTATTATAAAATAGAAGCCTGAGATTAATATATTTTTATAAAAAAAAAACTGTAATATCCGATTTTTAGCTAAAGAATAAGATCACTACTAAATTCCATCAAAAATTAATGTTAACAGACATGCTTCTTGTCTTAATTTAAGTGAATTATTTAAATAATAAAATTATTATCTCCGAAACCGGTAGATTAATAAGAATTTAAGCTCAGTGGTTTTACAAAAGTGTATTATTTCATTATTTAGATAAATAAAATATGTACAAAGTTACTGCCACCTACGAATATGAACTACTTAAGTTCCACCGAGTAATATTTTAAGTTCTAAATGTCTTTACACGATGACGATTAGTCGATGAGTTTCAAAGAAAAGCAGTTTTTCTCAGACAAATTTAAACGTTTATCAATCATATTTTTTAAAAATAAAATTGTGTTGTAAGCTTTAAACTTCTAAGTCTAAGACCATTAAAGGCGACTCAAATAAAATATATTATTTCGCTTTTGCTGTTACAATAAAATCTTTGAAGCGGACGGTTTTAATTCTGAACGTCACACCTATTTACGTAAAGAGGATTGCATAAAACAAGGCGTCTTTCAATCTTATTACGATTTTACTCAACCGTGAATAGTTTCCACAGGTAAAGCGATTAAATTACTATTATATAACTATCATATAATTCATGTATCTAACTTCATAAAAAAATGTCTGGGGCTTTAATAAATATTTAATTAAATCAATTTAATAGAAATGTGATAAGAATGTAGGTGTTCAAATTACCGATCTTGATTGATTTAATTACGTGATAGCTTACTCATGTCATAATTATATGCTATTTGATTACATTGTTTTATTATTACGAGTATTTTTGCCAATGTAACCAGCGGATTTATTTTTCAAGGTATTAACGATTACATGAGACGTATCGATTACAACCGAAAAAGTCCAAGTGACTAGAGGAGTTGACCAGTCTTCATATTCTCAACATAGGAGAATAGAAACCGTAGTTGGTTTTGGATGTCCTTACATGTAGCAGGTTACTGCCTCAAGTGAACCGGGAGGGAAAATTGAACGTAATTTCCTGCAATAATAATTTAATGCAATAAATAGACCCAACGGTCATCGATTATGGAGTTCATAATTTTAAAAATAAACAGCAAGTCAGTCACTGTTCTACGTCTCTCCAATGTAGATAAATTAAGTCCCCTATCTATGTCTTCATAGGAGTAGCTACCTCTCTCAAGGCCGATCAGTCGTGCTACTCTTGACAGGAAGCGATGAAAAATAAACAGCAAGTAAATGATAATGAGAATGAACAGAAATATCAGATTTATAAGCAACTTAATTTAAGAATATATTTGTTTCGAAATAAATCGAATATTATTCGAATAATCGAGATTCAGCGAATGTGTTTGAAGTCACGCACGGTGTGTGGCGCAGACGGAAGCTGCGCGGTGGAGCCGTTGGTCGTTGCAGACTGTTCTAACGACCGTCTTTATCGCCACCCGCCTTCCCGCCGTTAGCAACGCGCCGTTATCCTATGCAACGATATTTGATGAAGTGCAACAATCCCTAACGAGCGTGACAAGCATTTCAACAATTAAAACGTAAACTTGACAAACTTTCGGTCCGGAGCAGAGAGTATGCTTTCAGACCCCGGCCGGATCATAACACGCTTCTCGTCGCGGTCAGAACTCAACTGCTTATTATCCACTAAGCGCTCGTAGTGGGAGATAGATCTTAGCCGCAAGTGGCGATCAACAGAACTAGTCCTGTCAACAGCCTGTCAAATAAGTACAAAATGGCGACACAGCACTATATCTTGTTTACTCCTTAAATCTAGACTTAGAATAATGCCTTTTATGTATGCGAGTCAGACGTGCGAACAAAAATAAGATACGAAAGATCGTACATCGAGGTTTTTGGCTCCAGCCTGCAAGGGCTATATCGAGCTTATTTCAGTAATTATCATTCTAAATGCGCTTCCTTACTTTAAGCATAAGCTTATTATTCTATCTATGCATTAATTTGGCTTTTTACTTTTAACCATTTAAGATGTCTAAACCCTTGCAAATGTATAGTTGATCCGGAAACGTCATTTAATAATTTATTTACAGTTATTTGAACATTTATATCCTCGAGAACTCACTGTAAGTAACTGGTTTTAATGAGATGGGTATTTGACTACTATGTTATTGTCAAAATAACATGCTATACTCATATACTTTACAAACCATGATTCGTGACGGTTCAAATATATAGAATGTATTTACTAGAATCCAAGCCTATATTATGCATAAGACTAAGTTAAATCTGAAATTAGGTACAACATTTTAGTTATTTAGAAAATACCTTTGAAACATTAACAGATGAGATAAATCTCATATATTTTTTCTTTAACGATTGCCGTATTAAGGCATGATTAAGCGCTGCATGTTAAGTAATTATCCGCAAACGTCCGACCATTAAATCTGGCATTCACGCATTATTTTATTTTTATTTATTTATCTAACAGAACTGTAGTTCCAGGGTACATAGGGTAATAAAGAATACGATTATAAAAAAAACTTAGAGTATACATAAAAATACATACAAAAAAACATAAAAAAATAAGAAAATGACACGTGTCAAAGATCACAAAGATCTAGGAGAACAATACCAATGACAAAAGAGGGAAAGGATGTAAGAAAAGGATCGAGTTGTGATGGTTGGCTATTTAAGAGCGCCGTTGCCGTTATCTATTCTTACGTGTACAATCAATTTTGATAAATAGGCTGTGAAAAACATATCTGCTTCTATTCGTCTTCGTCAAGAATCAAAGTCATGACTTTTGATTTCGTAATCAAATACTTTACCTCTAAGTCATACCCGCTGACCAAATTTATATAAGTAGCAAACGTTTGCATTGTTTGAAGTGTTCGTTACACACGTCAATAAGTTTTTCTGCGTGGATTAGCAGGTACATATTTCGAAGTTATCGTTATTCGTTAAGCGTTGCGGTGAGACGTCGTTGGAGTTAACCGATTTTGCACTTTTCAATGCGATTTCAGACGCCGATTATCTAAAACAAAGCTCCGCCAGTCTGACGCCAGACGCCAGACATCTTATTATTACCTTCAGACAATAAAATGAAGAAGAAAACACTTATGTCGTAAAGAGAAAGTTATTTTAAGAAGTGCGGTAGGTAATAGGTTTAACTTTTCTTTACTTGTAGTAAAGTACAAAAGTTTTCAAGTTAATCTGAAGTAGCTAGTTATTAGTTAACGTATTAAAATAATTGAATGCTTTTTAACAACAAATTTTTTTTTTGTTATTTTGTCTTATTTGTTTATTTCTTCTTTACACGTGCGTTCCATATAGGAGAGTTGTCAGTTGATTCTCGTCTGGCCGGCGAAACGCCATACCGGTTGGACGAGGAAATCAAGTCTTTATTAAAAATAAATGCGAATTGTTAATCTGCTCCTGCATCCTTCCTCCACGCGGCCACGTTCGTTGTTTTTATAGACGGGAGATGTCAATATAAAAGTGAACAAAAATGGGTTTTGCATAAACTGTTTAATCATTATTATAAAAACAAAGTTAAAAGTAACTTTCACACAACTTTAATATGGCTAGTAAATATAGGGTCCGCCATCTAACGTTTTTTTTTTAACTAGTGCTTATTTCGTGAACGGTAACATTTAGCTCATGTCTGATTTAACAGATAATTAGTTTTATCTTTCCGCTAAACGAATATGGTTGTGTTTACGCTTGAACAACGCTGGAAAATATTGCGACATTACTTTGAAAATCATGCTATTGTCCGCTATCTTACGTTTTTTTTTTCAACTAGTGCTTATTTCGTGAATGGTTACACTTTGCTCATGTCTGATTCGACAGATAATTAGTTTTATTTTTCCGCTGAACGAATATGGTTGTGTATACGCTTGAACAACGCTGAGAAATATTACGACATTACTTTGAAAATCAGGCCATTTTTCTTCGAAAATGAGCAAGGAGTGGCCGTTACAGTCAATGGCGATCGTTATCGGACCATTTTTGTTCACAAAAATTGAAGAGAAGGATATTGGCAACATTTGGTTTCAACAGGATGGCGCTATGTGCCACACAGCCGAAGCTACACTCGATGTTTTGCGATGTTTTTCAAAAAAAAAAAGTTAATAAAATTATCTAACTCGTAAATATACGGATATTATTGTTTTTATGTATATTACATGATAAATGTGTGCTTCTCATTTTTGCAAATCTCGTCTTATTCTTTCCTATTATCGGTTCCACATTTTCGTTACCAATTGTATAAATTTATCTTAAGCATTATGTATCAGTAGGTTTATCATCGAAGATCCGCGCGGCCCGTTAAGACGGTTCCGGAATCCGTTCCGGTAAGATCTTTAACGGTTATGCGCCGCCATATAACGGCCATGTAGCGGCCGTTATTCAAATCAAACATTGCCATCTCCGTCCAATGTTAATTAAGAAAGCTCATACACCCATAAAAGCACTTACTAGATACCTATAAGTGACGATATTCTCTTAGTAAAAGTTTTATTTAGTATGCATTGTTTTTTTTAGCTGACATTTTGATTATGTGACGATATTTTATTGACTCTTTGAATATATTTAATAATATTATTCTAAGTTTAATACTTTGACATCAGCATGATGTAGTCCTTGCTGACTGTTACCGAAAACCTCGATATAGAATCTTTCGTCTCTTATTCCTGATCACTTGTCGTGCATTTTATGTGCGCCATGTTGTCATTGTCAGCGCGGAGATCGGTAGTCGGTCCCCACGCCTTAGCGAGAGAAGGTCGCATTACGGCCACAGCGGCATGTCATCCCGCTTGGCCGGAAGCTTGTAAAGTTTTAAATTAATATAATCAATGTGCTTCTAAAAGAAAGTCTTTGTTTGATGACCTGCTCCTCATAACGAATAACACCTTTTTGAAAGAGAAGAGGATGTTAACTTATTAGGTTGTTCAGAAAATAATTTATTTTATTATATGGGGCTTAAATCCAATCTTCCACAACCAATTTCACACAAGACGCAAAATCAAGTTAACACGGTCGATTACTTATAAGCAGAAGTTCTTGATTGGTACGGCTCCAAATATGCGATGTGATAACAGCAATATTAATCACACATTTTACCTTCTTACAATAAAAAGGTATAAACATTGTTCAAGCAAGAAAACAACTATCCGATAAATATCAAAAAACCAGTGATAACATTGGTTTTAAAATTTTAGATCCTTTAATTTTTATATTGAAGTGATACCACGTACTGGGAGGCCATTTCAACCAGCTGATTTTAAAAACAAATATATGTAAGCACATACAAGAGAATACTGACAGATGGTTAAACTAATTTTGAATTCTCATCTGTGGAATTCTATGAAGCTTACCATGGTGCATGTGGCTAAGCGCTGCATGTGGAGTGTTGATCCGCCAACGTCATAGACTACAGTACGAGATTCACACAACATCCTTTATTATTACAGGAATTTACTATGAATGGGTGGTCTTTACGGCACGACTTTCGTCTAACACCAATTTTAATCAATAGGCTATGACTGAAATTTTACGGGTGACGGATCAAATTCACGTCAACCGGGGGTATTTTAGAGCTCAGAAATCGATTAAAAACCCTTTTTTTTAAATCTCCGTCGGGGATTGAACCCACGACTTCATTGGTTTGCAAAGCAAACGCTTTGACCATTGAGCAATAACCGCCGGCAAAAATGATGATAAAATCAAGCTATTAATTGATGCAAGCCTACGAACAACAACGTATGATAACACTGAAAGATTCATTTAATTTAAGTAGACCATTCGTGATAATTTGTAACGCCTAAGTTAAACACTTTCGATATATATTTTTTCATTTAAAAGGAAGATACTTAACCTCAACCAAATATAACATCTCCACCGAATTATCGAATTAAATGATGATTTATTAAATTCCGGAAACAAGAATTCAATTGTGTTTTTATGGCTTACTAAATATTAAAGGGTTACAAGACAAATTTACATACAAATTATAGATAATTCGCCGACTATGGGCATTGTCCTTATCTAGGTTACTAGGTCCAATGCAAGTATTAGCGTTCCATAGAAATATGCCTAACCCCATTTTGGGAAAACCCTTTGGAAGGGACCATTCGAATAAGCCTCAATTAAATATTAACAACGACTAAGGCACGAATGTGCACTGGGAAAAGAAAATAAAATGATAATATCAACACTTTTAAGTGAACAAAACCTTTTCCTGTTTATCTATTGAATACTTCAAAATTATATTTGATAAAATTATTAAATTTATTTTCTAACCCTTTTCTTGAGATTATATTTATAAAATGACGTTAAACCACTAACTTAAGTAATATGTAAGAACTTGAATTGTAAATAAAATATCGTGATTAAATTATATGTATTTTTCTAAATGTCTTCAGCATTCACTTTTAGATCCATTATTAATAATGAATATTTATTTATTTACCTTATTTTTACATGGATTACGTAAGATATGGCCTCTGTTTAGGAGACTGCAGTTTCGACTAACTCGATGCCTTTCCTTAATTCATCACTGTCAGTGAGTGAGACAACTGAGCTTCACAGTCCTTCATAATTGGTCGAACCTATTTTATTTAGGTAGGGGTGTGTCTATCAGTAATTTCATGAATCTCCTATTAACGTAAAAATAACGTGTTAAAAAAATGTCATTTGTGAATAAAACGTTAATGCCGGTTGTAATTTTTAAATATTAAATCATTAATATTCCACATACATTTCTTAGATATCCTTTAAATAGACAATTCCGTAAACCATAAAAATTATAACTTCTTTAGATTTTCACGGCCATATTTGATATCGTGGCTTTTGGGCTTAGCCGTGTGTGTCGAATTTCTCTTTACTAATATTTCGACCGCCATTGCAGGGGTCTTCTTCGGGGTTACATGTATCAACTAAGTCATCAACCCTGAAGAAGACCTCTGCAATGGCGATCGAAATATTGATAAGAAGAAATTTGCCACACACGGCTAAACCTAAAATGTACAATATCACAAAAATTATGTTAACACATTTTTGTATATTTTTTTTTGTAAAGATATATTCAAATACAGAAATGTACCAACAGAAACATACAAAATTAGTTAATTCTATGACGTTTTCCATTGTGGAAATTTGGCCTTAGTTATAAGATTACATACACTCGTGATCTATGGCTTGATTAACGCGAGCTTTACCTCTACGCCATTGCACAGTCTGGCACCTTGGCGGAATTACAATATCACTTTCTTCCTATGCATAGTATCGTACATTCGTAGTATTGATTTGGTAAATTGAAATATATGTCAGTTAAAGAAAGGTTGTATTAATTGTGAGAGTAGTAGGGTTAAGTCCGTGAAAGGGAGAAAGCGTTGTCTGCTGTAGACACAACATCTCCTGCAGGCGGCGCGTAAACAATGGGAAATGTGGGGCAGTGCGTGCACGCAACAGGGATGCCAACAATACAGTGCTACTATCTTTAGGTATATATATATAAATAGGTATTTTGATCTTAGGTATGAGTTTTTGTTTTAGTAAGATCCGCTAGATTTGAATATGAAACTCTCAGGTATGAAGGGTAGGCGAGTATCGCTTCAATGTTTTTGTATTGTCAGTAATTAAATATATACAAGTAATTAAATATACATATACTATGCATAAAATTCTTTAAACGAGTCAATTCATTCAGAAAAAATATCGGCAGGAGTGGGATGCGAGCCGAGGACCTTTGGAACCAAACATTTTGCCCAGGTTTATTTACCTGGGCAAAAATACCGCTCGGCCACCGTGGCCAATTCTTCCGCCTGAGCTGACTCGTCTCGGAACTTCTATATATTTTATCATCGTATAATAGATGTCGCTATAGTATATATTCAAAGTATGTATATTTTTGTTTTTTTATTATTCAATCAGAATGCATTTATTCACAAGCTTAATATTATTACTTTCCGACAGTCTATTTATTTTAGTAAGTACCACTCGGGTTTCGAACCGAACTATAAATTGAATGGATGAGAACAACTTCTTGTAAGTACGACGCGCACATTACAATTAGTTATTTACCTGTGTTACTGATGAATAATTTTAACCCTCTTGATATTGTCTGAAGGTGACATTATTATATCTAAATACATACATACCATACATCAAATTCTTTATACGCATCAATTCATTCAGAAAAATATCGGCAGAAGCGGGATTCGAACCGCGGGCCTTGGAACCAACCTTTGCCCAGGTCTTTATATACCACTTAGCCCTCTCGGTTATTTCTCTGCTTGAGCTGACACGCGTTAGAAGTTGTATTAATACCATTTTTATCATCGTATATCGCGATAGATGTCTCTATAGTATATATTCAGAGTATGTATATTATTATTTTTTATTATTCGTTTTTGTATTGGTAAAAGTTTTTCCCGAACTGTTTGAAATGTGTAAGAGTGAAGTAAGTGTATCAAGAAAATGTAATAGAACCTTGAAAAACATTAGCGCATTTTTTATGTGATTTGAAGTTGCAGCAGAGTAGTTTGTGGAACCTGTTGCATTTCTTGTGTCAAATATGTGTAATTCGGGATTTTTATGCAATGATGAGTTCATAACTGGTGGCCTTATTGACTGGTTGCTTACACCTGAGGTCCTTTAAGAGCACTTAACAACGTATTGTTTTACAAGCACTTTCTTTTTTTCTTTTCATATCCGTTCAAAATTTGTAACATATGGTCCCCACAAATATTGAACACTTAGTTCTGTCAGTTTCCATTATACATTCCTCATTCTAGAATAAATCTTCATCTGAAGGTTCACTTAGGGACATATATGGTTGCAGATAACCTTGCAGAAGTCCTAGTGATTAAAGAAGGTGTAACTGTTGTATGCGAGGCATATTTTTGAGTTATTTGTTAATCGGATTTTTTTAAATGATACTTCCGAGGCCTCGACAAATTTCTCCTAAAGGGCAGCTCAACCCTAAACACTAGCTGCACCAATGTGGATGTTATAACAATTTGGTACAGCGATTCCAGTAGAAAAAATAATGGTTATCTCTAAAACAGGTACCAGTACCACTTTTCGAGCAAAATTGACATTTAAAAGGTGTGTCTTCAATATCAGGCTTCTGAATTTTTCTACAACAAATTTTCTATTAAAAAATGGAAAGAGAAAAAACAGAGACTTAACAGAAAAACGATTTGTAAAACAACAGGCTAACTGAATGATAATCAGTAACAAACTGAATTTTAAGTGATGCAGCAAAAATATAATTTATTTTCACTTTTCCCACGAGTAATGTAATCAGCTGATAAATGGTACTCCAGTGGAAACATTTTTTTTAGTAAACGCATGCAGGAGAGCATAGCCGGTCAAGAGCAGTGCACTCTATAACGCTCAGTCAGGGAGGCTGGACGCTGCAAGCGGGAAACGTGTTTTGTGTTCGTGTTTGTGTGTGGGTTCGGGAGATGGCAAGTGTATCTAGTAATCTGTTTCTTGAAGAGATCCAGATTGTAAGAAGTAGGTAACACAGACGCTGGAAGAGATTTCCAAAGTTTACCGGTGGCATTAAATAAGGAACTTTGGAAACTACCAGTTCTTGGTCGGCACACATTAACCGTGTATTGATGTTCGGCAAGTGTAAAACGAGTTTGTTGGTTGTGGGTGGGTGCAGGAGGAATTAGTTCTTTAAAGTTCCGTAGCGCCGCAACTGTGGTAATAACGGTAAAAAAACTAAGTGAACCAATCTTACGCTTTGTGTTCCATTGATTGCAGGTTAGATGTAAGAGTGTCATTGCTTATCAAAAGAATCGCTCTTCTTTGAACTGAGTCAATTAAGTTTAGAAGGTATTTTGGGGCTCCAATCAAAAGGTGACTGCCGTATTCAAGGATAGGTCGGATTTGTCCTCAATATAGAAGAAGAAGTTGTTTATCGTTTATATACCGACAGTGAAAGTTAACTTTTAAAGATACCGAGTGAATCACTCTACGTTTGAATTGGTATTTTTGTATATTTTTGGGAACTTTTCACTATTTGTTTACTTCGTATCCCTGGTTGTCGCGAATTAATATGGCCAGTGGCGGCGGCAGAGATTGAGGCGATAGGCGACAAAACAATTTATAATCATTTCCGGTCAGCAGTTGCTTGGGGCTCGGGGCCGCGGTCCAGCGAGGGACAAGCAGGTCAAAGCTTCCGGGCGGTTTAACGCTAAGTGAAATTAAAAGATTTATTATTTATTTACTAGGAGTGATTAATGCAGTTGAACCCTTATCAGTATTTTTATTTTAAATATTTAAAATTTAAAAAATAATAAGTAATTCATATTTAGTGGGTTATATTGCTTAATTTTATGAAGAATTGCGACTTTAGTAAGGACTTAAAATTCCATTAGAAAGCTTAAACTAGAGCTGTTCTTTGTTCAGACCCCCAGAAGGACATCGCGAACTATACATAGAATGTACTTGGCGGAGTTCCGGGAAGCAAAGCTGATATGAGACGAGGCCAAGAACATAGATTTTATAGCGGCGAATTGCGAAAATACTCGTATATTCGTGTAGAAAGAAAAAATAATGCTTAAACGTAAATAAATCATTCTTAATTTCATAGATAGAGTAAGAAAATAGGAATTATTGTTCGTATATGTAATATATAAAAGGAAGTACGTAATTATTATATCGGGTCCGACAAATAACTTTTTTTTTGAAAATGGGGTGCAAAACATCGAATATAGCTTCGGCTGTGTGGCACGTAGCGCCGTCCTGTTGAAACCAAATGTTGCCAATATCCTCCTCTTCAATTTTTGTGAACAAAAATGGCCCGATAACGATCGCCATTCACTGTAACGGCCACTTCTTGCTCATTTTCGAATAAAAATGGCCTGATTTTCAAAGTAATGTCGCAATACTTCCCAGCGTTGTTCAAGCGTAAACACAACCATATTCGTTTAGCGGAAGAATAGAACTAATTATCTGTCAAATCAGACATGAGCTAAGTGTTACCATTCACGAAATAAGCACTAGTTCAAAAAAAAACGTTAGATGGCAGACCCTATATTTATTTGATTAGTGCATCACTAATTTAAAATATTGAAGAGTTTTAAATATTTTATTCGTAACAGAACAACAGTTTATCTCAACTCGGAAAGCTCATTTTAAATATATACTAACATTATTTTTTCTTTACGAATCGGACGATAAAGCAAAACGATGTCAAAAATAATTCTCGGGACGTTAATGGGCCAATAAACGTCACCAATATAAGCCGCGGGTTAACTGACTATAAATCTGAATGACAGACATCAAATCCCACAAAACTATTAATTATATTTATTATTTGAATATTTATTTAACATAAAAGCTCTGATCATACTCGAACTTATTCTTCTTCGTAGTATCAATCCAGTGTATTAGTTTGCAGCAACAGAACCTTGCATCTCGATCTCCACTCTTCTCGGTCCTCCGCAACCCTCTTCAACTCAGCATAAGAGCTACAACTCATGTTCTCGAACACTTGCTGCAAATACTCCCACCTAGTGCGCCCTCTACAGTTTCTACAGTTTCCACAATATCGTGAAGAAGACCACCGTGGCGCATGATGTTACCGATCGCCTCTCTGAGATGCTTCTTACTAGGTGCCTATCTTCCTTGATTATGCTGAGAACCTCATTGTTCGTGACGTGGTCTTTCCAGGAAATTCCGAGAATTCTTCTGTATGGCCACATCTCAAAGGCCTCTAGTCTTTTTTTATCACTTTCAGATAAGCACCATGTCTCACAGCCGTACATCAAGATGCTCCAAGCAAATGTTTTGGCATGTTGCTTGCGGAGCTTTAAATTAATATTAAAAGAATCGAACTTTTAATAATTGTTAAACAGTGGGACAAAATACTCCCTGCATTTTATCAACTCGCACTTACATATTACTTTCAATTCTTGGAACACAGACGTAAGGTTGATTATTATAATCTTATTTTCCGCAATTATTATGGCTGCTGCAATTCTGAACTGAAAAAATTATGTTGAAATAATGATGCCTTCTACACTCATCCAATATCAATAGCCTTATTGAACGCATATTTAATGCATACTGACATCAGCATGATGTAGTCCTTGCTTACTGTTACCGAAAACCTCGATATACGATCTTTCGTCTCTTATTTCTGGTCACTTGCCCTGCATTTAGGTGCGCCGTGTTGTCATTTTGGATGGTTCCGCTAACGGGTGTGTTAGTTAAAAATACCACCGCTCGTGGCGCGATCAAAAGCCGAGACAGCGCGGAGATCGTCAGTCGGTCCCCACCCTTTGGTGAGTCAATGTTGCATTGCGGCCGCGCGGCATGTCATCCCAGTTGGTCGATAGTTTGTAATGTTTCTAACGTAAATATAATCAATGTGCTTCTAAAAGAAAGTCTTTGTCTGCTGACCTGCACCTCATCCTGCCATCATGCGACGTAATAACACCCCTTTTGAGAGAGGAGGATGTTAATACATGCCAACTTAAAAAATCCTTCTTAAACGTTACCGGTGAGCTTTGGAGTGTTCTACCTAAATCTATAATTCGTCTTTCATACAGTACGTACCTCTTCAAGAAATCAATTAACACAAATATCACACTTATGTAAATCATGCGTTGTTCTGCTTCATCATCATCAGTCTCTATCCGTCCACTGTTGAACGTAAGCCTCCCACATGAGTCTCCAACCTCTTCGATCCTCCGCCTTACGTATCCAGGTCACTCCCGCTATTCATCTTATGTCGTCAGTGCATCTTGCAGAGAGTCAGTTGAGTGTGCCTATTCGTTGGGTAGCCTTCACTACTTGAGTTTTTCTGCGTATTTCCTTGTTTCGGATTATATTTCTTAGCGACACTCCGAGCCTGGATCTCTCCATAGCACGCTGGGTGATTTTTATTTTATGTATAAGACTTGCTGTTAGATTCCACATCTCTCCGCCATAATTTAATACAGGGAGGATGCATTGGTTAAACGCCCTAGTTTTAAGACATTGCGAATTTTTTTCGCTCTGAAAGGTGTTGTTCTGATTATTATCTAGAAAGTCATATAGTCCAATGATTGACGATGAATACTTTTAAGACTTTTGGATGTTTCATACAAAAGTCCTTCTCGAACGAGTCTCTCATGGAGCCTGAAGTGTGGCCTGAAAAGACCATCGTTCAACCCTGGATTCGTGTAAGACGAAAGAATCGCAATGAACAGTGGTTGAAACCAACTTGAGTGAAGATATTGACATATTTAGTGTTATATTGCTTCAGATTCAGTGCTGGTGTTGACGAAGGCGAAATTTTAAAAGTTTGATGCTGTGACAATAATGCCATGTTATTTGTGGGTCATCCATGATTTACTTATAACAGGGTTTTTGTTGTTACAAGTCAACTATTTGCATTGAGTCTCCTAACGCTTGTTCTGGGTGTGAGGTCATTGACACTAAATGTATCAATAAATTTACAGGGCCACACTTTTATGTAAATACTTCAATAATGAATTAAGATGTTAAAATATTTTGTAATGTTATTGAAGGAAATAAATAAATAAATAATAATTGTCCAATAATAAAAATTGTCCAAAAAAAAATAATCATGTTCAAATAACGTATTAAACAAACGTGTTTAATTGAAATAAAATACTTTTTTGCATATGCGGACATATAAACCTGTCAGTAGGGAAGTAACATAAAAAAGCGGCTAAAAAAACTGAGTGATAGTTGTCCCTGAAAGTTTCTTGCGTTCGGTGCCTTATTTCCGTTTCAGTGAACACAAGGTGGGTTGACAAGGTATTCGCGAACTGGTAGATTTGATTCGTGAAACTTTTTCCTGAATTTTATTTTATTTTATCGCCAAAGTTGATTTGCCTAATTCGACGATATACATTTTATGCGGGCTCATCACGTGATTTGATAGACATTTTAATGTTTCATTTAAACTAATGAAATCTTTTTAATAATGCTTCAACGAAGATTAAAGGAGTTTATTCATTGACAAAAAAGCTTTATTTTGATGAAATTTATTTTTTATATACAAAATGAAGACATTTTTATATGTGATACAATACAAATGACGTATATAAAAATATTAGTTTAATATTAATTTCAATAATTAAATAGTTAAAAATATATGTTTTTGCTTATTGAAAATGGACTTCAGGGAGTCCGAAACATGCAATCACTTAAAAATAAATGTGAAACATAACTAAATATTTTTAATTTGTTAATTTTTTAATATAAATTAATTTTAAATTATGATTATGCAGTTTCAACAACTGTCTATGGAATTATTCCCTTTTGTTCTGATTTTTTAATTTTTACTTGATAGCTTATTTATATATTTTCAATATTTTTATAATTTAGATTTTTATGAATATCGTGTTTTTTTGTCAATTAAGTTGAATTATTTTACATAGTAGAATTAACATAAAATTACTTACGTTATATGTAGAACAAAGTTTTCGTTACCTAAGAGGTAGCATTCCGTAATACTCCTTTGAGCCCTTTCCCACGGCAACGTCCCGTTTTTTGCGTTTTCGGTTAATTGAAGGATCACGTTTAGTAGTATACGTGCTACTGTGGTAGCATTCACATGAGCATTCGGTTTGCAGGATACCGCAAAAATCCGATCCGTTTAAAATGTAATGTACGATCCAGTTTAGGTACGTACATAGTTTAATGGAAATGTTCCCACTAGCATTTTGCATACGGTTTTTTACTGGATACCAGTATAATATCAGAAGAGAATTCACGTTCATCGCGTATGAATTTTCTTCTCCGACTGCCAATGCTGTCCCGTAAAAAACAGGATGCAAACTTTTGTGTGTGAACACATGTATGATTTTTACGGTATCCAGTAAAAAACCGATCCTGCAAAACTGGATGTCCGTGGGAATAAGCGGTTATTTATAATTTAAAACGTTTTATATTTCTAGAGAAATTAAAATTAATTTTAGGCGTTCTTCATAAGTATTTAATATTATCCGTTATAGTTGAAAAGAATTGCGCTTAAAACCTAGTACTTAAATATTTATTTTCACCCTTTTATCGACCAACTTTTGTCAATAATAATTCAAGATCAGTTTTTTTATATGTGGTATAATAATATGTATGGGATAAAGGCAAAGAAAATAATGAGATGTCAATCCGATGGCCAAAATGCGGAAAAATCACACATTCCTACAACTTGTATGAAACGTTTCCTTATGTATTTTTCGACTTACAAGTCGTTCGTCATACTTTTTTTATGCTTTATACTAGGAAGAAAAACATAGTATTTTAGTGCCATGTGAACTTATTATTACGAGTATTATATTTCTACAAAAAATATGTATAGGTTAGAGTTTCATTGGTATCGCTTTTATAGTTCGTTTACTTGCCTAACTTAGACTAATAATACTCGTATCATCTGATTCAGCATTAAAAGTTTATATTTAGTAGTCTTTTCTACCGTTATTACGATGTTAGCTGCTCTTCGGAACTTAAAGTACTTATTCCTCTTGCACCCACCCAAAACCGACAAACTCGTCTTACACTTGCCGAACATCCATACACTGTTAATGTGTATCGACCAATAAGCAGCAGTTTCCAAAGTCACTTCTTTAATGCCACTGGTAAGATTTGAAATGCTCTTCCAGCGCCTGTGTTTCCTCCTTCCTACAATCTGGACCTCTTCAAGAAACAGATAAATATACACTTGCAATCTCCCCAACCCACACACACACACGAACACAACACACGTTTGCAGCGTCCAGCCTCCCTGGCTTAGCGTCATAGAGTGCACTGGCCTTGACCGGCTGTGCTCTCCTGCATGGTTTACATGAAAAAAAATGTTTTGAATTTTTATATGACATTTATTACGAGCAAGATCAGAAATAACAGAAACATAAAATAAATGAATTCAAAAAGAGTTTTATATTTTAGAATAAAATAGATAATGATACCTTTATCATCCAAAGTCAGCTCCGCCTCCTGCAGCTCCACCGAGTTCATTATATGTTTATAAATTATAAAAAAATATTTATTTACCTTGTTTTTAAATATATCACGTTTTACATCTATCAAAATAATACCTAATTTATTTTTTTTCATCCTTGCAACCCTATCTGTCTCCCTCTCTTATAATTTCCTGATAGACATACCCCTACCCCCTCTCCTACATAAAATGGGTTCGACCACTTATAAAGTACTATCGCAGCTGAGTTATCTCTTAACAAGTGATGAATTAAGAAAGGCTACGCAGCGCAACTGCAGTCTCCTAATAGAGAACTTATCTTACGTGATCCATGTAATAACAAGGTAAATAAATAAATATTTATTATTTATAATGTATCTCAAAGTGAATGCTGAAAACACACACTTTTCACCAAAAAAAAAAGGAAAAAAGTCTATGTTTATTTCCCAACGGCCTTCCAGGACAGCTGGAGCCTGGAGGCATGAAAAAAAGACAGCTACAGTTTGATATTTCGTTTTTACGTGGATCATATTGAGTATGTGATAAAATTACAAAAATGACACAGCGGTTTCATGCACTCTAGGTGTTTTATTAGGCAAGGCAAAATATTATAATATATCAAAATAGGTCGTGGGTTCGATTAATTAAAATTGGCGGTAGAAGAAAGTCGTCCAGTGAAGACGACCCATTCATAGTAAACTCCTGTAATAATAAAGATGATGCGTGAATCTCGGACTGTAGTCTATGACGTTGGAAGATCAACACTCCACATGCAGCGCTTAGCCATATGCACCCATGGTAAGCGTCATAGAATTCCACAGATGAGACTTCAGAATTACTATCACCTTCTGTCGGTATTCTCCTGTATGTGCTTACATAAAAAAAACTAATTTAAATATCTATTAGTGAATGCTTAATATATAAATAGCTTATTAATGTATATATCTGCTGGTGGTTTCTGTGTTTTTTATAAAAAATATTTATACTACTTATTTCAGCAAATCTTTCGAAAGTCTAACTAATAACGTAACTACTGAAATACATTTTTATACATTTTAATTATTTTTAACACTCGAATTCACAAAAAATGCTTCTATAAATATACACTTTTATGATATCGATAAAAGTAAACATTCTTTGTTAACAATATATCAATATTCTTTGCATTTCACGTATGAAAGGTACTTTTAGGGTCGGAATCCCTTTGATTAACTGCGAGTAATGACCCCAATCTGCTGAAAAATGCCTTCGAGAAAAGGGATCTAGGCTACATTTATATCATTATCATCAGCTTATGCCTATCTGCTGCAGGATTAGAACCTCCCCACGGGATCTTAATCTTTTACAGTATACATAATATGTTGTCGAATCAGGTCACGAAGAGGATATTTTTTACGTAAACACATACAAGAGAATACCGACAGAAGGTGATAGCGATGCTGTAGTCTCATGTGTGAATTCTATGACGCTTACCATGGCGTATATGGCTAAACGTTGCATGTGGAGTGTTGATCCGCCGACGCCATAGACTACAGCTCGAGATTCACGCATCATCCTTTATTATTACAGGAATTTACTACGAATGGGTGGTCTTCACGGGATGACGTTCGTCTACCATCAATTTTAATTAATAGACTATGACTGGCATTTTACGGGTGAGTAATCGAATTCACACCAACTGGGGGTATTTTAGAGCTCAGAAATCGATTTTAAATCTTTTTTTTAATCTCCGTCGGAGATCAAACCCACGACCTTTGGCTTGCAAAGCAAACGCTTTGACCATTGAGCTACACCCACCGGCAAATTGTATTGTATATATATTGTTTATTTTTGGTTGATTTTGCCAGTACGAATTGCCCTCACTCAGTTATGCCAGTTACCCCTATTAAGGCTTATGCCTGAAATATCTCTGCAGCCATAGGTCCATTTGGGAACATTTATGGTTCCCTGTTGACCTTCGTGGCAGAGACCCGAGAACACAAAGAGACAGCTGATTCAAGGTAGAGTTTTGGGTAATTTCTTATCGGATATATTTTTAAGGAGATGATTAGCCCAACGCTCCCAACGCGAATGAATACAAAACACTTTTGATCAGCTCAGGTAATATCTAATAACTCTTTTCTTAGATAATAATTAAACACCGGTTTGTGACCGTGCATTGATTCTGCGCCATATTTAGACTCCTGATACACTATAGTCAACATTTTTAAAGTTTAATTTATAACTTATAATCATCAGCATCATCAGCCTGTGTCTATCCATTGATGAATGTGGGCCTCACACATGAGTCTACAAAGTCTTCGATCCTCCGCCTTTCACGTTCAGGCAGCCCCCGCTATTTTGTTGATGTCGTCAGTCTATCTTGAAGGGGGTCGGCGATTACTTCGTTTGCCAGTTCTTGACCGCCACTCTCAAAACTTTTCTTTCCCATCAACCGTCGTCTCTTCGACAGATATGTCCTGCCCATTGCAACTTGAGTGTGCTTATTCGTTATCTAGCCTCCACTACTTGAGTTCTTCTTCGGATATCCTCGTTTCGGATTATATCTATTAGAGACACTCTGAGCATGGATCTCTACATTACACGTTGAGTGGTCTTTATTTTATGGGTAAGACTTGCTTGTAGATTATACATGGAAAACTAATATATATTGTTAAAGCGAAAATTCCGCAATGTCTTAAGGCTAATGCGTTTAACCAATGCATACTCCCTGTATTAAATTATAGCGCAGAGATGTGGAATCTTACAGCGAGTCTGTAATGAGAGACCATTAAATAATTGACGCATATCTATAAAGCAATAATCATAACTTATTTATTTTTTAGTCTTCTTTGTATATAGTATCAATCCGGTGGATTGGTTTGCAGCAACAAAATCTTGCATCTCGATCTCCACTTTTCTCGATCCTCTGCAATCCTATTTAGCTCAGCATAAGACCTACAACTCATGTCCTCGAGTACATGCTGCAAATACTCCCATCTAGGGCGCCCTCTGCAGTTTCTACCCTCAACCATCCCTTCCACAATGTCGTGAAGAAGACCATCGTGGCGCATGATGTGACCGATCGCCTCTCTGAGATGGTTCTTACTAGGTGCCTATCTTCTTTGATTATGCTGAGAACCTCATTGTTCGTGACGTGGTCTCTCCAGGAAATTCCGAGAATTATTCTGTATGACCACATCTTAGTCTTTTTTTATCACTTTCAGATAAGCACCATGACACACAGCCGTACATCAAGATGCTCCAAGCAAATGTTTTGGCAAGTTTCTTGCGGAGCTTTACATTTATATATTTGATTAAAAAAAATCTTAAATATTATAAAATTATTTATTATTTTATTTTACAAAAATTATTTTCCTATAAAATATATTGATGGCAACTTTGCAAAAAATACACAGAATGCAATATTCTTTGTCTGTGTCTTAATTAAATTAAATGGTTATTTCCATGGTGATATATTGAATTGGTAAGACAGTTGATAGCAGTCAGGATGTATTGCAGTGTCTTCTTAATCTAACTGGAGCATCTTTGGGACTTCTTTATGCATTAACCTAATTTTTTTATCACGAATTTATTCATTGAAAGTTACGAATATTTTTTTTCAAAAGTATTTCCAACCCCACGCTTTGATGTGATTGTCTTCATTTTAATGATAATTAACAGAGCTTTCTTCCATTTCCTCTTTATATATTTTTAAGTTAAATTTATCCAATATATATATAATCGTGTCGGAAACAACAGGATCAGGATCCTGTCTGCCCAGAAGTGGGCGACGTCGATGGCGTTACTTCTGGCCATCATCAGGTCTTCCTGGGTGCAGCTATTCGGGCACAGCGCACACTCCAGAAGGTGTGACAGGGTCTGCTCCACGCCGCAGTCACATTCAGTCGGTCCGCTGTAAAACTGCCAGGCCTTCATTTGTGTCCTCGTCTTGCATACTCCGGTCCGAAGTCTGTTAAGGGACGTCCATATATTCCACCCTTGGTCGTGTCCAGGGGCTAGGTCCTCTTTCAGGGCAATCCAAGTATTCCCCTTAGTTGCGCTTCTCGACATGTTCAGCCGCAGGGTGGCCTCAGGTATCACCAGTTCCGTTGTCGACTGTAGGAAACTTCTTCTTGATTTGAGCCGTGTGGTTATCTTTTGGTACCCAAACATAGGGTGGAGTGCGTCGTGGGTTGCTTTGGTGAATTCCTTCTTGGTAGTAACGTCTCGCCGTATGTTTGGTGGGGCAACGCCCGAGAGTTGATATAGCTTTGATATTGGGGTAGGTTTTAGGCACCCCGTAACCACCCGGCACGTTTCATTCAGAGCAATATCCACTTTCTTGGTATGGGCAGACCTCGCCCATACTGGCGCAGCATACTCGCCAGCAGAGAAACAGAGAGCTAGAGCACTTGTGCGGATCAGGTTTGGTTGGGCTCCCCACTTCGTACCTGCCACTTTTCGGAGTAGGTTGTTTCTGGTGGACACCTTTTGCTTAACAGACTGACAGTGTTTCTGATAAGTGAGGATCCTATCCAGCTTGACCCCTATTTATCCATTTATCCAATAATTGCATCAAATCATGTGCCCATCAAAAAATACTCGTATCAACTGTTTACCTCAACTCAATTCATAGACATTTATAGAACCCGGTAACATTGGTAACATCCATCGTCTAATTAAAGCTATTCCAGATCGCGGGATCGTCTGAATACTGTGACTAGGTCCGGGCCAGAAGTTTGTAAAGTTATCGAAATATATATGTCAATGTGCTTCAGAAAACGTCTTTGTGTTGTTAATCTGCTCCTCAACTTGAAACCATGCAATTCGATAACAAACTTAGAAAGGAGGATGTCAATACTT